>QUSF01000003.1:25908784-26570701 GCA_003676055.1 Chloebia gouldiae | reverse complement strand
CTAAAGTCTGATAGCACAAAATTTTCCACTAGCTCTAAGGTTGGCTCTTTTATGGTTGACTTGCTTTTTAAGGTCAGGTGGTTTTGGCTATCAAATCCATGGTAGCAGGGTCAGGACCATGAGTTTAGAGAACCATTGTTAACAAAATAAATGTTACTATTGTCATTATGTTTAAAAGTCTGGGTATGACATATGGAAGCTTGATTTTCAGTGATGTGTATAATGAAGTGAGGAAGAGGTTTTTACTGTACCTGCCCTGCTTTGAGATCTTAATGTCTATTTGTTTTTAAACTCTTTCTCAGGATATGAAAGCAAAATGAGTTAATGTCAGTAAATGCACTGATGTGTAAGAATTGTGGATTTTATTCATACTTAAAGACTTGGATTGAGGTAGCTTTGTTTCATATTATGTCTTTTTTTTTTTTCTCTTGGCAGTGTTTTAAAAAGTTATGTGCATGCATAATCATATGCAGCACTTTATTGCTTATTTTTGGCAATGCACAAGAGCAAAAATTTAATTTGCTCTTTTCCAAAAGTGCATTGTGTTTATGTAATGGATTTGCATCAGTTGCAGTCTGTAACACAGCTAAGTGTTTTAATTGGCAGAA
The DNA here is from genome assembly GCA_003676055.1 of Chloebia gouldiae. NCBI lineage: Eukaryota > Metazoa > Chordata > Aves > Passeriformes > Passeridae > Chloebia > Chloebia gouldiae. The sequence goes on along the minus strand of QUSF01000003.1, from coordinate 26,570,093 downwards.
CACCCACATCAAGACTTGTTTGTTTTTCTGATAAGGAAAATGCCAGCTAAGTTAGACCATATGTTCTGTTCAAATAAGAAGCGACATACTCACATATAATGGTCATTCTTTAAAAATGAAATGAAAATTAAAAAGTAGTACAAAATTAATGTGGAAGAGGGGCAAGTTTATGCATAAATTTGAATTTCTGTTAATTTTCCTAACAGCGAGTATTTTGCTAAGGAAGGCTGGTCAGTTCACATTTGAAGTGCTTGTGGTTTATGACTGTATGTGTTGATGATCTGAATGATGTTAAAATTGAAGTGGACATTGTCTGCTGTTTTTTTCTCAAAAGGATTTACATGGTCTTTGTTATCTAATGAATAATTGCCTACTTTCAGAAGGCTTGAAATTCACGTACTATATTGTAGTTTAACAATACTTCAAAAACGTGTGGAATATGGAAGAAAAATAGAAGTTAGAGCACTCTCTTTAATGGAATACATCCTCTTCAGCTGCCAGTCATGAAGGAGCTTGACAGGCTTCTAGTGCTTCACAGCTGCAGAATCTATTTCTGCTTCTTCAGGGGAAATTGGAAAACTTCCACACTCTTTGCCAGTCTGAGAATCCCACATTAGGCATCTGCTGTGCTTTTGCTGCAGAAAGGGGACCCTGACATTGCCCAGCTGTCAGAGATGGCATTTGAGCTCCTGCTGGTAATATTGGGGCCACTACTACTTATGGTCTGATCCTCATATACTGGAGAAAAAAAAAAATATATTAGCGGACTTCAGGTTTTGTTATTTCTACGTAATTTGTAGGAAATTTTCAAAGTTGTGTTCTGGCTTAGACCTAGCTTTGAGCCAAACATTCTTAATTTCTTTGCTTTAGGATTTTTCTTTCTTGCTCACAAGGATGATGAAGTCTTCATTGTATTTGACTTGTATAAACTTCTAATTCTAGAACAGAGCAATAGATTCTTCAGGACATAACTTATACAGTATATGGAATATAGAACAAAACTAAATTTTTATTAAAATTTATGTTCACCAATGTACATTGACTGTTCTCATCAGTGAAAACAGTCATATTATTGAAAATATATTCAGGAATATTGTGTATACATGATGATAAGTAATAGTAGTTTGATGTGAGAAATCAGAAACTGGATAAGAACCAGCTGTTGATGTGGTTTCTGAGAAACAGAGATTGGTGTGACTTGCTTTAGATATATGGCAATTTCTTTTTGGCAGTAACATAGCCAAGAAGACAACAGAGTTTCAGCAATCACAAGGAAGCAGCTGATGGACATTAACTGTCTGTATTCCATTGGATGTTATATTTGGTAAAAGAGAAATTAGGTTTTTTTTTAAAGAAAACCTAGTTGTATTACATCAGGTTCATCTAGTTTTTTTAGAATCAAAACCTCTGATGATTTTAGAAAGGAAAAAGCCTCATGGCTGGTATTGCTAAAAAGCCAGGAATTTAGAGAATTAATTCAGCATCTGTACCAACTGCACATAATTCTTTTAGCCTTCAAAAAACAGAGAGACTTCAGAAGGATTCCATTAAGAAGGAAGAAGAGAATCATTCAACAGAAAGCTTAGTTTTGTAAAAATTAGTGATTTGATAAAATTTTAGAGATTCACGTAAACTACAGGGGGCCCCTAAGTAGTAAGCACCAGTGAATTGATCAGTTTATTCATGAAAGATTTGAGTATAGTGCAACAGCTAACTGAAAAAATTGGCTTAAGCATAAGAATTCCATTTTTGGAGAAGAGGTCTAAGATATAAATTTCACCCTTAAATACATGGGCTTTGATAGATAATTGGCAGTATAGATTAACTTAATTTAAAGATGGGAATAGTTGTTGTGTTGTGGTTGGTTTTCCTGTTTAACCTATGTGATATATGTAACTAATTCTGACAGTCATTTAGAATATTTGTGTGGTTTTAGAAAACCCTTGCTATTGTTTGTTTTGGGGAGCTTTATCTTCTGATCTCCAGCACTATTATTTTTAGGATTGTTCTAGAGAAAAAAAATTAGTACTAGTTGTAATTTAATGTCTGACTAGTTACATTGATATCATTGTGTTGCAGTGGTGACAGCAGCCTTTTGGCTTTTTCTGAGTTGTTTTTGAAACACATGGATGTCCATGAGCTTCTGAAGAATTTTTTTATTGTATCATTGCCTGTGTATTTAGAATGATTATGCTGTGATCTGGTGCCGAGTCTTAAATGAAGTAACAGCTTGTCTTTTACGTTCTTGAGTCAATCACCAATTTTTATTGGCACTTATATATTTCACTGTTTATTTTATTAAGTGAAATCTGTTTCTCTTATGTGCTCTGCAGAATGTGAAAGATGATGGGCAGCATGTATGGAGACTGAAACATTTCAACAAGCCTGCCTACTGTAATCTTTGTTTGAACATGCTGATCGGAGTAGGCAAGCAAGGTCTCTGCTGTTCTTGTGAGTATGAGCATTTCAGGGTCCATTTGCTTACATGTCTGTTACTAGAAATGTTGTTCTTGCTGCATAACAAAGAACTAATAGCTTCCCCTTACAAAACCATTGCCACCACAGTAGTGTGTCCCCCTCCTCTTCTCTGCTTGAGTGCCCATGGTTCTCTTTTTAATTTTTCCGGAGATTTGGCTTTAAAATGTGTTGTTTGAGGGAGTTTTCTACTTTCAAAGGGTTATCACTGTTAGTTCCCTTTGGAGTCCATTCCTTTTTTTCTTTACTGCTATTGCTTTTTTATTTCTTATTAGAGAGTATCAGACCTAGGTTTTAAATTTTTACTTTTGTTGCTCCCAGACAAAATCCCATGTTTTTTTATTCAAATTTTTTACAGAACTGTTATTGTTAATTATGAAAGCGAAAATCCCAGTTTCCCAGAAATCAAATTTCTGCAACAGTTCTAAAGCTTTGTATAGTTACTTGTTTTTTAGTCATAAGTCTCAATCCATGTATTAACTGATTTTAAGTTTTAAGAAAAGGAGCACAGAAAAGCTACTGCATCTAATTTGACCTTCATTAGGCTATTATATGCAATTACTACCCTTTAATTCCTTGAGCTATAGCTATGCATTTCCTAGTAATCTGTGTTTGACCACCTCATAATATTTCTCTTGAGAAACCAAGGCTTGCTGAAAGATATCTTATCTCCATTTGAAAGTTTCCAGAAATGTAAGATCCATATCTTTCTTTTGTGATGTGTTCTAATGATTGATCTTTTTTTTTTTTTTTTTTTTTTTGGTAAGACCTATTTTCTGAATTGAGTATGTCTTGTGGATGATTCTAATGATTGGTTCATGCTATACCCTGCTCCATTCGATTAATGAGAACTTTAATACCTAACTGTATTCTTCTCATGATGTTACCAAGTCACCTTTCGTTTTTCTTTTTGGTAAAATAATCGGTTTCTTACTGCAACTGATTTTCACCAATTTTGGTACGAAAGATAGCCTCTTACAGCTGATGAAAACCTTTCTGCCTTTACAGCTCTATTAATTTGATTTGAGATTAGTCTGAATGAATGAGGGGTTTGAATTGACCATTTCTCTCCTCTAGGGGCCACAGACTTCTCTGAAATATAATTCAGATGTGAATCCTTGTATGCATTTTCATGTCATATAGTTTCATTCGCCATAATATGAAATGGGAAAGGTACATTTATTAAAATTCAAACAAATAGAAATTGCACAACTTGAGATTATTAAATGCTGATGACGGTAGCTGGAATATATACATAAAATACTCATCGGACTATTAGATCTTGAAATGTTACATACTAATGTTCTTTTTTGTCAGACTGATATTGTGAAAAACTAAGACCAATATATGTTGGAAAGACAGTTCTATTGAGAAAATAATGTAGATCACCTTCAGTAGTTACCAGAAATGGGTAGACCAGTTACATAAACTGTCCCAAAAGACCAGCCTTGTGAGACCTGTAATTTTTTTATGCTGCAGTGTGTCTTTTTAGAATGTATTTATTATTGTGTTAGGCATTTATTTTGTGAGAACAGTGGTCTCAGAGTGTCTGAAGAACATGCTCCTTTCAATTACCGCATGCAGCAAGAGGCATGAGTCTACTTGCAAAACTATTCCACTATTTCCTTATTTTGCTAAGCTTTTTCTCCAGTATATTTTCAAAGCATTGCTGCTATAGATTTCATTATTTGCATTTTAGATTGTGTGGGAGGAAAAAAAAAAAGGGGGGGAACCACAGGGGTCCTCACCATCCCTCCATGGTCCAATCAACAATGTTACTCCCTGCAGTTTGTCTGATTAATGGCTGTACCTCCCACTGGGTTTGTGTAATAGGTGCAAGCAAGGTGTTTAGAAGTACTTTGTGCTTAATTGCTCTCGAGGTCAAAAGCCTGAGACATATACCATGCAGGGAGAAATTCATTCTCAGTTTTTAATAGTTGACTCTACTGAATGCAGGCATAAGCTGTAGCATTATTTCCTCATCTTGGCACAGTTGTGTCATTGAAGTCAGGAGAGGTTTGCATTGTACCCTGCATTGTATGTTTTCCAAATGCAGCTAGCATGATCTTTACAGTCCTGGTCAGCAATAGCAGTTACCTAAAACTGGTGTTGGAGGGCTTAGGGGAAAAAAAGTGCTTCTCAGGAGTTCGTATTTTGTAAAACAGGAGTCAAAGTTAGGGTGATTACATGGAATGCATGAAAACAATTGCTATTAAAAAATGGACTAATCTGCCATTTCTGATTTATAAATCAATGGTAGGAACAATGTAAATTCATTGGCTTTTATTTTGGTGCTTGCCAGCTGCTCTCATGCCTATAGTTCGTAAAATATGTTTCTTCCTACTAGCAACACAAACCACTTGGCAGTCACCAATTTGTCTTTAATATTTTTGTCATTTGGGAACTATTGTGAAAAAATTTAGTAAGGGCTGATTTAATTAAGCATTTCCTGTTATGCAATGATAGTGCATTCTTGGATTTCTCACTTGCATAATATTTCCTGTTCTAATTGGCCTTTTGTATTCCATGGAAAAAGCAGTTTAGTTTGAGTTTTCATTGACTGATTGGATTGATTACTTAGAGATGACATGCTGGCAATGTTATCTGTTTCACAGAAATGTAGTGAGAAAAACCACTGCTGCAACATCTAATAATGTCTTTCTTTTTTTCAGTTTGCAAGTATACAGTCCATGAACGCTGTGTCTCCAGAGCTCCTGCATCTTGCATCAAAACATATGTGAAGTCTAAAAAGAATACTGATGTAAGTTTGGGGTAGCATTAGCTTTGCCATGTACCTGTTAATTTAGTAACTCTGTGTATATCCACATTTTTCTTTTGCAGGTAATGCACCATTTTTGGGTAGAAGGAAACTGTCCAACAAAATGTGATAAGTGTCACAAAACTATAAAATGTTACCAAGGCTTGACTGGACTTCACTGTGTTTGGTGTCAGATTACAGTGAGTATACTACAGTAAAACTTTTCATGAGGTTTGAGAGATAAAAATCATTGAATGTCTTTCTCTAGCCTCATAATCTGGAATGTCTCATTCAGTTTAGTCATCAACAATGACTAGTGTGTGTTTAAGGAACGGTATATGCAAAGTATTCTTAGGACTTCTTAATTGTGGCAAGCAAATATGCTTATTTCATGTCATGAAATGCTTATTTCAATATGTCATGAAGCAAATTTCCTTCATGACAATATCCATATGAAAATAACATGTGCTACTTAATAGCAGAATTCCCAATCTACACTACAGAAAGATTAAGAAAGTTTTCAGTACCAGGAAAAATCAAGGTCACTGTGACATTAGGTCTAATTGGTGATGTACTGACAGGCAAATGAATTTGAGGACATCTGTTAGGATGCAGTGATTCCAAGAGTCTGGGAATAATAGCAGAGACAAGTTGATAATATAGTAATCTGTGCACCAAGTCAAATATATACAACTTTTGTGTGCTCCTTATTCAGCAGGAACCAGTAGCTGGAACTAATGACATTCAGGGGACACTGCCCTTATAAGTGAGATCTTCATGCTAGAAGGAGCAATGCCAGTATTTCTGTTTCTAGCCAGGGCAGGATTTAAATCTAAATGGGGAGAGATTTCAGCCTTCTTGGTCTGTGTTTGCTGGTTTTGCTGATATCATTATTATTATTGTTACGGAACAGCAGTTGTTTGTTCAGTGCTTTAAATAATAATATGAGACTGAGGCATTAGTGAATGTTTGTTTTAAACGTACAAGTTTAGATGTTTTATGACATATTTTCTTAACACAAGAATACAAAATATGAAACATCATCAAAGCAAATAGATCCAGGATGCTTTCAGTGATAAGCTGTTACGATTACTTAAAAAACAGTATTTTAGAAGAAAGCAAATATGTAGTCCAGATTGCTGTCAGAATTTGGATAATTTATGTAAAGAGTAAAACACCCAATCCAAAATGTTTCGCATGTAGATAATTAAACTTAGGCAATGGCTATATGTGTTTAGCAAGAAAAATAAGGGTGTTCTGCTGTAGATATAGAAGTATTTACACATATTTAATATGTGTATATCATTCAAGAAATATATATTATGTAACATATGTTGACTTCTAAAGTCAAAGGAAGTTGCAAATTTCATCTTTCCTCAGTAGAATTTTTTTTCCCATTAATTCATGTGGATCTGGACCAGATTTGTAAAGGTCTTTTACTCCTAGAAGTTGTACATAAAGATTCAGAGGATTTTTGTAAGAACTGTTATTCACTGAAGACGTACTGAGGAATTATTTATGATTGAAATCACTCTAAAGAAAAATGCTAAATTCTTTTAAAAATGTCTCAGGTGCTTGTGTCCTTATTTAAATGCCTAAATAACTGTCAAGGTTCCAATTAAAATTGGCGTGTATTTTTTGACGGTTGAAATTGAAAATGTTGGCACTAAGGTTTACAGTTTTTCAGTTTATTTCCATCTCTAATTTAAAGGCTTTTTTAAAAGTAGTTTTGTATTTTCAAATAAATTTAATAATATTTTTATTTATTTTTACAGATTCAAATGTGAATTAGACACAAGTAAAGAATGAGTATATTTAAATACTACAAATTATATTTCAAACTCCTATTCACTTGTAATTAGCTTCATTTGATATATTCTATTGCAATAACTTCATTTTCTAATAGTAACACCTTTATTACAAAAAAAGTGTTTAGAATTTCTAACAGATGCATGATTTTTAATGGATATTCTAAGGTTATATAATGATCACATCCTTCATGTGTTTTTGAACTCCTTGTACTGCACATTTACAGCTTATAATCAAAGGGGATGCTCTTTATTATACAACTAATTCTGAGCCTCTTTCATGCTTTTTAAATATATGTATATATATCCTTACAACTTAATAAAGTTACTTCTGATGTCAAATAATTGACTCAAGTCCCAAATTTTAGAGGTGTTTTTCATTAAGGAGGCTTGTTATACTGACTTCTCAGCCAAATCCATGATCCCTTTTCCATATAATTTGTAGTTTTCCACCATGGTGATGTCAGTTTTTTTCCCCACATCTTCTCTCCACATCTTCTCACTTTTGCCTGCTTTGCAGGTTTGTGAAGGAGGTAGTATTCTACAGGAGATAGGTTCAGGATAAGGGAGTTTTGGGGAAATATATTTAAAACCTACTAAAATACAGTTTATTTGAGAGGCAAGCATATTATTTTATTTCTGTGTGTCGAAGTGTTATTTTCATTAAAGCTACATTTCTTCTACCTTTTGTTATTTGCCATGTGCCAATTCTGTTGTCAGAGATCAGCAAGGACTAATAAGAAGATTAAGCTATTTTTTCATAGATAAGTTTGCATGCCACTGAGTAGCAAAGCTGCTAATTACCCCTGAATGTGTGAAGATACTTTTATTTGATGTAACATGGCCTGGTGTGCATTAATTATGGTACAAGTAGCCTTACCACTGAGGCAGAGAATTAGCATGACAAATGATTTAGATTACAGGACTGCCAAAATACCCTCACAATAAGGCTTTGATACTTAGAGTAAATCAAAACTCTTTAGACTTTTATTTTCTGTTGCTAAGAAACTGCCTAAAAAGGTAACTTTGCAGTATAAATGAATATGGGCAAGGCTAATATTAGTTCCATTCAGTTCAAAATTCATAAATGTCATGTCAAAATTAACTGTACCAGATAATTTTATGAAGACCATATTAACAATAAAGTCTATATACATCAGCAATTAGTACAATTTTTTTGTATTTTTGATAGAGTTCATATGAGTTAAACAATTTAAGGGAAGATGAGTCAGTTATTGGAGAAATGTGATTTACAGATGCAGACATTGAACTACAGATTTTGTAACAGCTTTTGAACCTGTTGAACTAATACTATATGCTACATGTTATACTAGATAAATCACTTGTTAAGATTTTTTATCTCAAAACTCCTGATATTTATTAGCCTGATTATTTTTCTTTTCTGTAAATATACACATCTTTTCAAAAATGTCCATCTCTAAGGGAAATGGATGCTATCTGAACACCTTAATGCATTTTATTGAATCTATACAGAGATAAAAATGCAGAATTATTTAGTTTGGAGAAGACCTATACGATCATCGAATCCAGAAAAAGTAAATTTCCACAAAATTTTACAACACTGATTTTATTTTATTCTGACTATCTCTAGTGATATGGCGAAGTATACTAGTTAAATATGAATGCTTTGCATGATCCAAGCACAAAACTGTGTCTTTGTAATGTGTGTCTGAATATTTAGAGTCATTTGAATTGAGTAAAATTCTAAATTATGAACAGGAACTTTTGATGGCCAATGCAAAATATTTCATCATTTATTATTACTTGTTACTGTTGTATGTTACTATTATATGCACATTTGTCCATTCAACCTCTGTAACAAAATAGAGGTCAGCCAATGCTCTTCCTGTCAGCAGACCTGAGGATATTCTTTTCATGTTTTCAGAGTAGAATTACTGTCATTGCTTCCCAAAAAACTGGATGAATTCTAAGCAAAAATTAGAAAAAGGAGAGTAGTTCCAGTTCCTCAGCAGTCAGTGGAAGCCTGAAAACTGAAATCAAAGCCAAAATTTACCCAATAAAGCTTAACATAGGATAATCCAGTGTTCTTCTCTTATATTTGAATCTGTAGTGGTTATCAGTTTCAGGAAGGAAGCAGTTACACCAATAGTGCCAAAAGCTGCCTTGAATTATTCTCTAGTAGTAGAACAGAAGTTCTGGCTCAGTGCGAGAAGCTTTCTCTTGAAATGAAGTTTTTAGTCACCAGTAACAGTATCCTGATGTTTACATATTGCTGTGCAATGATCTTATTTTGTGTGCTGATCGACAAATACAATTTTCAAACTGAAAAATACTTTAATCCATCATTCTTCACTTCAATACAAGTATGTTAGTTTTGTCCATCATAGGGATCTTTCTACTGCAGTGTGTTTTGTTTTCCTTCCAGCACTTCAGTAGTAATTAGGTTAATGAAACTCACCCCATTCTAGGATGCCCATTTTCTTATGCTATAACAGAAAAATGTCTAAGTTGAATCTTCATTTTCTGTCTTTATATAGTTGCATAACAAGTGTGCTTCACATCTGAAACCTGAATGTGACTGTGGACCTTTGAAGGACCATATTTTACCACCCACATCAATCTGCCCAGTAGTGTTGGTGAGTTGTTTGTATGTTAATTTCAGATGTAATCCTCTCTCAAATGCAACATTAAACTGCTACTGGGACTGGCTTCCAGATATTTGTTAAATACACAGGACTATGTGAACCTTAAACACAATATGAAATCCTGGCTCATGAATTTATAGGCGTGTGTTTTACCCTCTGCATATTGCATTTTCTTTCATGTGAGAATGAACCTTCTGTAGGGCATATTATAACTGAAGCTGACTCAGGTTTTATCACTTATTCAGACTGTACTTACCAGAAACTGTATAGGCAGAACACTTCTACATTTTACATCTTTTATAGATCCAACTTCCCAGAATAATGAAGTTATTCTTATGGGCAGTTTTTGCTTGGGATGCATATTGTATATCTGCAATGCTGAGGTCTCTGATCTAAGCCGGAGGTTACCTGGAATGATGACACTGGTCTTGCAGTAAGCTATGCATCAACATTATAGTATATTTTATTCTGCAGTCGTGGACAGTAAATTTCTCTGTCCGCAAAAACAATAACTCAATTCAATGAAAATAAAAATGCATGCTATGTGTAGGTTGTATAGGAAAGAGCTGACCATTTTATCATTAAAAAAAGAGCTTGAGAATGAACTTATGTTTTCACATATTAAATTGGATATTTTATGCTGATGAAAGTCATAGCATCATCATATTCATAAGAGAACAGATGAGTGGTCCTCTTTAAATATATTTCATAAGTGTAAAAAATGCTTGAACTTAAGAAAGTGTAATTTATTGAGTAGAGGCAAAAAAGAAAATATACATCCTTATCTTAAACCAGTTGCTGATCATTAGGAGTAATATTTGTGTCTATTGTAAATTACTTGGTTTCTAATGAATCCTTTTGGCTGTTTGTTTATAAATCTGTTAAGGTACAGATATTAGACTTTGGCCCTCTAACTGTGTAAAGTGGTATTATTCCATTGCTCTCAATGAAACAATCCAATGGAAACCTGCCTTTAATATTTATGAAATATTTTAAATATTTTTTAAGTCAGAAAAATGGCTTTTTAGTATGTCTCTATGATGTTTTGGTATTATCTGGACAAGTTCTGATTAATAGTTTTAAAATACTATTTTAAGTTTGTTGAATGATTATATTCTGTATTATTTGATTTTATATTTTATATTTTATATTTATTTTATATTTTATATTTTATATTTTATATTATTTTATATTTTATATTTTATATTCTTATTTGATTTTCAGGATTTGAGATCATACTTTCAAAGTTTGCATCTGGAAATTATGATTCTGTTATTGGGCTATTGTTTTCAAATTAATGTTATTTATCATTTGCCCTTGGTATTAACAGAATGAACCTTCAGCATGAAATTTTATCTTCAGTTATATTGGCATAACTATTGGCATAACTACATTTTCTTTTCAGGAGAGGAAGAGGGATAGAGGAATTAAGATTTTTATTCCACAATTGGAGTTTAGTTGTTTAGAGGATATGTAGAACCACTCTAGAGTAAAATCACCTTTGAATAGCTTTGTTTTATCTCCAAATTTTCAAGGCATAAGGAGAAGTAAATATGTTTTCCTGTTTTGGAATCATGTTACTAACAATGCAGCACAAGACATGTATTTCAGCACAATTTATATTGTTCAGAATGGAAAATATATTTTACTGTGATTTAATAGGGACTTTATAATTTTGTAGTATATTTTTTCATCTAGTAGTTTCTTCCAAAAATGCATTAAAGTCCTGAGTTTAGGTATGTTACAAATACTGCCTCACTGACCTAGCTAATAGTAATTTCTTCTGAAAGTGATTGGTTATAGTGTACATATGATTTGTGTTAGTAATTTTTTAATTAGTGTCTCCCATTTCCTGTTATGGGGATTCCTTTTGAGAAACATAATACTTCAGTGCACATGAGACCAGCATTCTCAAAAAGGACAGCAAAACTAGTGAATATATTGTTGTGGAAACCATCTAACCATGCAATAGGAAGTGTGTCTGTTAATAAAAATTATGTGCTCAGACATACAAATAGGACAGTGGAATGGTCCTTCTCCCAGGTCACATATTTAACTTCAGTGATCAGCTGAGCATTAATATTATTGCAATGCTGTGTATTTGTGGAAGGTATATAAAAGCAGGTGACCATAATGCTTGGTGTACCAGGCATATCCTTGAGCATTTTGAGGTGTCAGAGAAGAATGTATTTTCTTCTCTCATAGAATATAAGGAAAATAGCAAGATGAAAAATCTTGTATCTTTGATCTCCTAAAAATGTTGGCCCTCCTTTCCACCTGTCACTTTGGAAGATTCTTTCAGAAAGCTGCAGAATTAATCTCAGAACAAGATGCCTTCTCCTAAGTTTTCCTTCAAGGGTACGGGCTAAATCCCTTCTCATCTTTTCTCTTTTGCAGAACTAGAGACATTCATATTTTTTCCTTTTTCATTCAGCATTTCTCATGTCTCATTTCTTCAGTTCTTGTGAAGTCCAGCCTCAACAATTTCTACACAGTTAAAGGACTTTTTCGCACATTGCATTTCACAGCACCATGTATTATACCAGTGCTACCAAAATTATCTCAGCTGAGTGGCTCTTAGTAGCTAGAGAGAGAACCAAAATGCCTTGTCATGTGAAAGTTAGATGGCTGGTATAAGTTAAATAAGAGTCCTCCCATGTTAAAAACTGCACATAAATAGAGCTTTTCAAATTTTATTCTTAAATATGATAAGCTACATTGTCAGCTGAAAAAAAAAAGATGGGGAAACTCAGGTACTTGATACTGTGTACATAATGAAAACACCACATGTGTCTAGATTCAGTGTCTTGTAAAGATTTTTCATATCACTGCATCAATTTAAAATGTTTTAGTAAAATGTAGTCTGTCAACTTTAGTCCTTTTTGCTTTTCTGTTTACTGTGTATAAGGCTTGTTGTATGGTGAAGTTTTTTATTCAAGTTAAATGAGTTTTGTTATAAACGGTGTGCAGATCTCAAGTGATAGTCTTTTAATAGATGTCAGATACACTTTAATGTTACTCTCTTTTATTTCAGTAACATTTTAATTAATTCATACTGATTGAATAAATGTACATTGAGACTTGTTTCCTAATGAGGGCACATTTAGAGGAAAGGTTTTGCATCATTCTGATATCCTGTGGGTAATTATATTCTAATTATATGGTGGGGGGGGAAAAAGTCTATAACTCAGTACTGATATTGTTCATTGGACCCAATTAATTACATGCACATAATGAAAGTTCATGATAAGGTTGACTGGCAGTGAGTTTAAAAATCTTTAACTCAATTGAATCCTAGCCTACCAGGAGTACAGAATTAGATCATAACCAGGTTTAAAACTGGGTACTGGAATGAGATGAGTGAGTAGTGAAGAAAGCAAGATTAGTCTCTGCTTATAAGACAGTTTCCCTCACCCTTTCCCTTTATAAGGCAGAAAGGGAAAAATGCTAGCATACATTTTGTCTTCATTTCATGCCTTCCTTTGCCCCATTTAATGATGAACGTATAGGAGGTTCTAATTTTTATTTATGTCTGTAGAAAAGTAATTAGATTTTCAATTACCCACCAAAGTAGATACAGCCCTGGATAGTGACAAACCAACCAATAAAAGATTACTATTTAATAAATAATAATGTGTATTTATTTCCAAATGCATGATGATTTTGATTATCGTGTTGTATGTATGAGTTTTTCAATGAATTTTTTGACTTAATTTCTAGCATTATTGTTTGAAATTATAATTAAAACTTTTAATTATAGAATAAAAATAAAATTAAGGAATAAATTGTAAAACATAAGGTACCCTGCTTACAAAGTGGGCATTATATGATAAGTATCACTGTCCACATAGTAACCAGTTTATTTCAAAGGTGGAGGCTCTGATATAATATTGATTGTAAAGAGTGAAAAAAAATTTAAAACTGCGTATATTTCTTTGTGTTTTGATATCCAACTTCATTGTTTTGCATTTTGTGAAAAATGGGTCATCATGATAAAAAGTTTGAAACAGTTTCCATTTTGTTTCTTTTCTCTTGTGAATGAATTTGACTTGTTTTGGGTAGTGAAGATGTTACAGTGTTTTAGGACAAAGTCATCTAAGCAAAGATAAAATTTATATAAATATGGACTATATATACAGACCTAAACTGGTATATATAAAATACGTAGAATTTTTATACATCATAATATACATCTCTTTATATACACTAATACAAAATACCTTCATAAGTCAAATTCACTTGACCTCTTGTTTTAAAATATAGATGGCTATACAGTAGGGAGGAGGAAACAAATATATCTGATTCCTTTGGTATTTTGTTGTATAAAACTATGAATATTCCAAAATCTTCTTTTTATGACTAGTTCTATTTAGACATGTAGAACAATATACATAGGAGATTGATTACACATGTTTGAGACAGAAAATGTGCCTTATTCAACTTAGTCAATATACATTATGACCTAAAGCTTCAAACTTTTGTGTAAATATGGCAGGTGTATTGACATTCTGACAAAAAGTAATACAGAATTAAAGTTGAAAATACTGTTTAAGAATTTTCTTTCACTATTAATATTTAGACCAGATAGAATAGCTATTGGCTATGTTATAATTGCAACATAGTTCAATAGATATTTTTTCTATGTCTGATGATATGTTTTGCTAATACTGTTTTCCTGTGAGGTATGTAGACGTTATTCATATAGAAAAGCAGAGTTGTAGAGAGATAGAAAGGGAATTAGCAGTGCCTGGTTGAAGAATGAGCTTTCTTAATCCCCTTTCCAGTTATTAATCCTAAAATGATTCTTTTGTTTTTATAATATTAGAGATCAGCTTTAGCTCAGTTGAATCCAAGCTCAACATGGAGCACAGAAAACCAGTGCAGTGTGTAAGCATTTATGAGCAACTCAATCCTTTGAAGTTGAGTGCTAGCCTTATCATGAGTTTCTGAACCAAAATACTATAAAAAAGTTAATTTAATATATATGCTTGGAGGGGGGAGTTGAATTTAGATCTGGTTGTTGAATATTAAGTAATGACATAGCAGCTGAAAGAGATTCAAAAAACAAAACAAACCACTCTTTTGCTTCTCTATTGTGTTTCATATTGCAGCTTCAGTTCTCTGAGAATCTAAATCAGACTAAATATAATGGTGTCCTTATCTACGCTAAGAGCTTTTTCATTTCTTTGAAGTCAGAAGGAAATTAATAATTGCCCTGGAGGAAAATGTATCTTCCTAACTAATTAGCTGTTTGACAAACACAGTTCAATGTTAAAATAATAAGATGCTGATAAACTGAAATGGCAGCCATTCAATCATTTTAAGTTATATCTAGTTGCCTGCCCACAGCTCATCACTACTGTCTGTTTCTAAGTTTATTCCTTATATCCTCTCCCACTGGAGTTTAATATGATTTTATTTTCAAAATTCTTTTCCAACACTTTCAGTCTTTCTTGGACACTATATATAATCAACTGCTATAACCCAAACAGGAGTTGCAAATCCAGTGCAAGGTCTTGGACCATATATTGATGTATGTATTGAATGGGTACAAGATGTAAGGCAAGTTATCTCCAGAAAATTGAATTAATTAAGGCCAACATGCTAAATGAGGGCCTTGATTGTGTTTTGGTGTGTAATTCTTTACCTTTTTATTTAGACAAACTAAAAAAAGGAGCACAAAGTATATTTATAAAGTTACCACATAGTGATTCCTTGTTCAGAAGAGGGAACAATCAGCAATTTTAGAAGTTATTCTTAAACACATATTCTCCATTTCAGCCTTGTCTTGTTGCATGTATTTTGGCTAACAGTATTATGGGTGACAAAATGCTTCCTTCTCAATGGTGTGATGTGATTTTTTCCCTTTTTTATTTATCCTGAGCTGCAAATGCTTTTCTTAAGACAGCTCTCAAATTAATTAGAAGCCTTAACTTTCCTTTATAGTATAGGCATGTGCAGCTCACTGGATGGTATTTTTACTGAGAATTGGTTAATAATCTTGTCGACAGGATGACTTCTAGCTTCTGCCTAGGGATTTAGAGCTGGGTATTGTGCTACAGCTCTATGAGCTTTCAAGACAGCATGATGTGGTGTTCTAATATAGGCTCTTTTGATTAGCATGCACTCAGGGCTGGAAATGTGGAGAATTTATAAAATAAGTGTTCAAAATATTTTAGGTCATCTGAATCACTGTTACTTGGATGTGATCTCTAATAGATACTACAGATAGATTGCATGCCATGGTTTTGGCATAATGGTGATGAGGTTTTTCTTTTAGTTTTCAGGATTTTTGAATTTTAATTTTCTTTGGTTATTGTATCATTATGGACAGAAATTTCTTGGAATGGGAGTTTTGTAAGCAGGGTCTTGAATGCCATATAGGTTTATGAAATTATAATCTAGGAGTACCTAATATTATTAATAATCTATTAATATAATAATTATGTCCCTAAAGATTCCCATGTCATTAAACAAAATAGTTCTAAGGAATCATAGAACAACCTTCCTTCGAGTTCCTTAAAAGGTATGCCAATGCACCAGTTTGGTATTCAAGTCACATATTTAAATTTTATCTTGCAAACATTTGAGGATATCTGTATGTGGTATTGTATGCATTCCGTCTGATCTTCTGTGAAGTTTTGGAGGTCTAGAATAAGATTTTTTAAACTTTTTTAAAGCTTAGTTTATGCACAATAACCTAAAACTATACTTCTCTTGTTATGCAACTCCATGCCCAAATAGGTTATACGTTTCATTTAAAAATATATATAATCAAAGAAGAAATTACCATACAGAAGTAACCTCAGGTTTTAAACTGTCACCTGTCAAACTGTGTAATGGTAGTCACCATTTATTAATGACTTTGCAGTCCTATATAATGTGTAAGTAAATTGTTGATTCATGTTATGAAATACATTGAATTAAATATTCTTGTGTAGGAAATAATCCAGAAAAAATATATTTGCAGTTATTGACTAAAAGACAAGGTGACAAAAACCAGTTGTTGCTGTATTTGTTCTGGATTCTGTGTCAGCAATTAAATTATAAAGAGACTGTTCTTTAGTGAGCCTTTAGTAACTATTCATCTGTTTTCACCCTAACAGCTATGATAGAGTATGGTATTTCTAAATGTGAGTGTTTTGCATAAAGGGAAAGATTCTACCTCTATATAAAGAAAGAATATGAGCATCTTTGAGGAATAATGGTGTATAGCTTGTTAATTGTAGCTATACAATTAGAAGAAGGCTTTTAAAACAAGATTCTTTGATTTGGATGAGAATTCAAAGACTTGGAAGGTAAAATCAAAATAGCTCATCAAGTATCTCTTTTTGCTATTCAAAATAGTGAAGTCCTCAGGTTTTCTATGATTGTTAGGTGGTGTTAAAATGATCCCACACATATTTTCCAGAGTGTACATTATGTAATATGACAGCCAAAACATCAGTAAAGTCCACTTGTGCAATAGTGTAACGAAGTACTGCGTATGTTGTTGTTAAGTGCGACTGCTGCAAGGTTCGATTCCTTGTGAACACCCTGTCCATGCCCTTTGCCACCCCAGCTGTTTGGTGCTGCAGCCTAACATTCTCTTTTTCCAACAGACGCTTCCCACTTTAGGAGGTTTGCTCCCTGAGGTGCGTAGTGAGAGGCATCCACGAATGCTCGAGTACTAACAGTTCATGATATTGTACATTCTTGCTGCTATAAAGTGCATTTTGGGGCTGAAGAAAAAATCTAGAGATGATATTCTGGGTTTTTATTTGGAAAGTCCTGTCTTATTTGTCAATTACTTTCTGATATGGAATATGGAATAGATGCAATTGAGTAGTTCTCACCTGGCAGTGGTCTCTCTGGAGCAGTCCTGAATGGTAGAAGCTCCAGCTAATGAATATTGACTTCAAAGTGGGACTTCAAGGGGGAAAATAAGACATGAGAAGTGCAAAATAGGGTGGAAAAATTTTTTGTTGTGGTAAATACTATTTTAGAAGGTATGTGCACTAGCACATACCAAAAGAACAAAAAGCTTCATTCTTTGAGCCATCAAAATGTACAATAGTGTTTAAATTGCTGTGCTCAGCATCTCTGTCAACCCCATGCATGTTCACTAAACAAAATGGTTCACAGATACATTGGATCATTTTGTGTGCTTTATTTAGCAAGATATTAAAAATGGCACAACTATTACAGAAATAGTTCTTAAATTGAAAGATAATTTTTTGCATTTTATAAAACCATTTTTTCAATGTGTGTTAAATTTTTCTTAACATTCAATTTTTTTAAACTGTTATCCATTCTTGTCTTCTTCCGTTTTTATCTACTTTAGAAATTAAATTGTTTACTTTGTGACACTCTGATATCTTAATAATGTTTTAGTTTCCAAAACAAAGATACTTTATGTCAGGCACAACTGGTATTTCATATCTAAAAGAAAGGGTCTGCACAAGACTTTAAAAAAAAAAAATCAATGAAGTGGTACATCTTTTTGTGTCCCATTAACAGATTTATTAATTAGAATTACTATACAATTCATCACATTATGTCATACAAACTAAGTTAAATCCTCACAAGTGTGACACATATCTAAAAATTATAGGATATATAATTCTAGGAAATCTAGTATCTCTTTTCAGCTTCTTCAGAAAGGTTTTAGAGAGCACTGTTGATAGACATGGTGACATGTATTGTGGTATCATATGAAATGGATGATATGAAATACTTTATTTGTACTTCAGAAATCATCAGTGAAGAAACCAGAGTTTCAGTGTTAATGAGGTTGTGTATCCATCTTTGATCATATTATTGAATATTCTTTTTTTCTTTATGTTACTTGAGATACATGACCTAATCTTGTATTGTCTTTGTGAATCAAGCAATAGTTTTGCTTATGGGATGGGAAATATAAACTGGTAATGCTGTAGTCGTAGGACTAAGGCAAACTGAGGTTATTTACTGCTGTTTGTATCATGCTGCTGTTTGCATCACCCCAATATCCAAAACTTTGCTCTGGGTAATTGTTACTGCATTTTACTTGAGTCATTAATGACAATAGGTTTGGGCACAGGTCTCAGCAGCGTATAAATGCTTTTCTGCCAAATAGTAGCATGATAAATGCAAGAAGATTTTTAGTGCCACACTTTATAAAGTAAAGTCTTTTGGACATTTTTTTTAACCTCCAAATGCACAAACTCATTGTGCTGAGTCTATTACTTTTGGCTAAATTTTTGTTTGAATTGTCACAAATGTTTCCTTTATCTTGAGATATTCTTAGACTTTTTCAAATTTGCTCTCCATCTCTGATTTTTGTTAGAAATCACAATTTTTACTAGCTTTTTCTCTACTTCAAAAATCTGATTTGATTTTTGAAGACGTTGCAGTATTCATGAGCCAGATTTGGCTAGAATGTAAAATCCTATTTAACAGGGTATACTTTCTTTTTATAAAAGGTAATGAGTTTTAAGGATAATTATTCACAAAGTTGTTTAAAACCTCAAAGTGTCTTCTGAAATTTGTAACAAAGTTTGAAGCTTCCTTCCTAGGACTAACCAATCCACTGTGCAAAACGTTTTCTGATAATTCAAAAATTTTATTCACTTTGAGTGTCTCATCCTGGTTTTACTTTCTGAAAAAAAATTATCAAATAAGTAAGTGCAGTGCTGGTGATTTCTCATGCAGTGATACATACAGTGTTTTTGTTCTAAGGTTAAGGACGAGGTGAATAGCTCTAATTGCTTCTGCTTTGTTCCCTTTAAAGCAGTGATGCCAGTCTAGAGTCTTGGATCTCATCGTGCACCAACGAAATTACTCAAAGCATCCAAGAGCTCTGTTAACTAACCTCTTAGGAATCTCACTGCATACAGACAATTGTGTAGATTTCCCTGTTTTGTTTTGTCTGTTTGTTGTTTTTTTTTTTCTCAGTGGCATACGTTTTTCCATTCTTTTAAACAAAATGTGGTCAGACTGCCGCAGTTCCCCCAAGTACTTGGCTACCCCAAAATAGTTTAGGATGACCTGGACCACTCTTTGCATCAGATCTAGACTGAGACTCTGTCAGTCTCACTTAAAGAAACTGAAGATGATATAAAAACAGTCAGAGTCCACATTTGTGTTAGAAGGAGCTGTATTAAGCTGGGAGTTACTTCCTTCCTGACAGAATCTGTGTCAGAGCCTCTTAGAAGTAAAAACTGGTCCTGCAAGGATTTCATGGATTAATTGCTACTATGATCCCTAAGGCTTTATGGGAGGTAGCACTGAGATGGGTTTGGTCTGGTATGGAATGTAAATGGTAACATTTAATGAACTTATTACTGGATGGAGTTGCAGGGGGTGCAACAATGTCCTTCATGCTCCTTTTCTAGTGCAGCAGCTTTGTGCCAGCCCATTCCCTTGACTAGTTTAAAGCCTCCTCGTACTTGTGAAGTGAGGCAAGCAGCTGGGGTGCAGTTGGGAATGGAGACACTGATTCTGCTTGATAAATATCTGCTGTCTTAATTTATGGTGCATTTTTGACAACCTAAAAGGACATGCTGTGTGCAGTTTATAAATAGAATAAATGAGATACAAAAAATGAGAATACTTTTTTTCCATGCCGAGTTATCTGAAATGGCCTGATAACAGTTGAAAATATGATTGCAACAATACAATACTGAGTTTTTCTCTTTCAAATAACCATCTCACTGTGCTGTGTATCAGCATCAAAAGTTGCCAGCAGCTTAGAATCTGGTGTAGATTCTGGCTTCCTTCTGATACGAAGTGCATGTTTTATAAAAAGCTACACAGCGAATTGATTATGGTTCATTTAGACTGGGTATATTTTGCCAAAGTGGTAAAGCACTCTGAAGCATCCAACCTCTGCTAGCAGTCAGGATGAAATTTTGAAAAATTACTAATCTCTTATCAATATGCTTATTAAACTATCAAGTATATTGTATTATTGGCTTTCAAGTTTCAGAATCCGCCCTGGTAATGTCAGATTATCTTTTCACATCATTGCATTAATTTGTGTTGTGACTGCACACTTTTCATCCATCTATTGCCTAGTCATTATGGAATGTCAGGCACATAGATAGATGTTATGTGAAGTGGCCAGACATTGTGTATTAACTTGACTGAGATCTCATTTTCATTAAAGCAGAGTCTGACATTACTTGCGAGTCAAAAAAAAAACAAACAACTTTGTGGAGCTACAGTCTCAGTTACAGTTGTATAGCATTATATAATGTGTTAAAATGTTTCCTTTTCTCTTTTCAAGGAAAGACAAGCAACAGTGAAAAAAGAAAAGAGCTGCCCCCAGCAAATGAACAAACTGGGAGAACGGAACAAAATGCAAAGAGCAAATTCTGTCACTGTAGATGGACAAGGCCTTCAGGTGTGATTATTGTTATTTTAGTATTAAGCAGATAATTTGAGGTATGAAGAGTGAAATATGTTTAAAGTGAAATATACGTTCACTCTTCTAATATTTCACTTTTACATTATTAAAAAGTCAATAGGTGAATTGTTCCATTGGTTCAGGAATCCTGTGATACACATCTGCTTCTCATGTGATTGTTAGGATTTCCTAAGACAATAAGGGGGAGGGAAGACTAGCTCACTTCTGTCATGGGGCGTATAGTTTATTTTGGTATCTGTCATGCAATGTTGTGTAAATTTACATTATTAATCTAAGTCTGTCCTTATAACTGTTAACTGTTCTCATTTGGACCTGTTAATTAATGGATGGAGTAAACTTCAAGGGTGTTTTTTGTCCAGGTTTTTCTAAATAGGGTATTTGGCATATCAACATTAACAGTGGTGAGAAGCAACGTGTTTTCATTACTAGCAATATCTGTAATAAAAATGGAAGTTTTTTCTGCTTGGAAAAAAAAAACCTCATGTGTGTGAAGTGCTATTGTTATTTAAGAGTGGTGACTTCGAGGCATGCCTGAACTGCTGACTTGTTTCCCTTGAGATGGGAGTAGTTTTGAGTGAAATCAATGTCCGTATGCAGGATGCTTCTGCTTTATGTCCTCAGGAGTTAAATTATCATCATGATAACAATGTGATAATCATTTAATATGCATAGTTGTCTGTTCTCTCTATCTTTTGATATGTTGTAGTTGGGCTTCAGTTAAAAGATTTCATTACCATTTATCAATTACTTTGTGCCTCATAATTATTTCATCTTGTGTCAGGATAAGAAGGTTTATTGTATTGGTTCTGTGTTTTAGGTTAGTCAAATTTTCTTGTTATGACAACCCAAAGAGGGTGAAAATATCCAAGCAAAACCTGAAAAACAAACCTAAAACCTATCCAGTTACTTGGATGCTCCATTGATGCTATAGTTGGATAGTAAAGCAATCATTATCCATTACTTTCAAGAATCTCTTCTTGTACTTAGAATTTTTACAGGCTTCATTGCTGTCCAGATCGTCTGTGACAAAACACAAAGCAAAAAATGCTAGAGTCTTAATTGAAAGAAAGCTCAAGTTCTGTCTAAGCAGTCACAGTGTGATTAATAAGTTTGTGGTAAATGAAATACACAGTATTTTCTAACTTTTGGGTCATATCCATGCAATTCCAGTGAGACAAAGTAGTCTAGATAGAGGACCATCTCCTTTTGGTTACAGCACCATGTATCATTATGAATTTTGTGTTTACTCCAAGCATTAGATTACTTATGCTCATAGTTTATTTTCAGGTATTTTTAGTTTCTATTTCCCACTCATGTGATATTGTGCCTAGGATATAATACTTGGTCTACTCAAAACAGCAGCTTTTAGCACCATTGACTCTTCAACACAAAACTTTAAATTATTATATGTTTTGCTTTCAGGTCATAATATTTCCCCTAAATTTTTTATTGTATCTTTCCAAGATGAATTAGAAGCCTATGTTTCATCCTTGCTTTTCTTTATTACTGCTAGAGATGCAGAAAAGGAGAGTGGGGACAAAGATTATAGAATTATTATTGAATAGACTTGAGGTGTTTGTTGAAGTGTTTGGTGTTCTGTAATGACACATTTGTAATGCAGTGCATGACATGGTACCATGGTGATAACATTACAAATAATTCTGCAGTTATGGCCCTAATTTGCTGATTATACTGTGGTCTTTGTTTTTCACGGATGGATTTAATTGGTTTTGAGTGGCAGGAATCCATCTTAGCATCAAATATTTAATTTTTGATTGGCATTAAAAATGGTAACCTGTTGTTAATGTAATTATTGTGAAGGCTGAATGCACCTTAAAGGATATCCTACTAAAAGGGTGGGATCAATGAGAATGTTAGGGCTTTTTTTCCTCACAGATTGTGTAATTTTTCAGGTCTTCTCACATCTATGTAAGATGCTATAAATATAACTGGCAATTAATATTAGTATTTTACCCAAAGATGGTCTGGAGAAAACATTCTGTATCTGATCAAAGTATACTACTCTAATTTTACCATATCTGGCATGGTACTCTGTTTCTTATACTCTGCTGGCATGGTCTCATTTTAATAAAATCTTCAGTGAGCAAGGGTTTTATTTCAGAAAACTTTATCAGTATTAATTATTAATTGCATTTGTTTATGATTTAAGATACAAGGTAAAAAAGCAAAGATCTTGATACTACTGCTGTTAGACCTCTATTTTCAATATGGGAGAAACTATATATAAGTGCTCCGCCACTTTTTTCTTTTTGTTTTTCTTTTTACTTTAAGCCACTTGTCCTATAACATTGTGAAGATTGCCTTTAAATTGTGCTAGATTAGGGCTTGAAAATGTTCACTAATTTAGTCTGAATCTTTAGTTGCAATTCATTATATAAAAATACCGTATGTTATCTGGAAAAGTAATTTGGAAAAGCTGTAAAAAATTTAATTAAAATTTATTTTGGAACTGAGTGGGATACAGACTATTTTATTTTTTTTTTTTTTTTGATGAGCCAAACCCTTCTACTTGAAATAATCTCATAATCTCGAAAGAAAAGATTTGAAATAGAAAATTCCATCACTTAGCTTTTGTTGAGAAAAAGGTCAAGCCCAAACCTTCCTTCCATCAGACAGAGTGAACAGATAACTTAGTGGCAGTGGAGGTCTGCATGACTTTAAGACAATTAATCATAGTTAAGCACATTCATCTTGCTTCTTTCTAGCTAACCAGCATAATGATCAGGATTATTATTTCTAATTAGGGGAAGTAATAGATCATGTATAACCTTAGGATGAGTCTCATTAATTAACCTGCGTCCTAAGGGATTTCAGTAGGTATTCCATCTCTGTCACAATGAGCACCATTGGTTTACACTTAGTTCACCGGAATAAACACCATGGGAATTGGCTAAATAACTAAAATTGATTAAAACAGTAGGTAAAAATTAAATATATGACAAACTTCACTGTATTCTGCAATTTGATGTATGTTTCAATGTACAGCACTTTACTGTGCCAGGTGATACTGAGCTGGTTTCATGCTAAGGTCAATACCGCTGAATTTGTGGACTATTCCATTATCTTTTGTATGAATTGTATTGTATGTATCAAGATTTGATTCTGGTTTTCTGTGAAATAATGAATAGAGTTGACACACTAGTGCTTAACATTTACTACTAAAAGAAAAGTGCTTTTAGATGCCTGTAGGATTATATACATATATCTCTAGTATGCCTAGACTTAACTCCTTAGCTATGATGTTTCTCAGGTTCTTCCTTAAATTACACTTTATGAAATCTTCAAGTTTCGTATTTCAGGAATTATGAATAAGGATTTCAAGCAAGGCCTTTCAATGCATTATTTTGAAACACAGGTGGTCCAAGATTTATCTCTGAAGTTGCTAGTGTATGACTTTGGAGATGATGACTTTGAACTCTTAATATACTTTCAAAAATTTTGGAATTGATATAAGTCTAAAAGTGATGATTCTAAATATGAATAGTACAGTTTCATGATTTAAAGACCTGTATTAGAGATCATCTGATGTAATATTTTAATGTTCAAGTCATTGGAGTAAAGGCAATGAACACACACATCTCAGAGTATCTGAAAATACAGACTAACCCTAGTACTTAGAATGAAGGTGTTACTTTGTAAAGCTAGATATTAATGTGAATGTGTAAAACTTTCATACACAAAAGAATGTAAAAAAATAATGGTAGAAATCATTGTCTCCATCCTTCTCCTGAACGTTATTTTCCTCAGATGTGCCTTTCTTCCTTATGGTTTCTCCTCTACCTTCTTAAGTTTTTCAGCTTTCTCAGGTGTTTAAAGAAATTCCTTAATGTTATGGTTGCCACGTTTTAAAAAGTGTGTGATTTCATATTATATCAAATTTTGCAGATATTCATTGCCATCATTTAAAAAAACATCTGCTGAGTTCAATGTTCATTATAGCCACAGTTGACCTTCATAGTATATAATATAGTGTCATTTCTCACTCCAAAATACAGTTTCTTTTAAGCTTTTTTCTTTTCCTTTATTTTAAGGAAATTACTTAAATTAGCATTCAAAGTTTTCTTATCTACTCATGGATGTATGTATGTATATATAATATATATGTATATGCACACAAATATATATATGTATAGAGATAGGTTATGTGTGTATATATCTCAGTTTTTCAGTGGCATTATTGGTTAAAACAGCAACACAGCTGTAAAACAAGACAGCATTAAAAGAGAAGTCACTTGCAATTTCTGGCAAATTAATGAAGTGAGGATTATTGCAAATTATGGTATTACTTCCAGCTGGATT
This sequence comes from Chloebia gouldiae, assembly GCA_003676055.1. Classification (NCBI taxonomy): domain Eukaryota; kingdom Metazoa; phylum Chordata; class Aves; order Passeriformes; family Passeridae; genus Chloebia; species Chloebia gouldiae. The sequence continues at coordinate 26,544,716 of QUSF01000003.1, read as the reverse complement.
ACATAGCATAACATAGAGTTTGCATTAAGCTTTTTGTTTTCTGTCTACTATAGGAAAAAATGAATGCAACACACAGCATTAATGAGTGGCTGTGTTATTCCCTTCTTTTAGATCACTCCAGTTCCAGGCACTCATCCACTTTTAGTTTTTGTCAATCCTAAAAGTGGTGGGAAACAAGGAGAAAGGTAAGTGTTTTTTTCTTTTTCTTTTTTTCCCCCCTCTCTTTTTTGATTCTGTTCTGTGAAATGTTTAAAAAATGAATTTTAAAAGTTTGTATATGTGGAAAAAATCCTAAATTTTATATTGTTATTCCTCACAGTTGAACATCCTATATTTCTGTATCTATAAATTCTCCAGTTAAAAACAAGAGTTAATTCTATAGAATAGTTTTGTTTCAAATCAAAATAGCTATTTTCAGTGCATGGGTTTGTGTGATTTGTATGAAGATGCGAGTTGCCATATCTTGTGTTAAAACTTTAAAGTGCTAACAGTTTTCTTTTGATCTATGTAATGATTATACAGGCAGGCCAGTAGTTTAAATTAGAAGCAGTATTCCATTTTCTAATGTATGATTTGCTTTTTAAAGACTTAGTAGTAGAGGCTCTCATGCCTCTTCATAAGATTTCCTTCAAATAAACCTTTTGATTTCTGTAGATAGGAAGCATTCTAAAAATCCATTTGAATTATTAGAGTCCAATCACACGAAATTAAAAACATACTAATTTTACATATGTCGGTAATTACATTCATTTAAATTAAAATGTCTGAGTTTATTAGTCTAAGTGTTAACATACCAGAAACCTGATAAAGTAGTAAGGAGCATTGTCCTGCTACTCAGGCAGGAATGCTGATTTAGTTGCCTACTAAAGAAATTTTCCAGAGTATGTTTCAGGATTCCAAATGCTAACAATGTGGCCATTTCTGATAATCCCATAAATCTCTACATTTTTATAGCCTAGTTCACCATGTCAGTACTGTAACTTCAAGTCTTGAAAAAGATTATGGTCTTTAGGCCAGGATCCAGCTGAAGGTGACACCTGTAGATACTGGTGGCATGAGTAATGAGAAGCAAAAAAAGGGGATGCAATGTGGTTCTAAAGCCTGAAACCAGGCAAGTAAACTACAGTGGGTCAGCTTTCCCTGTCTCCTCCACAGTGCCTCCCTTAGATCACATCTTCCTGTGCTCCTAAAAGTAAACTGTCAAAGAGGACAAAATCCTGCAGAGTAGTTAGGGTAATTCTTAAAGCTAAGGAGCATTAACCAAAACTTTATTTGAAGGCTTCTGAGAGAACTGGCTATTAGACAGCTGAGTATGTAATCCCTGGACTGGTATACCTAGATATCAAATAGGTGTGTCAAAAGCAGTTAATGATCTAGAATAGTAATTCTAAGGAGTTTCAAGAACACACCTTTGCAATTGGAACAAAACAGTGTGAGCCATCCTGAGTTTTCGTGCTTCAGCCACAGTAGCAGTGTGAGCCAGCCCTGGTCTACTGTGCAGTCAGGGGTCTTGTGGAAGGTAATCTGCACTAGCACTCAGCTTGACTTTTTATAGTACCAATATGAAGTGAATAGATCGGAGATCCAGTCTGCAATTATGCAGGTGAGAGGCAGGTTACAGAGCTGCACTTACACAGGTAGTTTTAGCCTAGAAACAATTTAATGAAATGCTGTTTCACAGCTTTCAGTTCCTAGCTCATAATTGGTCTCAAGTGTTACTATTTGAATGGGCTTAATGCAGTAGGGATGTCATTTAATGTTAGATATTCTCCAAGGTAAAAGCAAGTTCAAAATCTGATCCCCATCTAAAACTCCTATTCCCCTTCATGTCTTAGAGTCTAACACTTCTAAGTTTATGGCAATGAAACTGTTACTGAGGCCAAACAGATCACAGGAATTATTCGAATTTGTAAAATGGATGCCCTATACACACTTCATTCACTAGCACCATTATCCACAAGTGTCATTACACAATTAAGTGTATAGCATGAGGGCAAGCACCAGCAGCTGAGTATAGCAAATTGTAAGAACCTCTTAAATTTGCTTTGATACCACACATACACAAAATGTTAAATTACATACTAATGTGTCAAGGTCGCACTCAGTATTTCTGTTTTAAGAGAAGTACATCAAAAGGTCAACTGCATAGTCATGTAAACATATCTCAGGTCATTCACCATTAATAGATAATATCTCACAGTTAGATCTAAAGCCAGAGTCAAAAAGGTTGAAAAAAGTCCACATATGGACTATTTGTTGAGAAGGGGTTTGCACTCCATTTTTGAGGTATTAATGTTTCATATCAATGCCAGTAGCAAAAATAAAAAATGCGGATGCTAAGAGTGCATCTTAGTTTGAATATTAATCTAAGTGATGAAAACATTCTCAGGAGAAATATTATTGAACTTCTTTTGTTTTCCTGGGTTTTATTGTCTGCCTTACAGTCAGTAACCAGAAAGAAATTCCCATATTTTCCCTACCCTCAAATTTTGTGGCAGTTATATGTTGTGGAAAGTAAAATCACGGGACATTTCAAGACATAAATTACTTTGCAAAATGCACAGTTATGGTGATTCACAGATTTCTTCACAGTTGGAAGGGACCCACAAGAATCATCAAGTCCAACTTTTAAGTAAATGGCATTTTTGATTATTGCAATTTTGTAGTCTGGTCAGGTGCTGAGAGGATGGGACTAGAGGATACAGTGTAACAAAAGTAAGATTTTCCCCAGCTGTAAGGGGGAAAAAAAAGCAAAACAAACCCACAGCCTTCTAATTTTTTGTAGAACAGAATTTCATTCTCTTGATTCATTCAGATTAAGAAAATCTTCTACTGAAAACTATGCCTCAGTCTTTACTTAGGATTCCCTGTATTTGAGATGTCACAATAAATGAAGATAAGACTTCTAATTGACTTTCATTGAACATCAGAAGGTTACTGCAGATTGTTAAGACTCCCATGTTCCCACAGTTCCCCATACAAGATTTGATGCCTTACCATATGGTAACCCAGCCCATTTCATTGCCTTTATTCTTGGAGAGAGCTTATGCATCCAACTGAAAACCAGGTGAATAAATGCACACCCCCAGTAATATATGGTCATTTCCTCTTGTATTTTGTAATTTTTTTCAAATCTCTCAAATGCAAAAGAAGAGAACTCAGGATCACTTAAAGGTGAAAGAAGTTTGGTTCTTTAGTTTTAATTTTTAAACGTTCAGAGGTATGGGGGGAAACAAATGAATATGTAGAAAAAAGAGCATTCAGAACAAATATATTCTCTACAATCATATCTTATCAATACACTTTGAAACTTTCATTATGTTAGAAATTCAGTTTTTCAGAATATGTAGTGATAAATGTATTCTTCCTGTATATGTTTCTGTTTTAAGGACCAATGCTATCACTTTCAGATACAATTGCAAAATAAAGAATTATGACAATAGCCCCATTATATTTTCTTCTCAATTAGGAGCTACATTATGGCCCATCATGTGACACTCAAGTGCATTTGCAGTTATTTGGACTTTAATTATTTTGTTTAATAGACAATACAGATGTTTATAATAGAATAAAAATATAAGTCAATGTTTGTTAAGGAGAAGGTAGAAAAACACAATTAAAGTTGATTAATTTAAGGCTTTCACATAGTAGAAATGGATTTTAACTGAACATGAGACTGAATAGGAGTTCATCAAACTCAGGCAAGTGAATTCCTCAGGCTATATCATGCCATAATATATTTTCAGTGGCTGTGCATGAAATGGGCAGGTGCAGTTAATTTCATCATAAAAAAAATGCAGAACATCCATTTAATTCTAGGGCTATCAGTTTGGGATGTCTGTGTTTGTGATCTAACTAATCAAGGCAACAGTTTTCAATAATCTGTGTATAAAATGTATATATAGTATATATATATTTGTATATAGTACACTATTCACAAAATAGTTTCTTTAAACAGCAAGAATATACAACAAGCATGTAGTGTTTCTAAAGGCTGTTGTTGAGGGTAATGTTTCTCACATAAAGAGTCCTTCTAAATCATTCTGTTGTTTTGCCATACTCATTACTTTGATTTCCACTTCCCCATTTTCCAGTTTATTTGCCTGACCAGAGGATGAGTTTACACAATTGTTTCTTTGACAAATGTGCTGTTGGATGCACTGGAGATCAGCTTCCGTACACTCACGTTTCCTGCTGACTCTATGTTCAGTGTCTGTGCAATACAGGTTGATGATATTTTTAACCTTTGCTGTTTTCAAATAACTTGGGTTCATAGCAGCTCTTCCCTCCTCCCCTCTGACTAATCTGCCTTTCTGAGATTTCATTTAGCTTTGAGACAAAATGTAAAGGCAGTTTCAAATGTTCTTTTTCAAATATTGTATGTCTGCAAGAGAAAATAACTAGCATTTTTTTTATTTTGGAGAGGGGTCCTTGGCTTGTCTTCCTTTGACATCAGGGTTAAATGAAGCCCATATTAACCACATCTTTAATAGCCCCTAGAGGACTGAGAAGATGCATCCCCAGTTGTGGCTGAAGGCATTGCCATGGCCAGCTTTTTCCACAATGTAGTCAACTTTATTGCCAGTTTTGAACTGCCAGCTACTTTCTGGCCATTTATTTTCTCTCTCCTCCAGAAGACAGCTTAATCTAACTTAGCTCAAGGTGCACTGAAAAGTATTTTCTTCAGCAGCCGAGCTGTTTAAAGATGATTCCAGATCATTTGGCCATTCCTGAGATAATTTTCTGCCTCCTCAGTTATTATAGCAGAATGTTTTGAGGTTTATATGAGATCATGGGCAAGATTTAAATTAAAAGAAAAATGACAATGAAGAAACTTCTCTGTGGATTTCTGTTTTAAATTGAATCGTTTTAGTTTCCACATCACAGAATAACCCCAAGAGTAGTTACAGAAGCACAGCTGTTTGTTGACAAGTGGTAATTTCATAAACTGGCTTTGTTCATGAAAATGCATTTCATCACAAAAATATCTTTTGGGGCATTTCCTACCACACCACCTCATGGCCTTGTCAGCACAAATCTCCAGTCACAAGGAAACCACATCCAATTCCTTCCCCACATGTGGAAGCAAGGCATTCAGAGCCAAGTCAGTCTCACTGGTACTGTAGATGTAAAACTGGAAGGTTGAGTTTCTGTCCCTTTTCTTTGGCTTCCCCGTGCCACCCTGTTAGGTCTGAGTACAGCTTAGTGTGAGGGAAACGTTTATAAACAGTTTCTAACTTTTTGGTTTTTTTGAGAATGTATGAATAAAAATGAGCCATCAATTTATGACTTTTACACAGATTAGAATACATAAATGTGTTTAATAACTCGATGTGTCATTTGCAGTGAGTCATTATGGAGTGATTTAGCAGGTACTGATGTTCATCTGGTAGCCATCAATGGTATGCACTAAGTACAATTCAGTGTAATCTCTTCATTACTGCAGTTGGACTTCTGGGTTCTGATTAGAAAAACCAGGCCTCCTTTTTATTATGAAGTCATTTATAGCATTTCACTGTTACCTGAGAACAGCACTGTGAGTGTAGGTAATGCCTAGTATGTTTTGTAGTACCAAACTTTAGGAAAATAACTCTTAGACCTTTGGGACTTCATAAAAATACTGCTCATGAATTTCTTCTAGTCAGCTACACAAATGAAATTAGCATCACCTTTGACCAGATTAAATTCTACACATCTCCAAGAAGCAAATCACACATACTAACTTGAAAACTCCTTTTACATTTGTGAAATGGGAATATGTATATTGTGTTGTAAATCCATTGTCAGATGTCTAATTTAATCATCATCACAGCCATCAACAATGATGTGTGCATACTTGTGAAATGAAACTAGTAATTTCATACTGACTTTTTCTCTCAGGAAGAGCATCAGGAATATATTGTGTGAGTTTGCTTGAATAAAATGCCTGATGAAGCTGATATCACTAAATAATTGAGAAGTTAAGAAAATATTCCAATTGGGCAATTTTACAGATAATTATGAATTTGTTAGTATTCAGTAATTTTACACACTTGCTCTCCAGCTATCTCGATAAATTATGCATTTATATTAAGAAAAAAATATGAGAAAAATATCCTGAATATGCACATAGATTGTGTCTAGACAGTTTTATTGTGCTGTATTTGAAAATGTGGACGTTTTAACCTAGAATTCAGGTCTTATTATGCTTCTATTTTATTTAAGAAATTATAAAGAAAAGAAGCAATATTTCAGTGGAAAAATAAATGTTTCCTTAAAAACATTAAAATATTATTTAGCTTAAGGACAGAAACATTAAAATTAAAACCAAGAAACAGGGGTTTATAATTTAAACTATTGCCATACATCCCAGGTGTATATTTATTTTTTCTGAGCTCCAAGTCTTTTGTGTGCTTTCTTGGTTCTGTGTGAGAAGAGAATCACTACTGCATTCCAATCAATTTAGGAAATTACATTTCTAATATTTGTTATTAAGAAACAAAATCTCTGTCATACTTTTAGAGCAAGTAAACTCAAATTTCTAAATTTACACTTTAGAAGAAATAATTGCTGAGGGTAGGACAGCAAAAGGGGTCCCATGTGGGATAGGGCAATGCTTGTCATGCTGTATCAATAGTTTCCTATTGCTCAGATAGTTTAAAAATAAGTGTAATTTAATAAAACAATGCTTCAAATCTTTTTCATTTTTTTCCCATTCAAATGTAATCCTGAGGAAATGTAGTTGACCACAAATTTTCTTTATCAGAATGTTTTCCAGTCTATGTGGACATTTTTGGTGGGTGGCAAAGCCAATTAGCTTTTGCAATTAATTATATTTTTAGTTCTGTGTTTGCAATAAATTTCAGGAAGAAATCTCTCCTTTGCCATGGAGTTACTTTAATACAAATCAATATGCTTTCTGAAGTGCTTTTTTGATTCACCTTTTGTTGTGTAATTATAGCTTTTTATCGTATTTTTTTTCTGTCTATACACAGCATTTGAAATGTAAATAGCTTGTAGTACTTCTGTCTCAACTTTATACCCCACAATACACTCTGTGTATGAATTATAATTGCTATGTTCAAGTATTTGATTTTTTGTATAAATGACATTCTGCAGTTCAAATAATTGTACTATGTTCTTTAATTCTTTGATATGAAAGCTTTTTTAAAAATTCCAAACATGTAAGTAAATATTTTCTCCTTGTCTCTTTTACCTCTTCAGAATTTATAGAAAATTTCAGTATCTTTTAAATCCTCGTCAAGTTTATAGTCTTTCTGGAAATGGACCAATGCCAGGGTAAGTCTACAGTTAATATTATTACCAGGAACTCATTTAATAAAATACTGTATAATCAAATGAACAGACTGAAGTACATATAGCATGTTTGGAATTTATCAACACTACACTTCGGAATGGCTGCAGAGATGTATAGGTATTATTTGTTTAACTGTACAAGTAAAGCTATATCTCATATGTTCTACTGAAAACCATCTATTACTCTATAGGAACTGTGGGATAAACTTAATTCTATTTGCAGCTTTACCTGCCATTTCAGCAACCTGAGTTCTTGGGACTTACTTATGTTGCAGATGTCAGTGGCCTCCAAGACTGACCAACAAGACACCTATTTCTTTTACATAAATGAACACATATGTACACATGCATGGGTGTCTGTAATGTATTGGTGGCCGCACAGTTCTTATCAGTTACATGATCTTGGAAGTGTAGTGGCTGGGAAACAACCGGCCAGGCTGATCATGCTGGCAGTGACTTGTAATGTGGACCGAAGTGCTCTCTGAACCAGCTGGCGTTGCACTCCTTTGCTTAGTGTGCTTCCTCCGTGATTCCTCTTAATTTGCATTCGTGAGAACGCGGGAGAACATTGTATCAAACACCAACCTTTGCCTCCTGATTATTGTCTCCTTTTTAAGAAGTGGGTGCTTTGGTAGAAGAAAATTAGAACAGCACTGAATACCTGCTCTGTGTGTTACTTGTATGTACTGGGTGCTATTTACTTTTGTCATTGATACATGAAATTTTACATCCGTGAAAAGAGTTGCAGAAGGATATTGGGAGGCATATGTTCACCGACATTAAGTTTACACTGTTGTTTGAATACTTTTTTTTAAAATCTTTGTTTAGACCTTTACATGTGTATAACATTGATGAAAGTGAAAAGCATGTCGGGCTCAATCCTTTTAGAAGTTAAGATATCATGCACTGCAGTATAGCTAATGTTAACCTCCTGAATGTTGCAAAATCAGCCCAAAAAATGGAGATAATAACTTGCATGATTTATTTCATGCATGTGTAATAATCTTCTATCTGAATGTACTTCTTTTATTATTCAAATGAAGTTTGTTGATTTTATGTTATTCTTGACGCATACAGAAAATGTAAGTACTCTTAGTTCAAAGAATAAGTGGACTAGAAGAATTAGCTAAGACAACACTAGTAACTAATATTGTTTTACATACTGTATAATATAAATGCCATGCTAGAAATTGAGAGGAGGATTTTTTTAAAAACTGAAATATTTTTGTTCATAGTCATCTTATTTCTTCGAAATTAAAAAAAAAAAAAAAGGCTGCATTTCTGTCTATAAGTGACTTAGTTTTCATGAGTCTTACTATGTGAAGGAAAATGCATTTTAAGGCAGAGGCACAAGAGGGCAGTGTTAAGTTCAAGCTGAAACCCTGCACTGAAGCAATTCAAACATTTGTCTTCTGAGCCAGGACCGTGTTTTTTAGAAAATGTTTTCAATTTCGTTTTCTATTAGAAATCGAAGTAGTTTTAGTTCAGAGTCACTTTGAAGAAAATTCTAATTAATTTTCAAACAGGCACTGCTTGTTTTGGTATATTTTTTATTCATTTCACTGTAATGAATAATCTGAAATTTCCAGTTTGTCTCCTGCCATCACTTCTTGCCCCTGGCAGTACTTTACAGGCTGCATATAATTTGCTCCTTAAGTGAGAAATTGAATAAACTCTGGTGCTTCAGTTACCAGTACTTGTTTTCTGTGAGGGCTGAGTTGCCTAATAAAACCTACCCATTCATCCATCTGTCCACTCATTCATCCATCCTATAATGCCAGTTGTACTCAATTGTCAATACAAATTTTATGTTTATTTAGTGTTCTCATATTACACGTGAAATTTAGGTCAAAATGGAACAGATTTGGGTACAGTACAATGCAGAGAAAAGCAGAAGTGCATTTCTTCATCCCAGTAAGTTATTTATTAGAAAGGGATAAACATAATGTATATTTATTTTGAAGCATTTATCATTACTGTGGTACATTTTAGTTGAGCCTATTTTGAGATGTGGTTTTTATTTTCTTTTAATTACTACTCTTACCCATGTTTACTCAACCAAGAGAATATCTGTAGTATTAGCTAAGGATTTGTATTTTTTTTGTTAGAGCCAACATGTCTGCTTTAACCCATAAGTTAATGATTTTAATTTTTGATGGTATTTTTCTCATGGTCTGCTGTCATCAAGCAAGAAGATGGCATTCACAAATTTTGTAACTTGTGTTCCAAATATCTGTGGCTGACATGAATTGATATCTCTAGTTAATTTTTGTAAAAAAATCTGTATCCTCTTCTCAATGGGCAGAGAGAGGGAAAAGAGAACTAGGAGATTAAGAAAATTGTAAATCTTAGCAGGGCTGAAACTGCTGGTTTGGGGTTTTTTTTTTAATAGTCAGCAGTTCAATTCCTATGTCTATTGTTCTACCTCTTTAGTGGGATAACTATCTTCTTGCAGAGAAATGTAAATATGTTGGAAAAAAGGACTTCAAAATAACAACAACAAAAAAAAACCCAAATCAAAACACACCTCCCTAAAACCACAAAAAAGGCTCACCTTTTTAGTACCATTTATTCTGTGTTTTTCTATAACTATGCTGGCATCTAGCAGGACAAGAGAAAAATATTTTGAGCAAAATGACAATGAATTTTAGTCTCACAACCTCAGTGTACTGAAGTGCATGTGTTGCCTACTTTTTTTAATAGGTGGGATGGTACATGGAGAAGTGCAGGAACAGCAGCAATGCCATTTCTTGCAGCTTCTTTGCCTGCCTGAGCTAGGGTTTTTGGAGCAGTTTATGTTGAGACACGTGATGTACATAGTCTATAAAAAGATGTACATGATGCAAATAAACCCCATGGCAGTGACTTCTGCGCTGATTCCTTTCCAGCAATGGAGACCTGCTGCGAGGCCTGAAAATCATGAATCTGTAAGCCAATGGGCAACAGTACACTTTAAACATGGGTATAATAATTAATGGTTTAGACATTCTTTAATTGGCAGTAGAGGGATACAAGTGAGCTGGAAAAACCTTGTAAGCTCTGCAGCTGAACACAGGCATAAAAGATACTCCACAGTTACAGACTGCCACAGTTAACACAGTGACGAGAAAATTGCTGGGCTGATGCATTGTGTAATTTGTGCCTGGCACCTGTGTTTTTTGCCATGAAAGGAGTTTCCCTGTTTGGTTGTTATATCTCTATAGGAGTCGTCTTCTTCTGACAACAACTGTTATTGTGGATTTAATGATCTTGAAGAATCTGAAATTCAGTTATTGTTCACCTCACAGAGAGGTAAATAATAGCAGAATGAATAGCAGTCGAGCCACAGAGCCGCAGGACTCTGTGGAGAGGTCAGCGTTTCACAAAGTCTTTGTCCCTCTGAAAAGGCCTCTGTTCCCTAAAGTTCTATTATTTAAAATGTCTAATTTGTGGTATTTTTATACTCTATTATAGAAATTATATCCACAAAAGTTGTATTTCTTTGTATCTTCCATGAGCATTTAATTTGGAGAGCATCTATTTTTTGAATTCTAGCTGCAAGTTTGCTTCAACAGGCTTTTCTAAATCTTAAATTCTACCCACTTAAAAGATGCCCAGGACAGCAAAACTGAACCCCTGCAACTTATATTGTAACTCAATTGGGAATCTATAGCATCTGGGCTTTTTTACCTTCACAAAGCAATAGGTCTGTTTTGAAAATTACACTATTTTCCTTAATTATTTTAATTGATTGCTAGAGTATTTCTTTCTGTTGGACATTTGGGATACCCAGAGTATTCTAGGAAGGTGTATACACCAAGAATATTTTTAGAAGAAAATAACTGCTTAGTTATTTTCTTCTGAACAAAATATTGAATCTGGTCCATATTTTCTTGGAAGAATTACATTTTTGCTAAAGAATGGCAAATGGGTTGGTTGTACTCTAGTGATAAAAATTATTTTTGTACACCACAAGCCAGTAGTACTTAGAATTCACCAAGTCTTCACATATGAGACTTAAATCCTGAATTTAGAGATCTATTTTAAGCAGCTGTTTAAAATTATTTTTGCTTCCATGACATCTGTGGTGTTGGCACCTGAAACCTATGCTGAGATCCACTAGTGTATTATTCTTTTGGGCTATAGGCAGTGTTAAATTTTGCTTCCCCTGTGAGTGAAGAGTGCTGAATGATTTCATGCATTGCTGTTATGCCACCTTGTGTGGCTGAGTACCTGAAGTTCTACATAGTGCACTGCTTTTGGGTTTAAGAGTAAAAGTCATGTGTATGTAACTAAATGGAAACTATTGCAATTTATGTTTTCATTACTGTGAGTAAAACTTCAGTTTAATAAATTATATCAGATTAAAATAAATACTTTAGACAGTTCTCTAAACAGCTCTATAAGGATGTGTTTGTGTTTGCCACCTGCCTATAAACCAATTAACTGCATAATTCAAAATCAAATAGTTGTGTCCTCTAGCATTATTTTATTCATAAATAGATCCCCTGCATTCCTATGGATTTGATGAGGTGATTATGAAAAATTGAATTAGAATAACATAGGTGGCTGAAACAGTAGCCCTCTTTCAGGTGGAAATTACTGATTTATCAGCAGAAACTCAATAAGTGCTTTGAATCCTTGTTTCTGGCAAAATAAAATTAGCCTGGTGTTGATTACTTTTGAGTGTTTCAAATTTTTCAAAGAAAATAGGATAAAATTTTCTATTCTGTTTTTTTAACTTAGGCTGACATTGCACAAAACCTTTACAATTACTTCAATTTTTGTTTTAGTTTCACTTTAAACCACTTATTACTAAGTTCTTCTCCAGCAGTTTTTTTTTTTTAAATTCTTTTCAAGCCATGTGAAAAATGGTAGATAAAAAGTAACAGGTGATATTGAACCACTGATTGAGTTCTTGGTAAGAAATACTGACTTTTTCCCTAAAGGTCTCTAAAGAAATGTGTCAAATTCTTTCTTTACAGTTGTAACACTTACTGACTATGAATGAAACCTTATAAAACAGAAAACTCTGTTCCCTTCCCAACTCCTAATTGTAGGCTGCACATTCTAATTCAATGAATAAGATTTATTTACATATATAATTATATAACTATATTTAATTTTATAAATTAATTTGATTTTATAAATATTTATGTCTGCTATAGTATATTTATATACACTGCATTTATATATGCAAATATACACTGTAACATGCACTATTTTTATGTATTTTGTGTGTTAGATTTTTATAAAATGTACCTATAATTTTTATATTTAAATTTATAAAAAGAAACGTTTATGTGAATTTAGTGCTATACTTTGCTTGGAAAATTCACTGCCTATGAGTATAAAAAGCCCCCAGGGAAATACAAATGCAGCTTATTGAAAATGTTTTTGACAATACAGTTTCACCAGATTTTTCAATCCCCCACTTTTTTTGAAGTTATACTTTTTTTATGAAGATTAGCTATACAGTCAAAACAAAAAGGATCTTTAATATCTGTATGGTAAAGAAACTTGTTTATAAAGAGAAACAGAAGTTTAAGTCTATATTCTCCCAGTCTAGAATAGTGCCAAAATCAACCCTGTGCTTTTGGTGTTGCTTTGGTTGGTTTATTCTTTCCAGAATTTCTTTTCTATGAGGTAGGAATGCTTTAAGGTAGAATTCAGTACCCTGCTGTCACCTCTGAGCTGTAATTTGACTTCAAATTAAGCTGAAATACTCTCAGTATAGGAAGCAATGTAATTACACCTGGTGATTCTCTGCCAAGCCAACACACTGGCTTGCCGTGGGGGTACTGCTGGCAGGAGGTGTTTGTCCCTGTGCCAGGCCATGAGGAGGGATGTGCACCTCTGGCCAGAGCATATCTCGGTGCCTGCCCTTGCAGTGCTGGGAGGGGACTTCCAGCAGAGGATCTTTTGAAATGTGTTTCCCACATGGACTCAGTCAGATTTGGCACACGACATTTTGGGTCCCAGGAGATCCTACAGCACTTCTACACATGTGTGAAGTAGACCATAAAAGGGGTGAGGAGGGCAGGGCGGCCTTTAATACAGGGCAAGTAAACATCCTTTAGGCATTATATTTGCACTTGAAATTGCTTAAGAGCTCTTCTGAGCAAAGAAAATTTTAGGGGGTGGGACATGTGATGGGCTTAATTCTATGCAACTTGACTAAAATTGAAATTCTGGTCAAAAACGAATAGAACAAGAAGCTGTCCTGTCTATTAGTCTACATATTACATAACTTTTTTGGTCATTGTGTTTTTAATTTCCTTCTTCCATTCTTGCGTTTTTACTCTGTAATTTTTCATGTGTTCATGATTTTATCAAGAGTCCAAAAGAATTATAAAATTTCCTAAGGACAGAAACTGCATTCTCCCTTCAGCATTACGTTTTCATATGGGAAACAGTTGGAATTAAACACCTGTAAGCTATTGTCTATATTTATTTGTATTCAGGAATTTGTTTAAAATATATTAGTTGTGAATTTATTAGGAGATTGCAAACTGGATATCAGTTCTAGTGACTAGAATATCGAATATCCATTAAGATATCTGTAACACTAGTGAATACAATATATATGAATGAACATACACATACATACATAGTAATACTACAGATTTACTGGAACTTTTTTGTCTAGTGACAGTTTATGTGTAAGGACTGATTTCAGCATCTGTCAAAAGCTATCCTGAATTGATGCTTTCAAATGAAAATATTGAACCCTAGCATTTTAATATATCCTCACTTTCCAGCATTATGCAACATTGTTATAGAAGGAAGTGGATGAGGAGGTGGTGGTACTCACTTGATGGATATGGAAGAAGAAATAGCCAGGAAAATATTGCCAAAGCTATTTTACTTTTAAAATATGTTTTTAGGATGATGGAATGAGAGCCTTCAATCTGATGTTTTCTCATTTTGTGTTAAACCATGAGGCCAAGTTGTTTTTACCAATCACTCAATGTTCAGCTTAATATGCACCAGTGTTCTACCAGAAGTATGGAGTTTTCATATAGCTTTATAGAAAAAACTTCACAAATAAATGTTATGGCTAAGACATTTAGACAACTTATACTTTTCTATCTTGAGAGAGTACCTATCTATAGTGAACAGACAATGTTTTATGACAATAGTTTCAAACAAGGTTTGAAGTCAGACAAAGATTGGACCAACCATCAGGTCCAAATTTTTTCTAGTGTTAACTCTACCATATTAATCCTTGAATTATTAATTTTGTTTGAATTTTTTTCCGATAATACTGATAATAATAATAATTTTGGATTTTTTCTGTCTAAAAATAAATACATAAGCAGAAGTGATTTTTATTTTAAGTGATCATTTGGCATTTTCTGTTAAATAAAATGTCTTAAGCCATAATATGTTTACATAATGCACAATTATATTGATCATAATTAGGTATCTTCATTTACTCTTTTTAGGTTAAATTTTTTCCGAGACGTTGCTGAATTCAGAGTACTAGCATGTGGTGGAGATGGAACAGTAGGCTGGATTTTGGATTGCATAGGTAATCTGTAGCCTTTACACAGTTTTGCTTGCCTCACGGTTTTCATTTTAATGGCCTCCCTTGTATACCAATCCATGGGTACAGCTATTTTAAACAACAGCTTGTTTATTTAAAATGTTTAAATGTGTTTCTTTGGGACATATTTATTTTTAAGGGTACTCAAAATGCAAAAGTTATTTAAAATCTCTAGACAAGTTCTGGATTTCCTGAAAGCAAGAAATCTAAATTAATCTATTCTAATTTCACTTTAAAGTCTATTCCCCAACTGAATCAAATCTAACTTGCTAAGTTTAAGAAAATTTAATTTAGCTCACTTGCTTTTTTAGTTACCAAATTTTTGTTTATACCATATTATCCCAAAATGAAGATCATATGTTAAGAGGTAATTCAGTATTGGAGTTCTTTCAGTCAGCTGTCTGCAAAGTCCTCTGTAAAAATCATAAGGAAGGCCCACAAGTCAAGTTATGACAGACTTTAAATATTTAATATTCTCAAAGATTATTAAGGAGTGTCTTCCACGTCACGTGATCATTTATTTGGTGTTAGGCTACAGAGAAAAATAGTGGGCATGAGTTACAGTGGAAATTAGGAAGTGGATCAAGAGAGGTCAGAAGACTTAAGTTTTAACTAAAGTGTTTAAAATTTGGTAGGGGACCAGAAAACCTTTAAAAGTTCATGGAAAAGTAAACTTGATGTCATGGAGGAATGATAGCAAAGGCATATTTCTAATCTTGGTTGGAAAAAAGTCTTGCAAATGCAAGCTACTCCAAGTAACTCTCAAATAGCTTTCGGAGTCATAAATTAATGTATATAAACATCAAGTGCATTGCCTAAACTTGGAAGAAACAAAGTTTTGCAGCTGTTAATTGTGTCATCACCTTTTTCATGAGCTCTAAAATTTTATGCAGTTATTTTCTCTTTCAGTAACATACTGAGTTGTGTAGCATTTTTTGTGGTATAGAACTAAGAAATCACTTGGGTAATCCAGGAACCATCTTTTTTCATAGGTGCAGAAAATATATTTTCAATGGTGCCTTTTAGGGGGCAAAAGCACTTTCAGACATAAAGTGTAAGGGTACACCTTTTTCTAAACTTTCTAATTTGGTCTTCCCTGATAAGAAGGCTCAAAAAGGGCCTTAGCTGAGAGCACAGCAAGAAAAAGAAAAGAAAAAAAAAAAAAAAGAAAAGAAAAAAAACTATAAAAGACAAAATAATTATCATCAGTTTGAGACTTCGAAACTTTTTTAAATTACTCTATTAAATATTACATTCTCTGAAAGATTTCCATTAAACTGCTTATGTGAATGTTAAATCTTCCTAAAATATTGATAAATATTGATTTCACTGCTACATCCATTTTATAGATAAACTCCGGCTGATTATTGTTGATAATTGTGCATAATTCTATAAACAAAATACCTTATTAATTAAGTATAACTTTTAAACTAGACATGTTATTCATTCACATTAAAGGGGAAATTTGACAAATTACATATGTGAAATATATGTTCCAGCTTTCAGAAAGGCTGTGTTTCTTGACAAGGGTTTTCTCATTAGATTTTTGAAAGACCCTTGGGCTTACAATGCAAGAAAAATACCAGTAAAGACTGAAAAGATTCTATAAATTCATTCATTTCAAAACATTGTTTAATAAATACAAAATTGCTACTTAAAGACTTGATCCGACAGGTCAGTGCTCCCTTTGGAGGTTTAATTCCTCATGAGCAAACCCATCTAAGGTCTTGTGTTAGTTCCAATGACTTCTTGGTAGTGGTGCTCAGGTGTAGACACAAATCTAGGTGAATACACAGTTTAAAACAAATTTGGTCATCCAGGTGAAGAAGTAGAGCATTCGCCTCCTCATTCTTGCCCTTGACTATTACTCTTCTGTATTCACAGCTGGGAATGGCAGAGCTGAGAGCTAGAGCAAGAACACCATATTCATTCTTGGAAAGATCTTGAGTATCATTGTTTATGAATGTTTGTCATATCTATGATTTACAAAGTCTTAATGATAACAACGGAGTCAATTAGAATTACAGAACCCTTATGGTAATGAGTAAATTAGGATTAAGGATTGAATATCCAGTGGAGAAGGTACTACAAAATTGACTGACTTCTGCAGCAGGCAGCATAATTTCATATACAAAGCAAGTCTTTCACTGGAACAAATCCTAACACAGTTATATAATACCATGCAATTAGATCTTTTTTGTTCCTTAGTTGTGTTTTTCTCCTTTATTCACAGAGAAAGCGAACTTGATTAAGCATCCTCCTGTTGCTATTCTGCCTCTTGGGACTGGCAATGATTTAGCAAGGTGTCTGAGATGGGGAGGAGGTAAACACAAATCAAAATACAATTTATTATTGAATTAAAATTAAAAAAAAAACCAGCTTACATCAACATCTACATTTGGATTTGTTTTTGTAAAGAGCCATTATCACCTTCTGTATTTTTTCAATGATCTGTTTGTAATTGTTGTATACATATGTAAGATATTAAAGGTTGCAATCACACTTCATATCTTGTTTGTAGCTTCTGCTGACACCAAAGACGTTCCAAGGTGTAATGAGAATAGTGTATAGCTGTTTGGCTTTTTACCATCTGTATTGCATTTATTGCTTTGATCAATACCTTGTAAAGGGAGCAGTCTTAAATGGGTTTTAATTGGGACTCTTCTGAAAGGGTTACTGAAAACATCTAATAATGGGTTAGGAGTAGTTTAATTTTTTTAATCTTTAAAATTATTAAATGAAAAGCATGCCTTAGCCTTGGACTATTTCCTTTGATCCACTCCCTTTCTGTTTTCCTGCAGAGGATTCCAGACAATGTGCTGTGGTACTATTTATCATAAAATGAGAAGGCAAAGAATGCTGAAAGCATAGTATTTAGAAAATCTAATCTTTAATACCCTTTGCATTCTTTCCTGGATGTATGGGGACTTATTCTTCAGCTCTTCCAAAAAATCTGTATTACAGGATTACTTGAAGGAGACACAAGGAAGAAAATCCTAGGCAAGATTAAGTCTGTGGTGAAAGCACCTCACTTTATGGGCTCATAGCCAGGTTTATTTCAGGTCTTGGTTGTTTCAGTTGAGGTGTTTTGTGTTTGGAACTTGGTTGTCTTATTTGGAACTTCTCAGCCTTTGCAGATATCTTACTTCTTCTGTCTCATCAGTTTCCATTCCAAATGTCTGCCTTGTTGCCAGATAGTCTTTAGCAAATTCTCAGTAGTTTTCATGCTATATCACTTTGTTAACCGTAATGTTCTGTCAAATCATTTGAAAACCTCCTTTATTTTCTCTGTCACATCTGTTGATTGTTTACATTCTCATAGTCTTAGGGGGAAAAAAGAAAACAAATGAGACAAAACCTATTCAAATCAGCCTTGCTTAACTTTCTGCATTGTTCATAGAGCCATAGAATAGCTGAAAGGTCATGGGAAGTCACTTGTCCAATCTGCTAAGCAGGATCAACTGTGAAAACACTTAATTACGTTAGCTGGGACCTGTCCCTACTTTCACTTTTATTTTTGTTCTGTAACTTAAGTGATTCCATTTGGACTATAGTAGAAAAAACAATAGGAAATAATCTGGGTTTCATCATTCTTTGCCAAGTTGCTTTGTGATAAACAATACCATAATACAGATTTTCTGGAACTTCCATATATGGGAGAGGAGACAGGGATTCCAGAAACTAAATTGCTGGTGAGTGATCTCAAGGATGCAGAGAAATGGAATTGTGCATGCTGCTGTCATGTGGTGATTAGCAGTAACTAGCAAAATTGTACTAGGCAGCCATAAACAAATACAACAGCAATGGGTTTTGAGCAAGGAGGCTTTGAGTGGTTTGCCCTGCTGAACTGTTGATAACATGAGCAGTAGATTCTGCTTGAACAGGAAATCTTGTTTTTTCTGCTTTGAAGAATGACCAAATCCCCAAATTTTAGCTATCTATTACAAAGTTATTTGTTCTGAATAATATTCAGACTTGACAGTGTCACTTAGTAAAATCCCCACAGTTTTTCTTCATGCACACATATGTGTGTTGTATATACTCCTGAGTGCATAAACAAGTTTTCTACTCAGTTTAGAGAATTACATTTGAGTGCTTATTTGCAACTAAGAGTAAATTCTCTCTACAAAGCCGGATGAGGCTCATGAAGAAGTTGTTGAGATAATAAAAAATGTTATTTTTGCTGATAAAGCTATCAAATATGGATTTGAAATTTTGGATTTGTTAGTTAAACTAGATTGAAACAATCAATGAAAATTAGTAGATAGCTTTTAACCTTTCAGTGTCTTGTCAGGCAAAACAGCAATATGTCTCTTTTCCATAAATTTTGAAATCAAAGGAATTTGAATAATAAGATTAATTTCTCATCAAGAACATTCTGCAAAGTACAGCCTTAGCTTTATGGATCATTTGGAATCATCAAGAAATTAGCAAATTTTGAAGATCGATTTATTTTCTTCATCATAAATTTGATATCCACTGAAATCTATAGAATTATTCTAAATTTACATGCTTAATTAGCTTTGTATTAATTAGCTTTGCTTCTTTTAATGACAGGTGCTGGAAAATCGTCAATACTTCAAGCACAATCCTACTTTTAAGGTCTTAAATTCCCTGTTTTCGTTTGTCCAATCATAGAATTATAGAATATTTTGGGTTGGAAGGGATCTTTAAAGGTTAATTAATTAGTCCAACCCTCCCTGCAATGAACAGGGACATCTTCAATTTGATCAGGTTGCTCAGAGTCCTGTTCAACCATCTAGAAAGAGAAAAAAATGTAATGAAACTTTATTATGCTTGATTAAATAACTGGTTTTATGTTTTGCTAGGGTATGAAGGTGAGAATTTGATGAAGATCTTAAAAGACATTGAGAATAGCTCAGAGATTTTACTGGACAGGTGGAAATTTGAAGTAATACCCAATGATAAAGATGAGAAAGGAGACCCAGTGCCTTACAACATCATCAATAACTACTTTTCTATTGGCGTGGTAAGACTTATGCTTATCCTTAAATGATTTTCTGTTTTGAATAAATATTTGCATCACATGTCTTCAAATGAAGAACTGTTGGCTAGAGATCATTTATAATGTTGTTTTGCTAGTGAAATGAATACATAGATGACTGACAGCAATTTGCATAAATTTACTTCCTCACATTCAAACCTGAATTATTTTTCAGGACCTTCTACCTTTCCATTTATAAAGAAGATATTTCTGTTGTTCTTAATGGTTTATGAGCAGCTATAGTACTAAATTTATATTGTCATTTTGAAGGTCCTATAAAAATATAAAGGAAAAACAAATTACTTAATAAGAACTCTTAAGTAATGTTTTCCATTAGTATTCACATAGTCAAAACTGTTTAAAGGAACTGTTGCATTCTTTATTTCTTTAGGGCAGTTTTAAATAATAAAACAATAATACAAAAAAGAAAGCCCCATATGTATCTTCTTGTTTCTGCCTTGTAGGGAAGTGAAGTTCACTTCAAATTCACAGTTTGAATGAATTAGAAGGAAAAGGGTTTTAAGCATCTCTTTATGTCTGAGTAACTGCATCTCTGGTTTGTGCCTCCCTGTGGTTTTCTATGTAGTACCTGTGCTTCTTAATATTAGCAGAATTTCTTTATTCATATTTGATTTGTGATTTGTTGTTAATTTCTGATACTATTCTGAAGAGTCATTGCTTCATACCTCATTTGGATTTTTCCTGGGTGATTTTTCCTGCCTACATGCAGAAACCTACATGGATTGAATTATATTCTGTTTCAATTTTTACTGTTTTTCCAAGGCACTGTGAAAACTAATGGTGACCTACAACATATTGCACATTGCCTCATAGATTCTTGCCAAATAATAAACACAGTCTCTAATCCAACATGAATGGAACTTTCTGTGTGAACTTTGTAACGGTATGGCAGAAATTGTGCTTAATAACAAACAATCTAAATGTATGTTTAGAAAGGATGAGAAAGTAAAACTGAATAAAATTGTGCTTGACATGGGGCTCTTGATGTTTTAGGACCATAATTCAGGTTGGAAGGGATTGCAGGAAGTCATTTGTTCTAAGCAGGGTCAGCTGTGAGAGCAGATCACATTGCTGTGATCTAAATGCATTTAGATTTTAAAAGTCTATAAGGATGGCACAGCCTCTTCAGGAAACCCGATGTATGTAATGCTTGACTGTCCTTATGATGAAAATGATCTTTTTTTTTTTTTTTTTCCTACGTCCTGTCTGAATCTCTCATTTCAACATAAATTATCTGTCTCCCATCCTCCTGTCATATGTGCTGCTGTGAAGAGTCTGGCTTTATCCTCTTGATACCTCCTCATAGGTAATGGCAGTCTGCTATTAGACCTCTCTAGAGCTAGCCTCTTACCTATTAATCTCCTTATTTAGTCAGTCTTTTTTTTTTTTTAAATCTCTCCAGCAATCAAGATCATAATATCCCAAGATAGATACAAGAATGCTGGGGTAGTCAGTGTTCAAAACTTTGCTGAAGTTGAGCATGCCCTTGCTCTCTCCTCATCTACAAATCTAGTTGTTTTATCGTAGGTACCAATCAGAAAGTAATTTACCCCTTGGAAGGAAAATGATACACAAAGTTGAAAGGAGTACTGGAGACAGTAGCATGTCTATGTGAAAGGTTTGATTAGTATGTTCAAGCCAAACAAGCTATTTCTTTTTCTATGGCAATCTCAAAGCTCTGATATGTACGTAAGCACTGTAATATGTCTAAGTACAGAGAAAAAGGTAAGAAACAGAGATGTATGTGTAACCAACTGTGAATGAATGTAGGTAATGTTCAACCTGATGGAAACACAAAGCAAGGAAGGACCATAAAAAGTGGACGCCAAGCCATGTGTCAATTTCAAAGCAGGAGCTAGAAAACATCTAAGAGCAATGTAGAA
The DNA here is from genome assembly GCA_003676055.1 of Chloebia gouldiae. Taxonomy (NCBI): domain Eukaryota; kingdom Metazoa; phylum Chordata; class Aves; order Passeriformes; family Passeridae; genus Chloebia; species Chloebia gouldiae. Next base: position 26,522,983 of record QUSF01000003.1, on the reverse strand, counting down.
TAAGATAAAGATTTTTCAATTGCTCACATCCATCATTCTGTCAGGATGGCAAGATACCAGAAGAGAAGTTCCATCTGCTTCCTAATAATACCGGAGTTTCTGATACAAGCTAAATATCCAAGAAAAACGGGCATTAAAGTAGTCAAATTATATTTGCTTTAAAAAACAAAGATACTACCACCCCAAGGAAAACCAAACCAGAAAAAACCTCTTCAAGAATATAGTAGGGTCATCTGAAAATGAAAGCTTGTCTTGTAAAGTCACAGATTTGGGGAGCTGGACAAACATAGGTGGTAGTAGTAGAGGACAAATGAGGAGGCATGACAGAGATGGGAAACATCAGGCCAACGGTCTGACAGTGACAAGTTCAATTACTGATGATCTTTAGAGAAAATAAAAGTTATTTTCCCCATAATCTACCCAACCAGCTTTAACAGTCATACATTCATGCACTAGGTTGATATTATCCCCGTGATCATCAAAGACAGAGTTCAGTAATGTCAGTATTGTTTTGTTGTCACAGACTGTATTCTTGGGCTTGCAATGCATTTCTGCAGTTGCTCCAGTACTGGAATTTCAGTCTTGTCACTTCATTTAGCCAACTTGCTGTTGTTAGAATCAGAGGGAATGTGTGTGTAGACAGAGTATTTTACTGGACATACTATTTGTCATGGTTAACCTTTCCCTGTGGAAAAAAAAACAGTTTAACTTTTTTTTATGCTTTCTTTAAGCATGCAGCTGGCATACCATTAATGGTGGCTCAACATGTATATGTGGACAGGTGCTTCAGATAAGCCTTTGTTTGTAACACTCCTTGTTTATTTTATCTTAGCTATTTTTTTTTTTTTGTATCTGTATCTCAAGCCTGTAGCAAAAAAAAAAACCAAAAAACAAAAAACCACCAACACTTCCCTAATGTGAGGCTGTCTTAGAACAGGGAAGTGTTGCAGCTTGCCAGGGTGGTAGAAATGCTGCAGTCATCTTTGAAATATCTCTTTCAGAAGCCACTCAGATTATGGCCACAAGTCAATGGGGAAGTATTTTCACAAAATCAGTAATAATTCTTCAGTTCAATGCTTGAAATTACCCCCACCAAAAAAGGCTCAAAACAACACCCAAGTAAACAAAATAATCTTCAGACTAAATCACCATATACTCATGACTCTATGCATTACTCAAAGAAAAAAAGGAAGAAAGTGGATAATGACACCCTAGAAAATAAACCCTATCTTGGCAAACAGTTGTCCTGAAGTCTGCTCTCAGATCGTGCCTGGATTGAGCTATTTTCTTCAGTGGTGCAGTCAAAGTAAAGCATAAAGCATGTTGTTAATTATGAAATGGATATTCTATATTCTATTCACAATAAATATACTCAATTCAGGTACACACAAAACTAGATAAACATGGACAATGGTGAAATAATCATGTGCTGGTTGAAACCTGAGCCAGCAGCCAGGGAAGATGACTCACAAACAGACAATGAGGCAAACTCTCAACATAAAACCAAAACCGGAAAATAACTTGAGGACATTATTACCTTGAGGAAGACTTCCATGTGCACTGTTAGAATATTCCATAATGGCATGGCCAGAAACTTTACATAGTGCTAAGGTGTGAAGAAAAAACTTAGGGATAAGTAGCTTAGTTGTCAAGCAATATTGTATTGTTGATACTAGTCACTGAAAAGGGAGTGACTGTCAAGGCTGTTTATCTTTTATTGGGAAGTTTGTAAAGAATATCAAATATGTAGGGAAGCTATATTGCTTGTTTTTAGTGCTTCTCAAATGATTGTATCAAAGTGAGACAAAAGAGGTGTTTTGATAATGGAAGAAATGCCTCATTACATGTTCCATGTTGATTAAATTTTAGAAACCTTGGCTTCCACTAAATGCTTTGTTGAAAAGAGCACATGGAAGAGGGAAGAAGACATCTTACATACTTCGGGGTAGGAATGTGTGAGAGAGCACAATATCTCTCCTTTCTGTGCTTTCTCTTCCAAGTGGGTATTCAAGAGAAATGAAACCATACAAAATCTGTAATGGAGTTCTTTTAAAAAAACATCTCATTACTATTTCATATCTCATAATTAATAGTTCTCATTCTTAAAGATAGATGAGTTTTTCAGAGGCTTCTCCTTGACTGAAGCAAATAGCTGTAGGCCAAACCAAAGGCATAGTCATAGTCACTTGAGAACCAGCATTGCTGGACCCTGATTTTTTACATTTTTATGTAAACTACTTGAAAATATAAAAAAAAAAAAAAACAATTATTGGATTCAGATAATGGCTTATCTCAAAAAAGGTAACAATTTTTAAACCCAAGAACTCATCTATTTGCCATTGACTCTCTTGTTAATTACGAATAGGTCTTTTTATTGTTTTCCATTTTGTGGGTAATAATGCTGAAAGAAATTATGAATAGATGTTAGGATGTGAGTCCTAAAGTAGGTTTTCCAGAAGCAAGCATAATTTTGAATTTACTGTTCTGCCACTGAATTAGCTTATAGTTTAGACTTTATGGAGCCAAAATTAGGTCAACATGAATCAGTACTGAAGATCTTTAACCGTAAACACTTTCTTCCTGTTTTCTTTCTTTTTTTTTACCTTTTAAAGAAATCAGAAATTTATCTGATGTTAATAGGAGATAAAATGTTATCAATGCTTTTTAACTATCACTTGAATTTTTGTAACTGCATAGGTTATTGCAGAGCATATGCTGCTAAGCCCTTTGCAGTTCTGTAGGTAAGACTGTTGGAGCATCATAAACTGAACTTGCAAATATCTACATTGTCTTTTAGTACAAGTTGGTGTAAAAAGAAATATTACTGAGCTGGATTTTAAGGAAAATTATACTAGATAAAGTGTGGCACAGTGCAACCTTCCCTATGTTAAAACAGTGTTTATCATGCTAAAATGAAAGCAGTTCTCACTGGTGTTTAGGTAGTATTCAAGGTGTAAGAATAAACCAAATTATCTAGTACTTATTGGTATATACAGAAGGCAGTTCTAAAGATTATATTAGCAATCGTATATCCTTGTGTTCAGCTTGAAATGTTCCGTATGAATGATTAGGTAGCTCTCTTGATTTTCATCTCTATTTTCTTCCTCTTGGGCCAGATTCCATTAAAATATTGAACTTTTTTTTTTTTTTACCAAGTTACATGTATGTTGCTTATATAAAGAACATACATATTCTCTCTGTTCACACTTAGATGGTTGCCTAATGTTGTGGCTAGGATGACTGCAAGGGTTGCTGTCCTTTGGGAAACCAGCAGTCCCTTAGAGGCTTACCTTCTTTGTAGTTCCAGAATTACTTCTCCCTTGTCTACACTGATCACCTGAATACATGCTTTAGGGTAAGCCTGCTTGGGATCTTTGCTACTGGTGCTCTTTTATCTACATACCCTAAAGGGTCATTGTTAGCAGAGTCAAATTCCTTAGGAAGCTTAAAGCTACAGCTGATCTTATTCAGATTATTTCATTTGTGCGAGATATTTAGGATATGGAAAGCATCTTATCTGTCTATTTACTGATACAGGATTTAAATAAGAATCTTCCAGCTTCCCTTCAGCTGAAATTCTGAATATATGTGCAAACACATACACAAGAACATATTGGAGGGAAAAGATGCTCTAGGACAGCAATTAAGACAGTAACCTGGAAGAGAACTGGGTGATCCAGATTCCTGTTCCATCTGTTGTTTTTGTCCCTTTGGTTAACTTGTACATGGAAATTCATAAACTTACATTACTCTGAGTGACTTCTTTTTTAAAATGAATAGGTAAAACATTTTAATGCTAAAACGGAACTTACAGAAGTAGAACACTCAGACTTTCATTCAGTCTTTACAACATGTGGTAATTTATTTCATTGCAATATGGTGATATTCTCACTTGGATGATCTACAACAAAAATATTATTTGCAAGTGTTTTAAGTTAAGGTAGTTAAGATAGTTGAATGTGCCTGGAAATGTTCTGTAAGCTTTTTAAGAAGCAAGTCAATATGATATGCTGGATTAATAAAAGAATAGCAGTTACCACATAGAGGGGAAATTTCATTAATACTAGTAAGTAATACCACAATGAGGATGTGTTCTCTGAAGAATTATTATCATAAAGTAGTAAAGGTCTATGACAAAGACAAGTGTACTTTTATGACACCTAATATGTTACTATCCAAATGCACTATCAAATAGATATTTGGGGGCTCATGATTTAATATTTTTCAACCTTAACCAGTCACTAAGAGCCTCTAATTCTGCCAGTAGGGAAAAATATGACTTCTTAATTCTCATAATCATAAATTTGAGCTTGTTATGAGTCTGCTTCCCCATCACTATAGTCTCAAGTAGTCTCAAGTCATCAACCTACACTTCCATTAGACTTTTTTTTATTTTTTTGCAAGATTGGGGGGACAAAAAGTAAGAAATATCTTATATAGAAGCAATATTTTTTTATTTTCTTCAGAAAGGACATTCATTAGCATCAACAGAAACTTTGACTACCAGAAATTTCAGTCTCGAATACTAGCGTCTTAGGTGCCCCTAACCGACTATAGGATCACATAATCTTTTATTTTTTATGTTGTTTTATTATCTTTGTTATTTTAGAGCATATTTATTACTAAAAAAAGGTGTATATAATATTTACTGTATTGTATTTAATATTTACTTCTGTGAATAAATTTAAGTTTTATGCTGGCCCCATATTTTGAAATTTTAAAGCCTCATAGCATTTTGCTGTTCATGGTGGTAAATAGGAGTTGTTTTTTCTGCATAGGAAAATGTCCTAAGGACATTTGCTGATTCAGTGCAGAATCTAATACATGCACGTCTTAACACTGATGCAATGTGACATTTAAGTATGTGTTTAAACTTTTCTGATCTAATGAAGCAGTTAAATACTTGGGTAATTTTTTAAGCATTTTTTTGCATTTTCACTAATATGACTGGACAAATGCACATGTTGAATTCCGGGCATTTGGTATAAACTGCTTAATTATTTAAGTGGGATTTTTAGGTATACATAACTAAAAATGATGTTTAGTTGTTTGCTGAACTAATATGAACATAAACACACGTCTAAGAGATTTTGTGAATCCTAATCATCATTTTGAATGTGCTAATGGAAGGCTGTGATATATTGCATTATTTCTGTGCCAAGGAGGGAAAGAACACTTCATAGTAAACAGTATTACTGCTTTGTAATCCAAACCACTTTTTTTTCCTGCAAAAAGGGTTAAGAAAATGAACACTTAATCCACGTGTGAATTCAAATGCAATATTAAAAGATCCATATTGATACTGTCTTCTCATAGTCTCAATCACATAGCCAAATCTGTAGAAATGGTTGCTATATCTGTGTGGAGAATTCTGCTGTCTTTCAGAAGGAGCATGTTCAGAACACTTTGATCCCAGATTTGAAATACTGTTATATTGAAGAATCATTGATAGTTCAGTGTATCATCTTGTTTAATTTCCTCACATTGCTAATTTTTGCAAATTATTTATTCTTACAGGTTTTGCTACTTGCATGTTTGAATCTTCTTTACTTTTTCAGCTTTATTGCTGAAATATTGAAATTCTTCTTCAGAAATTTTTGGATATAATATCTGGCAAATGTGATGATGCAAGGTTTTTTGTTGCAGGTGTTTTTTTTCCATGTGTCAGAAAGCCTATATTTCATGCCATGGAAGTCTGGATCTATAGAATAATTCATAAATAAGAAGCTATAGGAGACTCTTTGCAGGTTTCCTCTCAGTAATGTGCTGCAGTATTTCCCTGGACATGGAGAATGCCAATTCCATAACTAAGACATAATTAGTGTTACGTCTTACTCCAACACTGCTGGTGGTATTCCCTGTTAGGTAGTTTCTTTCTGCCAGTGTGGATTTAGTTTACCTTCTAAATTCCTGCCATTGTGTTATTCTGCTATTCATAATGTACATTGGGGCACTGTGGCATGAGAGTTGTACTGTACTGCATGGGATATGGAAGGTACTTCTGTGCAGAGAACTGAAGTTTTGTAGCTTACTCTACTGTGTAATGAGTCTTACTACTACAAAAAAAGGATGATTTCCTGAGGTACTGTTTCTTTTATTTCTTATAAGTGTAAAGAAATATTTTAAAATTTAGATTGTTCTTCCTATTTGGTTGGTCATTTATTCTTATTTTAATACTGAAGTGTAAATTAACGCCAGCATATGCTGTAACTCTCTGAAAATATTTGCATATATCAAGTAAGTTTATTAAGACTTGTGTGTTATTTCCCTTAGTAAGAATACCTAGGTTTGTGCTGAATTCACTGGGTTTTGTCAGGCTCAGTGAAAATACAGTTCTGTGGGCTGTATTTAAAGTAGCAAGTTATTTTGCTCAGTAGGAGTGCAGCAATTGATGCTGAGTCCCTTCTGTCTGAAAAACATGTAGTTTGGGAGTCTTAATTCAAGCTGGCTATAGTCTGTTCCCCTGCTGTGAACTGTCCTAAACGTGTTTGTCCTAAAGTGACCTAAATGATTGGTCGCTGGCTTAACCTGTGTGTCCTCATGGAAGGAGCCTGCTGGCCACATTAAATATGTTCTCTTCCAGAGATATCTGGCTGACATGTACCAGTCTTTGCTTCAGAGCGAATCACAGGAAGTAGGAATGATTTACTAATAAATGTAATTGCTTTTCTACAGTTTCCCAGTACTTGGAAAAGTCAAATAGGTGTACAGGGTGTCTAACTTTGACTTTCCATCCTCTCCTTCCAGTTTCCCATGTAGATTTTTTTCTTCTGTCATTTTGGGTATTTGAGACTCATTTAACTTTTCATGATGTGGTGAGAACTAGGCTGAAAACTTTGAACAAAGAAAAGCTCCCTTGTTTTAGATTTATGAGTATCTTATGTACTTGCTAGTACTTACTACCCATTCCTGTCATAAAATTATTCTTCTGGCATGGAATCAAAGGCTAGAAAGTGACTTGTTTACCTTAGTCAGTAAAAACTTTGAGAAAAATCATAGGGAGAGTCTTCAGCAGTTGCCTATAACCTTCTCTTTAATTTATGAGGGATTTGTAAAATAGAACAATTTCTAGAATTGAGAAGATGTTAAATTTCATTTATGTCAAATTTGAGAAAGGTATTTATAAAATAAAATGCAATGAGGCATAACCTTACTAAGAAGATACTACCAGAGATATTTTTGGGGAAGAAATGCAGTAAAATTAAAGTTGCAATCCTCTGGTGTTTTGTCATTGCATACCCTAGCTAACGGAGATTTTGAGTCTCATTCAGGGATTTTGCTGGGGTTTTCTTGTTGCTTGTACTATTTTGGGGGTGTGGTGCATTTGTTTTCATGAAGGAAGGGTCTAGAGAGCAGCCTGTCAACACCCGTGTTTACAAGTGACAGTTATAAATGAGAGTATATACCTAAAGACATAATTAATCTGCAGTGAGCTTGGAACAGCTCCTTAGCTAAATGCAACTAAATCAGCTACACTGTGTGTAATTAACTTACAACTATATTAGTGCTACTACAATATTATTCATTATATATGTAAGCTATTATTTTCTCCATATGCAATTTGTAATATACTAAGTAATGATTAAGAGTTCATTATAGTATTTTGTTCATATTATCATAATATAATTGTGATGTATGTTCATCTTATTAATGCTGTTATTCCTACTTGTTCTTAAAAGAAATGTCAAGGAAAATGTCAGGAAAATATGATGTGGGATTTTTTTCACACACACTAAGAAGCATCTATATTCTAATGACATTGAAATTTTAGTCCTTGTCTAGATTTTGTAATTCTGCAATGTGATGAGAGGAGTATATCAAGGAAAGGTAGAAGCCTACAAGCCAAGAAGTCAGGAATATGGTGAATAAGCTTTAAAGTTGGTCATAAGACTAATTCAGAGCTTAAAATAGGAAGAACTGAGGAAATGGCTTGAATTAAAAGGCAAAGATTTTTAAGACGTGATAGTAGCTGATGGAACTAAGTTGAATCTGGGAAAGGTTTATGAGATATTCAAGTTGTACAGAACATTAGGTGGGCTGTGTGTACCCTGATACCTTCACCTGCCTAAGATGCAAGACATATGTCTCTGTGTACACATGTAGAACTATGTGAAAAATAGCTTAGATTTAAATTGTAATCATTCTGTTTTCATGTGAGAGTTAATCCTGATATACGTAAACAAGTTTATGTAAATTAGTTGCTTTACCAACTTCTCCCTGACAGCATCATTTACTTTTTTGCCATGCCATTAAAGATCCTGTCTCAGAACTTTACTTTCACAGGTCTGCCAGATCCCTACTGAGTCTTTTCAGACTGCGTGTTTGTAGCTGAGAGGGACCAAAGAAGTCATAATCATGCTGACTCAAGTGTCCATTGAGCACATGAAGTACTGTTATTTCTGAGAACACAGTATAAAACCCAATCTATTACAGGTAACCAAGAGGAAGATCCAATTTATAGGCATTTTAGATCAAGTTAAATTTATAGGTATTTAATTATATACATTTAAGTAATAAATTCTTAATTAATTGCTTAGAATTACTTATTGATTAGGAAATTAGGAGTGTGATTGGCCATTGGAAAATTTTTCCCTCTGTTTTATAATTCTGATTGTCTTAGTTTAAAAGAACAGTCCACCTGTTGATTACATGCAAAATTGCTGTTAGCACTAGGAAATCCATCAGAGATACTAATCCTTTGGGTGCATAATGAATAGGATATGATACTATTTGCTGTGTGTTATGTAGTCATAACTGCTGTGTTCTTAGTGCTATGAGGTAGAAGAATCAGTCAAAAAAGAGTAAGAAAGGCACTTTGGACACTGACAGAGGGATGAAGAGAACAAATAATCAGCTATAGAAATCTTTGATTTACCGTGGGCACCTGTATAGATTTAAAGGAGGAATTTGATGTGTGAATTGGATGTTAAATAGGCACAGGGACTCATTACTTTGTCATCCACCATACAATCATATATATGGTATATAACTTCAGTCAGTCTTGAGGCCAGATAGAGATTCTTTTTTAAGATATTTGACAAATGCTGTTTAGGAAGCAGTTTATGGTTTGGGGAGACTTGCACATATACATATATATATATGAGAAGTTCTCATGCCCTAAAATATGTTAAAATAGCACTAGTGTATAATAAATTTCAATTATATGCACTATTGAATTTATGGTATAGGTTATCCAAGGGAGAAATATATAAAAATCTCAGAGACCTAGAGTTGTCTGTAATTTAGCATTATTTACATATCTAGAGAGTTGGTAACTTAATTGATATTCCTGTGGTACAAAAATACTCCTTATATCTCCAGATCTGCATGTTTCCTACATTTTGATGGCAAAGTCCCAAAAGAAACATGATTTAACTAAACTGAAAGTGGGTGGATTTAGCTAAGAAACACTTAGTCTTGTGTTACCATCTGAACCAGGTGGAACTAGAAGCAAATTGCTGAACATAAGTTATTCCATGGAATTACTGGAACAATTTGTACTAAAGAGACTCTACAGACACAGCACACAAGGAACTCACTATTTGTGATTTTACAGTTTCTTCACTTAAACTGGAACTCTGAGGGTCTAAAATAGCATATTCTTTATTTCTGTGACAATCCCAAGACTACTTAAGGCTTCTAAAATGCCAAAGAATGGGTCAAAACTGTTGCTCTTATGCTGTCATTTTACATTGCTAGTGATGTCTCCAAGGCTGATGTGGAACTCAGGAGTAAGCTTTCCAGAGCATCCTGCCAAGCAGTCTCACCACAGGCAATGATTCCCACCCAGGTCCCTGGAGGCACATGGACACCACAATGTGCTGTGGTACAGCGTGCACCCACTTGCAGCTGCACCTTACTTTAGCACCACCACACCACAGGCACACTCTCCTATGACTGGGTCGAGTAGACAGAGCACCTTTCCAGGGCAGCTTGTGGTACCATCCTGGTAATGAGGTTTCTGTCTGGAGGTCTGTCCTTGGCATTGCATTTAGTACTGCTGCAATGGACAGACTGTTCAGGCAGCCATTGCACTTCCTACACCTCAGCTGCTGAATTGTCTCAGGTGTTCACATATGCTCTCCTCACTTTTCTGCCCTGGCTTTTCATGTTGCCCTTTTCACTGTGCTCTGTAACTCTTGATGTTATATTTTATTACTCATGTTGCACCAGGGTGGGTTTAGATTGGATATTAGAAAAAAATTCTTCACTGTGTAAAGGAAACGGTAGTCAGGCATTGGAATAGGCTGCTCAGGGAAGTGGTGGAATCACCATGCCTGGAAGTGGAAAAAAATGTGTTGTTGTGACACTTTTAGGGACCTGATTTAAGAGTGAATATGACAGTGGACGGGACTTGATGATCTTATAGGTCTTTTCCACCTTAGATGATTCTATGGTATGAAAGAAGCATCAAAATTGGTACCAGTCACTTCAGAGCTGCTCATGGTATTAGCCATTCACAATTTGTCTAGAGCTGTTATCTTAAAAATTCTTTGCCATGTTTATCCCATATTTAAAAAAAAATTTAAAAATCTGTATGACGTGATATTGCATTACTTCTTTCTTAAAAGTATCCTTGCATTCAAACAGATCAGGTAATCCAGAATATTAAAGAAAATAAATTAGCCAAATCTTGGTGTTATCTGGAGAAGCAGATGTAAATTGGGATTTTCTGGACTTTTATGCAGCTAGTACTTAGGAATAGCAAGATGCACAGATTATATGGATCCAGCCCTGCCGATCTTGACCAAATGAATAAAAAAAAAACCCAAATTATGTAAAGCACATAGCCTGGGAATCCAATTATGATACATATAGGGCTTGTCCAAATTTTGCAGCATTTTGATTCCCATAGAGAGTGGCAGGGAAAAGATCTGCTACCTTGCATTTGTAAAATCCCATAGTTGGTGAGTAAAAGAATTTTTGTTGCCATTCTTCCCCATTGGGGAAACTCCAAGGGTGATGTCAGCTGTTCACTGATGTGTCTCCTTGTTTGAAGATATTGTCTGTAACCAGACTTATGAAACTGATTTATCACCTACCTGAAATATCCAACCACATTCCCTTCTGCCAGGATTACAAGGAAGGAAGCGTGCTTACTTTTGAAACAGCAGTGGCTGAAGAATCTTCAAGGAGATGAATATACCCTGTTATAAGCATTGATGCTGGGGTACAAGTTGGGTAATAATGAAAATGCCTTTGCACTCTGGGTTTCTACTTGCCTCTCTTGATTTCAGTGATAGTTTCAGTATGGTGGTGATATTTATTTTGTTCTGCACTGACTATGTTATGAAACTGAGAGGAATAAAGGCTATGCCAGCATCTAGAAAAAATGCTGTGTTAAGCCAAAAAGAATCACTGTGGCGGGAGGGTTCTGTGATAGTTCTTCAGGAAGATAAATATCAGTTCAAATACTGGCTGTTTTCTTCTTTCTGAGCAAAATAACCCTTAAGAAAAAATATGAATTTAAAAAATTAAAATGGGAGCCTAATAAGAAAAAAGTAATTTTCTATGATCATTTTTAACTTATTAATAAGCACAGCCTTAGTTAAATGACATTTCCCTTCTTAGGAGTGTTATTGACATTTTGATATGAGACAGAGAGACCTTTAATGAGATCTCAATCAAAGGTAATATTTATATAATGATACATGAATTCATAAATGCTAGTCAAATAAAAATGCTGTAGCCCATTTTGGCCTTCACCTTATGAAAATCTGTACAGGTCATAAGATGAAAAATCTCAGTGAATGACGACTAATACTCTCACCTGATTGTCTAATTATTTCTGGCTAATTGTGTGAGTTAATGTTTGAAGCTTAATCTTGCAATATAACTTAATTCATCACCCAGAGAAAATGCATGGGAAAAGACTGAATTTTTCTCCCTTGCTCAACATATGATCTCCTTAGCATTTGAGTTTATGGTGATTTCTATTCTCATGCAAAAAAGGTGATATTTATGTAAATTGTATGTTAGCTACCAAAGAAAAATACAGATAAGTAGACAGATCCTTAAAATTCCTGTTTCATACTTTTGTTTTTTTGATTGTTTTTCTAGCCAAAATCCCAGTCTACTACATTTCGTTGTGGCTTCAGAGGGCAAAAGCCTATGAAAAAAATCGTTTCCCAAGGTCCATCCAGCTTGACCTTGAACACTTCCAGGGACAGGGTGTTCATGGGGCATCCCATAACTTTTTTTGTGTGTTTGAAATTTACACTGTTAAGCACAGATAAAATAGTAATGCTATTCTTGTACTCTTGTTCATCTGCAAGTAATTTGTTCTGTGGATTATTCATTACATGAGTAAAGATACACATCGTGCTGCCTGAGTGTGAGCCCAGAATCAGAGCAGCCTTCCTCATGTAATACCGTTCTGTGTGCCCATACCAGACTGGGTCAGAGGTAGCTTGAGATGCTCACTCACAGCAGCAGCCTTTTTTCCTTTGTTGAACCATTTTTCCTTTTTTTGTGTGTGTTTATAGCGTAACTGACGTGATGCTTAATATGGTTCTTAAGTTATGCCAAGTCCAGATATTTGAAAGTGCCTTATAATTACAAATTTTGACCTAAAACTTATGTTACTTTGTTATATAATGTACACCTATATAATCCTTCTACTCTCACAATGTCTACACAACCTGAAGAAAATAAATTCCTTAAATTATTTCTTGATGAGTAAAGAAGGAATATAATATTTGGAATTTCTCATTTTCTAGGTTATAAGGATTTTGGAGGGGAAATTAAGAGATAGTAAATGAGTTGTGGTTGAATTTTTAAAATATCAGCCATATTGTTACTTAGTCTAGATTTAGCTATTTGATTAAGAGAGGCTACCAGCATCTCAAGAAGAAATTTTTATTTTCAAGAATTCTGACAAGCTCTGAGTCACTTCTGTCTAGTCAGATTTATCAAACTAATTTTAATATTTAACTGAAAATTTCTAATTTCATTATTCTGCTGCCAAATTATTTTCATGTTGTTGTGCATTATTGTTTTTTGCTTTCTTAGGATTTGTGTTCATTTTTTTTGTTTGTGGGGTTGTTTTTTGGTTAGGGTTTTTTGTTGTTTGTATTGTTTTTTTCTTTTTTGGTTGATTTTTTTTTAATTTTATTTTATTTTCCAGAATTTCAGGGGAAAATTCATTCCAGAAAATTACATGAACAGCAAATAATCATGAGGATCAATATTTCTGAATTTTCACATCAGATATAAAATGAAGCTTACAATGCAAAGCAGCACTTAATCTTTGTGTGCACAATCTTAGGTATCAGATTTGCCTATATGGCACCAACATGTGTTTATACAAACAAAATGTTAGAAAGTCGTGGGGCTAATGAAATTGGCTTCTTGTACCTTTTTTTGCCACATTATGACTACATTTCCTAAAAATTGTCAAAAAATTAAGTAACTACCTCACCTCATTTCATTTTGTAACCCCAGAAGTAAGTACACTTGTTATCACTTGATTTGCAACTACATTCATGTTACTAGTTATCCCTTAAAAATGGCTCTCATGAATAATGAAAATAAATCCCCTTTCTACTCCCATAGCAAGAGGTTTTAAGTGCTACCACCTGGCATCTTAGCAAAAGATCATAATAACCATGTTTTCTTACAATAGTTCATTGAGAGGGTACATGGCAAGAATTAACAAATTTCCACACTTAGAGCCAAATAAGAAGCTGAGTCTCTACTCAGGCAAAAATCAATAGCAGCTTTGCCAGACCAAGACATAGGTGGCTGTTCTTAGAACTGTGGTTTATAAAATCTTTATTTTGTCTTAATTATTTCTGTTCTTGTTTGTTCTCTAGTAAGTTTAAAGTCAAACTTCTCTTCTTTCCCCAGCATGTGTTTGGGCTTCTTTTCTACTTCCTCCATCTATCTCTTTACTCATATCTGCATTTGTATTCACCCCTTCACTCCTTTTCCCTCTTTAATGTTGATTCATTTATCCTGTAATGCCCATTTATTACAACCTCATCTTCACCACTCTCTTTTTAACTCTGTTACTTATCTGTGTGATAGGAATTGTTCCTGCTTAACAAAATCAGTTTCTAATTCCATTTAGCTAAGTAGGTTCAACTGCTTTGTGTGGACATTGAAGCAGTTTAAAAGTGGCTAAAACAGTTTTAGCTTAACCCAATTAAACTAAATCAATTTTGACCACTCTTTAACCACTTTAACAGCAACCACACAAATGAATGCATCAATTTTGTCTAAATTAATTTAGACAAATCAGCAGATTTCACATCTGTAATCCCTTAGTATCTCTTTTCAAATTCTTTCTCACCAGATCACAGAGTCCTACCCATTTTCTTTTTGATCCAATACTCTAATTCCCAGACCAGGCTGTTTCTAGAATACCTCTGAAAATTGTTTCTGATTATCACACTGCAAAAGACAAGATTTTAGAACAGAAATAATGGGCTCAGATAAACTCTATTTCATTGCACAACACTATGATTGACTTAATACTAAGGTAGAGAATATATTTTTGGAGATCAAATTCACTGTCATTGATTAGTGTACATTTCAGCTTGTCAGAAAGGTTATCAGGGCTTCTCAGATACCAAATATTGGAAATAGCAAGGGCAAATTTCAGGAATAATTTATTTAACAAGCATGTTGTCTGGATCAACCTCAAGTCTTTCCTCTCTTCTCATTTCTAGGTGATAATAGTTAATTTTATTAACTATTAACCAATAGTTAAACTTATTAACCTATTAACCAATCCTAGGGTGGTTCTTTTTTTTAACCCTTTCAGATAGCTAGGAATGAAGCACAGGAGTTACAGGTAGAAGATTGCATACCACAGAGCAGCAACATGGAAGCACTAATTTTCCATGTTTAGTAATCACTTAAATATAAGTTCTTGCTAGAAGGAAAAATATGATCCTTGAATTTCTTCTGAGGGGAAGACTGAGTAAACATAACATGCCTTGGATGCAGTCTTGGTAAATATGTGCAGCTGTGACATCCATATTTCAAAAAGGCTGTTGAAAGATTCAGGGAAGTTCAGGAAAGTGTGACAAGAGTGGTTCAGAAGGTTTAAGAGCTTTATTGCAAAAGACAGTGAAGAGACAACTTGATCAGTCTTAAATGTACCTTAATGGGAAGAAAATACATGGTAGTCAGCAATCTCTTAAGATAGTGAAATTCCTCAAGATATAAGTTGGAAATATAAAAACCATGGTTGGACATGAGGCACTGAAACTTAAAACCTAAGAAAATTAGTCAAGGACATAATTAGCTGCTTGCTTTCATCACTTGAATTTTCAATTCAGGATGGTACCATTTCTGGGAAAAAATTATACCTCAGGAAGACATAGTCTTTATTTAGGAATGGCAATGTTCACTGTTATTTCCTATTTAGACAGGAATCATAATAAATATAAATGCAGGGAATCCTTGGTCAGTGGGACCTTTCCCACATAAACTGTAATTATACCAGGAACTCAAATTCCAAAGGAAAGAAGGAGGGGATGTAGTAGCACAGAGGGAGGCTGTTGCTGGAGTTGCTAGAGTGAGTCCTTCCCTTGCCAGCTTGCCAAAGCTCCTCTTGATTTCTCACTTCCTTTGCCTGTCTACAGTCATTTGCTGCTCTAATGTACATAATGCTATAATGCTGCACATGTATAGCAAAAAAAATTTAAACAGAGTAAATATATAAATGAAAATAGGCATGATTTTTTGAAAGCAACCAAATAGCAAAGTAATGCAAAGAGCATAATAATAAGATTTAAGGCTATCACAGTATAATGTCTCAATGACCACAGTGCTTATATAAGTAAGCTTTTATTTGATATGTAATATTGTGGACTTCTTATCTGCCTGTTATCATGAGGAAGAATATTTTATGTAAAGGATAATGTGTGGAAAAGTAGTGGGCAAATTTCCCATTTCTTGCAAAACTAAAATATATAGCAGTTTGATGTTTAACAAACTGGCCTGCTTGATTTGAACCATATTACATATTTCTTCATAGAATGGTTCATAATGTTCCCAAAGTATTGTCAATGCAAATATTTCACCTAAAAAACATTCTGTTCTTTAAATGTCTTCCTTCATCACATCATCTCAGTCAGTCTCCTCAGCCTTTACTCCCTTTTCTGTTTAAAATCTCAAAAAGTGATTGCAGTTGATATGTGCCATGTGAGGCTTCACTGAAGCTATTTAAAGGCTACTGAATTTAAAAGACCCAATTGATTCATATGACAATTTAGAAGTGGGGTTAATGGCAAGAATAATTTTGTAGTTCACAGAAAAAACAATTGAAAATGGTGCAGAAAAAGAGCATGTACATATGTGAAATGCAGTTGAAAAGCAGCATAGAATAATTGCAAGGTCTTCCTCACCCTTGGCTCATTGCTTAAACTGTGTGGCTCTGTATCGTTTTGTGTACCGTTCCTTTTTAACTATATTTGAAGTTAAACAGCATGTATGGTGGCTTTTTTCTGTCAAAAAGAGTGACAGCTTCTATAATTCCCTTGTTTCACAGAGTATAAATATTCCAGTGAGTATTTTCATGGCTACAGTCATTCAGTTTTAACATGTATATTTATTGGTTCCTTGTTCTGGTAATTTATGGTCAGCTGCCAAGAGCAACTAAGCCTTGCAGTTAAAGATGTTTTTTCAAGTTAGGCTAAAAAAATAAGGTTTCTAAATCTAAAACATGTAAAATAACAGTAAATTCTTGTATTTGGGTGATAGAAGAAAACTGGGAAATTAATACTTAATTCCCCAAGATATGACTTTCTAGAAGCCCCTGCCTGCCATTAATTTGCATAAAATTTCATATGTAGACTGCAAACAGCTGTAAAAGTGCTGCTGAGGAATCTCTAGCTCCAGAATGTATTACATAGCTTTGCTGGTCAGGTCAAGCTAGAAGATTGTATACTGGGCCTTATGTTCTTCTTGAAAATATATGGACTTCTGGTGGGTGGAATATAAAACCCCTCTAAATGGCTACAAAAATCTATGTTTTCTGCTAACTTGGATATATAAAACATATATGTTGAACAACTAACCATTTACAAACACCAAGTGGATAAGAAGTCTTACCTTTCCATTCTTGATTTAGCTCTCAGCAGCAGAAGCAAAAATTGGTATTATTAGTTGAACAGCTACAAGACTTCAAGGTCAAACTGGCAGCTAGTGTCTCAAATGGATGCAGAATGCATGGTAATTGCAATGAAAAAATAAAAGCAGACTGAAGTTTACTTGCAATGAGGCTCTTTGTAATTCAGTCACTACATAAAGATGTCTCATGTCAGTGCATATTTAGTGAAATGGTTAATGGGGTTAATGGTTAATAGCCCTTTTATTCCCAGTGCTATGCCCAAAGCAATACATATCTTAACCTTTCTGGGATTCAGGAAATTTAATATCACAAACATTTGGCTATGAAGACACAGTCCTCATATGTGTAAAAGGTGATGATGTAGTTGTACCTTAGTTTGTTGTGGTTTAGAACAGGAGTGAAAGTTTATATTCTCTTAGATTAATACTTTGAATCATTATCACATGTGCCAGGAGTAGCATCATTTTGCAGTATTATTTATACCATACATAGGCTAAAGGACTGGAAAAGTCTTCAGCTTATGGTCCCATTAAAGAGAGTCAATACGTTCCTCTCCGGACTGCTTTTCTAGCCAGTTGGTTGAAACCTTATGTTCTGCTTTGTGTGGTCATTACCATTCTTGAAAATGAGTGGTCCAAAACTATGATAGAAACCAAGGTTTGTTCTCTTAAGTATGGGTCAAACTCCAGCCCCTCTGGAAAGTAGCATTTTGATGCCACAAGGGATAAAATAATTTCATCATGAAATTTGCCTGTGGATTTGCACTGTTGAACTCTTTATAAGCTACTGCTTGCAAACACATTCCTTTGAGGAATCATACAGAACTTCCTTTGGTTTGTAGGGGTTTTTCACAATACTTTGTTTGAGCCAGATTGTACATATTTTATTAAAAAGGAAAACAAACTCAAAACCCATATTAGCACAGTTCTGCTTTCTATGGTGTACCTATATTTAGCTCTTGCAAAGCCAGCCAAATGAAGTCAATATTTCCTAGAAAAGCCAATGGAACTCTTTTTCCATGCAGGCTTTCTAATGAACTAGAGGCTTGTCCCTTTACCTGGCCAAACTTCGTTTTAACGGTGCTTTTAAATTTCCAGTGACATAAGACGTCCTATATACTGACTGGATTAAAGGGTCTCACTGCAAGTAAAATTATACATTTTTTTCATTACCATTACCATTGGCAAGTGCCTGCCAATACGAATTATGGCATTAATTAATTAGCAGTCACAACCAAGGCATAAATCACTACCATAGTCCTCAGTCAGTGCTTTTTCTCTCAATATATGGATTGGTTGTGAAATTTTGAGACCCATGATCTAGGTCTTACTGATTTCATAAGTCTGATAAAAACACATTGTCCCATAGAATTCTTGAAGAATTACATGATTAAATTCCAGTTGTTCTGGTCATCAGTCTCTACTGAATAAATCCCTGCAGGTAATTCTAGCTGTTGGTTCTATTTTAACATTAATTTCTGGGTTTTCCATATTACATTACGAAATAAACCCATCAAAATTCTGAGACTGTTTTACTCTTGAACTGGATCAACTTTTAAATAATATTTTGGCAAGCACCTAAGTACAGTACAACACTGAACCTGAATGAAGTACATCCAAATATGAAAGGGTACTAGCCAGCACTGTCAGAATGCCATCTAGACATTAATTTCCTACATAAAGGATTTACTAGCACTTTGCATGTAAGTTGTATAACTTGTGACCAGCTGCTTCCGTGTGTGGTGCGTAACTGATGGGAACATATGGCTTTAATTAAGTAGCCTATTCTAGCTGATTTTTAGGCTTCTATCCACATGGCATACAATATTTGTTGAACCCAAATCAAGTTTCACAGCTGTCTCTCGAGATAAACTCATTGACTGACATGAGCTGCTTTTAGACATTGTCAGGTTAGTTCCCATAACCTCAGGAGATTCAAATAATGGGGAAAAAAAGGCTCAGCCACATGCATGAAAGCTCATATGACTAGGCTTAATGTGTGTGTGTGTGTGTGTGTGTGTATGTGTGTGTATGTTTAACATTTCAGGCTAACCTTAATGGATTTCTGTAGCTAGGGATGATGGAATACAACAACTCAGATGCCATATGATCAAGATATCTCCAAGTTTTTCTGATTTGGCTGTATCGTGTACAGAGATTTGACACCAACTTGAACTTCAGTTGTAAGAACATGCATAGCAGTTGAGAAGTTGAAATGGATAATTATCAAAGTGCAGAGCTGGTGCCTCATTGGTTCACATCAGTGTAGAACTGGTGGATATTTTCTGTTTTTAGGAAGAAGAGTAAAAAAGACAGCCACCAAATGAATCACAACCCTTGTTGTGTTAAATAAGCATTTGTTTATTAATTAAGGGCACTGAATATTAGCTTAGTGAATCTATATGTGATTGTGATCATGGAGTGTATTGGTTGATGTAAAAGGAAGAATATAAAAATTAAGGTTATGAAATATAAAGAAATATTTGTCCATCTTATGAATATTTCGAGGAATTTTTTGAGCAATTCATGCTGAAAGAGGGGACAGATAATCACAGCGGATCTCATGTAATACACTGCCCATATGTTTTCCTAAAGGTTTATTTAATATGTAAAATTAGAAGTTTTGTATGTCTCGGGTATGACTGTGTAACACCTTATGTACCTGAGCTACATCCTTAGGTTTACATTTTTTTTACATCTCAAAAAGTTGTGTTTTATTACACAAGAAGTAGAAAGGGAAACATGGGCTAAAAAGGATTAGAAAATAATTTTAGAGGCCATGAAATTCTTCTTGGGTAAATTAGGTACTTGGAAAACTGATTGAATCATATAATGAATTCTGATTTACTGATTTTCTATAGTATAGTGGTGATGGCAAGAGCCCAAAACTGACAAGTGCTATGAGAGAAGGGTGAGAGCACTCTAAATGCCAAGTTTGGAACTCTGTAATTAATAAGCTGTCTCTGGTCTCTATGATGATAAACTAAATATTGTGAATTTGAGAAGATATATTAGCAATGATAACTTTTTACAGTCCATGATTTATACATCTGTGGTAAACCTGTGCTCTGCAACTTGTAATGCTTTTGAAAATATTGTGGTGAGCTGGAGTGTTATTTAAGCCAGAAGAAATAGTCAAAGGATGTAAGTGAAATATACCTTTCTTGACAAATCTACATTGAATAGTAATATAAGCCAGACTGAGAAGAAAATGGGTATGTGACTCTAACAAAGGAATAAGGAAGGTAAATGTAACCAGTAAACCCCTCAAGGGCTTACTCATTCATGGGGATTAGGGGTGAAATACTTTCTTTAGTCAGACAAGATGTTATAACAGTTGGAAAGATCTTTATTACTAAAAATATATTGAAATAGGCTTTATTGTTAATTATTTTATTTCATACTTGAATGACTTCTGAATTTTTAAATCAGGAACTTGCTCCTTTTTTGCTAGAATACTCTTTCATATTTAATCTCACATGGATTAGTGTGAACTATGATGTAAATAAATATCAAATGCCAGATGTAATCAGAGCTGATAAATCCAAAGGAAGTCATGTTTTAGATAAAGCTTTTCATGCCTCCATTTTGGGACACTCATGACAAGAACTGACCTTTTATTCTGTATTTGTATAGCTCTTTGCCCTTGGGTTCATGACAACAATTGTTAAATGCTGTGTTAATACAAATAATAAATAACTGTGGCCTGGCATAGGGCAACAGGAGGAACTTTTGGGAGGCAATCACTGTATTTTTGGCTGCTGAAGGCAGAATTTTTGTAGGGCAAGTAATACTGCTTTCTCTGTTCACACCAATGTTTCTAATCAAATAGAACTAATCTTTTAGAATTAATCTCTGTGCAGTTAGGTTCAGGAGCCTAGGGACGCTAGAGTGTCCATGTCAATCTGCTTTCCTCAGGGTTTTGCATTTGGAACAACATATACCTGCAAAATTTATGGTTCTGTCATTTAGCAGTTAAATCCCTGCTGTTTGGAAACCATGGCAGCGAGATATGATGATGTCAATGAGAAAATGTCTGTGTATGAGGCTGACACTAATAATGGTTAGTAAACTGAAGATAGTTGTTTTAAAGAGAACTGTTTAATGTTGAAATCTGGATATTAGAAGTAGTTGAGACCTGTGGTCAGGGATGCTGAACTGCTGGATTTGACTTGTGTAACTGTGTGTCGGTAACTGAGCTCTGGCTGGTTTCAAGATGAAATGATAAGAACTTTACATCAGTGTTTCAGAAGATCAAATTTAAAAATCAGTGTGATGATAGGAAAAAGAATTTGTTTTAGTCTAAACCTGACCTACAAGTATCAGCAACTAATTTTAGTGCTGACTTCTTCTACAAAGCAAAGCAGAAAGTAACAGACTAACAAAACAGATTTTAATCTTTCCCTCCAAGTTCTTATACGCTGAAATTAATGAGAAACACCTCTCTGCCTGTTCTCGGTTTGTCTGTGCTCTCTCTCCAGTTCCATTTTTCCACAGCTGAAAAAGTAGATGTAGTAGAAGTTCTGTTTCATTGAAGAAAGGTGTGTTACCTGCCAGCATGTGAAAGAGTTTGGGACTTTGGTTTGGTTTTGGTTTTTTTGGTTTTTTTTTAATTTTTATCCAGTTAAGGTATTATGTCTTGTTGGTTTGATTTATGAAACTCTGTTCTCCATCCACCAGAGAACAAAAAGAAAATGCTGTCCTGTAGGGTCTGTGACACATCTGCCGGAGCTGTACTGGCTCTACCGCTCCAGCCGGTGCCCTGAGTGGGTCACACCCTGGGAGCAGGATGACTCAAGGTGCTGCTAGAGCAATTGCTCCACAGCCTTTTTGGCTGTCAGTCTGCACTGTAAGGAGGCAAGGACAAGGAGGAGGCCTTTTGTATAGGATTAAAGAGGATTTATTACTCTGGGCTGTCTGGAGTAAAAAGACAGAAAGGTAAGGGTGCAGCAACTTAAATATGGGGAAGATTCAAAGGGAGGATACAAATCATCAACTAATTTGCAATATCCTGTGGAGGAGTAAAAGGCAGGGTGCATAAAAACATCTTCCAATGAGGGAAGTGGAGGGGGGAGGATTGGGTCACCTGGACTAATGGGACCTGGAACTTTAGGGGATTTCCAAAGGGGATTTCCAAGCAAGGGATTGCCACAAGGTAGGATTGACAGGGAACTTGGTGTAGATTGACAATGGGGGTGGGAGGATGTAATTTCGACAAACCATTAACTTGGGCAATAACAGAATATACCATTAACAAGAAAAACACTGCACCAGGTCTGCACTAGGCTGTGAGTTGAGTGTGAGGTACTCTTGTTAGCCATGCTTTGGCTCTCAGGAGGTACATTCCTGTTGGCAGTGCTGCCAGTGTGAGCAGGAGCCTGCTCCCTGCCCCCTGTTCCACGCTGTCTGCTTCAGGTCTGGATCCCTTCAGCTTCATCTGTACAGATCATCAAGTTCACTATGGATGTAACTTCCTCTGTTTGACACATTTGTACCTTGCAAATTCCACTTTTTTGGTAGAATGAATCAGATAGTTTGAGAATAATCATAGGTATAAGAGAATAAAACTGCAGGGGCATCTGTCCAGTTACTGGGGATATTTTTATCAGACTGGGACTGAACCAGGTGAAGCCAGTTTTGTATCATGGCTATGGAGGAGGCTTCAAATTCAAAACAGCCCCTAATTTGCCTCCTGAAATTCACAAACACTAGTGTGAAAGAGTTTTATTCCAGTATTTTGGAGATTTGGTGATAGGAAGAGGCTAAAATATTAACCATCAGATTGGGTGAGTAAAGATGAGGCTGAGCAAAATGTAGCAGAGTGATGAATAAAAAAAACTAGGAGAATTTAAGACACTGTTCAGTGTACCAAGTCCCCCTGTGAGACAAGAAGTCTAATACTTACTAAATGCTATAATGCACTTTAGCCCTATTAAAAACAAAGAGAGTGTTCCTGTATTAGAGTCCAAAAAGAGCCTTTGAGATTTTAGGTAAAAGGATTGGTCAAGGAATCCATTAGTGCTTCCATTACCATTATTATGGTTTTATTAAAAATAAAAATTAAAAAAAAAATCAAAGGGAAACAGCAAACACCATTTAGTACAACATCTGAGGTAGCATTTTGATTGCTTACAGACTCATTTATATTTCTGGTGGTTTCCTGTGGCAGTGAAATCCTGATAGAGGAGGCAGGAGGGGAAACCAAATAGTATAAAGATTTAAAGGAAAAAGCAGTAACAAATTTTATCAGTCTTTCAGGAGATTCTGTATCTCTTTTTAGCAATAATGCATATTTTACCATCTTGATTATTTGTTTGTATGTACAAAATCACTTTCCTGAATCCTTACCATTAAGCATGTTAATTTAAGGCTATCTAAACCAAAATGTGTTTGCTTATTCAGTGCAATCTTAGGATTAAACCTCTGTTTTGTAATGATGAGTTGAGAAACATTTCTTTCAAGTGTGTTTAAGAAACAAATATATGAATGTATGATAAGAGATGTATTGTATAACTAATTTATGTCAAAACACGAATTTCACTAAAATGAAGATTTATTTTTGTTATAATTGTAGGGATAAAAGTACTATTCACTTAATGCATAGGGGGATTTTTATCATTAATTCCAGGAGTATTAAATTTTGTATACCAAATATAAAGAGCAGGGTATCTTTAAACTTTGTACACTTGAAACATTTGTGCAGTCAAAAAGATACAGCAAAATCATTAGAAAACGCTTCTGAGAGTTTTTTTACATGTTACCACATTAATGTTTTAGTTTGGTTGGGGTTTCTTGCTTGTTTGTTTTGGGGTTTTTTTGTTTGGTTGGTTTTTTCTTTTTGTTTGGTTTGAGTTTTTTTCGTAAGGATTCATGCGTATATTTTGGAGTAAAAAAGTTCTTCTAGAAACACATATCAGACACATACCTATATGCATAAATATTTTTTTTTTCACTACAGTAGCTTCACAATTGCTTTATATTTACTAAAATGTATGGATTTTTTTTTTTGTTCAGACTAGTTTTATCTCTGTGAAAGCTTTTACAATCTATAGTTTTACTTCAGAAGTCAAAGAATTGTCTCCTTAAAGTTATTCTTATGATAAACTAAACTGCAAAATGTTTGTATCTTTTGTTGCAATCACAATCTAGTGTAATAGAAAACAGAAAACTAAGTAGAGGAAATTTCTTTGTGAGGATCAGAAAAAATGATGAGGTTATCATTTGGATATGAGTATTTTGAGCAACAGCAGCTTCTCATCAGCAGCTTCTACCATACTACTGAAGTAGAAGAGTGAACAGCTTTTCTCCAGAAAGGGTGAGGAAAGTATTGCAGTAAGATAATTACTGAAAGGATTGTCAATCTGAATTTGTTTCTCAGATATTTTTACAGGGGTCTTCATTATAAAAAGAATGCAGATAAACAGGAATTTATGTTTGTAACAACTTATCCTTTAATCAGTAGCCTATTTTAATCTGTCACACAGGTTGAAGTTACAGAACTGGATGCTTGTTATTATCTTCTAGATAAGGTAGCCCTCTATTTGTTGATAGCTTAGGGGGCAAATCTTTAGTTTGCAGAGCTAAAGTGAATTTTATTCTTGTCATCTCTTGCAGTACTTTTTCGGTGATGTAAAGATGCTTTCTCTATATATTATCTGTTTCTTCCCTTTGCAATTGCCTGAAAGTACTCTACTAAAACTAAACAAAACGCTATAAGATTTTTTCATTCATTATATCCTCTAGTGCATTAGTTGGCAAAAAAGCAAACTACCAAAATGCTGTATATGTAAGCTTGTCCTAAGCTGGATGTTATGAATTCAGTTTTGCCTGGTCATTATTTCTTTTTGTTATAGCTTCATTCACTGATGTATTCATCAGAAAAGAGACTCCATTGATAATATTTCTAACATCTGCTGATGTAAACTTTCATAACCTCTGCTGAAGAGGCTTTCAGGAAAATACATGAATTCTGGACTCATTAGCACTGTTGAACTTGGGGAACATTCTTCTGTGTGTGGCTGCAAGAAATGATGCTTTGTCCCTATTTACTTATTTTCAAATAATTCAATATTGAGCCCTCTCCCATACAGTTGATGGGTCAGGTGAGGAAGGGAGTAAAAGAGTGAAATAAATTGCAGAGAAGTGCAGTTTCCTTGTAACTGAGATAAATTTTGAAACCTCAGTCTACTATGAGTCAGTGACTGAATTACTAGAGCAGGAAGTCTAAATTGATGTTTCTTTCTGCCTTGCTGGCTGAGGGGATTTTTTAGCAGGTTAGTCATCCTTTTTCAACCTACAAATTTTGTTTTACTTGTATTATTTATTCTTGTGCTTTTAAACATATATATATTTAAATTGATTAAGAGGATAAATTGGCAATACTAATCTAGTAGGTTAGAGTGCAATCACATATGCTGAGTGTAGAAAAGCCTTTAGTAGCTTTTAAGATTGATTAGTTAAAATAAATAACTATTCTGTGATGTCCAGTAGCCAGAGAAGGTTTAACTACACAGCATTTTACTGTGGATAATTCATATGATTTAGCATTTAATAAATTGAACTTTTAGTCATGTTTAAAAGAGAAGCAAGAGTAATTTGTATGCATTGGCTACTGATTGTAAATTATAAATCTGTGGGATTGAGTTCAAATTTGTAATTGGTGGAAAAAAATCAGTAATTAACTGGGAGTACAGAAACGATTTTCTATCAAAGCTGTCTTCCACAGAGAATTCTTCTAAAGCTGTTCATGATTATAAGGGTTATGATACATGGAAGCACTATAATTTGTAAATAAATGTCAACATGGTTTAATCTGGTTATAAAATGCTTTTGGAAATTAGACTGTTCCGATTGGGTAAAATAGTTGAATGCATAACTATCTGCTTAAAGCTGCATAAATCAGGTTCCACAAGACAAGGATGCCTTGAGAACCAGGGTGGATGTGAGTTATAGACAGTAGGAGCAAAGCAAACAAAGTAAGAACTTTCATTCTCTGTAGTTATAGTCTGAAGGATGCCTACAGAAGCATCAACTTCATAGTGCTGTAGTGCCCATATGCCTGCAGTTCTTTGGGTTTTTGGGACAATTATACTAATTATCATTAGACCTGATTTTTCAGTTGAAATTTATGTTTAATGTCAGTTTATTCATCTGTTCTAAATATTTTTTTAAGTGTTTAGCACTTCTGAAAAGTGTGTGGGGTGTATTGGATTTTTTGGTTTTTTTTAAGAAATTCTTTATAATTCATGCTTCTTTTCAGCAGATGATGTAGGAATTAAACCTTTACTTTTGTAAATCAGCTGCTTAAAAAGTTAGCAGATTAAAAATACAAGACAACAAATATGCAGCTGTGTCCACTTCCTTATTTCACTCATGCCATCATTTCTTGCAATGAGCAAACAAAATAACATCTAAATTAAGAGATGTATTATTAAAATTTGACTTAAATTTGCTTCTAGAGACTCCTCAGATTGGTGTTGAGCAGTATTTGGTGGGGTTTTTTTGGTTTTTGTTTTGTTTTGTTTTGTTTTTTTTCCTTTGTGAGACTGGGTAGATAGTGGAAAGAAAGAGTGTTGATCCAGCTCAGATAGAAGGTCTCTATCAATATTTGATTTTCCATAGGTCTATTAGAAGAGTTTAGCCATGTCTAGAAACACAGTGTTGAAAGAAAAGTGATCTATGTCCTTGAGGGATATCTGGGTACTGCTTTCTATTAAGTATTATTATTCTTACCTTCTTGATCTGGATCTTTCCATCTGCTTCAGATTTTAAAGTAGAAAGGAAACATTATGGTAAAAACAACACTTTTCTTGTATTATGAGCTTTAAGAAATTTAGCTACATATCTTTCTTCTCCTCTTTGAAGTTCATATTTCTGTCTTCATTACTTTGAATTTTATAGAAATAGCATTACAGATAGAGATGCATATAATTACTTAAAATGTAGACGTGTTGACAGGATATGTTTTACTTGTATTGGTGTGCATGAGGTCGGGTATCAGAATCTAGTTGGTCTCTTGTGGGCAAATGAAAAAACATTAAACTGTAATGAAAATTATAACTTTAGCAACTGATTTATTTATGAAAACAGGAATGTAGGAGGATTCAATTTCTTTATAGTCCTATGTTGTGCTGCATTAAAATTTCAACTGAGGATGAAATGATCTGTAAAATAATAACTCGCACATCTAAATGTTCCAAGGACTGTAAGAACTTCAAGTCGTCTTCGTTTCCTTTTGCTTGCAAAGTATAAAATATAGCCTTGCTGAAACTCTATGTGCAAACCTGTTGGTATCATGGTAAATTTATTTTTACAGAAAAATAAAAGTGCTAAGAATGAGCATCTTCCTGAAGATGCTGTGTTTATTTGAAGAGCAGATTAATATAAGTCAGTAGCAATTTCTTTTAAATTCAGTAGCACTACTCAGCTAGGCAAGGTGACTTTCAGCAAAGGTTTATAATCTCTGTTCAGCCATGTGGAATTTGACTCAGTGCTAGAAACAGACCTACAAAATCAAAAATGTCATGAATGGTGGAAAGGAAATGAACCTTCCCTCGGTTTTCTTGCTTTGTTGGTATTTCTTCATAATTTTTCACTCCGGTATTTCTGCACAGTGTTCCTAAAGGCTGAATTGACTGCCTTGCCTATCTCATCTGTGTGAGAAACCTGGGTGCAAGGGGAAGAGCTTGAGGAGACAGCAGGAGCAAGTGACTAGTTGGGAGAAGAGAGTATCAGAGAAACCAAAGAAGGTTTCTTTAAAAAAAAAAAATAAAAACAAAAGCGCAGATATGGGATGTCACAATACCTAGGAAAGACATCTTGCTTAAGCCTCAAAAATAGCAGGTGATAAGTTACAGATACATTTCATATTAAAATTATGCACATACCTGGCAAGGATTTGTTTCTTCCTTACTTGAATCTACCCATGCTGCATCACCTTCAGCTACATAGATCAGGGGATTATACATCATTTAAATCAGTCTTTGGACCACTTTGAATTTCTTAAACTAAATTATCCCTCTCTTCACATTCTTATACAGGAGATAAACATATGGGCTTTTATTCCTGAAGCCTCCAAACATATTTTTTGAAGCAGAGTTGCAAGCTAGTGTGGGCAAGTATTCACTGAATAAATGGGATTTATGCTGTTGTTTATTTATAGACTTTTATATCATTCTCTTTGCAGTAGAAATGGTTGCAAATTAATATAATTTCACAGTGAGGTTTAATATCAGAAAATTATATTCCCATTTTACAGAACCCAGGGCCTGAGAACAAGTATTTGAAAGTACCTAAATCTCCAGGAAATCATATTCTATAGTGAATTTGTTTGAAGAAACACAGGTAACATTAGGTGATGGTCTACAAACACTTGCTTTTTATGAGTTATGTTGGCTTCCTGCAGGAGTACTTTCTATTTAAGGGTATGTATCTTATTGTACTGTCTCTAGAAAGTGCTGTTCTACTAGGGACTTCTAAAAATACAGAAGGCAAATCTGTACCAGTCTGTGTCAATCTTCTTCAGTTCAAATAGTACTTCAAATCAAATTGTTTTTTTTGTCTCTGCTTAGATTTGGGTTTTTAGCAAGACTATTGTTTTATGAACATAACAAGATGGGATTAGAAGGAGAATTGATCTACAATGTATTAAGGTGGTCCCTTTTGCAGCTTTGCTACTGTCAGTTTCATTGTGCATGACATGGACAAAATATTTAGATCCAGAATATTTTTTGAGTTATTTGTTTTGGTTTTGGGGTTTTGTTTTGTTTTGTTTTGTTTTGTTTGTTGTTTTTTTTTTAATTAAAGGGATGAAATGCATCTTCTGTGCTTTTTCAAAGAAGCTGAAAGCAAGATTTACAAGATTAAAGGTCTTTGGGGACCTCATTTTATGAGGGCCACATCCATTGAAAAATATATGTATCAACTTTTGAAAATCTAGTTCTTTGTATAGGAAGTCTAGGGCAGGGGGGAAGCCCTCCTTTAAAATAGATATATTAAACAATGTTCAGTCAAATAATATGATATTTTACAATTTTTATAGACAAAACAATGAACTCAAGGTTGTATTACTTCCCACTGTAACCAATCAATTAAAGAAAGAAAGTCATTGTAGGAAACTGAGCATAATAATAAGTAATAACTCTTATACCTGAAGTGAATGAGAAAAATTAACTTTTACTTTTAATTAAATATCATGCCAAAAGGTATTCAAGCCATTCTGACATATGTAGAAGATAGAATAATAAAGTACAGACCCAGTCTTAATCACTCTGCATTATTAAACATTCATATACTGTCATTAACAGTACCTGTTATAATCCATGTCATTTTGTGCCTTGCAAGTGAAGCACTCATCTCCTTTCAAATACTAATCACAAAAGCAGATGCTTAAGGTACTTGAATAACCCTTTTATTGCCATGCTTTGCACATGTGTTTGCAAAGTGAGTCTGAGAAGCAGCAGTGAAGAATATTATAAAAACCATATTTTGCCTGGCTGTGGTGTGGATGACATCTCTGTTTATATTTTTGGCTGACTCAAATACTAGATTCCAATTTGGATCCATCTCACAAGCACACTTTTTGCCTAGTATTTGCCAAAGTCCCTAGAAAGTGATTTACAGTCCTGCAAGATGTCCTTTTTTACAATTGTTATTATTTTTTAATCACTTGAAATGGAGGTTGCAATGTACTGTCACATTTTCCGTCAGTGAACTGGAGTTGATACACTGCTTTCTTGGTGTGAACCAAACAGTAAATGTTGTAAAATTTCCCAGCTGGCATAAATAAAGTAAGTCACTTTGTAATAAAGATGAGGGGATGTCCTGCCCTTCAGACTACATAAACCTTATTGTCTATATATAGGGATCCTAACAGAATAGTATTTTTTCTTACCTTTCCCTCTGTGATGTTAAATCATTTAACATTGTCCTATTATATCTCTTTAAGGTATGTAATTGTTCCCTTGTTAGATTCAGTTAGATTCAGAACAGAAAGAGTGTGCAGTTAAATCCAAATCTGAGCAGTTTGAAATACTGATGTTAATGTGGTCTCAATCATTATGCCTCTACTTAAATCTCCTACCCTACTGTAATTTTTAAGGAGTGTGGAAGATAAATGGTTTTAATTTTTTTATGTATTTATTCATTTTACTATCCTCCACTGCTGTCTTAACACACTCATGCTTAAGAACAGAAATTACACACGTAAATACTAAGATGCAGGAAAAGTCTCCTGAAGTTCACTATAGTAGCAAAATGGAAAATGGAGAACATTATTTTACTTTATGTCCTAATGGCAGTAGATTTATGCATACTAATACCAGACAAATCGTAATAACAGGAGCTAAGTCATTTTGAGGCAGAAGTGTATGAATTACTTTTTTTAGTTGACACTTACCCTGTGACTTGAGCAAGGTCACAAAGACACACTCGTACTTTCTGACTCCCAGAATGTGCTAAATGACTATAAAAAC
Organism: Chloebia gouldiae; assembly: GCA_003676055.1. Classification (NCBI taxonomy): domain Eukaryota; kingdom Metazoa; phylum Chordata; class Aves; order Passeriformes; family Passeridae; genus Chloebia; species Chloebia gouldiae. The sequence goes on along the minus strand of QUSF01000003.1, from coordinate 26,492,429 downwards.
CCCTGCCCTTCACTATAAGCGCATCTGGATTTCAGCACTGAAATTTATTATCCACTTCTTGTAGAAGCTACTGGTTTAAAGTCTTTTGTAGAAGCTACTGGTTTAGTTTTAAGTCTTGGTATGAATGTGGTTTTGCCCAGTGCCATACTGAAATGTGAAGGTTAGAAAGATTCCATATTATTACAGAAAGACTGGATTTTTTTCTTGTGTTTTCATTTCCAGTTCCTTATATTTTTATCCACATTTAGATTCACCACTGGAAAAGAGTAATGCCATATATCATTCTCTACCTGTGGGTAAGCTCAAGGAATACTCTGAGAAACAACTCCTGAACTTTTTTTGTCCTCAGCCATCTTTGAAGCTTCATTAATTTTAGACATGATCCCAAAATGTGCCATGAACATATTGTGGATATATGTCAGCATCAGGCTGATTTCTAAGAGAAGTGAAAGACATGTGAAGTTCCCCATAATTTATGAAAATCAGTAGCTGGTGTAGGAGAGAGGCTGCTTTTGAAGGAAAAGTAGACAGAATTGAAGTGTCGGTCTAAGTCATAGCAATAGTGCATTAACTATCATGCATTTAGTTTTGAAATCTAGAAGATGGCACAGTTTCTTGTCCATCAGAGTTGTCTTGGGAGTTAGTAATATGTAAATATAAGAGGCTGGTATGTAAACGTAACAGACAGACATATCAATAAAAAAAGTCTTTGTGAGTTCTGCTGCTTGAAAAACACTTTCTTAATATTCAGTCATACACACGATTTTTAATCTGTTTTGTTGAGTACCTCACTGGCATAATAATCTATGATAATGAGTGCTTTTGATTTTTTTTTAGTGTGTTCAACCTTCCAGCTCTTGCCATCTTGAGGAATGGCTGTTCTTTCTTGACATCTTCATAGTTCTTATTCCTCACCACTTGATCTCTAAAATGTCTCCATCTTTTTGAATAGTCCTAGCTTTTTGACCAATATTTTTAAGTAGCTGTCATTTGGAGGTTTCTTGTGAGTTCTCATTCTGAATTTTTTTCTTTCCCATTTTAATCAGTGATGTTGTTTGCAGCTTGGTTAGCCTGAAAAGATGGATGACATTCATGAATCTGATTTCAGTATCCTCCTACATAGAATAAACATTCCATTGTTATCTAATAATGTCAAATCTGTCATGGTTTCCGTGTCTAAATAGGGCAAGTTTAGGAGAAATGGGCCTTCTTTTGGATTCCTGAACCATTTGCGCTATCTGCTGTTGTTACAGCTGCCCTAGACAAACAGGAAGCATGAAAGGCCTTTACTTGCCTAGCTATGGTAAGTATTGTAGAGAGTGGATGGATGCCATCACCAAATATTTATCCCTCTGCTTAACATGCAACATCCCTGTCATCTGCATGTATATGGAATTTATTCTCCTTTGTGTGCCTGATCAGTTTAACAATGCAAGCAATATTTGTGGTTTTGATGCCACCTGCTGAGCCAAACTTTTTTTTCACGATCTAGTGTGGAGAAGACGTTTAACAAACCATATATTTATCATTTACTGAAAAGTACTTGAAACTTTAAGCTCTTAAGGCAAAAATATGTTTTACTCATGTAAACTTCATCTCTGCTAGCCTATTTTACATAAGAGTTGTTCTGCTAGAATCTTTCTAAGATTTGACAGGTTCTCTCTGTAAGGTTGAAACATTCAATATGTTCAAGACATACTGCAAAAGCAAAGAGCTATTTTAGCAGGTCCTTGACAATCACAGCTTTGTTTCAGATTACATGCTCCTTTTTTCCCCGTGAATTTTGTTTTCCATTTCAAGCAAACTGCTCTCTTTTGGTCAGTTCCTTGTGCAAGACTAACGATAAGAAACTACTACAGGTACCACAGCTTTTCCACCTCAAATATTCCCAGAATTTTCTGTGATTCCTTATATATAAATCTTGATAATCTGGAATCTGTAATATGTTTATAGTCCATTTCCTGAACCTATTGAAATCTGTAGTAGGCCTTTTGTTGTTGTTCTCTGTTTTGTTTCAAAGGCACCAAGTTTGTCTTCTTACCTGCCAGATTATTTGGCATATGCAAAAGGCATCCATCAAGACATGTCCTAAAAGACTATAGTTGATAGTCTCTTGTGCATTCTGTTGAGCACTGGTAGATACACTATTGAATCAGCCCAAGTCATCTGCAGAGAATCCACTTTTCTGTACTAGTGAATTTGTAAAGATGGATCATTTAGTAAAACTAATTAAATTGCATCTAGCAACATTTTCTCTAAAAATTGATACTATTGCATGGTAAGTGAGAAAAAAAATCCTTGGATAATGGGATTGATGCTAATATAGAATCAATTGTTGTTTGAATATAGCATTCAGTATGTATAATATTAAAAAAAAAACGCATATTCTATTTTTTTTTCAAATGGTTAGTTCTGCTTACAGAACTGAGTCTGTCTCTTGTGGGTTTCCCCCCCCCCCCAGCATTTAGAAAGTTAAAAATTATTAATAAAATACCAAGGTAATGTTTCTATTGCATGGAGGTACAATTACTATCAGGGAGCATTTTTAAGAAAAGCAGAATTTATTTGCCAGCGTTTTCATTTTGAACTTGAAATTGCAGCTGTATGTATCAAAATCTTGATTGTAGAATTTCAGTTTATTCTGACTTCAGTTTATTCTAACCTTTGTCTACAATTAAAAACTGAGCTCTATACTAAACATATGTAATGAAAATCTGTGGAGATTTAAGGATGAGAACCAAGCACTGAAAGGACATGTAAAATAATTACAATTAACTAATGATCACAAAGATAACATAACCTTTCTTGGGCAGTTTGTAAGCAGAAAATTAAATAATTCTGTTGGATAAAAATAGCTGGTTAATAATTATTAGCTGCACTAAAGGACTGAAGAATTGAAGTGAAATTTGCTAAGGCAAAATCATTGTTTTGGATCTTCAGACATAGCTAGGGCACACTGTAAAAATTCCAGGCAAAGTTGAATTAGAGCTGTTTTGTAGTTCCATAATTATGGAAAGATGAGGTTTTTAAAGCTCTAGGTACAGTTGATTGTTCCTAGCTATGGGGGTGCTCATGATGCTTTGAGTAAGTCCTTAAAACCTCCACAGCAGAAAAACATTTTATTCTTTTATTCTTTTGGGGCAGTTATATAATCTGTTATATAAAAAAAAAGCAGGACAATGCTGATACAATCTATGTGCAGTTTTTCAGTACAGGCATTACCATACCCAAATTCTCTTACCCAAAGCTAATTCTCTGCTCCTCAGATCAAGATCTTTACTGCAAACTATTACCACGGCAGAAAGCAACAAGTAAAAAGGGTCTGGGAAACTGTAGCCTGCTTTCATCACTGTGCTTTTTTTTTTTTTTCCTTTTTAAAAGTTGCTAAATGAAGCAATAAAGAAATGAAGAGTTCTCATGTAACTCAACTATCTGTCATTTTCATCTCCAGGAACATTTTTTATTTCAAGGATAACTTAGTAAAAAGCTGGATTATTGATGACAATTCAATATAAACATGAGCTTTTAAGATCAGGATGGACAACTGTTTAGACCTTCATGGCTGGGAATCATGCCATTACTACCCACAGCCGATGCACATACATGGCTATTTGGCTGTGTACCTCATGCCATCTGTTCAGATGGCATTTTGCCTGCTCACAAATTGGTTAGACCTGTGCCAAGAGCAATTGCTCTAGATGGTTACACTGCAAAACACTGCAAGTAGTTCCTGTTTTGTACTAAGTCTCTCTCTTTTGGACACCACTTTAGCACTTTGTTATATCCTGTGGACATACCTGTATACTGCAGTGACTGGAAACAGAAAAATTTATGTGCTCCTCCTAACTATTTTTACTGCTGAAGCTACCTTTTCTAAACCCTTAGTACGGAAAACACAGTACACATCAATTTAGTTTAATGTTTCTTCTTGTTTTCCATCTGAAAAATATTCATTCATTAAAAGTTGGCAAGAGCTAATCAAAAGCTCACAGAAGTTAACGGGAATATTTGCACTGATATAAGTATAGAGTTGTCAATTATATTTAAGTTTTCTTGCTAGTGGCCAAGGCAAGTCATCTGACAGTGGCTACTTGTGGTTGGTTGACTTGTGGAATAAGTTTCTGAGAGGACTAACAAGTTACGGGATTAAATTCAGCTGAGATAAACAGTAACTAAAAGTTATCACCAAGTGACATTTATACAACCTATAGAATAATTCTGCTGAGTCCTCTCTTATTGAATAGATATCCATGTTATACAGTTGGCACATTTGTTGACAGCCTCAACTGTGAACCATGGAAGTGAACTTACTGCTTGCCAGCAGAAGCAGCTCCTGTAGGTAAAAGCCAAAGGATATTGGCAAGAAAACCTAAGCTCCGTGGATAAATATAGGACTTTATGTAAAAAGTGCTGTCATCCTGCCAGTTTTCATAGCCAGTAAAATAATTTTAAAATCAAAGCTAGAATAATATTTTTGTTTCTAACAAGACATGCAATGTAGAATTCAGAGTATGTGCAAGTATAAAGCAATTATTTCCCTGTTTGTCTTTGAGTATAATTAAATGTAGGAGTATTGGTTTTTTTTTTTTTTTCCTTCTGTGGACTTCTCCCTGTGCATGAATGTCACTGCTCAGTTTGAGCATGCTTAGTTGAATCAGGATGATATCATTTATGTGGGTGAGTTTCCATATATTGGTTAGTGGGAGATATGATATTTTGCTGATTATAATCTGGAAATGTTGCCAAAGTCCTTCATCTTAGTTTCATATAAGTAATACTGACTAGGTTTTGATTCCTGAAGGAAACCCAATGGGAAAGAGCTGGGTAAACCTCAAAAAGGAAAGCAAAGAGATTAAAAGTCAGAATTGTTTGGAGTGCAGGATGTAGTTTGCTTGTAATTTGGATGAGTATTTTCTTGTTTACACAAACCACTATAAAGATAAGGTAAAGTCCTTATTTAGAAGAACTTACAAGGTACTTTCAAGTTCATTACAAATTTTATATTATGCAACTCATGTGTTGTGAGGTGATGCATAAAGCTGATGACCAGAATCCTTACCACCTGAATATCTGTAAAAAATTTTCTTTTCTCATTAATTTAAAACAAGCTATTGTTTGACTGCTGTTATTTCTCACTGAAATTTTAATTTCCAGAGCAGTTGATATTTGTTGCCATGATTCAAACCATTTGATTCCAGTACTTATAAGAGCTGAAATGTTGTCTAAGGTCTGTATCAGTTTTGAAGAATGTAGAAGGTCTGTTACTGCACGTTCACACTACATTGATACAACCTTTTATCCCATTTTTAGTATGTCAAGCAAGCATTGCGTGTTCCATGTTCTAAAAAGGGTTTATAATTCAAATTTTGTTCAGTAAAAACAGATGACAAAAACTAGAGGTGAAAAAGAACAGTAATGATATTGTAAGAGTTGACACATTTGGTACTTTCCCATTTATCTGTAGGAAAGATGGTTAATACTGAAATCTATTGTGTTCAAACTGAAGCTTTGTAGTACAACCATTTGATGGGCAAAATAAAAGCTGATAATTTCTCACAGGTCTAGTGTGTACTGCATTCTAAGTTGAAAATTGGACATAGCTGAATACCGAGTGACCCTTTAGCTGAGGCATTCTGAAGTAATTTGAATAACAGTATTCTTCACAAATCCCTGAAACATTGAGAACTGATTTGTTTTACTTCCATGCAAATGAATGGGACTTTTCCTTTCACCTCACTGGATGTAGAGTTGAACATTTCTTGAGTTGACCAGCACAAAGTAACATTTATAAGTGGAAAAAGGAGAGATTTTTTTTCAGCTCCAACAAGTTCATTTTTAAAAGGCACTTTGCTGTAACCATGTAAACCTATGTAACCCTGCAGTTTGTTAACACTGAACTTTAATGAGTCCTGATAAGAAGCCAGTCTGGATATCCATTTAGCTACTGATCTGAACTCCAGCTGATTGTCCTAGCAGCTGTGTGACTTCATTACCATTAGAAAGGCATACAGCCAAGCCAGCTGGAATCCAAAGAGGCTACTCAATTCACATAGTGTGTCAGTTTTTTTGGTTAACATATCAGAATTACAAATGACCAAAAAAACCAACTTAACAACAACAAAAAAAAGCAAACAAAAACCCCAAAACAAAACAAAAAACACTACAAAAAAAGATTCTTTATGAAGATACAGTGTAAGTCAAAGTTTAAAAGCATTATTATACCAAGTGGAGGCTATTTTGTCATACAGATGTTGGGGTTTTTTCATGCCATGTAATAGCTGTTTGTATCTCTTTAATGAAAACTAGACAGAACATTTGCACTTTTGGCTATAAACACAAATCTATCCTATTAATACCTCATTTCTTAGTTAAGAAAAGAATATTTTGTTGTCTTTTTTATTAGTGTTTTAAGAACACTATTAGTTTCACTTTATTGTTAGCAGGAATAAAGTCTGCTGTTCTGGGACAATACAGGTTTGTGAAAAACACCCAAAACCTGTTATAATTAATAGTATTAGTTAATAGAGACAATATCGCTGTGGAACCGTTCTACTGCTGACTGTGGATATTTTTTTTAAAGCACAGAATGGTACAAAAGCCTTAACACTGGCTTGTACATACAACACACAATTATCTTCTGCTAAAAAAAAAAAAGAAGAAAGTGCCAAAAATACAAGGGAAGCAAATGGTAATTTAAAAGGAGGGAATGAAGGAAGACCTATGAAACTACAGAGCTGCTTTTAGATAGGTGCAGACTCACTTGAGTACTGTGTGCAATTTTGGGCCTCACGATTTAAGAAGATTGTTTGGGTGCTTAAATGCATCCAGAGAAGGGCAAGCAAAGCTGGTGCAAGGGCTGGAAGGCAGGTCCTGTGAAGATCACCTAAGGACACCGCCCTTGTCTAAGTTTGCGAAAAGGAGACCCAGGAGTGACCTCATTCCTCTCTATTGCTTCTTAATGGAGGGGAAGTGGAGAGGGAGCTGCTCATCTCTTCTCCCTGGTATGCCATGGTAGGGTGCATGGAAGAGGTGAAAAGCTGAGTCACAGGAGTGTTAAACTGAACATGAGGAAATACTTGTTTAAGGGAAGGGCGGTCAAATCCTGGAACAGGCTTCCTGGAGAGAGAGATGGTTGAATCCTTATGCTTGTCAGTGTTTAAGAGGAATTTGGACAATGCCCATGCTTTAACTTTTGGTCAGACTTGAAGGGTTCAGGCAGTTGGTCTAGGAGACCTTTTTAGGTGTCTTCCAGCTGTTTAGTTCTATTCTATTCTAAATAGTCCCAGGAACTATTTTCCTAAGCTTGTGTCTAAAGCAGACTTTTATTAATGACTCTATTAGATTCAAGCAAATGAAGAGGAAATAATTATATGCTTGAAACAGGGAAATATCCCTGTGGAACCAGAATGGGTAAAGACTAATCTTGTTAGTCAAAAAATGTTATTCCTATTTTATATTTAAGTTCTTTTTCAATGTACTGTGGAAGTAATCCATGCAAAATGGACCAGAAGGACTTTCTGAATTAATTCCTTCATTGTTAATTGCCATATAAATCTGCTCTGTTCCTTGCATGCTTCCATCAGAACAGTTATGTAGGCTAAATTCCACTGGTATGGAAAACAGGTGATGGGATCTATGTAATCATGAGTTGGAAGGAGAGGGCTAGTGGTCAGTTTATGTTCGCTGTTTCTTCCAATATAAAAACTGATAGGCACCAAATGAAGCTATTCTATTTCAGTTTCAAGGCAAACAAAGGAAAATATTTCTCTATACAACATGTAATTAAACTGCAAAATTCTAAAGATACTTGGAGTTCATTGGATCAAGACACCATGAAATTCATTAAAGGGACATTTAGTAAGAGCTATTCAGCAGAGACCTCTGGCTCTCAGAGAATATTTCAGTTTAGAAGGATCCTCTGGAGATTGTTAGACAAACATCTTACTTCTAGCAAGTCTGATCAGATAACGTTCCTTAAAGACTTCTCTAATTGAGGCTTGAGCACCTCCAAGAATGGAGGTCCCACAACCTGGCTGGGCAGTGTTTGACTTGTTTCTTGTTTCTTGTTCATCCTATCCTCTACACCTTTTACAAGAGTCTATCTTTTCTGCAGCAGGTAGCTGTAAGGAGCAGTAAAGTCTCCTGTCACCAGCATCTTATGAGGCTGAACAAGTTGCTTCAGATTCTGCTCATGTGGTGTGTGCTTCAGCCTCTGAGCAGCCTGCTGTCGCTTTGTTTGATATATTGTGGTATCACAGAATCCCAGGATTGGTCAGATTGGAAGGAACAACAATCGGTCACCTGGTCCAACCCAGAGCACGTGGCACAAGATTGTGTCCAGACGGTTTTGAGTATCTCCAGTGAGGGAGGCTCCACACCTTCCCTGGTTTATCTGTTCCAGTGTGAGGTCACAGTGAAGAAGTTTACCTTCACAGTAAAGAAGTTCTTCCTGATATTCTGGTGGAACTTTCTGTGTGTCAGTTCTACCCATTGCCTCTTGTCCTATTGCTTGGCACCATGAGGAAAAGCCTGGATCCGTCATCTTGACACCTTCCCTTCAGATACTCACAGATATGGTCTGTCCATGTCTTTCCAGCATTGGGAGGCCAAAGAGTGCTCCAAATGTGTTGCCCCAACTGGTGAACAGAGAGGAGGGGTCACTGCTGTGGCCTGGACGGTGGATACAGTCTTTCTGATGGAGCACAGGATGCTGTTTGCTTTCTTTGCTCTAAGGGCACACTGGTGACTCATATTCCCATTATAGTCCATAAGGACTGCTGTGTCCTTTTTTGCAGACCTGCTTGACACTCAGCACCAGCTACTATGGTAGCCTTATTCCACCCATATGCAAGTCTTTGCATTTGCTTTTGTTGAAATTCAGGAGTTTTCTATCAACCCAGTTTTTTAGCAGAAAGAAATTTAGGGGGCCTGAGAGAGTACACTAGGTATACTGGACTAGGTGGAATTAGTGTATAAACACTGCTAATATTTCTTAAAGAATAGTTGCAAGTACCTCCTTCCAGGTCTCTGACTGCCAAACCGGTGGAGAAACTTTCCTGAATGCTCCAGTGAAGAGGACATAGTGGTATGGCCAGATAGAGTTGAATCATAAAACATAGGATTTTGAGTCAAGTTTTGAAGTAACTGATTATATAGAGGTTTGCGTATAGATTTGGTGTTTGGGTTTTACTCTATGACTCTGAAAGCTAGGTATTGTAGATTCTTTCTGTCATTTAAGTGCCTCAACCATACTTCAGAGATCTTTAAAGCAGAAAACTTAATGAGGCCTGCATAGACATTTAAAAAGTGATGTCAGTTTGTCAACAGCTTCACTTTCAGCTCGGAACCGTATCCTTGGATAGTCCATTTGTGCTTTTTAGATAATCTTATAATTTCCTTTGGAGTCTGAGAAATTTCAATGTTTTCAAATTTCCTTCCTTGATATAGATAGATATAAATATATATAGATATACATGTTTTGTTTGCTTGTTTGGATTTTTTAAATATACACTAGAGGAGTAGGTGAGGAGTAGAAGAAAAATTTCTAGTGCCTGAAATAAATGTTTTCTCCTGTCATACAAAAACAACTTGACCAGCCAAACAAAACTGCAAACAAACAAAAAAACCTCCACTCAACCCCCAGAAATATAAAAGAATAGAATAGTTCAGCTGTGCAGTTCAACTTAAACCACATTTATAAGAAACTTGATTTTTATTAAGGTTTTTATAATGAGATACATTTAAACATATGATTCAATCCATTCATTGTCAAAACTGCAATTTGGGCATTAGCTGTGAATGTATTTAAATAATTAAAGTAGTATTTTCTCAATTACAGTGTTTGTAAATTCATGGAAATTTGCTGTCTTGAAGAAAAATTTCAGAACCAGACTTTTGGTCAAATGCAAGAAGAAAAGCAATTTTCAAAATACTATTGGTATAAGGAAAGTACACCTCCCAGTAATTTGTACCTATTTTGTGATAGTACATTGACCATCGCAGGAATGCAGTTATCTTTATCATTAAAGGTTTAAGTTTTAGGTATATGACTGCATCCACAAAAGGAGGAAAAAGGGACATCCAGGAAACTTTGAAATCATACTTTTACACCAAACAAAATGATTGCATAGCTGTTCAGAAGTTTGTAAAGTAGATATGCTTAAAGGCATCTATTGTTTCATCCATGGCAGTTTTAATTAAAAAGGTTTTAATGTAAGTACTCTAAATAAACATAATTACTTTTGTAGTCTGAATTTTTTTGCATGCATATTATGCCTCCCAAGTTGATATTAGACTTTGCAAAAATTTTGTTTATCATAGACTCTTGTTCTTAAAGGTGAAATTAGAAAATGCCGTTTCAAAAGGAGAAAAAAAAAGGAAGGCATTAGGTTAAATATTAATTTGAATGTCTACAATAATGGGTACATATGCTATTTAAGGAAGTCATTATTCCACTGTGCAGTCAACAAGAGTATTGATTAGAATTAATTCACTAGAAAAAGTCTCCAATCATTTTTAACATAAGTTTTTCCTCTTTAACAGTACCCTGAAGCTTGTCTTTTTCGTGGTCAATTTAGCAACAAATTTGCAATTAATCATTTGTTGATTGCAATGAATGGTCTGTCGATAATATGCAGCTTACATTGCTAAAAGGCTTATACAGAGCTTTATTGTTTTTCTTTTGTCTTGGGAACACTTTGTCTAGCTGTGTTTCCTAGAATGGATTTTGAATAGATATTTTCAAGTAACTCATGCCAGTTTTAAAGAGACGCTATGGACTGCTCTGAGAGTATTAATCAAGATATGCCCTAACTTTTTTCTGGCATTACAATATTTGGACATCTGTTCTGACTCCTTACATGTGAAGTAGGACACATTGGCATAAATGAAGGGTTTCATTATCTTAAATGTCATAACATTTGTTTGAATTATTTTGTGTAGATTTTAAATGCTGAAACTGTAATCTTAGGTTTTTTATAAATTTCTTTGTCCTTTCAAAAGACTATAAAAATTGAAGCCTTTTAAAATTTCAGCAGTAATTCTGAAAGCATAGTTTAAAATTTGTGCAATAACACTGACATTGATGTAGATACTTTAATAATTTTGAACAGTGGAAGTATTTTTACGTAAAGAAATTTAGGGAAAAAAAATGCATTTTATTTCAGAAACAGAATTGTTGTCACAGATAATGTATACATAAAGACCATTATGAAATGCATCTTTGAGGAGCGTTGACATAGATTAATCTATTTGGAAAGTTATGGCAGTTTGAATGGCAATTTTTGTTTTATCAGAAGGAAACTGGGATTAGCTCAGTTGCTTAGAGTATGGTGCTAATAATGCCAAGGTTGTTGGTTCTATTCTTGTATGGGTCATTCACTTAAGAGCTGGACTTGATGATTCTTGTGGGTCCCTTCCAATTCAGAATAGTCTGTGATTGTGATTCTGAAATGTGTGCTACATCCATCGTCCTTAAAGCAGTGTCTCAGTAGTATATTTCTCCTGCCTAGGAAATGCCTTTGAATACAATGTACATAACTGATACTAAAACAAAGATTAATTCTGGTTCCAGGGTTTTGCAAATGTTTGAAAACATTTTGTTTGCACTGATGTTTAAATTGCATATGTTTTTTATAGGTTTTGATTGTTCATTAGCAAAAAAATGCCCAGGAGTAAAAGTAGGATTTAACTGATTTACATTGCCCTTATTAATGTTATTATTATACAAAATACTTGCAAACATTTAGATAATCTTACTCTGAGATAATATCTGATGTCATATGGATGTGATATTTATGCTTGAGTAAAAGTTAATATTAACAACATTTGTCTTGGCTAACATTATAAGGATTACTTATTACAGACATCAGCAAGACAAGTGTCTGCTTACTGTGCTGCAAATTTTGGAATTCTAGCTTGTCATTTAGTATTGATTACATTATTTAAGTAGCTGAGCAAAGCAGCACTTTACAAACAGGTGCTCTTTGATTTGCAAATTTGTAAAAATCTAGGAGCAGCTTTCAGCCTACTGCATTGTTTTTTTAAGGTAAAAAATTGAAAGGTGATTTGACTATGCTTTCATTGAGACCAAAGATTTTTTTTTACACCTTCTTTCTCATGAAGCAAATTGATTTATTGTCAAAAAACTATGGTGTTCTCCATATGTAAAATATATTTATATCATAACTGTCTGGCCTAACATTCAGAGAAACTGCCCCATTCATGTTGTTTGCAGTGAAAATTTGTGGACCTAACTTCAACCCTAAGCTTTAGTTGTCTCCTTAACTTACCCTTGCTCATCCTGCCTCTGCATTGCAGGTGTCTGCACCCTTAGTTTGATCACTTGGAGAGTAACTTTGTACAGTAGATCATTAATTTGGGGAATTATACCCTAGTGTTTAGTGTAAACAAGTTAGCCTTCTAGAAAACCTCGTATGTGTTGGAAATCCTGAATAAATGGGTCTTATGCAAAGAGATTTTATGCAGATATAGAATCCTCCCAAACAATTTGAGGCTGAGAATAGGATACTGGTATAATATATTCAAAGCTACCATGAAAGCCCTAAGTTGCTAAACAACCATGACGCACTGAGTCTGGCCAGATGGTTAGGCAAAAGGCATTATGCAAGTGCACTCTTGAAGGAATTTTTTTGCTAGCAAATTTAAGGAATTTCTCAGTTTCACTACCCTATTCTAGACTTTTTCACTAGTCTTCTGCACATTTGGATCCTTGGGATGCAAAAAGGTAGCACAAGCATTTCTTTGACCCTCTCTGAAGGATTAATTCAGCACTTTGAAAGTAATTTCGACATTTTCATTTCTTGGGTTCAAGATTCTGTGCATGGTAAATCATAACAAAGGGCTTTAGTGCAGTTTCCTGGGTTTCTGACCACATCAAGAATAGTATTTCTTATTTTGCTGTAGGATTGCTTAATAGTAAACAGTTTTACATAAACCAAGAGGGAAATACGTAATTTGTAGTTTCTAAACTTGCTGGGTGGTTTTCTCTTTTCAGTGGAAATCATTTTTTGTCTACCATTTCCAACAACTCCATGTTGATTTTGTTACAAAAAAGTTTACAGTTCTAAATTATTAGTGTCTTTAGTACAATCGGGAACAGGTTTTATGTTGTCCCTAAGTATCAACATTCTGATAATAATCTATAACTTATTCCCTTATTGCACATAATAGAACCTCTCTATGGAGTAAATAAATATATTTAACCTCAAAGCCCTTTAATGTCTAGAGTCTACAAAAATAGTTACTGCATAACCTTTGTATGTTGTCTCTGGCTAGATAAAATATTTTGCATATCTAAATTACTTATTCAAAGCAGCTATAGAAAAAAGCTTGATTTGTTTTGGAAGGAAAATATATGTGAATTAATTTTGTAGAATTTGAATTCATCTTCCACAAACACATGTTTGTATTTTGACATATTTTAACACTTTTCCATATATCCAAATATTAAGTTCAGGAAAGGCTTTTTGTTCTCTAAGCTGTAGCATATTTAGGTTTTTTTTTTAATGCAGGATCCTATTATTCATAGAGAATATTTTTTTGAGTCCTTAAATGCTCAGTAAAATGGCAGCTAGTTCAATTTTTTTAGTCTATTTCATGTTTTAGATAGATAGTTCTGTAAAGCCTGGGCTTTATTTAACTTGGGAGCAACAGATACCAGACATGGTTCATATGAACGACTTATATTAAATCATTGGGTTGACGTATTTCAGACATCATTAACCCCTTGTTTTTTCATGAAAATATTGGTCTTTGACATGTAGCATGTCATTGGGTTATGCACTTTGAAAAAGAATCTGACCACTGACACTGTGTATAGAAACAAGTACACATTCACCTTTTAAGTTAAAAATTTGATTAGCAGTAGCAGTAAAACCAGTATGTGATCAAGATGATCTCTTAGGGTGCAATCTCTTCCATCTAATGTTGTTACAAACAATTTAATGTTACTTCTACAGTACCTTTTCAGAGAAACCACTGTGGTGGGAGTAAACTTGGCATGCATAGCTCATATGAATCTAGCTATTTCTTGGAGGCTTCTTAGTTGGCCAGTTATTTTCAGACTTACTAATAAATAGGTTTGTCTCAGTTTGATATATAACTCTTCTGCCATTTTGGAATTGTTGCCTTCCCACAGCTACATCATGCTTGCAGGTCCTTAGGGTCTGAACTGGATCTTAGGTGCTAACTGGTACAAGGAGGGGGTCTGTGTTGGTAGAGGAGAAAAGAGGGAGTAAGCTTGAAGGAGTCTCCACAAAGGCAGGAATTAGGAATCTTATACACCTTAGCAAGAAAATAAAGGAGAAGGATTCAGAAAATATTTTGATTGATGGAAGAGAACAACAAGTTTATTTAACAAAATATTTAACAATATTTAAATCTTTAACAAAAGTTAAGAAAGTTACTTCTGGGCCTTTTAGACAGAACAAACAGGCAATATGAAAGATGTAAGGGAGAGAATCTTAAAAAGTTTGTCGTAAATCAGCAGAGAGAAAGTGAATGTCTGAGATAAATAATCCAACATCTAGTCCTAATTTATGACTATGTTAGAGGGGTTTTTTATAAATTAATATTTGTTTGTCCAATAGGAAAGATAATAAATAATATTGTAATGCAAAAATTTAAATTTCAAATAGAAAACATAATGAATGAGGAAAACAGTGACCTTTTTCAATTAAGAGAAAAATATTCTTTCAGAGTGTAAATCAATGAGAGATGTTTTAGTGGTTTGCATATTTCTTATAAAAATAAATACCTGCTATGGAAACAAATGAATAGAATAAATATGTATTAAGATTATATGACTCTGTTGCCAAGGCTTTGACTAACAAGTTATGGGAAGTTGCTAGGGAGAAGTCAGGTGAACATTTATTACTTGATCCCTATCAAGCAAATGAGTGTATAAAATGGGTGGTGATACGAATTTGGCTTGAACCCCATCGAGGATTTCAGAGGACTGCTGAGACTGTTGCATTTCAGGCATACCTTCATAAACTTGAGAAGCTAGGTGTGCTCCGTTTCTTGTATGATGAATAACAAAAGATTTTGAAATAACAATTCAGAGCAGAAACATGTCCACATGCCTTCTGGGAGAGTCTTTCCAAAGGGCTTTCTTCTAACTCTTAAGCATACTGGGAGGACAGGGAAATCAACCTGACAGTTTAGGCAAATAAATTAAGGGCCTACAGTCAGCCTCTGTGAATACTACTCTAAAGCAAACTTAATCAATGTTCAGAATAAAAATACTCAAAGGGATTTATGTATGTTTGGGGGTTTTGGGGAGATTTTGGAGGGTGTTTTGGATTTTTTTTTTAATTATGAGAGTGTTTTTTGTTATGAGTGTACACAAGCAGTTACTCTTTATCCCAAATTTGCTTTTTTTCTCTACATTTTAATATGATGACGCTAATTAGTATTTCATCAAAGAAAATGCTTAGTAATTGAGCAAATTACTCACTTTTCTCTCCTAAGAACTGTAGAAGTGCTGGGCATGAAAGTCTGTGTTAGTTTCAAGCTAGATGAGCTTTTAATGTAAAATTTGTTTCTGTGCTTTTTATTGGAGACACCTGTGAGCCATTTCGGTGTTTCTCTGAAGAACATCTGAAGCAACAACCAATTGCATTGCATAGTGTTGCCTGTATTGACTTTCAGCCTAAGCTGTGTCCTTGATTGTGTTCTGCTCAAACTCATTTTGCAGGATAATTTGGGGCTATTTCAACATAGTTCTCTATCAGCAGTTATCAGAAATGCTACTAAAGGTTTACCACAGAGATCTTTGTAATATACAAGATATTTAATACATTGTCTATATGGCTATGTTGGCTAATTGCCATGTGATCACTTTTCTCCTTTTCTTTTTAGTGACCACATAAACACTTAGGATGGACCTAGAAGAACCCTTCTCTAGTTACAGTAAATTTAGGGTGACCAAATATAGAGAAGGGAAGATGTAGCAGAGTGTATCCTCAGCAGAGCTCATCTTACAGGGTACCTGTCCTCTGCATTGCATTGAGTTGTGGGGCACATGACACATCTGGTCAGATAATAGATTGTCTTACCTCCCAGTCTTGCACTTGATTAATGACTTAAAAATATAGGTACATAGGAACGTATTGTCAGCTTCTAAAACCCAAAATAGATCCTTAAAGAAAGTCCTTGAGATACTGGTACAAAGGCTTATCTTATAGAGCTGGTTCCTGCACAGCTGGAACATGTGGTCACCCCATATAAACTGATCAATAGTAAATACCAAGGAGTCAACGGCTGTACGAGCCCACAATTGGTAGAGTTATGTACAGGCAGAATGTAGGGGTGGCTCAGGTTTTTTTGCACAAACATGGTTTTTTTTTTGGCAAAATGGATTCCATTTTGTAGAATGGAATCATCAGAAACTCAACAGAATTCTGATTTCAAATGAAACTATGAAATATGCTTATCTTTGTAGGTCTGTTTCAAATTTTTTGTCACCATTTCCAGACATACAATCCTTTGGTCTTTTGTCCATCATTTATAAATACTCTAGTTCTGATGTTCAATCCTGGGTTTTGAGATACTGGCTATTTAAATGAGTATTTAAAGTGTGAACTGTCACTTGATTTAGCAATACATGTACTCCTGAAAGGTATTTAAACTTAACCATCAGAGTATATCACAAACAAATAAATAGCATTATCTTGACAGTTTCTGTGTTCTTTTTGAAAAGCCAGGGACACAAATTTCTCAGAATTTTCTTCCCAGTTTTTTTTTCTTAAAAAAGTGACTTATTAGTATCTTTTAATAAAGCTGTTTTAGGAAGTGTTTGTAATCTCTTCTTGCTCTAATGTTTTCAAATGACCATCTTTTTCATCTATACAGGCCCAAAATATCAGTAGAAATACAATTATAGTAACTAATGTTTCACCAAAAACTAATGTATTAATGAATATTTTTTAAAATCCCTTTCCTTCTCAGGTTGATTAGTGCAATTTAATCTAAAACCTGAGAGTCAAATGTGAACTGACAGCATGATTCAAATAAGGCAGAACGTTAAACATCTTGACTGCCTTTTTCTAGACTTGGTCATTCAATGGGTTAATATTATTTGTTTATATGAGATTGTTATGGGGTAGGAAATACTAAAATGAAAGGTATACCTCTGATTTTTGTATTTAATAGATATGCACAAAAAGTGGAATGCAGACTTGTGAGGATGTTTGTTTATCTAGAAAATGGTTATCTAGAAATTAATTTTAAACCACTACAGTACAGTTTCTTCATCTATCCTCAATGATATTTTTTGTACATCTGTACTATACCATATTAATAACTGATGTGAGCTAACTGGTTGTTCAGGTTAGATTTGCATTCTGATCCAAAGATTACAGGTTGCTGAATTATCCCTTAAGCTTCCTAGACTTGTGGATCCATTAAGCCTTAATTAAAGAAGCATCTTAGGAAAAAAAAAAATAATCAGACCATTTGTATCCAAAGAAGATGCACACTGGTCATTTGTTTGTTCAGCAGCATAAAAATTATTATTTAATGGAAATTTTAATCACAGCAAACTTATAGACAGACATATATTAAACACATTAATCTTTCTATAAGGTTATTCACAATGTATAAGGTTACTCCTCTGAAAAGACTGCTTCAGATTGCTTTCCGGTAATGCTAATACCCATTAAAAAGATGAATATATATGTGTGTAAGTCAATCATAAGGTATTAAAGAGGTGTAGCAACTTAAGCTTCTTTTCTTCTTGGCAGGTCACTTTGAGAAATGTCCTAGTTCAATTAAAATATTTTTTCCATTTCCTAGGAGCAGATTCAGATATGCTCTGTCTGTTCTCTATCTTATCTTCACTGTCATGATTTAAAACAAACCTGAGTGAAGTAAAAGGATAGCCCAGCTGCTTCAGAGCCTGAACAGGTTCAAATATAAGAATGCATATATGTGTATATGTCTGCATGTTCATTACATAAATGTCCTGTTGAATACTTGTGTGATGGAAAGGTACATTTTTTAAGAGTATGTACACTTTTGTAGAATTTAAACAGATAAACTGCATTTTCTGTTCTTCAAATACCCATTCTTTTATCTCTTGTTTCTAAATGCTACAGTAGTGAGTGGAAACCTTCTAAACACGAAAGGTATACAAAAGTGCACACAGTGTGGCAGTTTCTTTCAGATTTGATTGGTGCTATGAATTTCGTTAAGAAAAATTATCATGTAGGCTATTCTCATATGACATCTGAATGACTAAAAATATTGTATATATGAAAAAAGAAATGCATAATTTTATAATAGTACCATGCCACTCAAGTATTCCTATAGTAGTCTCAGAAACACAAAATTGCCTAATTGCCTGCTTTGTTCTGCTGTAGATGCTCTGTATTCAGCATTACTTTGTGCCCAACGTTGATTCTGATGCAAAAGTGCTCCTGGAAAAAAGTCTTAATTCTTGATGGTTTGGTGAAAAATATTACAATAAGAAGTATAAAATGAGCTCTGTGACTGAAATGTGGATGAAGGAAAAGGTGATAGTTTCATATCAAAGTGATGCCATATGACATTCCTCTTCTTTTCTTCTTGCAAAAGGCTTGACAACATTGTTTCTCTTTAGATTATTATTATTATTATTATTATTAATAATAAAATGTTTGCCATTTTTAGGTGTGTTTGCATGTACTTATGGTGTGCTACTTGTAAAACTGCAAAATATTTAGATTCAGATATAGTAATGCTGGAAGATAGTATTTCAGGCCAGAATGCAAATCAGTTTACTAATAAAAATTAATATGTAAATCTCAGAGATTATATTAATTATAGACCAGTATCTGACTGTCAAATGATTGTTCTTTAAAAGTGCTGTTCTCTTTGATAGGTAATATCATGAAGCATGTGAGTTTGCTTTACTGAATCCTGGGTTTTCTCTTTCACATCAGTTTTATAGTAAAATACAAAAACAATTTCTCGTATTTTCCTGGCCATTCACAATATCAGGTACCAGGAAAGCTCAGCATATTTTGCAAACTATATTGGGCTTGCCATATCATTACTCTGTTTCTGTATAGTTAATTAGATTATTTTAGTTTAGGTTTTGACACAAAAAATGAGTAATTTCTCCATTGGTCCAACAACAGTTGCATATCTAAACAAGTTGGGATAGATGCCCCTACTTGAAGTGGCTGAATGAAGTCTACTAAAATCAATCTCGTTACAAATGTAGCAAAAATCTCACAATGAAGGACTCTTTGCTCTCCTCGGCCAGGTAACTTCTAATGGTTGTTCCTCAGGATTCAGGGACAGCATCTGGTAATTCCAGCAGCTCTTAGGAGACAGTGCTTACATTCCTACTCACTGTCAAGTTCCTATTACTTTTAATTCTTCCCATTGCTTTTAATTTAATTATACCAGTCAATATGCCACTGTGTTAACAAGTAAAAGAATACTTGAAAAACAGAAAACTTGGTGTAGTTTTTTGTGCGTTTTTTCCTTGTGGTTTTTGTTTGTTTATTTTTGTTTTGTTTTATTTTTCCTCTCTTTTTTCCCCCTAAAGCAGAGGATTGTTGTCCTAATGCCAGCATGAGCTGGTTTCAGATTTTCTTAAAGTGGGGAGTTATGGTTGAGAAGAGATCCCTGGTGCTGGGGAATCTAAGAACTCTACTTTGGATTCGAAAGAATAATTGGACAGCATAAGCTGAAGGAAGCCATAGCAGCTGCCCTACTTTTGAGCTTATCAGTGTGTAGTTACTTTTCTGGTTTACAGTTTCCAGCAATAAAAGTAGCTCTTCAGCAATTTTTTTAGTGAATTTGACCACACACGTGCCTGTCTTGTGCTATGCATGTCAAAATTAGCTGGGTGTATTACTTTTTTTACCTCTCTGTTCGTTAAGTCAGTTGATTCATTTTGGAGTCAGACAATGTTCAGGGAGGGGAAAATTTTGATCAAATCAACCTTGCATGGAAACAACTGCCTGTTTGCCATCTGCAGTGGGCATTGATCCCTAGCTTGTTTGTGCTTTGCATTTGTTCTGCGTGAGTAAGCACATTAGCCCTTTCATTTCATTCATTAGACAGTTAGTCCTTGATTAGTGTTTCCTAGTTTCTGTCAAAAATGCTTCTACTCCTTTATTCATTTTGTCTTGGGCCTGTCTTATGCTTCAGCATGTAGAAAATGAACAGTTAACTACAATAGTCCTTCCATTTCTTTTTCATATGAAACTGGCTAACAAATATACTTTTCTAATGCCGGCGCATCTAATGCGGGATAAAGTATGAATGATGGGTCTTTCTAAAGTTAACAGAGTTATTATTTTAGTTCCGCTAGCAGCCATTGTTTAGAAGTGTGCTGTCTCAGGGTTTACTGTCAGCTTTGTTTCATCCGTCTCCAAGAACTGTGGGATCACCTGGATACTTGTGGATGTTTGCCTTATAAAATTGCACATAAAAATACATTTAAATTAAAAATGAGTACAGTTTGAGAATGCAGCACTGAAAGTTTCAGATGACAGTTTGGGTGACAGGACAGAACAATAAGGCATTTGTTGACTAACACTATTCACTTGGGAATTTTGCTGTCATTTCGTTGCAAAACAGTGAAATGTTGAATGACAATTCCATTCTTAAATATAATTTAAAAATACATGAATAATTATGTGGTGTACATAAAGCACCAAATTATGTACATCTTTAGAAACTACATAAGTTCATAAAAATAAAATTGAGTACCTCAATGGAGTCAATACATTTAATGATACTACTAACTGATTTAATTTAACAAGTTTTACCTAAAAATTCTATACTGTGTTACATCCTTAAGTAGGTAGTATGTGTAAAATTTTATGAATTACACATTGCTTTTTATTCTTAATTGTAAAAGTTTATTTCTATATTGTCAATCTATCCGAACAATTTTACCTTTGAGTTTAATGGTATTAAGGTTCAACATTTAACTTTCCAAAGCACTCATAAGTTAGTAAACCAAACTTTGGAACTTGGACCAGTCAGTTCTCTGGTGCATGCCCTGCTTAAGATTCTAGTTAATACAAACTTTTTTAAACACAAAATGTTGAAGCCGTGGTTTATATTAGTGGCTACCTTTATATCTGCATTAAATGCTTGCTTATTTGAGATTTAGATTCACATAGATTTGTTTAAATAAAAGTTATTTTGAATGAAAGTTTTAGTCATGTTTGGAATAATTAATAAATTTTTTAGGTATTTAATTTAGGGGCGTTTCCTCCAAATTCTAATTCCCGTTGTTTGAAAATAATATAAAATATTGCTAGATATAGGCTTATAGTTAATTTAATATTTCTCTCACATTTTTAGGCTGTATAGTTCCAAAAGCTTTTAAATTGGTAAATAATAGGTGGGGAAGTTCATATACATATGCTAGTTGGTTATAGTGGCAGTTTTATTTGTAGTTTTTCTCAAATGCTTTTTGCATGAAAACTGGAATTCATTGAAATTTCTTACTAACTGGAGTAACTCTTCTTAATTTATATTCATATGTATCTAGAATTTTAAGACATAACTACAAAGACATGATCCAGATGGATGTCTCTGTGTTTACTATCTGCTGCTCAAGAGTTGGTAGATGTCATACTCTCACCATTCATTTAATACATACATTGAAAAATTAAAGATTAATTCCCAGTTTGTAAAATTTTAACAATTAGTATGAGAAATAAAAATTATGTGATCTGAATTGAGGAAAAAATTCTCATAATACCTCCAAAGAAAATACAAAAATGCTTTGAAAACTGATTCTAGCACATCAGTTCCAAATCTTCTCTTTTCAACAACTCCCACCAGCACAATGGGTTTATTCTCTTCTAAATGTTATACACTTACAAATATTTCATATGGCTATTTCATTTCACATACATGTTGATTATATTATAAACATAATTTATTTAATTTTACAATATTGATAAAATTTATTAATTTAAAAATATCTTTTTTATATTAAGAAGTATTTCCCCACATGATTTCACATCCTGACATACAGCAAATGGGGAGTCTTCCAGCAATTATTCCTGTTTCCTACCCAGTTTTAGAGAAATCTGTTGAATGCCATATGAAAATATCAACTTGTATGCATATAAAGTCACTTTGCTGAACCTGTCACTCACTTTTACTAAATAAATTGATTTCAAATAGTTTATTTGGTATTTTTGGAAGGCAGAAATGTATCAGTGGTACAGAAATGTGGTTTTCAATAAACCTTCACCATATCTGGATTATATTAACTGTATAAAATTTGAAGACGCTTTCCCTACACAAAACTATCATGTCTGATTTGTAAAAAGAAGTAATGGAGACTGCAACAAGAATAATAAATTATTAAGTTCAGATATATCCCATTCTGGGAACAATGTACCTGTAAGCTTTCTAAGGGATAAGAGTATTGCTGTTGTTGAAAATGACATTTCATAAAACACCTTACAAATGATATGCATTGTGTAGATGTTGAGTCTTCTGTTTTGTAATTTTCCTGTCACAAAAAAATTTATGGTGCTTTTTTTTTTGTTTTGATAGGATGCTTCAATTGCCCACAGATTTCATATCATGAGAGAAAAACACCCAGAGAAGTTCAACAGTAGGTAAGAATCTAAAAATATATGCATATAAAAATATTTTTCCATGTTATTAAGATATGTTCTGTGAGGGGTTAAGTTTTGCACATCTTTTAAAATATTGATTCCTATAAAAGAGAGGAAATTGGTTCATTTTATATTAAGCATATGCTTCCAGACTGCTTGTAGTGTAACTTTTTGATATCTGGTATTTCAACTGAAATGAACATCATTATAAATAAACCCTTCTCAGAGGTGAAATGTTTGCCTTGTAAGGCTAGCATGGACGAGATGAAGCATTGTGTTTGTGAGGATCCCTGAACTGACACTTTGCCAGTAGGGACTGAAGAACACTTCTCAGACAGCTGCAGATGGT
The DNA here is from genome assembly GCA_003676055.1 of Chloebia gouldiae. Classification (NCBI taxonomy): domain Eukaryota; kingdom Metazoa; phylum Chordata; class Aves; order Passeriformes; family Passeridae; genus Chloebia; species Chloebia gouldiae. The sequence continues at coordinate 26,469,470 of QUSF01000003.1, read as the reverse complement.
GATCCTTATGTTTCATTCCCACACTCACACTGCTACATTGACAGGAGACTCTTCCATATATGCTCTTAGTAAGGGCATGTGAATGCCATTTTACACAGAACTGCTTTTATCATTAAACAACTTTGCTTTTTTAAAAAAAGTCAGGAATGAGACTTTGCATCTGTTTATTCCGTTGCTCTCTGAATCTTTAGCGGTATTGTAGAGTTTTTCTGGAGATTAAAAATGCATTACGTTTACTGTAAATTCAATATCTGGTTTGATGAGTAGATAACATTCATAACACAATGTTTATGTTTGTTTCTTCTTATTTAGGTAATTTAGCAAGTAAGTTGTGGTGGGAAAAAGCAACGTTTCAGAAACTGTAATTAACATTTAAAGACACATGGGGAGAGAAAAGTAAGATACAACATTATTTGGAATAGACAGAGAATGTCTAGAAATAATTATTAACACAAATATTTTGTCACTGTCAACATAACCATAGAGTGTTTAGCTTTCCATGAGGGTGACCTGGAAAGTCTTCTGTAGATGCCAATCTTCATGGACCTTAGAATGATAAAATATGCTGTTTGTGTTCTCATCTAAGAGCTGTACAGAATGATGTTTAAATATGTTTGAAAATTATCTTGCTTACTGTTTTTTGTATATATTTTATAGCTAATAGTCAGAATGGGGGCCTCTTTTTCTCAAATACTCATTTTGCTTAGCATCTATACAATGACATACTATGAACCCAAGTGTCAGTTTCTCTTTAAGTCACATTGTACATATTTGTTTTCTGTGACCTCCTTTTCCTAGCTCTGGTGCTTCTCATTCTGAAAGAATTACACTATGATAAGATCTGAACTCAAGCCTCATCTGTGCATCCCAACGTACTGTACCCTCCCAGCAGGACTAGAGATATTGGACTTTTAGAAAACCACCATTTTCTAGGCTCTGAAGATGAAGCTAGTTTATCAGTGGTCTTTCTGCATCTTTTCAGCAGTTGGCAATTATAATTTATAAAAAGCTCATATAATAACATGAGTTTCAGATCAGATTTCATGTCACAATAAATCATATGCCATTAATAACATCTGCTAGCAGACTCACCTTGAAATTCATCTATATTTTAAGGAACCTGATATTTCTAACATTATCTTAAGGAAATTAGTTACAAAAATATATAGTCCCAGTCCCTACATACTTTGGTACTGAGATATTGAAAGAACTTGAAAAAAGCTAAGATTCTCTAGATATATAAAAATTATTTGGAAAGGTTATGCCTTTCTTAAAAACAATATAAAGACTTGAGCAAAGTATAATAGAACCTGATATTTTAAAATGTGTTTTGTGTAATGAGGAAAAAAATGGGGTTTTCTATTTTTATTCAATATAATTTTCGAGATGATGTTCATTCACAAATACTTTTTTCATTACTACTTATTTGTGTGTCAAAATAAGTCGATAACATGTTCCAGCAGCATTTTCCTGGAGGCTATGAAAAGAACCCCCTTTTTTTAGTTATCTGGTAAGCCTCAAATCTTAATCCACCAAAATATAGAATTTTCTATGCAATCTTAATTATTTAGGCTCAGCAAGTCCAACTTAAGTCTGATTCATAGTGGGCTCCATAGTTAACAGCACCTGCTCCTTTGAAAGCCTTACATTACTCATTTGAAAATTCTACACTGTCATATTGGCATATCTCTTGTGATTTCAAAAAAATAGTTATTTTTGCTTTTGTGTTAGTTGCCTCTTGCCTGACTTTCCAACATTTTAACTTTCACAGCTATCATTCAGAGTAGGTCCTTCTGCTGAGGTTCTGCTCTGAAAAATGAACATGCAAAAATTTTCCTTACTGAAGAGCAACTTTAAGTTTATATTGTATGCAGAGGTTTTTTGAAATACCCAGGTGTTGTATTTGCTTCAGGGAAGTAAGTTCGGTAAAATTTGAAGTTAGACAATCTTTCATATTAAATCTTGGCAATGATCCTCAAATTCCTGAGGATATTCCTTGCCACTCTGATCCCAAGGTTCCTGTGTAAATAGGGTGAACTAATAGGAAAACTCCTGACATATTCTGCTTGTACTTGTCTATTTTCTCAAAATGAAGATAAAAGAATATTTCCATACTTAGAAAGGCTTTTTTTAATGACTACTAGCCAATGTTGTGGTATTCTTTGGAATTAGGTCAGTAATTCTTGGGAACTGTGTCATATTTTGAAATTTTGCACTATTCAGAGATTTTGGACACCAGCACTTTTTATTACTGACTTACTAAAAATAAAAATAAATAAAATTCTGTTTAAATTTCTAAATTTTTAGAGATAGTTAGACTTGGTCTTTGGAAAATCTAAGTTTAAGTATATATAAATATTCCTGCATTAAAAATCCGCATTATCAATTGTTTCCTTTGTAATGAAGCACCTGCTTATTTGAATTTCTTAAGAAATTGAAATTATGTTCCTTTGTGAAAAGGGTCTTCTCTTTTCAGAACTTAATTTTCAATGAAAAATTACTTTATATATGTCTTAATATCTTGGAAAAGTTATACTTGTAAGCTGTGATATGGAATGGCTCCATACAGTTTTCCAAATAAGGCTCAGCACAAATGTCTACTGGTGGTTTTAAAATACACGTTACTTGTTCCCAAAACCAGGTCTGGAAGAGAAGAATTATGGTTATGGTCAAATAGTAAAGAATGGAAATGAGAACACAGTAGTGGCATCCTGAGCTCTGTCAAAATAATGAATCTTAATATGACATTTTTAATTATATCTTTTGATAATTAGCACACTATATCAGAAACCAGGACTGACATTAAATTAAGATTCATATGTGTTCAGAATCTCAGCTGTCACATTACCCACTCTACAGGTCTGAAGTGTTCACAACCTTGTGCTGGAGAAATCAAGTTTCCTTCCCAGCATCTTCTGCTTAAGAGTAGGGTCAGATTTTCTGATGTAAGTGTGGAAGGGCTGAGTTAGTGCCAGTGGGGATAAAACTTGCAAAAGGCAGTATTTCAAGTAAAAGTATCATTAAACTAGGACATTCTGTTGAAATAATGATTCATTTAGGCCAAAATGCCCTACAGGGAGATCTGTGTAAACATCATAGGGTCGATGCTGGGAATAACAGATGTATGAGTTATGTGACTGGAATATACACAAGGAAACAAAGAGTACTTTCAACAAAAAAATAATTCAAGTTGATATTAGCTTTTCTAAAATCATACTTAGTTCAATTAGGCGTAGTAATTTGACACTTTGGCATCCCATAGTATAAAAGATATTTCTTAGTCTCAGTAAACTAAAGTAGGATTTATAAATTATATTTATGGTCTTAAGTACATTGTCTTTGAAGTTTCCAAATATCAATCTATTTCCATCTTTTATAAAAAAAACCTAAAGCAGAAAAAAATCCTAATAACTTCATTTATATCATATTCCTGACAATATACTTTTGAGATTCCCTTTCAACTCATTTTATCATACTTTTCTTTTGTGCTGATACCTCTACATTTAATCTCTAAGAAAGTTTTTAAGTAATAGAAAGTACTGATTTACCTTGTACAAGTGTTGTGCAGGAGAATAAGGAAAGGCAGTGAGAAAAGGTAGGAGAAATGGCAGATCAGTGAATCTTTAACATTTTTCTGGGTGTCCTGAATTGGTTACTGCACTATACAATGTAGTTATAGGATCATATCTTTAATAAAAAAAAAAAAAGGAAAAAAATCTCATCATGCCTACACTGTTACTGTATTCAAAAGCTTTATTGCAAGGGATGTCTAGTCCTGCCTGGCAGCAAAAAAAAAAAAAAAAAAAAAAAAAAACAGAACAGAATTATTCCCCTTGAATACTAGAATTAGAGGCAAGTTCAAGTTCTGTGACTGAAAGTGAAAAAAATCGGTTTAAGAGCAAAATCTACTCTCAATTGTACTCAGCTTTGTTTTAAATTGACTTATTTTAGCTTAGAATTGAGCAGTCAAAGTGTTTCATTTTAGCTAGAACAAAACTGTTTTGATATTTTCATTATTCTTCCAGTTTTTCAGTTTGGGTGATGGAGTTTCTTGGATTAAATAACAACCGTACCTTTTCAGTGAATATACTACGCATCAACACAAAATTCCTAACTTTGATTGCAGACATTTCAGCCTCTCCTTCAACCTCTCCTCCCTTCCTGGTTGTGACTGATATGAAAGTGTTTCAAAAGAAGTCACTGGCCCCACGGAGAGACCAGATTGCAGACATCTGTTACCTGTCCCATTGAACCCACGGGTTCCTATTCCAAAAAGGATAAGGCTCTAGGCAACAGTACCTCTGAACTCAGTATTACTGCAACTATAGTCATCAGGAGAAGCAAAGCAAGGTGAAAATGTTTGCAATAGAGCACAAAACATTTTCCCACAGGCGAGAGATGGCTCCTAGTTAGACAACATACTCTGCCTATAATATAGCTATCAGCTATAATTCTTATAAGAGAGGAAGAAATAAAAAAAATGCAACTGGCATGTTCTTTTATCAGACTTCAAACATGTAGTAGCCCACCTTTAGAAATAATACCTGAAACATGTACTATCTGCTTGTGTTGGGACAAAGGAAGATAGTTGGAGCGTAAAGCTAGCTTAGCCTATCTGTGTCTGCTGTCTCCAGAGCAAAATCACAGCAGTTTGGGTCTGCACCATTTGCTCCTCTCTCTGATACAAGATTTTGTGTTTTTTGTCATTTCTCTAGAAAGTTCTAATAGGCTAAGGCCCTCTGCTTGAGAGACTTCTTACTCAAACATTTTTCTACAGCAGCTGTTTGGGAGGCTGGTGTGGTTAGGGAATCTTAGGTTCAGACTCATGAAGACTAGAGGCAGTGTGATGTATAAAATGTATGTTAAGCAGGAATCCCTATGTCCTTCCCCTGGGATTTCAAAGTACATCTCTGAAAGCAGTTTGCTGTATCAGACCATAAGCAGAGCAGTGAATTTATATGTGTATTCTCAGGGTTGGCAGCTGTCAAATTCACTACAGCAGGACCAAAATGGGTTCAGGCTTTGTTGGGCACTCCATTTGAGGGGATTGCCATTCTACACCTTTAAAAACAAATGTCTAACATATATACTCTTACTATTAACAAGATATTGGAATGTTGTCTTTTTTCTTTTAAAGAAAGTCTTATGTTTATGAGATATGTAGTGATACCAAGCTTTTTAAAAAACAGTTTCTTTAGAAATTGTTAAGTGTATTGGGGTTAATGTTAAAGAGTTAAAATCATTGCACTTTTAGGATACAGGACTGTTTATGGAGCAGACTCATACAGAGGGATTGGCCCTGCATGCATCTTGGAAGCAACAAACTGTTGGTTCACAAAACATCTATCCATACACTACAGCCCAAGGTCAATAAAATCTAATTTTCTTCAACTTGCGTCAGGCTGGTTAAGAAATTTATTGCAGATGATGTTTCCATACTCAGAGCAGGTCACTGAACCTTTTCTATGTATTGAAGTGCCTAGTGGATGTTTTACACATTCCTTAATTAATTAAAGCTATTGCCTTTTATTACAATGTCTTATAGGCAAATGTAACTCTACAGGAATTAATTCTTGGTCTCTTCCACAGCATAGTCACAGCATTTGAAATAACAGTGGAAAACACAATGATAGAAAAATATTTCTAACTTCTTTTAATTGTTGTAAATTCAGATGTGAGACGAGCCTATAGTAGATATGAAAAAAACTAACAAAACTGCTCAACTACGGCTTGCTGTTTGTTCCATGTTGATGAAGTATGGTCAAGTAATTCTATACCAATCAATAAGGTTATTTTCCTTGTTTTTTCATGAACAGGCTAAATATAAAATTGGGTTTTATCAAATACTGCTTTTTTTTGAGACGGCTTATAATCAGAGCTAATGATCACTAACATGGATTTGCAGCTTCAAGCTTCATTTTGAATGAATTAATTTTCAAATCTCTGAAGTAAATGGCAAATCTTTACATAAGTTTGATGTGCCTATAATTCATGTTTACAACAGATGCTGGGTTTTATAAACAGTTAAGCAGCAACTCTTTCTAATATATGTCACAAACCCAACAAAACCTTCTTTCAAAATCTAGTCAAAATTGCTAAGTGGCCACAACGCACTTACACATAGTATGATTGACAAAATCCAATCCATTAAAAGCAATTAAATTAATTGTTAAAGCATAATTTTTACACTTCCTATTTATTAAACATAAACACATTACTCTTTAGTACAAATAAATTAAAATTTAATCAGAAAAATGAAAACCTTTATTTGAACTGTGAGTGCTTTATGGTGCTTTTTTAAAATCCTTTAATTCTGGTAATTAAGCCCCTATTACAGTTCCCATAGATAACGAGGAGAACCCAAATACTCCTTTAGTACACCACAGATTGACACATTATACAGCATGTGCTTTTACTTCTCTTGTTGTTTAACTCACAAGAAATCAGGTCCTAGATTTGCTTCAGATCCTGAATCTTGTGATTAATATACTTCAGGTTTCAACTCTACACTCTGCAATTGTGAGTTGGTTTATATCATATTAGACAAACTTAGATAATTGGAAAGAAAATTTTGAATAATTTAGCCAGTCCTTCTAACCCTATCTTTGTGCTACTGTTCAAAATTCATCTTTAAATAGATTACCTTAAAAGTAATGCTTTCAACCAATATGTCAGTTCCTGATTAAGTGACCAAAGTTCTTATCTTTGTTAATTGTATAACTGAAGATATTTCAAGTACATAATGTATCAAATAAAGAACCTCTGTCAACATCTCCATCATTTCAGATAGCATTTTCCATTTCCCTCTTTATCCCATTTGAATGTAGTTTGTCTGGCTCATGCCTATGTGTTAATCTGACTGGTTTCTGATCTGATTCCAATTGCCTTATTTTTATTGCAATGGGCTGCTTAGCCATTTCTAAAAAATGTTCACAGCTAGAGGTATTTCCAAATTTATAATATGAAGTGAAGTATAATTTGTGTATCTTGGAAAATAAGATCAGCCAAGCAGATCTCTCTCAAAGAAAGTTCCTATTCTCTTCCAATTTATATCTTCATGTTATTAACATAGGAAATATTTTTCCAAAGAAAATATTTTGAAAATATTTGTTTTAAATATCATAGTGCAATTCATGTAATGCATTTCTGTGAAAATTGAGTGATAGGTGCAGCTGTACAATAGTGCCTTTGTTATAACTGCATTGTTGCTATCATACTGAGTGCTGCTTCTTTTTATTTCACACGATAATGACACAAGTATATAATCAAAATTGAGAGGTATTTTTCTTAGTATTGAAGATGTACTTAGCATTGATATAACCAAACTTATATTTTCTGTTCTTTCATATTTTTATTTTCTTTTTATATATTTTTTTGTTATGTAATGATAGCCAAAATATTTTTTTCATTATCTTTGTCTATATATGTGTGGTTTTGTGAAACAAATTTTTAAATACATTTTTAGAAAAAAAGTACAAAACAGAAAACATCACCAGAAAAATGTATTTACTGATTTGGTGATTTAAAGGGAATGGCTGTTGCTTTTTCTGATTTTTGCTATAGAACCCAAGTATATTGAAGAGATAGAAGTGGTTTAAAGTTCTATTGTCAGTCTTTCCCTCACGATAATTCATAGACTGCCTAACAGAAGTTCTGATGTGTTTTGGGAATACTATTTTGGTCGTTTATGCCTTTGAAACTAAATCATATAATTTCTTCTGTTCTTGCCATTCCTAAGACTGGCTTACTCATTTTAGGATATTTCTGTGTGCTGTCAGAGCACTGAAGAAATTCCTCTCTGGCTTCTCTTACAATTCTGTTGCTGAACGATTGACAACTACTGCTCTACATCTGCTTCTGAAGCAGAATATTAATTAATGGTCATTTTCTCTCTCACCATTGACACTAGTATCCTGCTCTCAACTCTTCCCTTTGTCACACAGAGAAATTGTAGGAATTAAAAAAAAAATTCTCCAGATTGCTAAAGCAGAAATAGTTTATGTTCAATTAGCCCTCTATTTGCCCTTCAGGAAATACACATTGTATATATATATTATCTGTCTTGAGTGCTCTCTAATGTTCAGCTCTGGTTTGGGTAAAAGGGTTCAGATCAACAAGACAAGTGGCAGATTGTTGGCAAAGGGATCACTATACCTCTGCCTCCTTCCAGGACTTTATGGAGTGCTTTTAAAGGAGGACTTTGTGTGGAAACTGCCAAGACAGGATACAAGATGGGCAAAGAAACATGTGGAGAACAGTGGCATTTTGGTATTGTTTCTCACATTTTTAAAGATCAGGAGTTACAGAATTCTGAATTCATCACTGATCAGGGATTGTGAGAATGAGCTTGATGTTTCTGCTTTGTTCACATGCTGTGGTATAAAATGGACCACAATAGGAAAAGGAGAAAATCATTGGACATAAAAACTGTTATCTGGTAGTTACTTGGAATTTATTAATATTTGAAAGTTTTCATTAAATCCAGTTTTAATTGCTGTAAGTCAACTCAGTTATGACAAAAATTAATACTGTTCTTTAGGTTAATAAATTAATAATAATTTTTAAAATAATATTAAATGTATGTTATTTTTTTTTCCTGATGAGCTAAAATTCAGGACCAGAGTATCATTTGAATCCACATGACATAGGTAGATGTGGTAAAACCTACCTAGGATTTTAATTTAATAGTAAGAGGAAGAACTTGTTAGTTTCACCATTTTTTCTTCTTTTTTTTTTTTTTTTGGTTCAAATTAGACTTAGGGAACAGCTGCAAGTAATATGGTTTCCTGATTCCTGAGAACTTTTGAGTTACAGTGTTTTTAATAAAGATTTGTCCATATGAGGGACAGCAAGGTCTGTTAACCTTTCTTGCAGCATGCTATTTCTGAGCCAATTATGAAGATGTCTAAAGGCATCGAATGCTCTTTGGAACAGTAACTTTGTGATTTGGGAGTATAATGGCCAGCTGGAGAACTTTCTCTGTGGTTAGCATAACTATGTTCACAATATATAAAAAACAAGGGCAGAATTGATTTTTTTTTATGAGCTAAAATTCTTCTTGGATTTTTTCTTTTAGTTATGGTGATATATTAATAACTATAGTAACAGCAGAAGTAGCAGAAGCAGAAGAAACAGAAGTGTTTTGGATTTTGATAGTAGAGCCTCAAAGGCTGTGTTAAGTTGTCAATCTAGGGTTTTTATCAAGATTTTGTTGATGTTCAAAGAAAGAAAAAAGTGTTAATCAAAGAAATATGTTCTTCTTGCTGATACAAGGCAGCTGACTATTCACACTGAATGAAATCTTCAATATGTTTGGCTGCTTTGATTTCTTAGAGAATTGTAGTGTAAATCTTCACTGAAAGTTATTTGGGAGCTTAAATTTAATTGCTAAGTTGTTCTGGGCTTTTCAAATGAAACCTGAGTGGATTGACCTAAGTATGGCTTATCCAAAAAAACCTTGCAGCAGAAGAGCTGCTCAGCAACCAGGACACAGCGGCCATGGGGCTGTTTTTCCACTGGCATCATAGGGCAGTCAGCCAGGCAGAGGGAGTTAGGGTTCAAGTTCCCCTTCTGACCAGGAATAATCAGATACACGCTCTTACTCAGAAAGTGTTTTAGTGCCTAAATACAAAATAAAAACAGGACTACAAGGCAAATTCAAAGTCCATAGTTTGCAACTACAGCAGAAACACAGATAGCAAGTAAACAGGTGGGAATTTGACTCTGTCATGAGGTTGCCAGGTAAAGATGCATTTCTGTATTATTTAATTCTGGTGAAATTCTGAGTTTTTACTATATTGCTCAAATTATTAAAAATATTTATTCACTACTTTAGTCATATAAGCAAAATAAGTATTGTGGAACCTGGACACCTCTGCTGCAAAGGTGATGGTTTATGTGTTGTACACTAGTATCTGCATGACAGAATGAGAGATTCCTAACTGCTTTTGTTAAATCTGGAATAGGAGAGCAGCAGCAGGAGACAATAAGCCATGAACTGCCATGAAGAACTGTGGTGCTAGCTGGGTGACTGGACACAGGGAGCCAAACAAAGCAGTAGACAGTAGTAGACAAACATTCAGGAGGAAGAGATGTGCACGTCCTTGGACTGTGAGGGTATAAAAGCCCAGGGTTCTTTGTTGAGGGTCCCTCCTTGGAGGAGCCAGCCTGAATTGTCTCTCTGTTACTTCACTGTGAATAAATTGCATTATAGAACGAGACACATGAGTCCCTGCTGTGGGAAACCTAGAGCTGAACTGGTGAAGAAACTCAGTCTGACTACATGTGTATGGGGCATCATCTTACTGGATCTGCCCTCTCTGAAGGGGCTTTGATCCCAGCAGTGACAGTATCTGGTGTTGGGAGTGTGGCTTCCAGAGAGTCTTATGAATGGTCAGACTGGGTAGTTTGCTTATCAACCTACAATGCCCAATCACACTAAAATTGTAGAATGAGGGAATATAGGCATGGTGCAGAACAGTCCCTGTCAGAGAGACATATGAGATACAGCAAACACTGGCAAAGACAGAACTGCTTAGAGGTACAGAAAGAAGATGCCTCTCAGGGCTACTCTGAACCTTCACTATTTCTGAGAGTTTCTCAAAATGATTCATGGACAGTCACAGCTGACCTGTGTAATGAACTACTTCTAAGCTGGATGGCACTGCAAAGTCTGTGTGAAGCACAAGACCACAAGACCTGATGTTTAGGGTAGATTTAAACTACTGAAGGACAAGGCAGTATCACCATGGCTGTTTTGCTTGTACTTCCAGAGCCATCTGAGTTAGCACTAGCTCTGCCATTCTGGAAGCATGCTCCATTACAAAATGGAGATGTGGCAGAAGTATTGGATAAAATGTATGCACTGGTTGAGAACACTGGATCATAAGCTAGTGCTCCCTAGTTCCCTATTATAGCAGCTTTTTAGTCCTTACAAAATGTATTTTAGCTGTCTCTAGTGAAGGAAGTCTTTGAGATTAAATTTTAACTTAGAAATTAGTTCTTGCTGTAAGGCATACTCATCTTTTCCTTCCTCTGGTGTCTTAGGACTTGTTTCTCTTTCTGATTTGACTCCTTTTTTCTTTGCCTTTCTTGACTTAACTTTGTTCCTTCACCTTATAAAATAATCAAGGGTATAGATTTCAACAAAACTATACTCTTGGTTAAGAAGGATTTCCATTTTTATTATAAAGCTAAATTAAGAGCTACTTAATACTCATGGTTTAGTATTTTAATAAAAAGGGAAAGGAGAAGCTGATAGAGCAAGAGAAAAGTGCTTTTCAGCCATGTCTCTTACTTGAAGTCTTAAATGCTGCTTTGTTTTTTGTATTTATTAGTTTTTTCTGAGACCTGTATAGTATATTGTCTATCTATTTTGTAACAATTTTGTTCTCTGTGAAATAAGGTGTACACTCCTACCAGAAAACTCATTGACAATGTAAATTTAAGTAATAAAACCATAAGTATGGCTATTTAATGCTCTGAACTAGTAGCACACTAAAACCTGTAGCTTGGAAAAGGATATATTCAGTTTCTGTGCCAAGATTTTGATGCACAGTGAGAAGTCAGAGCTCCTGGAGGTTCAGTCCCTTTTGAAAGCATATTGAGAAGTAATTTTCATTATAGAAGCTTGTTCAGAAGCATGAAGCAAAGTATCAATGCCACTGCAGAATAATTTCTGTCCATTTTTTTCTAGAATTAATTACTTTTATGAGTTTGTTGGGTGTTTTTTGGTTTTTTTTGAAAGCACTCTGACATACCTAACTCTGAATATTATCTTATTCTGTTGTCCAAGAATTTAGGTTTGGAAATAAGACCTGTTGCCAGGCAATGTCAGACTGTATCACTGAAATCCTGATCCATCTCAGTTTTTATATTTGTGACTTTTTGTCACAAGACACGCCTTTGATCTTCACAGTTGTAAGCTAAAAAATGTAGAGACAGTGTTTACTATAAAAACAATAACCTCAGATCTTGTTTCATTAACTGAGATACTGTGTTGTACATTAAAATTAAGTAACCTCCAATATTTTAGACTTATTGTCTTATTTTACAGACTACTGTTAATGTCCTGTGCATAATATCACAGAATATTGAACAATGTTTATGGCTGGATATATCTTACCCACCAGCCACAGGTGAACTTTTAACTGTATCAGATAATGCTTAAGGAAAATCAGTATCTTTATAATTCTTAAACTTATGAAATTCTAGATTGCCCATGAGAACAAAGTGTCCTGCTTTCTGGAAGGAGGAAAAAGTATGTAGCTAGTAAAAATTCCTGGGAGATAGTGCTGAGCAGGAAGTAGTTTCCCTGATGTGAAAAAAAATCAGAACCTTCCTTTGTGACAGAAAGGGAACTTTGCCTCTCTTGCAGTTACTGCTACACTGTGAGGTGCAGTGCTTTGTTCAAATAAGTCAGTCCCAGCTGTAACCCCCTAGTTAAGACTCTCCTTCTCCCCTGTGCTGCTTAAGTAAAGTAGCCTTGTGCCAGGCAGCCTGAGATTTTGCTTCTCTGTTTGTTAAATGGTGGATGTTTATTTAAAGGAAGCAGAGCACCTGAACAGTATAGGCTCATCAGAGGGACTTGGAGGATGATTGTCTGTCCTGCTGCCAGGGTGACAACTCCAGCAGGTAACAATGAAAACTGTGGCTAGAATTGCAAAGGTAAGAGTAGTTGCCTGTGATGTTGGTTACTAATGTATGCCTTTAATGCAAATACAGTATACACAAACTGTGTCTCCTAAGTCCCAGGTGATGTACATTGACTCACCAGAAACAATTAATAAAGGGTAGCTAAGTATGCTTTTCTATGTAGCTTTAAGCTGATATTCCATCTGTTAGCTAACAACTCTTTATAGATGAAAATTCCATTAAAATTGGCTTCATTATGTGTAGGGTTTTTTTTTTTTTTTTTTGGCTTCACTGCATAATACAGCCTAATCAAAGATAGCTAAAAATAATCCAGTTTAGCTCTGCATGGAAGTCATAATACATATCCTGAGAGGGAAAAAACCTAAAGGTAACAACCTGCACTATATTTTTTTTTACTGCAGTGGCCAATGAAATAAAGCCTTTATTTACAGGTGAGCGCTCAGTAGGACTTCTTCATACTGGGCAGACAATATGACCCTGTGTTGGTTTACAGGATAGATTCCTGTATACAGCTTGTATTTACAAGCTGTGACATTCTGCAACTTTACAGAAATTCTTGGAAGATATGGAGGTTAAATTTCAGTCTTAGGTACAATGATATTTTAAATAATAAAATATTAAGTATTTCTGTCAAGATTTCTACATTTTTTGTCATAGGTCAGTCTAAAGATTTATTCCAGGAGCATCTTCGGTAGCAGTTCATATTATGTTTGGCTTTGTCTTGTCTCCTATGTTGCAATATAGAATATTAATTTTCAGTTTTACAGAAAAAGAGCTAGGCATAGAGAGATGTTAGTTTTGTCCCATGGCTTATGATGAAGATAAAAAGAGGAAAAATAAATTACATTATCTACTTTGGCTTTAATGTACACTTTCTATGCTGGAAACTATTGAAAATAGTTTAAATGTTTGCTAAGATATAATAGTTCACCTTAATAAAAAATGCACATAGAATATATTTGTTTCTTACCATTTTAGAAACAGTTGCTACCCTCATTTGTACTTCATAATCCGCCACAGTGAAAGCTTAATAGACCATTAAAGAAACGGTGGGAAGTTAATTTTAATATGTAATGGTGTGAGGGGTTTTATTTTTTCCTTAATACAATGAAGCTTCTAACAATTTTATTTGTGAAGAAGATGATTATTTAATAAAGTGACAAACTGTCCCACTGATAGGATACATTAATTTTCTTCTAAAGCTGTTCCTTGTACTCCATAAGAAGGTGATAATTAGGTTTGCAGATTAGAATAACATAATCAGACCACTTGTGTGGATGCTTGTTAAAATATATTTTCCTCTTCATATAAGCCTCATAATAATTAAAAACTGTTTAAAAAGAGAACCATTCTTTTTCGATATGGACTTTTTAAATGAGTCCTAATAATATATCAAGTTATTCTTAAGCTAATTCAACTTTTTAAAAGGTTAGTATTTGAAAAAGAGTATGGGAAGTGATTAACTGATGAGTTTAAGTATTAGCATTGGGTTTTGCAGGAACACCTACAGTATAAAACAGCGCTCATTCATATCCTGATTTAATTTCTTCCACTGTCACTCCTGATTGTTCCATTTAATCTTTCTTAAGTCACATAAAATTATCTTGTATGTGTAAATTAACAATCATTTTCTAATTTCACTGCAAACTTTAAGCACTGTCAGAGAAAAAAAGTACACTGGCAGTGATTAATTCTCTATTTTAAGCAAAACTAAATGCAGTTGCTCTTGAGATAGAGTGCACACAGAGTGATTTTTTTGGTGATTCTAGACTCCTATAAAGGCAGTGGAGAAATAGCAATGAATGTGAAATGAGTGATTCACATCTAAAGAATCAAGTCTTGTGTCTATCACATTGAATCAGTGTAATATTCACTGACCTTATGTTTTAAAACATTGAAGCCAATTTCCTTTGCTTAGGATTTGTGTAGTATTCAGTAATTCTTAAAACTAACTTCCTGGCCTAAGCCCAAGGTGGAAAGTGCGTGGCCTAAGATCATTTAGTGTCTTTAAGTGTTCCAATTCCTTCACTTTTAATACAATTAAGATGTTTTTTCTATAGTTAATGAAGTTTTATTCTAGGGAAGAAGGGAAGGTGTATGTTTTGGTATTTTGTTTTTGTTCACAACAACCTTGAAATTAATCCTATGCTAAAGAATAAAAACTGTTTTCTCGGTATTTCATTTAATTTCTCAGTATTTCAGTATGTTCAAACTTTCAAGGTCCAAGATGTTTCATTACAGCAGTTATGATCAGTGTGTTGATAAAGGAGGGCTGATTTACACACTAAAAACCCAGCATGTTCTGGCTAGAAATCACTTCCATTTCAAACAACTGAATATAGAAAAAAGTGTTACATTATTAAATATTGCAATCATCTAATTTGTACATACATTCCAGTAAGCCTGACTTTGTGTGCACAGTTCCACATGCATATTTGATATACTGGCCTAATCATCTTCAGGTTGTTGTGGGAACATGTTTTATGGACAAGTACAAAGTAATCAGATTCTTTTTATTACCATTATGAAAGAAGTAAAATAATATTTTTTGTAGTGTGCTAAATATACATACAGAAAAGGAAAAATATTCAGTCATTTACAAAAAGGGATGCAATACTGACTGATTTAACAGCAGTAGATTAATACTGTAGACTCAGTCATGAAGGGTTTTATAAAATATTTTCTTAATATTGTTAAGTTTTTTAATCATTGTTGGATATTAACAAAATTGTCTTACTATGTAAAGTAAATCATATGGCAAAGATTCACTAGTACTCTTACTCAGAAATTGATCAACATCAGCTTGATAAGCCTACAGATCAACAATTTACAAACAATTGACCCTACTTCTCCCTTTCTAAATAGATGATGCCCAACAATCATCATGGTAAATAGCTACTTTGAATGACATTTTACGTTACAGTTCTAGATATTTTTGGTTGAACAAGGCATGCTCATAAGACATCCAGAAAAAAAATGGAATTTTTAACACTATCATAGAACTGTGTAAGTCTTCAAGGTAGCAGTTGCTAGGTATAATTCCTGGTTTGTGTTGTGGTGAAGGAAAAGGTGATGTAGGTGGGCTGTTCTGAGGATATGTTTTATCCTTGCTTTCCAGAATCCATAGCTTGGTGAGGTGAATGGCAAACTTTTCTCTTTGCACTTTTGCCTTTTATAAGCAAACAGCCTAAAGAAGGCAGGATTATCATGTCAAATCCTCTCCATAATGCCATAACTGAAATGTTCATGAAGAAGCATGATGGTCTCTCATCAGTTTGCAGGCTGAAAGCCTCTCTATATATGTCAAGTTTTTCACAGTTGCAAAGAAGGATCTACAGGTGCAAGTAAGTGTAGAAATCCTGTTACAGTACTGGCCTTCCTTACATAGGAAATATTGTATAAATACTGTATTATAGAGTACCCAGCTTCAGCTCCACATTGAAAGAGGAAATGCTTACAGATCCATGTGCTTACAGATCTATGATGTCCTGCCTGATGTCTAGTTTTAATGTTGTCTTAACAGGCCTGGCTTTGTCTTTAAAATAGTAATTTGTGCATTAACATCCTAGAAATAATTGGAAAATTAAGGAAGAGAATCTATATTTCAATTGTATCCACATCATTAGCTCTATGTCTCTTTATAATTGCTCTCTCAGAGTCCATGAGTATCTAAGAGCTCAGATGAAGCCTTCAAAGATAGTGAAACAGGTGTATAAAGATATATAAATGTTTTCCAGGGAGCCTTGGAACAAACTGATATCCCCTGGAATTCAGCCCAAGGCATTGGCTGTCAAAGGATAAGTCATCCTTTTTATGTGTGCTAGAAACATATGCATTAGCAAAAATATTATATAATTTGAGGAAAGATTTGAAGCAGAAATATGTAGTGAACATGAACTTTCCCCCTTTGCAAGAAACTTGCTAATCTCACTAATTATTGCAGAGTTTATTGATTGCATTACTAACCCAAGTCTTCATATTGGCACAGGGGCAAGCAGACTGGGCTTTCCTAAATGGAAAAATATTGAACATTAGCAAAATTATTGTGGGACATTAAATGCTAAAAAGGTCTTTGAGAGTAATAAAGGTTAGAGAGTTTAGCAGATCATCACACTCTTTTTCTTATTATTCAGATTTTTAAGGCATTCAAGTATTAACCTTTTGAAAAGGAGAGGGGAGGAAAAAGGAGAGGACAGATGATTGGGAGATACTTAATTATTCGTTTTCTTTAAAGAAGGTGTAGTTAGGTCCAACCTCATTCAGCTGCCACCACTTGCATAAAGCTGCTGGAGAGAGCTGCTGTGAATACCCAATTGCAAGGCTCTAATTTGAGATAAAATAATGCATCTAACTATACTGTTATCAATAATTGATAGGCACTTATGAATGTAATTCATTGAAATCTCACCTGTGGCCCAACCTCTGCCACTCCAGGAAGAAAGAGACATAGCAGTTTTCTTTCTGGTTTTATCCAAGTCATTGTGTGAGCTTTATAGGGGATTTAACCAGTAAATTGTACACAATAAACATACAGAAGAAGCCTGGCATGAAGTAGAGCATTTCATAACAGTGTCTGCATTTTTTTGTTCTTTCCTTTTACCCCTCTTTAAAATATATATTAAAAAAACACCACTCTGTTTGGTTCCCCACTAAGAGTAAGCTTTTCTTTGAATGTCATCCATTTTCTAGAATTTTTAAAAATTGAAAAGCTTTGCCCTTTTGACCTGCTAATACATCTCAGTCACAGTTCACTGCAAAGCTGTGACAACACACACGGTGATAACAAGGCAGGCTGTTACATCCTCATTTTTTTAATCTTGGCTATATCAGCATTACTGTGACACAACTCATCAGGTTTGGAATAATGTAATTAATTTATGAGATTCCACATAATTAAATGAGTCACCTGTGAATATATCCAAAGGGATCTTTCAGTGCTGTTAATCTGGGTATTTCACTCCATTTTTGTATATAACAGATTATTTAATCTGCATATTGTTGGATGAGTACCTACAATATTTTTTCTAGTTTAAGCATGCCTCCTCTCTCTTTTGTAGAGGCCAGCAAATGAGGTAATATGCCAGTGTTACCCCCTATACCACATTCTTCTCCTGCCTCAGTTCTGTAGAGTCTAGAGACCCAAAAAGGAGAATAAGTGATGTGGTTTTCTTACACAGAGGCATATGTATGAACAAGACATAAGAAGAGCATACACATGATGTGATGTTTGCTCTTTTCATGAGTGCCTGAAGCTCAGGGAAGCAAGAGTGTGCATAGTGGGTTAGCTGGCTGCAGTCACTAATCAGAAGTCTTTCAGAGTTACTGTCAACCTAGGACAGTTGCGTAGATTCAAAAACCACTTGAATTTAACTGTTCATTCTGTTTTCTAGTAATTGAAAGTTATATGATCCAAAATCTGAATTTTACTGATGAGAAACCAATTTGCCTTGATGTAGTATGTCCTAATTTGAAAAAGAAAAAAAAAATCATTAAGTGCATTTCTATTGAAACAAAGTAAGCCTTTATGTACTCACTTGCAAAAAAAAAGCCTTCCTAGAAAAAAAATGCAACAAATACAGGCTTGGCCACTTACTTAAGTAAAAAGGTACAAAATCACCTGTGAGTAAAATCAAGGCAAGGGCTCTGCAATGCATTGTTAAATTTTCTATTGAGCAACCACTGCTTGATCAGTGTTAACTAGACACTTTATCTGTTGTCATCTCTACAATAAGGGAAAGGATTCTGTCTTTATCACATCCTGTTTTTCAGGTCTTGTTTTTAAGAATTTTCTGACAACCAGAAATAATTCATTTTTATGTTTATTTCAATGAATATCCATTTTAAATCAAATTTTTAAAATTGTATTATGGTAAGAAGATTTGAACATTTTGGGTTTTCTCTTTCCCTAGTCAATGCTAAAGATTGAAGATAAATATTACAGCTCCGTGTGTGGATTTCATTTGATTCAGCAGGAATAACCTTGATAAAATGCTCAGTTTTATAAAGGTGCCCTTTCAAGATGCAAATTAACACAATTACGTTAGTTGAAAACATATTTTGGAGATATGCAATCAAAATAATAAACTAGTTAAATAAAGCTTGTGTGTGCAATCACATTTGGCAAATAAAAAAATATTTCCTAATAAGAAATTTGACAAGTTTTGTTTAGTGCAATTTTTAACTCAAGTTGTACATCAGTTCAGTTTTATGCCATTGTAAAAGTGAGTGTTTCTTTGGTTTTCACAGCAAAGTAGGAGATAAACAGACAGTTCCAGAAATGGTGTAAACTACATATCTGGAGAAGAAAGACAGCAATGTATAATACCAGGTCTTTCTCCTCACTCACACACCACAGAATAATTATGTGGGACAGCAGGATGGGGATGGGGGGTTTGAATGAGCACTCAGCAAACAGCAGATGCACAGGCTCAACTTCATCTTTCACAATCCCCAGTCTGAAATGCAGAGTAAATGTTTCTTAGAGTGGGAGAAAGTACTTGTTTATTGTAATTAATCCCACAGCAGTTCATCTTCAGATGATGCTAAAGCAAGCAAAGGCTGTTCTTAGTGGCTCCCAGGCAGTCACAGGGACAAGAACATCCCTTTAGATTTACACACTGTGCAGTAGTGATGCCATGGCTCTGCTTTATATATGGATGTCAATCTGTTCCTTTATGCCTTGCAAAGAGTCATAAAGGAATTGAAAATATAATGAAAATACAATGAATTAAATTTGTCATTAATTTCCCAGCAAAAATTTTAAGCTGTACCAGAAGAGCCATGTAAATATAGTGAATATTCTGTTCTAGTACCTGCTTTGAGGGGTATTATTTTTCTTCTTTTGTTTTTTCTTTTTTTTTAAGTACTTTATGGCTTGAGTTTTGAGTATGGATTTTTAAAATACTCTTATTGACCATCTTATCCCATTTACTTTAAATGGCAACTTAGAATATGCAGTATTTTGGTGTCAGACAAATCTGTCATCTGGATTGCCCACCTTCTCTAATAACATTATTAACAGAATTTAATACTTATTTGTCTAGAGAAAGCTAGTTCCTTGTAAACACAGAGTAGGAATCCTAATGAAAGCACTGAAGCTGCAATGTGAGCTTTGATACTGAAAGTGACAGGAGAGAGTTTATCATACAGAGTCAGAAGGAATGTGCATCTTGTAACCTTTGACACAGAATGGCAGTTGACTGCATTATAGTATAACAAAAACTTCTGCTTTTATGGAAATTATATCTGAGTAAGAAATGTAGGATTTCCTGTCTCACCTATGTTGGTTAGGGATCTGCTTTGTTTGATTATCCCAGATACATGCATTCTCATTAAGTATCCATCCAGAGGTTTATTGTGGATAGAAGAGTCAAATCTATTAGCTTTCAATTTCTTTTTACTCTAGTAACAAAAACATATTTTTAATAAAATAGACAGAAAGAATAACCTGAGGGAGTAGTTCATACCCTCCTGACTTAGACTTGCCAATCCATGCAATGACGTAGCATTTAAGCAAAGGGATGGAAGATGCAGATGAAGAGCTATAAAACATTATAGTCTGGTTGCACCTTCTAGTACAGAAAATAGAGGTGAAAATCTAGAAGGGAAGTATTGTCCTGTATTTTCCTTCTTTGTGAAGACAAGAACTGAAGTAAGCATCTGGGACACAAAATTGAATTTTTTGCTGTCAGAGGTGATGGTGCAATAAAATTACTCCAAAATGTCCACAGATCCCCAAACCCTTGTACACTTTTCTACCTGCTACCAGAAACTAATGATAAATAATGATAAACTCAAAACCATATTGTGTAAGGGAAAGAAAGCAATATGATCACAGACACCAGCAGCCCTACATACCTGCATTTTGAGGAATTTAAAAAACCAACACAACAGAAAAATGAGGATAAAAAATTCTAAACAATTCCAAGTGAACCAGAAGGCAGACCCCTTTTCTTACCAAGTTAGTAAGAAAATCCCAGATGGTGTAGAGTAAAATTTCCCACATTTGAGAAATGTGGGAAATTCCCATGGCTTGATTATGTGAACAAGAGTGGTGCTTCAGGTAACTTAGTGATATCAGGAGTGCTGGTAAATATCTTAAGCTAAATATTTATTTATTTATTTATTTATTTATTTATGGCCAATCCAATTTTCAAAAGAGAGAGAATAAGCAACTCTTCATCTGAGGAGGATTACAAGTGTATCAAGGAGACAAAACAATTTTCATAAAAGAAGAAACCGCTTTGTTTTTTATAAGCATACCATAAAAATAATTTGCTTATATGTTTACTGTATTTAAAAAAAAACTTTTTAATTTTTAAAGTAGTCAATTCATGGTTCCATCTATCCTGTTACTTTGAATTATGCAAATGTTTCTCTCATATCGTAGAAGTTGAGTTTTCTTGAAGAAATTTGAGAGTCTTTTATTAAAGCTGTTTATATTTTAAGTGATGGTACACTTAAAGCTGAAGGCAGTGGAAAACCTCATGATAAGAGAAAGGCAGCCTGATTTTATTAAATGCTATTAAACAGAACCATAATCGAATTTAATTGAATTTCTTAAAATATTGTCAGTTTCAATTTTCTAGAATTCAGACTAGCCTAATGATAGAGCATCACCTGTGGTTTCTGAATTTTCTAGAATATTTTGCCATGTATTTTATATTGTACTGTTAACTTGCCTGAAACAGATGGCTTTTCATATTTGATGATGTGTTCATAAACCCAGTTTTTTTCATGCTGTTTTGCAATCCAAGTATCCTTTCCCATCCTCTGGTGCTGCTTACAGCACCTGCCTACTGCAGCTGAAAACCTAAATGTTTGTGCTTTGGCCCATCTTTTAGCCCATGTTTTAAGTAATGCCTCCTTACATGTAATTTGACTGAAATACAGGTTTTTCCATTGAAGACACACAGAACTATTTGTGAAACTGATTTGATATATAGATTCTTATTAAACAAAAATTTAAAAAAATTATAAAGATATATTGATATATGTTTCTGACACTTCCCCTGTTACAGTCAATCAACACTATTGATTTTGATGGAGTAATGCTCTCTTAAGTGAAGATCTTATTTTCCAGTAATGAATTTGTAACTCTTTTGACCGTCAGATGGAGCATAGCCTCTTTCCCAGTAGCCTGGAAATTTTTTTTTTATTTCCGCCAAGATATATCAGCTATAGCCTTTACAAACAGGCAAATGTCAAGATGCTGCAAAATATAACATTTGTAAATAATACATCTGATGTGCATTTCTTCATCCCTTGGGCAGACTAGACATATATTATATTCCATTTCTGAAAAGTAACTTATAGTTTTCTATATTATTAATGATTTTACATCCATACATTAACAAAATACTAACAAACTGTTCCATGAGCAGCCAGACTAATGAAGGCTGATTTCCTACAGATGTATGTCCTGTGACCCTTAGTGCTCTTGCTGTGACAATCCCATTTTCACATATGGTCTTAGTTCCACATGCTGCTCTGTGCTCTGTGTTTGCGATTAACCAATCAGTATTTGCTGATTTCTGGGCTTTGTTACAAATGGAAAAAATGCCAGACATTTTCTTTAAACTGCAATTATCTTGTTTGTGTACAGGTCATGTATCAATGAAAGTAGTTAATTCTTTAAGGGCTCATCAACTATTAGGTGGTTGTGCAATTTTGACTGTTCTTCCTTGTCCCCACTCCCCAGTATAAATCATTTGTAGCCTTTTACAGTCAGATTCAAGGAAAATTTTGAGTTTAATTGATCCACAGTATTGCATCCAATTTAGACATATTGTATGTGATAAAACTGTAAGGTCTTACAGTAATTGACTCTTGAACATAATGGGTTATAATGCTATCATTAAATGACTGATTGGTTGTTCTATGCTATTGCAAAGAAATCCTGTGGAAAAGAGCGTCTGGAAAGTGCAGATGTTCATCCATCGCAACTGGGGGTAGATTTGTTTCTTTTGATGTGTAATTGCAACTGATAATTGTATAGAAAAAAAATCAGGATGTTAATGCTTCAGATCTCTTTCTCTTAATGTGCATGACGTCTATCCTAATGTTGTCTTGTCTCTGACTCTTAACTTATCTCTCTTACTGAGCTACATCGTAGTACATGCCCACAGAGGATGACCATTTTCACTATTTCTTAATTTTGTTGCCCATGCTCCCCATTATCTCATTTATTAAAGTTCTACTGGTTCTCCTTTCCTCTCAGCACAAACAAGGATGCATCTGTTTGTGTTCCTTTCCAGAAACTGTCATCTAAAAATGCCCTCAGGATAACTTTAGTATAGAAAGAGCACAGTGCAGGTTATTTCCAAAGCCCCTACAAGAAATTTTTGGTGTTATGCCATTTACATTAATCTATAAATTTTGTTAGATTTTAATAAGTCATTTGAAGGAACAAACTTTATCAATGAATCATTCACCTAGTGGGGGTCATAATTGATTAATAAAAAAAATCTGGTCAAGGAACATTTCCTCTTTCTTAAAATTTTGTTCATTATCTTGTTAAACCCTCATTTTTTCCTGTGCCTATGATCCTTCATGTCTAGATAGGTGTACATCAATGTGTGAACTGAATGTTCCTTGAGGTGCTTCTTTGATTCCAAGCATACCTATGAAACCTCGTGCACAGTCACACGAGCCTGTCTATAGCGTGCATTTAACCTGAAGTACTTTTCTGAATGTGGAGGTACTTAAAACTTTTATAAAATAAGTAGATCCATGGGTACATTGTAAAGGAAATAACATTGCCTGTAAGAGAAGGAAAAATAATTCTAACATCCTATGATATAAAATAGAATTTTCTCAATTTGATTTGGTTTAGTTCTAATTTAATTTACTAACCATTTTATAAGACACTATCTTACAACATAACTCTTTTCCTCCTAAATATGTTTAATGTCCTAACTGAAAGATTTCAGTGATTTCCTAAGTTATTCCTTGTTTCCTTTGACATTTGTCATCATAAGGAATTTGTATCCTTTTATCCTTTGATCAAAGGATATCCTTTGATGCCCCAGATCATCAACTACTTTGATAGAACCAAACTAAATAAATTGTGTGGCTGCTCTGAAAGAATTCTGTTTCAGTGATACTATTTTTATGATATTTAAGTGATCTATAGAAATTATGTCAGTTATATATATATATGCACACACACATATATAAGATTATTAGTTCATGTACCAATGCAGTGAGAGAACTTAAAATTCTGTTTCATGCTTTGAAGATTCAAATATTCATGGCTTTCAGGAAAGTTCTGATGAAAATGATAGTGATTATCTAGAAAGTTTGTTTGGGTTATACTTCATGTAATCTATTCTATAATATTTTGTTCTCCTCATATACTCCTATATACAATGTTTTCTTTTAATATAATTGAGTAGTTAGGTGTGGATAGGATCTGTTTATCAAACTAAGAATTCTGTGTAGTTTTGCACCTGTTCTCCACCTTTCCTGCAACACGGTATGTTTCAAATCACCTTTCAAATTTTCAAGAGAGCATCACCAAAACTGGGTAGATTCCATTCTGAGAAACCTTATTAATAGTAGTATTTAACAGACTAGACACATCAGACACTGTACATCAAGGTTGTACAATAGTAAAACTATAATTGTTTTCTTTGTGAAGTTTCACAGCTGTGATTAGACCTAATCAGTCTGTTTTAAGCAGTCATAATAATTTCAGACTCCTGGTTTAGAGGCATTTTACAGTGTATCCACAAAAAAAAAAAAACTACAGAAAAAGGCTTTTTCAAAATTGTAAGAAGTTTTTGCATTTGTGGAGAATGAATTAAGCCCATTTTCTTTGCTGTTGACAAAGTGCATTCCTTTTAATCTAGTCATTACAGAGAAAGTCAGCAAAGCAAGGGAGGAAATACAGAGAGATTATAGGAAATGACTGTTTAAAATACATCTGCAAATGAGTAATGTTGGGTTTGTGTTGTATTACACCATAAATTTTCCTTGTACTGTATGCACCAGATATGCTACACTGTTGCATTTGTGTGTGTTTTAAGTCTTTTTAAGTCTTACAGGTGCTCCTCTATTACCAAACATCTCGGAGTTGTATAGCCAGAATTCAAGGCGTGTGTTTTGAACTTGATTTAACAGGCCAAGTACCAGCTTTATAGGGCTTTGTAGGTTGGCTTCATAACTGTTTAGAGCCCAAGCTTATGGTTACTTGTGGTGAAAATAAGTCCTGCAAAGTCCTGCAAATTCAACCAAATTAAGGATTTAGTTAAGAATTAATATGTAGAAATTGTTGCTTGATTTTTGATTGTTAGATATTAATGATGTTGCTGAATTTCAAAATTAGATGATCTCTCACTCTTTTTTTTTATAGGCACTAACACAGTAATGCAATGAGGGCTTAGTATTCCTACAGATGATTTTATGCAATTGCCATTGAAAACACTGACCTACTTTTAACAATGGATTTGTCCTGTTTCGTTTTGGTTTTTTTTTTCACAAAATAACAAATCAATTAATACCGTTTAAAAATTCTTTGCCTCTCAAAACCCATTTAAAAATCAATTTTTAAGCTTTAAGTCATTCATTCCTGCATTTGGATTTAAAACTTAAATATAAATACATGTATTCTTAAATTATTTTTCATTATTAAATTTGTAACCAATTTCATTCCTAACCCAAATTTTAATGATAAGTTTAAATGTAGAACATATTTTGAAGAATTAAGAGAAAGAATTTATTGATAAAGGAAAGGCAGACTGCAGTGCACCTGGACAAATAATATTAGTGTAAGAGTGATAGATCTAGCTGCAGAAACTGTAGGAAACAGAATATAGAGTTCCAGGATAAAATGCCAAATAGCTGGGAAGACTGACTATTTTTAAATAAAAACAATGTTCACTCTGGAGTCCAAAATGTCTTCTTTTAAAGCTAGAAATAAACATCTGTTAGTTTTTCCACTGTAAAACTTCATTTTTATGGGTTTATAATAGAGTCATAAAAAGTCATTCCTTACTGAAACTTGACATCATAAAAGGCTAGGAAAGTCCTCTGGGTAAGTAATAAATAGATTAAAGGATGACAGAAATCTATGTTTTCAGTACAAGCGTACCAAAACACACGCAAAATCTCACTCTATTGTCCATTTGACTTGCACCCTTTAATCATAGTTCAAAGCTAAGCAGAACTTCCCCTTTTAGAAGTGTACGTTTGGATTCAGTAGATACTTTTCCAGTTCCATCCAAAGAGAGAAAATTCATGGAGAGTGAACCATGAAGTTCTGGCTCCATCAGCAGAGGGAGCCTGGAGGTCCTAAGACCTGTCCCAGAACTTAATCAATTCTCGCCAAATTGTTAATCTGATGCATCTTCAGACCTTTCTTGCTTCTTTCATTTCCTTGCCTTCTTCCTAGTTCTGGCTCATTAGAAGTTACAGTCGTATGCATTCCATTACAATCTAGAGTGTTAGTATCTACATTTTTATTTGCAAAAGTAAACTAAATAAAAATATATATTATTTATAGCAAATCCTTGTATCCTAGTTGAGAAAATTTATGGTGATGAGCTTTGTTATGTACCAAATGGTGCCATAGGCACATCCCCTGGACTATCAGTATAAAAAAAATTATTTCTCTTTGCTTGTTTTTATTCTGGATGCAAAGGTGAAAAGTCATTTCAAGCACTTTTGAATCCTTTTAGGAAATCACTGGCTGTTTTAACGTGAACTGTTTTCCTTGGGTATGATCTTGCATTCCATGAAGTAACTACTAAATAATCAAATTAATTTTAACCATAAATAAGACAAGAAAATTGTGACAAAATTCCTCAAGGCCATGGTGTAAAATATTTTTTTTAGATTAGTTAACAAACAGATCATAAATGGAGACAAATCACTTAGAACTAAAAAAAAAAAAAAAAAAAGACAAAATTTGAAGCTTTGCTAATGTGAGCAAAACCAGTAATATATGGAATTAGGTGCTTATCTGTCCCTGCTTTGAAAATGGCTGACCTGAGTACTGTTACTCTCAACATCCAGTGTCTGGAAACATGCATGTGGAGAAGGCAAGTCATTCTATTATATACTCAGCTCCATTGTGATGTCTCTTTTTTTCTTTTTCCTTTGGATGTAATTACTTCTTATCTTTATTCATCATTTTAAAGTATAACATTTTGAACATTATTACTCTCAATTTTTATATCTTTATTTGCTCATTGTTTCTTACTAACTTCCATGTGTATTGCTAATGGTCTACAACCATTTAAAGGATATTGTGTGATTAAGGCATATTAAAATCTGTTGCATGAAATAGACTCTGGAACTTTCAGACTTCTTTTTATGATCTTTTTTTTTTTATGCTGGATGATCTCCTTATGACTATGTGGCAAGGACTGATCTGATATTCACAGTATATTTAAAAAAAAATAAGGTTCCTTTAGTAATTAATAAGAGAATTTCTTCTAATGTGAATCAGGTGTGATCATTAGAAAGATAAATTGTGTGGTACAAAAATATTATTGTTTAATCTCATACATAGCTTGTCAAGCAGTTCCACTATGGAAAGGCTTGTTAAGGTCAACTTTTAAATGACGACAAGTATTTTTGTATTTTTAAGGATTAAGTATTTCTGAATGACTATATATATCAGCTACAGATAGACTGGATTGACATTATGTATATTTGAAATGCTGGCCCAAGAGATATGAAGGAAAATACATGTTTGGCTGAATGGTGACATGGGGTGATTTCACTTTGGCTGAATGGTGACATGGGGTGATTTCACTTAATAGCTAAACACTAACAAGATGAAGTTCATATCAGAGTCACAATGTGGCTTTTCCTTTCTATAACTGCATCTCAAGTTAGTAATGTAGCAGAATGATAATGGTCTGGAGTAGGGATCAAGTGTACCCTCAGACCCTTTGCAGACAACACTGAGTTAGGTGGGAGTGTTGATCTGCTGGAGGGTAGGAAGCCTCTGCAGAGGGGTCTGGACAGGCTGGATCCATGGGCAGAGGTTGAGTGTATGATGTTCACCAAGGCCAAGTGCCAGGTCCTGCACCTGGGTCACAACAGCCCCCTTGGAATGAATGCTACAGGAATAGGGAGAAGTGTCTGAAAAGCTGATGGAAAAAGGTGTGGGAGTTTTGGATGACTGCCAGCTGAACATGAGTTGTAAGCTGAACATGAGTTGCCCAGGTGGCCAAGAAGGTGGCCAATGGCATCCTGGCCTGTATCAGCGATAGTGTGGGCAGCAGGACTGGGGCAGTGATTGTCCCCCTGTACTCAGCACTGGTGAGGCCACACCTTGAGTGCTGTCTCTACTGTCTTGGGCCATGAAAGACACTAATGTGCTGGAGAAGGGCATCAAAGTAGGTGAAAGGTCTGGAACACTGCACTTATGAGGAATGGCTGAAATACGGAATTCTTCACTCTGGAGAAAAGGAGGCTCAGAGGGAGCTTCATTATTCTCTAAAACTACATGTAAGGAGGTTGTAACACAGTTGGGGTCAGTCTCTTCTCTCAAATTGCAAGGCAAAGGACAATAGGAAATGGCTTCAAGATGTGGCAGGGAAGATTTTGATTGGATTAGGAAAAAATTCTTCATGGAAAGGGATGTCAAATACTGGAACAGGCTGCTCATGGAACTGGGAGAACATGGAACGTGGTGGGCTTGGCAGTGCTGGGATAACAACTGGACTCAACAAACTTAAAGTTCTTTCTCAACCTAAATGGTTCTATGAAGACAGACATTACAAAATGAGAGATAAAAATCAGATTGGAGGAATATTTCATAAAAGAATTGTTTCTTAAGCAGACTT
This sequence comes from Chloebia gouldiae, assembly GCA_003676055.1. Taxonomy (NCBI): domain Eukaryota; kingdom Metazoa; phylum Chordata; class Aves; order Passeriformes; family Passeridae; genus Chloebia; species Chloebia gouldiae. The sequence goes on along the minus strand of QUSF01000003.1, from coordinate 26,441,016 downwards.
ACATGATGTTTTTCCCATAGTAATGCCAGTTCCCAGTTTGGCATAACATAATGTAACTCTTTAATAACAAAGATAATTAAAATTGCCAGAAGAAAAACTGTTAGATAAATAGGAAAGATAATAAGATGAAGTATGGAAATAGCCCAGTAGTTAGTACAATACAATTTAATAAAGCAGCATTTGTTAATGTTGTTATTCACAACCTCAAATACTAATTGAATTAATTTTTTTCTAAAGGTATCAAGTTTTCAACTTGAAAAAATAGTGGTAGAAGAAGGACCAATTACTTTAAATTCATCATGTATTGTGTCTGCCAAAGAGGAAAATTGAAGCTAAAGATATAATAGGTTCATGCTGTCTACTCTACATTTGTCTCAGTGCTGAAGTATATAATCCCCAGTAACTCATGTGAGGTGGTCTTCACCCTTCTAAACTTAAGATGTCTAAGGTCTGTTTAAATAGATTTTAGTTAAGTATACAAGGTCTCAGTAAAATCCATGGCACTTACTGAAACATCCAGCAAAACAAAAGAATTAGTCCCCTTTATACATTTGGTTCTGAATTATTTACCTTGCTAGAAAATACTCTGTTTTGGATGGGATGTTAGAGTGGACAATTAAGGAAGGAAAGTAAGAAAAGCTCCAGATTATTTTCATAAGCAAAGACTTAAAACTAATAATCTAAACTGAATGTCTAAGCATTCAGTAATGCAACTGAAGAATAATTAAGCATTTGCTCTTTTTCTCTTTAACCTTCCTATACAATTTGCTTTTACTTGGACCATAGTGTTTCTTTTTATATCTTTCATATATGGGAGAATCAGAAATAAAAGATCTATTAAGCAAGCTTCAACATGTCCATTTGATGGTTTACTATTATAACATGAATTTCTTCAAAAAAGATACAGATTAGCTTATCCTCACTTAGTGAAGAAACCAGTTAATGCAGTGCCAGATCAGGGTTATTATAAAAAGCCAAAGGCAGGCAATAGTATTTGCATTTAATGAAACAGTGATTTTTGTAATGTAGTTGACTAAGGGAAAGAAAGATCTTACGCCAATAAAAATCTCATCAGGTGATGGCTTTAACAGAGCATCTCAGTATCCTTGTCACCCAGAGCTGTCGTAAACAAACTATTGATGAGACAATGATAATAATTAACATAGTGTTAATGGAACATAGATGCTCACAGCTATTTTTCAGCTACAGTGAGCTGAATGAATGCCAGGCAGTGCATGCAGCATAACATCATAGCATGCTTCTGTTTTATTTGCTGTGAAGCTGTTGGGTCTCTCCTTATTTTCATCCATAGATCCTTGGTGTAAGTCCTTGCTGTAATCTGATTATGCTTTTTTTCCCCTTTTTTTGACATATAGGAACTGTACATAAAAGTATAAAATTTTATAAATATCTAATGGGGCAGAATTTCAGGAAATTTCTAAAGCTGACTGGTTTTTGAAGTTGTTTCAACTAGTCAAAATTTTCTCCTTTATTTTGCATTTTTAACAATCTATCATTGCTAGTGAATATTAACCTTATCTATAAAATAATAATTTTACTGGTAAAACTCATGTTAAAAGAAAGAAAAATAATCTTGAGGTTAGGTATAGCAAAAGGCCTCAGAACATCTTTCCTTTGCTGCCTTCCTTCTCTCCCGCTTTCCCTTCCTCCCTCCCTACACTGCAGTGGATGGAGCTTCAAACATGGATGGTCATAGCTACAGATAATTTTTGGCTAAAATTCTAGGTTCTTTGGCTGATATCCAAGGTGTGTTCCCTCTCTGGGATGTTTGGCATTAATGTTAAAAAACTATCGGTTGTTTTTCATGGATAATTTAGGCAAATAATGAAACACATTCCACTGTGTTCCTAGACATGAGGCACAGGAAACTAATACTGGTTTTGTCTTGGCTGGCTATGTCTCTACCTAATCTTTGATCATAAAAAGAAATACCTCCTCTTTCCTTTGTTTTTATCAAAGTAGTACTTGACTGGCATTTTATTCTTGCAAGTGTGGTTTGAATCTGTCCACATGCCACGTCTTCTTTTCTAATCTTCCTCTGCTTCCATCAACTCAGTCACCTCAGTTTCTTGAATCTCTGTTCTAAACAGCATGTTCCATTAGACAATCATGTCCAACCATTTAAAAATAAATGGAGAAATAAATGTGAAGTAAATGCAGATTGGAGGAGAGTGCTATCATCTCAAGTACCACAAAAAATATTGTTTTCATTCTTAGTCCTTGGTGTTCTTCCCTTTTTTTTTTTTAGTGTGAATCTTGACCTGCTCTTTGCAAAAAGGAAGTCTTACCCAAGAACGTTACAAGACTTTCCTTAAGTTAAAAATGACTCATTGAACACAGGCTTTTTGAATATGGTATTGGCAAATAATATTAATTTTTTCATTTAAAATGTTGGTTTGTTTGAATATTTCTGGTCTCAGTCCTAAATTCCTTATCAGAAGAGTTTAGTGTCTTTTTGTGGTAGAGAATTTTTAATGTTATGGTTTGCATGCTCCCTTAGGCAAAGTAGCGAAGGACAAATATAAAACCCCCAAATGCATTTGTTTTCCAATCTCATGCTTTTTGAGCCCCAGTGCATGATTTTTAAAATATTAAAGTTGGCAGTACTGCTGTTTCAAATTGGTATGCACTATTAAATAAGAAATAATAATATTGGTATTCTCTCAAAAATATTTTATCCTTCCAGAGAATAGAAACCTCTTATCTGATCAATAATGTGGAAAAAACCCAAACCCTACATTCCATTAAATATAAGGCATTTCTGATTCATAGACCATCTTTTTGTTTTGTGTTTCTGGCATAATGGTGTCTTGTTCCACGACAGAGGTTTTGCATTGCTATAGGAATAATAATAATAATGACAACAAAAATGTTCCTATAAAAATTAGATTTTTTTTGCTGATGTGACCATCTAGTCAGTTGCACTTGGACTGTGAAAAATACATTCTTAAAATTATGCTCATAAATTACTAAATAAGCTTAGTTGAAGGCTTGTAATAACTGGAGTACCTGATCTCTGTAAGACAGGTCTCTTCAAAGTCACTGCATTTGTTTGAAAGATGTATATCTAGGTAGTTATGAAGTTGTTTCCAGCCTGTGGATGCAGAGCATGGCTGACTGGTGCTCCAATTTGCAAGGGACTTCAAACTTCTGGTATGCTTTGAGGATGTAACAACAGACTAAATGGTGTATCAGACAACCCTGATGTGTGCACAGCTTTTCCATGCAGCCCTGGGGAACTGATGAGCACTAGCAGTGCTAGTTTGCCACCTTAGACTATGCTGTGTACATATTACACTCTGAAGAGCACAAATCCTGCCATGGGCTAGGCTGTGCTGTGTCCTGTACACATTCTTCTATTATCCTGTGCTCCTGTAAGTTTAGTCAAACCTCAACCCTTCTGAGAAGGCATCTGGGTGAGTTACTTGTGAGTCCAGAGGCAGGAAACAGCCACAGCTTTCCCTTGAGCTCACCACAGAACTTTGTGGAACAGTTTGGAAACAAGGCATGTCTAGGCTTGAGTTTGGGATTGAGCTCACATGCAAGAGATGCTATTGCTGTAAGCACAGACTATTGTGCAGTTAGAAGTCACTTAGATCTTAGGAACATATGGCAGCTTGATTGATGTAAGTTACATCAATTCATCTTTAATATTATATCTTCCCTACTTCTGTATAATTAATTTAAACTGATTATTTTCCACTTCAAGAAGGCATCAAAGAATGGTAGGGTAGGTAACTTCAGAGCTCTAGTTCACAAAGATTTAAATTGAGAAGTTATGTCATCTTTCTGTTTTTAAGTTTGCTTAAACTATCGTTTATGCAGAAGTTTAACACCAGAGAAAATAATGCATGAATTTCAAATTTATGTTATTTCTGGTAAAAAGCCAAAAGAGGTTACATACTTGCCAGAAAATAACTTTTTGTAGTTATTTAGATGCTTTCATGTTTCTTGCTAATAATAAAGGAATATTTTTGGGTGTCCTAGGTCCCTCCTGTGCTCAGTCTACAATGAGCGATTTTTAAAATTTTTTTTATTTTTAATGAAACAGTAAAGTGCATTTTGTTTTTCTGTTTATTTTGGGTTTTTTAAGTAATTCTAAGACCTTGAGAGAAATTTAGAAAGTAATTTCCCTAAGGAGACACTTTGCAACTTTATAAAGTTACAGATACATTTGCTGGGAAAGTTCTCAGAAATTATCTGATGTTGATAATTACTGAAGAACCAAAAGAAAATTGAATCTATGGAAAAATACAACTTTATGTTTGGCTTAAAAGTAAGAGCTGATAAATAGCATTCCACAAGTGATTTCACAACTCTCTATCAACTAAGGGTGTTTGGACTTTTCAGTATTGTACCCCATGTTTGTCCCTGTGCTTTTACAGGCGCAAACTCCAGGAGGACAGGCTGGTGAAGAACGTGCCAGATAGCCCCTCCTTACCGTGAAAATTGAGGCTTTTATAGATAGTTTGTACTGGCACTCCAGCATTATCCAACTGCAACTTGCAAACAAAGATATCTGCTGTATGTGAATGCACAAGCAAGCATTAATGCTGCTAGAAACCACTAGATCTATATCTCTCTTTGCTGACATGTGAGTTTGAAACAATATGACATAGTCCTCCCTCAGCCTAGACAGCTCTCTGAGCTTGACAAGGACTCTAAGAGAAGACAAGCAGTTCTGCATCGTAAGGTTTTTGATGGAAAACATAAAAGTACTGCTCTGTCCAACCACTTTCTGAACGTGCTAGAAAAATGACAGATTGTCAAAATTAAGTGCCATGTTCTTCACATGAAAACAAAGCAAACATGAAGAAAGCTTTTAGTGATAGGCATTGGTTTAGTTCAGACTATTTTTCCAGCGTCTTGCAACTATACTTTAATGATGCTTTCTTCAAACTGCTGTTTGTGCATAAAGGTAGAAGATTATTTTTGTAGGATGAAGTTCGACAAGTTATAGCTATGTTAAAGAAATGGCTGTAAAATCTAGGCTGAATTAAGACAAATATATTAAAAGAGCAAGATACGGATGTTGACTTTTGAAGCCCTTTGATTGTGTCAGTAACTGAAATATACTTTAAATCTTGTGGCTATGAGAAAAAATTTGAAAACATGGCCTGGCATAAGCAATACTCTTTCTCTCTTTGTCTGTTAGCAGCTTGAAACAATTATTTGAAGTGTGAATTATCCCATTTTCACTTTGCAAGCTAAAAACCATAAGAAAGGAAAACTGCATACATTGTGATGCATATGCATTTTCTGAGTTCCCCATTTTTCTACTCTTTAATCTAAAATTGATTTTCTTCTGTAAATCATTTTTGTTCTTCTCATTCTTCTTTCTAGGCTTCTTTTTTATATTTTTATTTCTGCTTTATGACATACTTAAAGTTAAATGTTATGAATGAAAATCTCTGTTTCTAATCTTTAAGTTAAGGTTTAAATGATATGCCTTTGTTAAAAAGGAATCAGACCTTGGAATATTTTTACATCATATTAGGCATTTTTAGTAAAATCCAAGGCCTGCCTTAGTTGTCAGAGAAGCTGCCAGGTTTTACTGACATACTAATAATCCAGAATGGGAAAATTTGCAATGAGTATGTCCTTTTAGATGAATGCTGTGCATCCCTGTGATGTCTGGTTACATAACATAGACATTTAGGGACTGTAATTCAAAGGAAACAGCAGCAGCAAGACAGAAGTGTGGCTCTGATATTAAAAAAGCAGAGATTTGTGTGCCTGTGATGGAAAGGGAACAATAGGTCACGTTATAGTTTTATTTTTACTGCTCTTAATCCAGATGTTTACTTTTCCTGCTCTAAAGGTTGTATGCCTCCTTCTGCTCTTTGTATTGATACTTGATTATAGCTTATCTGAATCTTTTGTTGCAGCTAATCCAAGTTAGATGATAGTGAGAACTGCAAATATTTTGCCATTATAATCATCATCATAAATCATAGGCCATAAGATCTGCCTTGCGTTTAGAGGAATCAGCTTTTTTATTGACTGTCTTCCATAATTAATAGCACTTTACTTTGTAAATCAAATTAGTCCACTTTTTCTATAAAGATTTAGTGTGAGATCATTTTTTAGAACATTAAATGACCTTGACAAAAACAAAGGATCAATAACATGTTGATTAGCAGATTGTTTTCTGTAATATTGGATGGTTATCGTGTTGTTAGTTTTTCCTGTTGTATGACCTGCAGAGGTTGAAGGTCATTAATACCACCTAGTAATTCTGTTTTCCCCAAGTAGCTGATTCTACTCTTGTCTAATACTGATGGATTCACTTAGGCATGTGTGTAGATTTTTGGGTTTACACAGGGCCTTGCTGTCTTGATTCCCAGTTCTGCTCATAGTGACAGAGCTGTTAAATATTCTGGACTTCAGGTCTCTCCCATGTCCATGCCCAGATCCTCGGGTCAGCTACAAGGCATCGAGTTTTCTCAGGTTTTTTTGCAGTCTGGCCTTGAAAATCTGAGAGGATGGAGACAGTACAACCTTTGTAGGCAAACATTCAATGTTCTTACATCTTTGGCTGTCCATTGAGAAAAAAAACCTGTGTGTCCTATTAGATCTTATTTCAATTTATGCCCTCTTTTTCTTTGTGTCATATGCCATTGTGAAGAGTCTGGATCAGTTCTATGGGCACCAGCAGGCTGTTACTTCTTTCCCTGCCTCTTTTTCAGGCTGAACCAAGCCCAGCACCCTCTACAACTGTTCACAAAGAACAAATGCACCAGCTCCAGCCACCTTGGTGGCCTCTGCTGGACACCCTGAACTTCTTCTCCTTTGATGGTAGGACTGCCTGTACTTTGTTCTTCACTGATGAGGTTACCTGGATCCTCTCCTCTCATTGCTCCTTACCAGTTCTTTATGTTTATTTGATTAGCCTTCATTCACGTAACATAAAACAGAACTCCTTGTGCCAGGAGCTCATGGCCATCAAACTTTGACGCAGTGTCCCAGGGGGAGTACGAGGCCAGGACACTGCACTGCATTCAGCAGAGCCCTTAATGCCAAAGAAAAATCATATTTCCAGCTATGCAAACTTGGAAAGCAAAAGCCTGCCACATGACCTGCACAAACACCTTATTCCAAGGCCATGTCATGTAATTGAGAAATTCTTTCAGAAGAGCAGTGTTAGCAAATTAGGAAGTCTGTCTGTCAAGTTCAACAGCATACTTCCAAGTGCTGAATCACAAGAGAGTTGCAGTTTAGGTGCTGTCAGGATTGGCTGTGCAGCTTTAGGCAGCCCCCTAGGAGCGCACTGCCGCTACTGGTCTCACAGAGTAAATGCCACGCTCTCAAATTCTCTACGTGCAGCAAAGAAAAACAGGTGCATCTTGAAGTTGGGGTACCTGTGAGTCTTTGCACTAGGAAAAGTGTCTACTTTTAAACAATTTCCATCAGGATGATTTGTTGTCACTGCTTCTGATAACTTTCAGCTCTCGTGATGCTGCTGTTCTATTGATGACATGGTGCTTTCTGTTCATTGGTAAGAGTCTTGATTTTCTCTTTTATCTGTAACACAGAATTTCCACTCATATATTGATCAGCTGAAAATGCTGATCAGTTCTGAACAATCAATCCTTTGTTTGAACTTTTAGCTATGGGTAACTTTGGGTATATTGTGACACCTCATCAGCCAAGTTTTGAAAAGATGTTGCATTCTGGTGACTTAAATTTGGGTAAAACATTCTTCTGTAGACCTGAATGACTGCAGGAACAAATAAGTGAAGAAGGAAGAGAATGTTTATACAGAGTTCATTTTCTTAACCTTTAAAAATAACCAAATTGATTTATTTTTTAATTTTCTCCCTGGATAAAACCAAAGGAAAAAAAGAGTTTTACAAATGTGCATTATGCAAAGGAAAGAACAATGCTAAAATCAGAATCAAGAGTGCATTATGCTAATGCCATGAAAGATCAAGACTGAGGCCCTGATCTCATTGAAACTGGCAGGAATTTGATTTTTGAATTAGCAGGGTCAGATTTCATTCTAGATAAAAGATGTTAGGGTGTAAGTTTCCATACTAGCTGTTAGGATACGAAAGTATTAAAAATGCCTAAAATAATTATTTAATTACACAGATTTTGTAGAGGATCTAGTTGCTGTACAATGCATTAAATAGGTGTGAGATAAGGATATAGAACTGAACACAGAAGATACACTATCAAAGAGATATCTTAAGGGTTTTGATTTCTTTAACAGGATTTAGGTTTCATCACTTTTTAACATAACAGGAGATTAAAAGTATATTGACTGTAAGGAGGCTGTGATATGCTACATGAAAAATTACAAAATTAATTTTTTTTTTGTTTCTAGTTATTTCTTATAGGTGTGTTATTCAATGCAAGTCTACACAAGCTAATTCATAGAAATAGTTGCTATTATATATTTGTATGCCCAGTTTATAAAGTTCTTACAGTGGAACATAATGTCTCTGTCAGAGACCTGTAAGAAAACATTGAAAGCAAAGCTTTTGTATTATAAAAATTAGAAGAATGTTAAGTAATACTGGAAAAATATCAACAGTTGTATGGGCAAATTGTTAAAAATAGGTAAATGGAGAGTCAAATATCTAGAAAACACAGAGGTCATGTGGAGAATGATGAACTTTTATTTTAGAGAACAATGACTTAGCAAAGTACAAGACAGTCATGCCTGATAATGAGCTGAACAGGAGCTTTTGAGAGTGATTCTGTAATTTGAAGATGAGATAAGGGCTTTGGCTTTATGAACAGGGGAGTGAGATGTAAGAAGGCAATTCTTTAAAATTCATGTGATGTTCATGAGAAGAGTGCTGTTTTATGTAATCCTAATGCCCAGTCTTTATTAAGAACATTGAAAATTGCAAAGGTTCCTGAAAAAGCTGCAAAAATTTTTAAAGAAAGAAATTATTAAAGTAAAAGTCACAAAACACTTGAATACTAGTTATTCATCATAAAAAAGGATAAGATTAAATTATGAGATGACCATAACAAGTATCTGCATGAGGTCTTACTCATTTGTAAAAATTTGTTTGTTTTAGTAGAGGAAGGTATTCAAAGGCACAGGAGCTGCAAGTAGGTAGATTTGATCCAGGAATGATGAGTACAAATGCTTATCAGCCAACATAATGAGCTGGTGAAAGCATTGTCTCACAAGTCAATGCCATTACAGTTCTATCAGAACAGCAAGGGGAACAGAATCACACACTAACAGTGCCAAAATCAAACAAATAAACTCTCCTAGAATATCAGTAACATCACTTGGGGATAATATGAACCCCCAAGTCCTATGAAAAAGTAGAGGAGATATTTATTTTGATTTACGACTTGCATACTAAAAGAGTAAAAGAACCAGCTTTTGTGAAGAATTTTGGAAGGATATCTTCTGGGATACGTTTTCAGGCACTCCATTCTATGACTTTGATCTCTTTGACTTGTCTTTCTATCAGACCTTTTTCTCTGCCAAAGATTAATGACATTCAGATGACCTTAAAGCTCCATTTTTAGAGTGTATAAGCATTATTTCACACAATATTAACAGATATTTTCAAAGTAACGTGTACTTACGAACTTAAGTTCTATTGATTTTTACTATAGTGCTTTGTGGAGTGGTCTGAAAACTTCACCAAAGCAAATGAATTGCTTTAAAACAGAGCAGAGTTGTCCCCAGAGCTGGGGAACTGGGTCCTCCCCAGCTGTCACCTAGTGGTGATCCCAGTACCAACAGCAAGTTCACTGTAAAATAAAGCTGCATCTTGGGAATTTCCAATGTCATAAAGTTACATTTGTCTTTCTGTATAGCATTGCTGTTTGGATTTAACTTCTGAATTTAGAAGATCCATTTTAAAGATCAATTCCTTAATCTTTATTTAGGACTCTGTCAGCTCTCCTTTTGATTTGAGGACTGTCACTCACCTAAATGTTGTTGAAATCCAGATAGGCAATTCTGAAAGAAAATCAGCATGATTACGTATTAGAGAAACTATTGCTCCTCAAACCCCTTGCCTGAATAGAGCTGTAGTCTCCATTCTTTTTGTGTGTCATTCCACCTAATAATTCTTGAATTAGAGAAAAGAACTTGTGACTGTTGTGTCTGTGATTTTTATGAATATTCCTGAGTATGTAGATAAAATGCAGCACATTTTATCCATTTTATTTTATTTGTCCCTCAGCAGACAGCACTCTTCATGTGCATAATTTACAGTACAGAACTAGTCATAGAAACTAGTAAGTAGTAAGTGGTTTTTTTTAATACTCAGATCATCTACATAATAGCTGCTTGTTGGGTTTTTTTTAATGCTCCATATAAAAGCTGTAAAATTAATGTTTTGTTTGTCATGCTGTGATGGAATGTATATGTTTTTCTGATAAAATGTTCACACACAGTAAAACAGAGTGCTCACATCAGAGGCTGTAACTCTTTCTGGCTGAGAGCAGAGCATGGGTCCTGTGATATGGGAGTGGAGCCTTTTAAAACTTCAGTGTTTAAAAATGAGAGAGATTTTTTTTGTGCATTTCTAGGTAGAGGGAGGGAAAATCCTTTTAGTCCAGCAAACATCTGGTAGCTCAACACTGATAAAAAAGTACTGATTGGTTCTGACAGCTGCCTGCTTTGTAGTGGTATTTAACCAGAAATACTTGAAACAGATTGATATGAATAATGAAAGATTGCATGATGTATGACACAAATAAACTTTACCACAATTTAACTCATTAACAAAGAAACAATGTTACATAAGGAAAAATCCTTATTTACTGTTTAACTCTTTTGTGATATTTCATTTTTAATTACATGACAACAAATAAGGTTTTTATAATAATTTTCTCCATCAGATATTGCAAGTATTTCATTGTGAAATAGGGTGAATGGGATGTCATTGTCCTTTAACAAGTGCTGCTGATGGATGTGGTCCATTTAAATGTACAACAGAGAGCTGAACTAGATAATGAACTTATTATTACTCTCTGAGGATTACAGGTTAGTCCCAAAGGAGTGCAGTAAGCTAGAGAAAATCCATATCTACTGGCTAAACAATAGCCAGAGGGCTGACTGGAGATATTGATTTACTTTCTAGGCCATTTAGACCTTAATGGTGGAGAAAAGCTGAAGTGCTGTTTACTTTTCTGCCAGAATCGACCAAACAACCAGTCCATTTTTTAAAGACTTTTGATTGATTTCGCTTAGAGGAATTAGAGGTGATTTATTTTTAAGCTGAAAGCAACTCGTAAATATCTCCCACTACACAGGTTCCATGAGAGTAAATGTTAAGTGGAAATGCTTACTGAGAAATGCTTTGCTGCAAATCAATGTGAGCAGGTAATACTGCTTGATAGGAGCAGTCAGGTGTTGGACACCTTTCTCAAGCATGGTCAAGCCTCTGGTTGTGCTATGTGAGACACAGCATTTTTAAAAGACTTAACTTTTGTGAAGGGGTATGAATCTGATTGCTTGGCTGAATTTGTGCCAGCTGTACCCTGCTGACTTAGAAAAGGGCCATAGCTCTGGCAGTGTAAGTAGTGCTCAAGGTCAGCAGTGAGCAGCTTTAATATTTGATGGATGAAAACAGTAATTTATCATGTGACAATTGCCCATGATACTTCATACTCACAGCAAATGAGCTCTAGCTCTAAGAAACAATTCAGAGAAAAAGCAAGCTAGGGTGCTAGAATTAAGTATTTTCAAAATCAGGCAAGCTTAAAGAAATGCTCCTGAGCATACTGCCACATATAGAGACAAATGTAAAGAAAATAATAATATGATTTTTATTTCCTCTTTACCTGTCTGGATAAAGTCATAGGTTTATACAAATGTCTGTCAGGTGTTTTAGGGCTGTAATTGTACAAAACATGTTGCCAAAAACATTATTTGGAATGTTGTCATGAAACTTAGAAGAGCTGAGCTGGTATGTTGATAACACTCCTATTTAGAGATAAAGCCATAATTTTATATTAATTCCCAACACTTGGTCTATAGCTACTACTTAGGAAAATTGTGCAGAAACATTTTTTGAAGTTCACTTGCAAAGATAACACCTTTCCTTAGAAAGCATTGCTTGGTTCTGCTTTAACAGAATAGTCTGTGTTTATTGGAAACAGTACAGTTATAACTAAACAAGCTTGGCTTTTTTACTCCTCCCCACTCCCTTCTCTGCAGAGAGTTAGACTTGGTTAATAAGCTGCTTACATCATAACACAGAAACATGTACTTGTTACTTGAAAACTAGAATTACAGTCAGCTCTGGGGATCTCAAAAAAATGTGAAAATATGTATCTTTTAAATGTGGAAGTTACATTTCAAATCCTACATGTGTTTTATGCCACCTTTCCTACCAGCTAAGTCCTTAACTCTATGCTGAAACATCTGATTCAGCCTTCACACCATGCTACACAGCTGAAAAGTGATGTGAAGAAAAAATATTCAAGGATCTTCCCATTCTCTGGGAAAACCCTTGAAAAACAGAAAAATAGCATTACTGTGAGGTAGAGGTCATTAGGACTTTGCACAAAGATAATTTTTACTGCCTCTCTGTGCTTGTGAACTGATGCCTGGGAACTATGGAAAAGATAAGAATTTCATTGTATACTTCATCCTAGTTCTGCAACATACATAGAAATGAAAAATGGTGGATTAATGTGTGTTGCGTGTTGAAAAACTGAAAAAAAAGTTTGATAGCACTTATTTTTTATTTTAAGTATGTGTTTTGTAGTCAGCACACTAAGCTTTAATATAAAAATTCAGCACATGGTTTTGTGAAGTCCCAAGCAGAAAATTTTACGGACCGCTCCATATATGGTTTTACAGACTGCTCCTATATGGTTTCTTTAAGCTTTGTTGTTTGTAAAGATTCAAAAAAGTTCACTTGATCTTTACTTTTCTTCAGCCTTAAAAAGTTTATGGCAGAATACATTTTTCAGACCTATTTTCGATGCTAGGCTTTTAGGCTTTAATGCACTCTTAAAATTCAGTTTTTTGAAAGTAAGACAAGCTTGCAAGCTAACTTCTATGACTTTATACAAGTGTCAATGGAAGTGCTAGCTACAGTTCTCCTGTAACTACAGCAAACTGTGATACAGCATTTTATGTGCTGATAATTTGAAATTCTTTATTGAGTATTTGCAGATCAAAAAAAGCTGTGCATGTATATTAGCAGAAGCTGTGCAGCTGATGTTTTCTGTATGTCAAATAACATGAAGTGATTAAAAAAATATGCCCATTTAATATAAGCTTTTCTGTTTATTTTGTCATTGGGAGTTGATTTTTCTTGTTACTTTTTAAATTAAATCTATAGAATGATTGAACTAGAATAAATTGTAGATTAGATACATTTTAACTTTCATTTAAGAGTCGATTGATCTGGCTTAGCTAGCTAGCTAGAAAAGTATTATCTCACCTAAAATTATGAAATTTTATGCTGAAATAGAGTCCAAATTATGCAATTTTGAAAAAATCAGATCAATGCCCCCAAATGACAGTATTGTCATTCACCATGTTCATTTTCCTTAACAAGTTTAAGTCCTAAAGGATTACTGAATTTAAAGCATAGAATGATTACTCTCATTTATTTCATGAGCTGAAAAGCAGTAAGGATGAGGTTCAAAGAAATCTAAATCTGGGAGGTTTTTGTTTGGTTTAGATTTTTTTTTCTTCTTCTTTGCAAGTGAAGTGCATTAGGAAAGAAAACAACAGCTGGTAGCATGGAGCTGTGAGAGATTTAAAAAAGCTGGGGTGAAGTAACGATTGGAAATGCAATATGGAGCTGTAGTGTAAAAAGTAAAATCAAAGGCACTGAACTAGACAAATATAATTTAGGCAGAAGCACAGGTCTAATTACTGGGCTTGAGAGCTTAGAATTACCACCCATAAAGGTTGATTCCTCACCAATTCCCTGAGTGCAGAAAATAATCCTAGTAGACATTGGTGCTAAATTTACCATTCCTGTAGCATATGTCAATAAAAAATTAGAAAGGCAGGTTTTTTTAAAGTGATCTTTGTGTATTTTCCTGTCAAAGGGTCTGTATAGACTTCTTCAAAGTGAAATGTATATAATCAGAAGGACATTCCATGAAAGGCACATAAAGAAACATTTTACAGATTTATTTTAAATATGCTTTAGAAAAATTGTTTGATTTCTGCTTGTTTGCATGTATTTTGAATTTTAATGGAGCACAGGATTAAAGAATAAGTGGTTTCACTATGGCCATCTAACAAGTGAAACGATTGCATGCTGTGTATATAAAAGTTATTTGCTGGTAATCCAGCAGAGTCTTTGGATGAACGATCCTTGGTCACACAGCTTTGTAGAGAGGACCAAAACCACTATACTCCTTCAGCTTTACTCTCTGCCTGGCAACCTGCCTTGTCCTTTAAGGTGCTGTTCAATGTAGAAAGTTTCTAAATTTTTATTGTGAAGGATAAGATAGTATGTAATTATAGTAGTAGAATTTATTATTTATACAGCTACCACGTGCATTTTCAATGCTAAATCCTGATTTCTACTAAGTAAAGACCTTCTGTCACACTAAAAATGCATTCTGAAGTCTCTGCACATTTACAGAACAGCATTTTTAACCACAGCTGATGACTGCGTTCAATCTTCAGGGGAAAAAAAGTTGCCTAAAAATATAGACTCACAAATATAGCATTAATCATAATATTTTCAGGTTTTTAAAAAATCAGTGGCCTTTTAAAAGCAAAACTCATCTCACCCCACTCTACAAAATAGAAAGTAATGTACAGTTATTTAACAACTATGAACTTTTTTTTCCCACAAAGAATGAAGCTTGTCCCAGGTGTTTCACCTCCCTGTTTGTCTCGTGAATGATCTGCACCTGAGATCCAGCAGCTGTGCTTTAACCCTTCAGTAGGAAAGCAGGTAGCAGAGTGTCCATGTATTTTTCCAAGAGAAAGAGAGATTCTATGCTTATTTTAAAATCCCTTGAAGGAGAGACTAGAAAGAAGGGACAGCTTATGCTACCTTTTGAATTAAATGTGCTACAAGGAACACAGGTGGTTTGGGTTCAGATCTTGGATTTTTCTGTGGTAAGTTATAAAAAACCATAGCTATAAGAGTGCTCAGATACATTGTTCTACCAAAATACTTACAAGGATATGTTTTGAAAATTCCCTTTTAGCAAGTAAAGTGAGAAATAATGGGACTTCTTTTATGTTGAAGGGCTTGGGAGGACAGTCCTCTATTTAGATTAAGTGTTTTGAAACAAGATAGGTGTGGGAGGGTGGATTGTAGGAGAATAGAGATAGTGCAGAAGACAGTCTTGCTCCTGAGCTGTAATAGTTACCAAAGACAAGGAACAGGCTTGCCTTTAATAGGTCACAGATGTGTCCAGTAAGGATGGGTGTTATAAAAGAGTTGATTAGGTGCTCAAAGGGAAAGTTGGTGTCAGTTGGCTTTGCTGTGAGGAGTAAGGGTCAGGTGGTTGTGCAAGGGGCAGTAAGGGTCAGTGTGTGCTGCAAGGGACAGGAAGGGTCAGGCACTTGTGCAGAAGGAAAAGGAGTCAGTGCTGCAAGGGGCTGCCTGTGAGAACTCACAGAGAGGAGGTATGAAAGCCTTGCAGTAGGATGATAAACTGATGGTAACAGTTCCCATCCACCATTGACTGGTGCCAAGCACCGATGCCAACAATTGGTGGCCCGTACAGGGATGGATCCTAACAGATAGGTTTTCAGTTTCAGATTAGAGAGCTTAACCTAGGACTCAAAAATGTCTACCCACGTATGAACTAGATTTCAGTGCTCTCACTATAGTCAGTGATGAACCAGTTGTTTCTGTCAATGAAGCCTGGAAAGAAATTCTGTTTAGTTAGGCCTGGTAAATCACATCTTCAGTTTCATTGATTAGATGTCTTTTGTCTTGGAGGGAAATACAGTGTCTTCCTACTTCACAGGCAGGAAAATGCATTGACATGCTGAAGTGTAATGTTAAATGGAATTCCAGGCAAGCCACCTCCTTCATAGGGGTGGAGTTCTTATAGAGATGGAATCAGGAGATGACACTTGAAACAGGTGAAGCTTCCTAAACTCTTCAGTAAACCAGCTCTTCAGTAGAAAAATAAATTTTGTACTCCTCTGAATCCCACTCAAAGAGGCAGAGTCTGACCTAAAAAGGTTTAAATCTGTAAGGTTTAAATATTTCTGGAGGAATAATAAGGAGAAAGATTTAGTCAAAGATCTTCTACACAGTCTGATTTTCTCCTGTGTGTTGTCACAGAAGAGATGCTCATTGTTTGCCTTACAGCATTTGATGGTTTACTTCTTTTTCTTTTCACCTGGTCTTCTCACTGTGTCATACTTGGGAATGCTATAAAGCATGGTGTTTTCAGTACTTTATGGTAATGGAAGGGTTTTTGGTTTTTTTTTATAGGACTCAAATAGAAAATATTGAGATACTTCAGCTTTTCAGTGACTCAAAGTATAGGCTAGAGAAAAAGATCATTTAATTACATACTATCCCCTGCTTTACAGGGGAACAAAACTGGTTTATATGATTGTTAGTTTGCTAGTTTTCTAAAACAAAGTTACAGTTTTGCATGTGAAGCAGCCAATGAGGAGTTCTTCCTTCAAACCTGTCCCCGAACCTCTGAAATATCTTACATGTAGTACTTGGTGTACCTATTGTCATGTCTGTTTTTACATATCGATATTAGTGGGTGAGGGAAGGGAATATTTTTTTTTTTCTCTGATATAATGAAAAGATAAAATGTGGAGGTCTGTGTCCTTGCTCTGAGATAGTAGGTCTGTTCTAATATATACAGAGAGGGCATTTTCTGCCTTTTTTTTTATTATTTTGTTTAATGAGTTTTGTTCGTTCTCTAGTACAACCAAGTCTGGTAAATGTGGAACTGTTCATAGACTTTATTTTTGTTCATGATAAAAAACCCCTTGAGATTAATGAGTCATTGGTGCCTCAGCATCTGGTCCCAAGACTGGGGAATTTGGGAAAGAAACTGAAGAGAAATATAAGCATAAAAATAAGTAAAATGTTAAGAGCAGAAATCTTCATGATGGTGAATGGACTTGAAGGATTTTAGAAGTGTAACAGAAATGTTTATTTAGGGGAGCAAAATGACAGATTAAATCACTGCTATAATGAAGACACTTTTGAAGTGAATATTTTGAGAAACTTGACTATATTTTGGGGTTACCAGTACATTTTTTAAAACAATATATTCAAAAGCAAACATCAGAAATCCATATTTAAAACAGATATTACTGTCACAGACCAGAAACAGTACCCTCTTTCATAGAGAAATATCTTGTAGATTGTTAGTCAGGTATCACAATTTATAATAGCTAAGTTTCATAACAGTTTCTGTAGGTTGACCTCGCATAATTAGTCTCAGTTGAGTAAGCCAGTTTTCTGTAACTCTGGAGAAATTACTTTTTATATTCGTCACGAACATATTGTTGCATATTGCCACAAAGCACTTTGAGGCACAACTCAAAAGTTCCTCCTGTATTACAGCACCTAGCACATGCTCTGAAGATCTTAAAATTTTTAGGGTCTTTTGTTTATACTTCCATATGGCAATTTTTACTTGTATTTTAGGATAAATTTTTCCTCCATATAGATGTTAGTAGTAGGTTCTCTGCTGGAGTCTAAAGTGTAAGAAGAGTATGCAAGACAGGCATCATCATAAAAAAAGGTTTCATAGCCCATAAGATTGTGGCTTGTGGATGTGATTATCAACCTGGTGTTGCTCTTGTGTTGTTTTGTTTTTTTTGTGGTAGCCCTAGCAGAGTGATCATTTCTGGTCTGTCTACTGTTTCTCTCAGATACCCGAACAAATAACATTCTGATCTGTAGCTCAACAAAATCAGGAAACAGTGCACAGGCTTTCAGTGAATTCATTGCACCTTGTCTGCAAATATACAGAAAACAGATGATATTTGGGAACATCAGTACCTGTCTGAAGTGTGTGAATTGAGTGGTATTCAGAAGTAAACTGTCTGTAGAAATATTTCAATCTAAATGGATAGTTGGAGCCTGAGATAAGAAGTTATTTCCTTTGTCCCCCTCCATTAATCCCCCTTTGGAGATGAAAGTTAAATTCAGCTATTTGTAAACCTCGACTTTGTCACTGCAAATTAACTCCTGTTTGTAAAATCAGAATTATTTTGTTATTTTTCTCTATGCCTCACTTTAAATTTATCCACATTAAATGTCATCTACATTTTTATACCCCAAGCACTAAGTACTGCAAGGTCCTTTTGCAACTTTTCATGTCTTATGTTTACTACTGAAAATGGTCAGGGAAGGGTGTCCAGGAGTGGTTTCTTGGCCAGATGTGAGACCAGAGCTGCAGGCAGAACTTGAACTGAATAGACAAGGGCAAAGGATGAAAATTACATCTGGAATGAGATGGAGACAGTTTTGAGAAAATTAGGCAAAGAACTGGAAAAAGTGGGACAGGCAGGTGGGCAGCGGAGGTTGCAGCCCAGCTGCATGGACAACTATGAGCTACAGTGCAAAACTATTATTAAGCATGACAGAAAATGGAGTCAAATTCAGCTTTGCAGCAGTAGAACTGATAAATGTTAGGGAAAATGATCTCACAGTATTACTTAGTGGTAAAAGTACTTATGGGGTAGCTTTTCAACCATGAGTGGTATCATTTTATGATATGTGAAAATGTTATTTATTTTGTGACACTGGAACTGGTTTATGAGGATTTTAGCTTTTCTGCAGTTATCTATATGGCCTCTGCTTATGCTCTGTGCCATAGGAGATTAACACTTAGATTTGCCAGAAGTACAGTTGGTAATGGAAAAAGGAAAAAATTGACAAAGATGTCTCTATTAAAATCATGCCAGTCACACATAAATCTCTTATGGATGTGCATCTCCACTGGCTATTTCCTTACCTTTGCGTATGATTCATTATAAAGAAGAACAGGAATTATATGATTGTTAAGACAGAAGTAGAAAGAAAAGAACATTAGAAAAAGTCATACATTCTTATTAATATATATTATGTGCTGCAATGAAATCATTTTTACCTAAGTATAAAATTACCTAGATAATAGATTTATGAACTGTAAGAAAAGATGGAAAATATGTTGTCTGTTGAAAACTACTGTGAGAGACCTGGTAAAAATATTCTTTATACTGAATTGTAGAAAACACTGAATATTTTTTACCAATTGAAATTGTATTTTTTTATACAGTATTCAGTATTTAATTAGATAATATCCATTGTATACAGATATTTCTATCACCAGAAATACAAAGTACAATCTCTATGACATATGCTGTAAATTTGTACTTCACAGAATGATTTGGTTTGTAAAATACCTCTGAGATCATCCGATTATCAAGTCCAACCTATGACCAAACTAGGACATGGTACTAAATGCCATGTCCAGTCATTCCTTAAACACCTCCAGGGATGGTGAGCACCACTTCCCTGGGCAGCCCATTCCAATATCTAATCACCCATTCTGTGAAGAAATTCTCCCTAATGTCCAACAGCTTGACACAGGTCCTCTTGTCCTGTTACTTGTTGCCTGGGAAAAGACACTGACAAGCCCTTCTCTGCCACAACCCCTGGCTACAGCCTCCTTTCAGACAGTGTAGAGAGGGATAAGGTTTCCCCTGAGCCTCCTTTCCTCCAGGCTAAACAACCCCAGCTCCCTCAGCCTCTCCTCTCAGGGTTCCAAACCCTTTACAACTTTGTTGCCTTTCCCTGGACTTGCTCCTCAATGTCCTTCCTGAATTGAGAGGTCCAGAGCTGGACACAGCATTTGAGCTGTAGCCTCACCAGTACGGAGTACAGGGGAAGAATTTCATCTCTGGTCCTGTTGGCCACACTGTTCCTGAAAAAGGCAAGATGCCTTTGGCCTTCTTGGCCATCTGGGCACGCTGCATTCAGTGGCTGCATTCAGCCACACTTGTTCAGCAGCTGTCATCCAGCACCCCAGGTCCTTTTCTGCTCAGCCATTTTCTGGCTCTTCTGCCCCCAGGCTGTAGCCCTGCGTGGGGTTGTTGTGGCCAAAGGGCAAGACCTGCCTCTTGGTCTTGTTGAACCTCACACTGTTGGTCTTGGCCCATCAATCCCATCTGCTCGGGTCCCTCTGCAGAGCTTTCCTGCACTCCAGCAGATCAGAACACCAACCCCATTTGGTGTTGTCTGCAGATCTGCTAATGGCACTCACAAGCCCCTCATCCAAATCAATAAAGATAGTAGGGGGAACTAGGCCCAGCACTGATCCCTGGGGAACATGGCTAATGATGGGATGTTGGCTGAATGTGGCACCATTCGCCATCAGCCTCTGGGCCCTGCCATTCAGCCAGCCCAGAGAGGAGCGTGTCTGTCACTTGCTCGTTAATGTATGTCTGCAGGCTGCCACTCATTAAACCAAAAGCAGCAACTTCATACACACCTCAGTAAGCTTGTTTTTCCCAAAAATACTTCTCTCCCCCCCCATACATTAGGAATCACTTTGATTTTGCTTTGTAAGTGTCCACAAATTGAATTAAAATCCTACAATGTTTGGGATTGGAAAGGGCCTTTAAAGTTCATCTAGTTCTGACCCCGCTGCCGTGGGCAGGGATATCTTCCACTACACAAGTTGCTCAAAGCCCCATCCAACTTGGCCTTGAACACTTCCAGAAGTGGGGGATCCACAGCTTCTCTGTGAAACTTGTTCTAGTGTCTCACCACCCTCATCGTAAAATAATTCTTTATGTCTAATCTGAATGTAGTGTTTTTCAATTTGATAGAATTATAAATAATAATAAGCCTTCCATAGAGCTAGATTATTCCCAGCTGTATACTACATGGAATTTTATACTATCCTCTGTCATATCTGGTAATAATAACCAGTGACAAAATATTGGAAGAGATATTCAGCTTTTCTGCTCATCATGACGTTTCCTATACTCCTAGTTTCATTTTTAGATCTTATTATCTGTATTGTCAACCTTAAGAAATGTGTTTTTATGTAGGCCTCCTTTTGGATTATTTTATTTTTCTTCTCTTCTGTACTTTATCATCATACCTTTTTCAGTGCTGCAGAACTTCAATGCATTTCAAAATTAAGTTCCCATCTTTTCCTCATTCTTCTCCTTTTTTTCCTTTGTACTGCTTATAGTTTCTGCTCTGTGGAAATATACCTCCATTTCAGTGCACTTTTCTGGTATTTTGGTTCCCTGCAGAGGTGGTTCTACACATTATTCCACATTTGCTTGGAACAAAAGAGTGAACAGGGGAGAAAAGGAAGGTAAAGAGACCTGGTCCTTTTAAATACATAGCATGAATCTGTGTCTCTGAGCACCTTCGAGACTTCAGGTGGATGAGATGATAAGCATGTACTCTTTATGGTTTCTTTGCAACTTTTTTTTTTTCCTGCCATAGAATTTTCTTTTTCAAATTCATTACATTCTGCACATTGTTGTTCGTGAATGCTGCTCTTTGAATGGGAGTTTTATGCTGAAAATTCTATGAGTTTATGATACAGATTGAGATCAACTCTTGACACTCAATGACAAAGAAACAGTACTTTTGCAACAAAGTCAGAATAGTCTTTAAAAAAGTATTTTCAGAAAGCAGTGCTAAGAGATTATATTTTAGGGAACAATATACTTTCTGGAGGAATTAAAGTTCTGCTTGTCCATGAGCAGATATTCTTACACTGATTTGTACCCGAGGTTGCTTCCTGGCAGTGGACTTTTCAAGGAATTTACCTTGGAAGACTGGAGAATTCTAATACTTTCCTGGGTAAAAAACCTCTAGTATAGGTTAAAGGATAAAAGTTGACGGAACTGGAGACAAAAATTAGTTGTTTCTCGGCCAAAGAATATGGCAAATAAAGCCTTCACAGAGTCTATTTCCAAGTGGTCATAATATGGTAAAATTCTGTATTTATTTTCATGCAAATGGCTAGAGGAATATTCTTGATGCAAGGCCATTCTCGTGCTAAATTTTAAATCTCTGCTTAGAAAGTGTAGCTGCATTAAAATAGTTCAAAGTGTATGTTATCAAACACTTAATATAAGCAAATATACATGTTTTTAATCCAGTTGTTTTCAAAAATGGTCTAAGTATTTCAGCTGAAATTTTTCAAAAATAAGAAATTTTCTAATGCAGAAATTCAGCCGAAGTCATTGAAGCTTGACACTTATATAAGGTCTAAATAAATATAATAAACATAAATAGCAAATATAATACATGTAAATAGGATATGGTAGAAAGTGTGACAAATTTGCAAATGTAGCAATAAGCTCTAACCCCAGGTGAAGTCGGTAAATGCCAGAATAAGAATTTGTTATGTAAGTTAAAGGTACTCCTTTTATTGTGGCCTTTTTATCAGCAGCCCATAACTGCTCTATTGTTCCACATGTTCTGACAGTGTTCATACTGCAGTGAAGTATAGATGCTCTTCAGGTGTTGAATAAAGTATTTACTATTTCCATATTTAGATACAGGACAATTTTTCAATGACATGACTTGTAATTGCTTAATCAGAAAGGTTATATAAAATAGTTTTAGCAGTAGGGGGGTTTCTGATTAACTGATAATGGAGCAAACCCATATCACAGACTATTTTGATTATTTTGCCTTGATTACCAAATATTAGTCTGAACTTTTCCAAGAAACATATCTAAGTTTCTAAGTCTGATATTTAACGACAGTGTAGAAATGCTGTAAGAAATGGCAGTTTTACCCCTTTTATAATGTTGTTACAACCTGCCCCTGAAGGTGAGAGTAACTGAGGTTCTTGTAAACAGATCCCTTGGGTAGATTAGAGTGAAATGACATGGAATGACCAGTGTTTATGTGTACATAGATACCACCACCTGTGGATCCAGTGATGAGATTTGATTGTTGCTTTATTGAAGTGATGGTCATAGTCTTGATCTGTCAGGGGTAAGGAAGCCCCTGAAAAATATAGTTCAGTGGGTTGATGTATGTTCAGTTTCAGGTAGGAACCCAAGGTACATCCCCTGGGGTAGGATTTCAACGCTGTCTATGGAAACAGGGATGGAAGGCCCCAGAAATGAGTCTGGGGGCACTTTGGAGATCTTTGATGGTTTATGACATCTTCTAAGACATTACAATTACTTCTCATATCTGCTTGGTTTAGCCAGTTATTCTCCATCAGAAGGGATGAATACCTTCAGGCCTGTCCTGGTACTTCCCTACAACCAGAATTTTATGCCTGAGCAAGTTATGTAACTGAGGATATTGGCATAATAAAAAGCATTATCTCATATAGCAAGATCATCTTCTTACCAGCCTGTTCCCTTACTTGGCTCAAACCCCAGCTTGTTGCTGAACAGACTGGTTTGTTGTGGTCCTCCTCTAGTGCTCACCCCCTTTGCACCTGGGCTGTTAGGTTTCACCACCACACACCCAAAACCTCTCCTCCTCCCCTTTGGTTGGGGGATGCAAACCTGGCCTCAGCAAAGCACCTGCTGCTTTTGCAAATGGCCAATTGCATGAGTCATTAACCATTAACATTTCAGTCTCCCACAACTGTTATGTGAATTTATTTCATCACTGTTAAAGATCATTCCACTTATCAGAAGATTGACCACTACTTGAAAATGTGGAACATTGCCTCATGAAAGGTGTTTAGGTTCTTGAAGTACAGTTTTGCTTTGTCATTCCTATACCCATAGGCTGTATATTTTGACTTACTTTAATACAATAGCAAGATAGGTCAGCCTTTAATCATGATTGATGTTTTGTTTATATTGTAAAGTTTTTCAGAGTTTAGTTCAAAACATGTGAAAAAAACTAAAAAAAACCAAACTCTTTCCTGTAGAATAATCTATTCCCTTTCCTATTCCAATAAAACCAGTGTTGGAAAGAAGGAGCAGACTTCAAACTTATTTTGGTCATCTCTTATTAAAAGCTGAGAAAAGTCTAAATCATTTCCTCTGGAAGAGAGAAAACATACATGACAGCAGCTTGTGATTCAGTTTCATATGGTTTTAATGTGGCAGAACTGTCATTAAATATCTATCTGTTTAGCAATCTAAAATTTACCTGAATTGTGGAAGGAATTAGAGTGGCTATGAGAATAATTCATTGATCTTGTTTGCTGCTGTATTGATAAGCACATGAGCTTTAGCTCTTTGAAACAGGAATGCAAGTGGAAGATAGGAACTAGAGGCTGAGGTTTTTTAATTATTAGAAAAAATGTAATATTTACTAGAATAATAAAACTTGTCTTGCTTATGAAAATTTCTGCATCATTTTTCTGGAGTTCTTTATTTAACTCCATTTTGTATCTCTCTGATAAGTAATATAATCCTCTGTTCAGTAAAAGATACAGTGCATTTGAATAGAACCACAAAATTTAATCTATTTTATGGCTTGTAAAGGAAATTGGTAAATCATTTGAAAATGAAGCATAAAATTATTTGTATCTACATCTATCTTAACATTTGAAAAGCTGTCAAGTAAGTTGTCTTTCTATGTTTAAAAACAGTCAGTCTACTAAAGAATGGAGAACAGGCTCATAATATATTTTTTGGCCTGATAGACTCTTATAGGTTATAGTTAAATTATAAGAAATCAAAATATAGATATAGATATTTATATAGAGTGCTAATAGGTGAGTCATTTTAAAGCAGTCTTTTAAATGAAGAAGAAACGATTTGTCATTTGGGGTAAAAGTAACTGAATAGCAAAAGGAAAGACTATCAAAAGAGAAGATACATGTTTTCAAGTTAGAAGCACAATGTGCTGTGCCTGTGTCAGAGAACAGTTTATACAAATGGAGAAACTGTGTTCATATCTGATTCCTAAGTGGTAATAATGACTTCTAATTCAGTGTATTTTGTTGTGGTTCTTTAGCTTCTTTCTTCTCCTTTTTTTTTTTTTTTTTTTTTTTTTTTTTTTCAGAATAATAATTACTCATGGGAGTTCACAAAAAGTACACATACTTGTTTGAAATGGTGCTGTTGGCGTTCTGATTGTATTTAACAGTATGCAATAAATCTGGTAAAACAGAAGTTCAGTCTTTATGTATTTAAAAAGGAAAAAGTGTAAATTCTGCCTGCTGTCATGACAAACTAAGCAATTTACTGGCATTTAATCCAGTTTTATTTTCCTGTGGAACCTGTTAATGAACTTCAAGATGCAGGTCTCATTGCCCATTTAAAATGTGTCTATGAGTGAATTACCTGGTAATACAGCTCTCCTTCTGCAAAATATCTAAAGATTGTTAGATCTGGAATTTTTATTTTCTTCTAGTATCTCATCTGTCATCATCTACAATAGGCATTTGCATTTACATTTAACTAAATGTAGCTTAAGGCAAGCTACATTTTTTCTTGGCTCTTCTTCATGATGGGATTGCCCTGCTTGCACATTCTAGTACTCTGCAGGATAAAGATGTTAACTGTGAATCAAAAATCATATAGTAGGTGTAAGACATGAAATAAAATCGATACATTTTTCTGAGGCATGTCACTGGTTAAGTGACAAAAAATATTCTGATAGTCATTGAAAAAGAAAAGTCAAAGGTACATTTGAACCTGTCAGTTCAACATATTCCTGTTATCCCTTTAGGGGATATCATACAACTTGACACCAACATTTAAGCTTTGAAAATTATGAGCTCATCTATTTCAAATGGGATGTCACATGTTCCCAAGCCTTTGCCATTACTTATAGTGGAAGACAGGATGATCACTTTTGTCACATATTGATAGTGAATAAGATCTTTCTTTTTTTTCTTTTCTTTTTTTTTTTCTTGTTTCAGAATGAAGAACAAATTTTGGTATTTTGAATTTGGCACTTCGGAAACTTTCTCAGCCACCTGTAAGAAGCTGCATGAATCTGTAGAAATAGAAGTAAGAAACTAATTGTTGCCTTTATCCTTGAAATGTCACTAGTTTGGCTGAAATGCAGGGAGCAAGGGTGCAGAGTGCCTGAATCCAACAAGGCAAAGCAGTGCACATCCTTTCGACCCTATATTCCAAAATATTATTTTTATCATGTCTATTTGTAGTGTAGCCCTGCACACTGGAACAAAGTTCAGTTTGATGATTAGTGAAGTCTTAATACAGTAGACAAGGTCAAGAGGTGAAGTATAACATTAGAAATCAATAGGGAGTGTGGCTAGGTCAGGTGGAAAAATGAAAGACTGTTGGAGGGAGTGAGAGCGGCTGCAGGATTAAAATAAAAAAAAATTATCTTATTATTTCTAGGTCCCAAGGTTTTATAACCTTTAAAACTCAATTCCCTAAAATTGTACATACTTTCCTGAATAAAGGTTAAAGAATATATATATATATATTTTGAATTATTCCCCTTCATTAAATAGCTTTTCTCTCTGCACAAGGGGTCATCTTTCCATTATACATTGAACATTAACTAAAAAGACACAGGATACTTACAGACAAAATGGGAATTTAAAATAATGTGCCACTGCCACTTTGATGGCTGCTAGAATAAGTGGCTGAATTACATAAACTGTTTGGGCACCTGATGTTTATGAATAAGTACAGGAAAAATGAGAAATGAGTGAAGATACAAACCTGAGAATTTAGGTTAAATAATGAAATCTTTTCTCAAGAGGTTTATGGTGCTTTTCCTTCCCAGTAGTAATGAGAAACTGCATGTGTCAATGGAGCATTTGTATAGTAGCATGGGGAGTCAGAGAGGTCTGGTGGGAGCTATGAGAGTCCAGTCAAAGCCTCCTAAAGGGTGAAGTCTGAAATGATCTGAGGGAACCATGTACCTGGTAGCAGGACAGTGGCAGAGAATACTGAGACTGAAACTGTAAGACCAGCAGTGCCACACTTTCCTGTTATGCTGTTATGTTTCTCTTGGAAGTGAAAACCTGTTCCTCATGTGTTAGATTAAAATATAATAAAAATAAAACAGAACTCCACTGAAAGCCTTTGGAAAAAAATTTTAACAAAAAAATCACCGTTGCTTCCCAAGAGAGTGCTTCATACACACACCTGAGTTTAAGGAAATGTAGCATGAAAAATATTTTATTAGTTATTAGAAAAAAACTTACCTGATCTGATTAGATTTGAATAAACTGCAAGTTAAATGTACCTTTTGATTACATACAAATTGAAGAGCAGGCTTTCCCAATAAAATACTGATCTCTAGACAGAGTCATCCAAATGATACTAAGTCATACATATAACACTAATACTGATACATACTAAGATGTGAACTTTATAATTGTAACCATTCAAAGAATGATTAAATGTTAACATCACAAAGCAAACAAAGTAGGTTTACAAGTTTGTGGTTCTGTTGCTATCAGTTGTGTAATTATTATGTATTCACGTCAATAACTATTATTAACAAAAAAGTGTTACATTGCCCATATATGAGGCACATTTGTTAGTACTCACTTCATCCATCCTAGTTATTACCATTAGCCATACAATTAGGAACAAATAGAATAGTTTCCAGAGTTTACAAGAACTATTAGGAGGTGCTTATTTATGTATTTACTTACAATGAGTAAATTACAATGCTTGCCAGTATGCCTGTATCTAATGTTTCTTGTTTGAACATTATCAGCATTTTAGTCTGATTTTTAACATGATGTCCCTTGGGGATGTCACTGTAAATTGGAGGTTGATTCATGAGACCACATTTTACTCCAGATAAAATGAACAAAGAATGTGCTTCCTCTACAGCCAAATTTTGAATGAACAAAGCCCGAGAAGAGCTGTTGGATGGTGATCAGATGTTCTCTGGGCAAATATTTGTTTAGCCTTGTATTTGATTTCTAACCTAATTAAGCTTGGTTTTTCTGACATACATTCTTGACTCATGTTCTGTGTTTTCTTCTGTGTGAGTGTGAGATGCAGATGCAGAACAAAGCTGGACACCATTCTTATGTTATCCAGAATAAGATGTATTTTTGTTTTCAAAATTGGATGTTAGAAGTTGAAGAGAGGTTCTAAAGGGAAAGAATCAAAATCAAACAAACAAACAAAAACTAGGACAAAAATAAGTAGTTATTTTCAATATTAATGTGTCAATAAACAAGATTGAAGATTTTACAATTTAGAGAACTTGCAATTTATTTCCACTTCAGAAGAAAAAAAGAAAGGTATGTGAAAGATATTTAATGAGAGTAGGTATAGATGTGGTGTAAGTAGGGGTGGCATGGACCATACCTGCAATGCTGTAAAACCATAGTGGGAGCAGTATAAGCTTTCTATACCACCTGGTGTTAACAGGTAAGGGAAAGGAATTTAAAACATTCCTGTACACTTGCCTGATATTTCTTCACTGGTTTCACAGCAAAGCCTTAATATCAGCTCTTTTCAGGCATAGATATTTTCTCAAAAGAGAGATGATCTGAAAATAATTGACGTGATAAATAAGGTACAAACAATAATACCCAAGAAGTGAATGAGGCCAGGAGAGAAGGCAAAAAAGAGTTAGAAAAGATAGTGTTTCTTTTTGTCTATGCTTTTGTTTTTAACAGTATCATTACCTTATTTGAAATTAACAGGAGCAGAACATGTGTGTTTTGTTTTTGTAGTATATGAATATGTTAGAACTATGCAGAGCTACCTGTAGGGCAAACTTTTTGTCTGTGTATGAACAAAAGAAATGCTCCTTTCCTAATTCAGAAAGTTGTTCATCACTGGGGGACTCTGAGGCCTCCTCACATAATTGTCTTAGTGTACTACCTGCTGTGCTCAATATTGAGTGAAAATGGAAGCTAGACCCCTCACCATCCTATTTCACAATTCTTCTTTTATTTAAATAATTCCAGTCAGTTTGGGGGACGCCAGACCTTTATAAATTAACAGCAGGGAAATACCAAAGGTGTCAGATTGCATATTTATCATCTTTCTCGTGTAATACTTAAATATGTATTAAGAAGTGACTGACATAAATTAGGCAGATTTCAGAAGCCACAGGCCGTGGCTTGTAGAGGACCCCCTTCTGCTTGACATTTCATCCTTGTCAAAGATCAAATTATTTTAATTTAGGCTGCAAATTATAAGAAATGAAGACTTCTTTGTGGGAATTCCCTGTGGTAATCTGACTTTTGTTGTTACTGCTGCTTGTCAGTGTGCAAAAGATATAATATGCATGCAAATAAGGTTAAAAAATATGTACTATCTAATTATCCAGCCAGTACATTCCACTTGAAGACAGTGGGAGGCCTGACACACAGTATGTGTTTGATTCATTGAGGCCTGCAGGGTATTTACACAAGATTACTTTTAATTATGAAATTAATATCTGTTTATCTAGAATGTATAGCAGTAAGTGAGCATACACATGAGCAGAATTTTTAGCAAAATAAATCATCTTAGTATTTAATGCATATAAAATACTGGGGAAAACCACAAATTTGCTTCCAAAAATGACAGTGAAAACCTGGGTCTTTATTCTTGTAAAAAACAGTGTTATTACAAAGTTACACTTTAAATTATAGTAGTTGCCACAACTGCCAATTCACTTTCAGATATGCCTTTTGACTTTAAAGTTTTCCCTGTATGAAAATAATCCACAGGTTAAAAATATGATTCTTGAAGAGCAAAAATGAAATGGAAATCTTAGTGTTGAAATTGTTCTCCCTCCACATCTATGCTCTTCTTACAAGAATTAAGATGTGTGTGCATTATAATACAGTTCTTTTTTATGATCTCGGAAAGTTTCAGAATAAACAATTATTAACAGTTATTCCTGCGTTGTACTTGGCTTTTCTTCTTCAAAGCTGCAATAAAGTTTTAGGCAGAGAGGAAGAAGTGCCAGTGACCCACAGAGCAGCAAGCTGCAAGATGTCACTGGACTACTACTGAGGCATGCTTAATTATTTCTCCAGTTTTCTCCGTGATTATTGTGTGTTGGAATTGCAAAATAATACCCTTAATCAAATTGAAATGGATGACTGGATCCTCTACAAGCTTGCAGAACATTGCAGGAGTAGGATCAAATGTTTTAAAAATATGCTGCTCTACACCGTGGTCCGTATGACTTGTCAGGATATCGATATGCTCTATCTATGTTGTGAGGAATGAAGCTAATCCACCTCTAGCCAGGGTGCCAGCACATGAATCCTGGGCAACTCTGGCTGGTTCAGTGAATTAATGAGAACTGGGTGCTTTGCTTTCCACCTGCAGGTTCCACTGTAGTAATATGAAGTTGTGGTTTATTTTCTCCTGTGGAGGTTCTTCAGTATTTTGCTACATTTTATATGAGTTAAGAACTTCCTAATGTTGGTAGAGAGGAGGACTTAGCTTGAGTAAATTATAGCAAGGGAAGGCTAGGTGTATGCTATCAAGCTCAGGTGAACTGTATTTGCAAATGTTGGGGTTCAACCACTTGAGAAAATGCAGTTTATTGCTGGGCAGGCTGATATGTTAAGATCCCTGAGCCATTCTCCAGAAGTCAAAAATATGGTCCCTTTATAAGAGATAATTGGAAGCCAGATTTAGCATAGAAATGTACTTATATAAAAAGTCTTCATGTCCAGGCTTGCTATAAGAAGTCTGAGTAATACACATTAGTGACACAAGATGGGTATAATTCCATCACTGAAGGGACTGTCCCATTGACTGAGATTACTTTTGTGTTTCTAGTAAGTCTTGGAAAGGTTTTAGATCACTGATGCCTGTTCTTTAGCTCCACGTCCTGTGTTTTCCCTTAGCAGTGATGCATATTTCAGAGAACTGATTGGTGAAGGTTCTGGGGTAAGAATTGCTGCAGTTGCATCAGGAATTGTTGTACCCATTTCTACTGATTTTACTTATTACTAGAAGCCACTGGTCAGCCATAGCCCTATACTGATATGCTTGTTGAGCCTTTGGATTGAAACAAATACCTGTGTGATGTTCTGTGCTCCTGTGGCTTGCTTAGTCCCTTTTCCATAAATCTGTGTATTCTCTGCCTGCAGGGACTTTGTAGTCCATCTGTTGTGGAAGGGACTCAGTTGAAAGAGTTACACGTATCATTGCAAAACGATAGGCAGAACATTTAGGTGGAACAGGCAACAAAAAGTCTAGTTATTTATAAAGACATTTTGATAGTATAAAAGTTTTTCTGCTAATATCTTAGTGAAGCTAGAAATATATTTCACTTGGATCAGTGAATAGGTATCAGATAACAAGACAGTACCAAATGGTCCCACACTTATTCAATCAAAAGCTGAATAGCAATCATATTTTACCTTCTGATTGATGATCTGTTATCTCATACCTCCTTTTCAGATACAAGTGTATCTCTTAGGTGTAAACATTGAATAAACTATTAGCAGTGTTAAGAATGATAAATTGCTGAAGAAAAATATCTGAGAAAAAGAATATTCATATTTTTCTTTGTCTCTTACTGCTTTCTCTCTTTTTTCTTTTTTCCTTTTTTTTTTTTTTCCTTCCTTTCTAATCAGTGTGATGGAATTCAGCTGGACTTAATCAATATCTCTCTGGAAGGAATTGCCATACTAAACATCCCAAGCATGCATGGTGGATCGAATCTTTGGGGAGAGACAAAGAAAAGACGTAGCCACCGTCGGACAGAAAAGAAGAGGTCAGATAAAAGAACCACCGTTATAGATGCCAAGGAATTGAAGTTTGTGTGCCAAGGTAAGCTTACAGATTGATACAGGCTATCTGGCTCCATAATGTCAACTCAGTTATATAATTGACCGTGTCAAGGAAAAGGACAGACAGTTCTTAGATATTTCCTTTCTTGTGCATTTAGCTTTTCTAGTGGGAAACACTGCCACAAGGGCACAAACAAAGATGTACTGCCAGTTGCAGTCTCTATAGTTACAAACCTGCCTCAGATATTACCTGTTAAGCAGACTAATCACACCATGTGGCACTGTTGGCAACTGGGACATTCAGTCTAGAAGCGGTTAGAGATTTTGGAGTTGGAAAGTGCTTCCCGAGCATTTGTAATGTTTCTTAATGTCAGTGTGCATAAAACTTGGGGATAGTTATACCCTGATTCTAACAAGTTTTGGCCAGAGGCAGGGGAAATCACTTCAGAAAAAAGAGCAAGGTATCTATATGTTTTATGTTATACTATGCTGTAATGCTGTATGAATCCCTGAATACATATGCTGTAGTTGGCTTGCACAGCCATTAACATTTTTTTCAGGCTCAGGTACTTTCCTGGTGATTAGATACACTTACTCAATAAATTTTATTATTAAACTTAACTCTTGACAAAACCAGGAATAAATAGCAATTTCTCTTCTTCTCTGAGAATCTGAATATTCTGCATTGTAACACTTGACTGCATGTCACAAGTCCGAGTGATTATAAGCCATCATTCTCTTTACACCAAAGGAATGAGCAGTTCGGGTTTTTGTTTGTTTTTCTCTATTTATCCTACAAAAAGGATTATGTTTTGCTTCAGAGTATCTTCTTGCTTCTCTTCATTATTCAGACTTTATAAAGATCAGTGGTCCAACTCTCTTATGCTGTTGGGATCCTTTTACTAGTTTTGAATATCCTATTTTTACATTTCATCAGCAGTAATTTTTAAGTCACTAGTTATAGTTAATTATGATGCATTTCAGTTTTAATTCAGCTAAATTATCTGGATCACAAAAGTTTAGGAATAAAATAGTTTTTATGGCTTAGAGACTGCAGTAGGTACTAGTATTCAATTTCTGTGGTCTCTGGCAATTTTACTTATGTTTTCAGTATCTCAGTGTGAGTTACCCATCCTCTCTGTCAGCCAAAGTCTCACCAGGCACTAAGCTGCTGCATGTGCTACAATTCTGTATTATGCCCTAATGTTCAAGAGCTGGAGGCTGCTAGGTAGAGGGCTCACCAAATTTTTTCCTTTTGTTTTGCTTCTGAACACAGGGAGACAGGACATTTATCCTCCTGATAGTAGGGAAATAGACATTATCATTTCTTCAGTTATTAAAATTATGTGCATCTTTGATACATATTTAACAGTGATTTCAATCTACTGACTATAATTGATGTATTAAAAGGGCATTGCTACACTCAATTTCCATTTTCCTGGACAGGATAAAATAAAATTACAATAAAAATATTAACTGACTGAACAGAATTTCCCATGTTATCTGTCAAAGTGTTCATAACTCAGACAATAAGCATCCTACTTTAGAAAAACTGTTCTCATTACTTAGTTTCTAATCACTTTGTATGCACTGTGGGTGGAAGTAGCTTCATCCAAAAGGCAATTTTAAAGCAGAGTTGACTTCTCAATATCCAAAACTAGATCACCTCTCACATCATTGATTACATAAATAATATTATTATTTGCATCTTCACTAGCATTCCAGTGCTGAGCAGGAGTAGCCTTTTTGGATTTCAGAGTGGTCCATATTTATTTTGTTCCAGTTTGCAACACTGAGCAGTCTTGAGCATGCAAAGTGGGTTCCTTTTGAAGGTGTGGGGTGTTTGGGGATGGGAGCTACATGCTCTACTGCAAGTGCGTGTTTAGTCCATGAAACCAGGTTAAAACAGCTCAAAGTAAAACTCAAAAATGAAGGTAGTGAAAAGTCAAAACTGAAGGTGAACATTTCAGAACCAGCTGCTTAGCTTAATGGGCCCACTGCTATCTTATGCTGCAAAGAACTGTCACTTAATTCTACTAGGTAAATTAGATTCTTAGGCTGAGTGTTCTTCTTCAACTCAGAATTCAAGATTATTGCTGAATAATGGAATTCAATCAATTTAAAGTCTACGTTTCTAAATAGTTTTGATAAATCTGAATCTACTCACTGGGGAAATAACCAACTCTCACTTGAAAATGTTATGATTTTTTCCCTAGCTGATTATTTTCTTAGGCACTATGTATTTTTGGCACATTGTATTTTTTACTTTGAAGAAAACATTTTGCAAGCTATTAATACTTGGTGCAGAGATAGGTATTGCTGTGTTGAGCACCATGCTAAATACATACCTGCTTGTTAACTTCTGTTTATTAACTTATTCTGAAAAAACATCTATATAGTTATTTTTTTGTTCAAATAAACATCTAATCACTTGACAACTAAGCTCTGCACTTCCTAGAAGAGAGCAATCAATCCTCATGTTTTGCTATGGATACATATATATATATGTGTGTATATATATATATATATATATATCACATTTTGGTGTTGAATTTTATTTGGTTTTTATAAATACAATTTTTTTATGGGACTTCTGAATAGCATGCATATTTACTTTTAGACTTTTTTAATTGCAGTACAATTGTGGGTTTTTCATCTGTGTATCAATCTGTATTCTTGTCCCTTGGCCATAAATACATGAATTGAAGGGTAGGACTCTGAGCCCTTAGGTGGGGTGCATGGACTATTGGAAGCTGTCTCCTTGCTCTGGGTAGTTTGTTGTCCTGGAGCATGTTGAGCAGTCCCAAGGAGGACTTCTCAAACTGCCCAACAAACCTCTATGAGGTCCTGCTGCTGTCTTCCCGTGCTCTTGTGTATAAACCATGTATGTGCAACATAATCATCACTGCAGAAAAAAGGGTCAAATATCTGCCAAATCTTTTTTCTTTCTTTAGGTACCTGCATAATGAAGGGAAGGTATATTTCTCTGATCCCACTCCCCTCTTTCTTTTCTTTCCTATTTAGCGTTGCCACCTGTTGATGTAAAAAGGTTTGTCTTTTCTTTGCCCTTCTCATTATCATCCTGCACAATAGCCAGACCACAATTTGCACTTTAAGTAATCAAATGGATGTCTGCTTACAAAATAATCTGATTATGTGCAGGTTGTCTGCAAAACAATGTAGTGAAATTGAGTGGTTTAAAATGTGCACTATTTAAATACATTCCCTACTTATCTTATTAGGGATTTGTGCATGTATGCTAAAGAGAAACATTTGGCAGTCATAGCATATAGGTATATGTGCCTGTGTATTGCACTTCTGTCTAATTAGTAGCATTTTAATATAAAACATGTATGAAAATATATTTGTCTGATTAGCTTATAACTGGAAAAAAAACCAACCAAACATATTTAGCCGTAGTGTATTAAGTATTATCATAATCCTTGTTAGTGGAAAAAATACTGCAGGTTTCATTTCACCTCTTGTGCAGAAGTAGAGAGGGTCTTTCATCACATTTTATTAGGGCAAAAATTACGTGGTTTTTATGATTTAATTTCATTTTAATTTCTAATTTATCAGCACAATTTCTATTGTAAAATGTCAGTGCATTTGGAAAAAATATAACTACAGATGTATGTGACAATTTGTGAAAGTAGATGATTTAGTGTTATGACATTATGAATCTCACACTTGCAATGTTTCCATTTGTTGTTTTATTTAAAATATTCTAGTATGTACATATCTATGATACATCTATCCACAGGCCATTTACAGATTTTACATGTTACTGTGAACTACCCATTATTTAGATAGGACTTCTTTTTGTATATTTAGAGATACTGATAAGTGCCAAAAGTCAAAAGTTTTCAAAAGTCAATCAAATCTTTCGAATTTTCAAAAGTTTGAAAATATTAACATACTGGATAGAAACAAAACTATGAGTTGAGAAACATAAATGCAAGTAAGTGCACTACTTGGTTGCAAATTGCATCTAAAACAAGTTAACTCATGACAATATGTCTTAACATGAAAAATATATACCCTTTATGTCAAATCTTAAGCAGTTTTCTTCTTCACAGAAATTCTAAATAAGATTTTCAAATCTTTTGTGGCAAAAAGGAGTTTATTTTTTTTAATCTCTCCAGTAACTTTTCTGCTAAATGAAGTTTCCCTTGGGGTGGAAGTTGTAATGCTTTGATTTCATTGTTGAAGTTCAGCTAGAGCCCTATTCTGAAATGGAATCTCTTTTAGTCTCTTCAGATTTGATGGCAGAAATATATGTAATTTGTTTTTGCATTAGTGGTTCCACTCACAGTCACATCACAAAGACAATACCTCTGATGAAAATTTTAGACTATAAATATTTCAGTGAAATACTTCTTCCATGTTTATTTTGTACATTATCAGGAACACGGATACTTAACCAAGTCCTTACCACGTTGATCTGTGCAGCTTGTCAAGAGCTACAGGAGCTGTCACTCCACAGACTATTAGATGAATTCAAGACAATGTGCATTCATATCACAGCACCTAGGCATGAACCAAGCTTACCCATATGATTCAATAACTCTGTGTGGAAATCTCTTTTAATAACTACATTATGACTTTCTGAACGGAAATGCAGAAGCTTTGGAATTGGAATAATGTGCATGCAGGCACTTCAGTGCAGTTAAAAGCAGTTCAAGACATGCAGAGACTGTGAAGGTCTTAAAACACTTCAAAATATCCATAAATATTAAAAGAATATAAAATACCTTTCTTATTAGGTGTCAAATTCCACTCTACAGGGAGAGAGAAGCTTCCCTATAGATAGGGGATTCCTGACATGTTCCTTAAACAGCTTTGTGAGCTAGCTGTCTAATTTAATTTATGGAGGTCTTTCATAACCTGTACTCTGGCTACGTGACCTTTCCTTGTTGAAAAAGTTGAAACTGTATACTATATACACATTCTGTGTAATACATGCACTAAATATACACAGTGTATATTCATTATTGGTAGACTTTGGGTTATTTATAATGTAGTAAGGCATGTATCATGAACTCTCTATAATAATATTTTTATTAAATGTTATTGACGATATCATGGCTACATAAGGTAATAGTCCTTACTTTGTATCTTGTTTAGACAGCTTTTTACAAAATAGACATTAACCCCTTACCATAGAGAAAAAAAAAGCTAATTAGAGCTATTTTATAGCTAGTCTGTGTTAAGATATTCAACTTTTAACATCAGTCTAATCATTAGAAAAAAATTATAAATTTATTCAAGCAGTAATTTTTTTTTCTTGTCTGTGCATGTTCCACGTCTGTTCTGAAACTGTAAACTAAAGGGAACATATTTCTGTGTCAAATTTTTTGTTACTATTTTGGGAGTGTGTGTTGTTTACAGTATATTAAATGAATGTGAGGGCTGTTAAAGTTAGTGTGGCATTAACTTCAGTGTCTAAAAAATCAACCTCACAACCAGTAGATAGAGTCACCTAAGGAAAAGAGTGTTTTTCCTGTTTTCAAGTATCTAAGGTAGGCAGAATAAAATACTCACTGGAGGTGACTGTCTTTCCAGTTAAGTAGAAACCTAAGGAATAGGTTGGGTTAGATGCCTTCCTTCCTGCCAGCTAGCTGGTGAGATGAATTTCTGAATGTTCTGCTTGTGGTGACAGTTCATCAAATACTTGAACAGTCCTTGGAGCAGGAATGGGAATTGGACACCACTGCCAGATAAGACTTGTTGAACTGAGCCACGTTGAAGACATGTTGAACTTCAATAGATCTGGTGCTGGTGAATCCCATGTCTGTCATTAGCTCTGTGGTCACCAATCTGCTGAGCAGAAATCACTGTGGTAGAGGATCTGTCTTTCCAGTTTGTACAACCCCTCCTTGCAGTGCAGTTTCCAAGTGCTGGGGACAAGGGCACATCTGTTTTGGATGTTGTTGTAGAAGCAGTGTTGGGAAATAGGGTATTCAGTGGTGTTACATACTGCCTCAACTTCAGTGTGCACTGCATTATTTTGTCACCTTTTAAACATCTGAATGGCATGCTGAGTGTCACTTTTCCTCTGGGTGCATTTGTGTTGCAGCACCAATGGTGCACCTGCTGAGCAGCAGTGAGCAGCCCCTGTCTGAGCAGCAGCTCGGTGGGCAGTGGGAGCTGCCCCGAGGCAGCTGCAAGGTGTAACTCATCACTGGCTCACGTGTTGATCTCTGGCTTTGCTGCAAGATCACCCTGGGCAAGGAAGCCTGACTGATTTCTTCCAGTGGAAGCACCTGTTCTTGCAAATGCGGGACTTGTGTAAAGCAGGATGTGACTGAGAAGTTCCTCCTACCAATACAAATTAGTTTCCAGGTTCTTGTTGGTTCTTCTAGAAACTGTGGAACAGGGTGCTTCATATTGTGATATGTTACCACTAAGCAGTATCACCTTACCTCTGGAGCTGATTTGGAAGGGAGGGAAAGGGAGAAGGGGAAAAAAAAAAGAGTAAAAATCAAAGGATGTGAGACACAAACATCACAGTTTTCCCATTGTAGCAAATTTCTTTGTGGCAGAGCTGTAATTTTCCTAACTCAGAACTTGAATTTTGGCTGACAGAGAAATGTTGGTATTCAAATGTTTTTGTCTCATATTAGCTAATGAAGATCGTGTGACCTCGGCTTCTTATTTTTGCTTCATTCTTGTATTTACTGGAATGACCTATTCAGATATCAAAAAGGGCTAAATGGCATTTTGTCCTAACTGTTTGGTTAAACTGTGCATAGCACCATTAGTTTGTAAGATCTGTGTTCAAACATTTACCAAGCTGTTAAAGATATTACAGGTTTCCTAATACAAAAATGTGGGCTGGAATGTCATGATTTTATTATGCTATTGAAAAGGCTTTTTCCTGTCTTCTCTTCCACCCCCACAACCCCCTATGCCCCCATCCCCAGCAGTAAAGTTTGGGGGGTGCTTATCTTTCTCTCTCTTTTCTTTAAAACAGGCTGTGTTCAGTCCAAGCTTTACTCATACAAGTAGTTCCATCAGTGTGCAGGATGGAGCCCATAATTCATAACACAGTTTTAATCTTTCAGAAGTATACATTCCTTTTGGCTGTGAAACTGAGTTTATTGTTATTAGAAATTAATAGGATCTTAAAAAATGGCTTGATAGTCTGATTTGGTTTTCTATTTATCAAGCATGTATATATGCTTCTGTGCAATATAGATCAAAGAAGAAAAACAATTTCCTTTTATTTACAAGGCAGTTGAGAATGTCATTGTATTATACTTTTTGGTGCACAGAATGTTCATTTTCTTTCAAACGTTATTCATCGAAAGAGGATAATTATGGTGTATTTCACAGTCTGCCAGAAGGAAAATGTATCTTTGAAAAGTTTCATTTCCCTTAAGTTGCTCATTTTCTATAGGAAGACAGAGCTATTAAGTAACATACCCATGACAAAGATTGATTAAAATGGCATAAAGGACTATCTTATCTCTAAGTACAGGGCTTTACATGTATAACTCCTATGACATTAAATGAAGTAGGTGAAATTAGCTATTATATAAAAAAAAAAAAATCACAGTAAATTGGTTCCTACGGAGAAAAAGGTGAGGTTGGGAGAGATGGCATGTTAAGTAGCAACAAGAAGTAGGAAGTTACTTGTTGTTTCAGGATATGCCTATAATGTGGCATCCAAATAATCACACCAAGTTCTCTGCTATCAGCATTTCTTTGTTCTTCTGGGACTCACTTCAGCTGCTAGAGTGGAAACATCACCTTGCTGATGTGCATTCTCATATTGGGCTGCCTACTTAGAGCAGTTCAGGCTCCTCTGCACCTAAATTCAAGGTGAATTTAGCCTGGGTCCAGCTGACCTGGACCAAGGGGTGTGCCCTAATGTGCACCTGTTCCACAGTATTCCCAGTGCTTAGCTTGCCTTTGCTGGGAGCCCTTCTTAAGCCTTGCACCTCATTAACTCGGGTAAATGAGCACTTACCTGTATGACAGCCATTACTTAAGACATAAATAATAAAGGATAGGAATGCAATATCGAGATATTTTATTGGAGTTTTTTTCCCTTATCTGCTGTAGACTTAGTAATACATACCATTTTTTGTTGTAGCAAAACCTGATCAGCTTATCCAGGCATTTTTCCTTTTTATAGTTGTTTTTCCATTTGTAATACTGAAGGCAATGGTTATCCTGCTATTTATCACTGGAA
Source organism: Chloebia gouldiae (assembly GCA_003676055.1). Classification (NCBI taxonomy): domain Eukaryota; kingdom Metazoa; phylum Chordata; class Aves; order Passeriformes; family Passeridae; genus Chloebia; species Chloebia gouldiae. The sequence continues at coordinate 26,401,292 of QUSF01000003.1, read as the reverse complement.
ACACTTGGCTGTCATTTGAAAATACACCTTGTAGGATGTGAAGCTCTGTAACTACCTCGTTTGTACATGACAGGAGAAGTAAAAGTTTGCTTTTCCTGAACCCTTTCTTAGAGTCTTTCCTCCATGTTGACCTTGCTCTGACTATACTTTTGCTACCATGTTCCAACCAACCTGTCCAGCTTAGTGGCTTAACAGCAGACATAGCAGATGAGTAGTTGTTATTTAAAAGTGCCATGTCATGCCTCAAATACAGATATTTGTATAAAAGCATTAGCACAAGGCATAACTCCTTTTGCTCCTTTTGAGTGTAACTCCACTGAGATGACTGGATTTATATTTATAACAATTATTGCAGAAGTAAAATGGAACAGAAAGTAGCCCCATCTTAGTTATAAACTAACTTTATCCTATTATGATACTATGATACAGTTTTTCTTTAACAAAGTGAAAACATCTGTTACTATCTCAACATATGAGTTTCATATCAGTTTTAAAATTCATGTGTTTCTCTGCTTCTGAAGTTTTTCAGTTATAAATTATTTGTAAATGTTAGTTTTCTTCTGAAAGCTTACAAAAAGTCAGCAATTAACCAACTACAACAAGTGTTTCCTTTCTTGGGGGAAGGAATGCATATGATTATTGTAATTTAGATTCCTGTATGAGTTAAGGAATTGGCCTGTTATTAGAAAACATTTCAGGCACTTGGAAAATGTTTAAAATTAAGTAGAAAGGTTCCATGAATTTAAGACTGACACAGGCTTAACCTCTTCAGGCTCTCTTTAAATGTGATTGATACTTGCATAGTTGCATTTATGCATTAGATTCACAGTAAGAAATTTTTTATGCTGAAGATATGTTTTTATATTGTGACCTTTGTATGAAAAGCTTCAATAACCATTTTGCAGTATTCAATTTGTGTAATGGCAGACAAGCATTCCCTAGGAATACTGATAGCATATTACTCAGATTGTTTGCTCATTTAACCCTGCCCCAGGTGCCGGAATCTTTAGATTAAAGATACAGAAATAAAAATAGAATAGCCTAGCAGATCATTTTTGGCTGCTGTAACATGTAATCATATCCTCTGATCCATTCTAGTTTTCTATTACTTGTTAATAGAAAATTTCAAGTTCCTTGAGTGTCTGCAAAAGGTGTCAGATTGACAGCAATTTAATTTTGAGTAACAAAAGGAGAGACAGCTTCAGTTAATGCACACATTAGTATTACTGATAAAAAAATATGTAAAATATTCTAAAAATATTGATGATATTAAGAACCTGGTAAGACCTCAGGTTGTGTGTGTATACATTCACATTACTTACTTGAGGTAGAAGTAGAATTTACAAGAGGAAATTAGTGTTTAGAGTGTTCGAAGACAGAAATGTGAGATTCGGTTTGTTATATTAAAAAGGCTGAATTTTTTTCCCTTAGTGGTGGGGTTTTCTCCTTCACTCTGCAAAGGCTTGTATTAACCAAAGCAGTCAAATACAAGTAGTTATAAATATATATTGAAGTCATGCAAGTATTTTACTATTGCCTAATTACTCTGCGAGGATATAGGGCTTTGGGTGGGGTTTTCCATATTTGCTGTTAAAATCAATTTCAAGATTTCTTCTTTCTCTTTATTTTTCCATTTGTTTTCTTGCAACCGTAGTCAGCTAGCATATCATGCTATTAGCAGAATGCTGTATAGGGAAAGCACCAATAAAAAGAGCTGTTTGACATGGACAATGTTTCAGTCACATAGGCCAAGTGTGAATCTGGTGATTCTGGGCATTTGTGCTGACGATAGTAAAATTAGAGGAGAGGAAGTTTGGTCAAACTATGTCATCTCTGTGACCGGCTCAATTTTTTACCTGCTGCCTTTAAATCATAACCTCCCTCCTGACACTGTTGAGCATTGCCAGTGAACCACCAGGTTGTTTATAAGAGCACATTTTAAAATAGTTTGTGTTGGAAAGAATGAGCTGCCCAACAAATTAATGGCATTGTGAGGGTCTGCCTGCTGGGGTGAAAATAAATTGTAAGAAAATATGGGGAGACAGGTAATGGGCACTAGCCATGCTGCACAACACTTCTCAAACAGCTGCTGAGTGTGTGCCAATAGATATGGCAATAACTGTCAACAAGATTTACACTACTTTCACATTTACACAGTGAGAGTAGAAAAGTTGAAAGAGTTCTATAATTTTATTTAAAGTTTAGCACCAACTATTTCTGGACCTACTATTTCCAGGCGACAGGGTTACAAGCACACTGCTTATCTTTCATATGTGTCAGTGGGATGGTTTTTATTACCATCAAAAGTCCTTGAAATCTGACATCAGAAAAATTGCAGTGAAGCAGAGGTATATACTTAATTGCAAAATCCAAGTAGGTACAAATTTCACCACTTATTGTATATGTTGGGATTCCTGATAGCACTAAATTGTGCTACCTATGTATAGCCCCAGTGGGTGGTTCCTGCAGGTAATACATTTTCTGGCTGTGCTTCTTTCCCTGATATTGAGAAAGCACAGCTTAAAGTCCCCATGTTGGCTTTGTTTTCCCCTTTGCATTGCATTCCATGCTGTAGAAATCTGCATGAGGCTGATTGAACAATTTTAAAGGTCCACTGTGAGGGGCTCAGACATTGTCCCATCATCCTCCTTATGTGTCAGCATTCAGACACATCTTTACACTTATGTTACAATAACTTTCAATGGTTGTTATCTCTGTAGAAATGGTAAAATTATGGGTTTGAGCTGAATTTTCTTATTCTGGTTTGCACGTCTTCAGTGGAACTTGTAAATACTTTCTATGTCTATATAATGAAAACTCAGGATACTAGTCAAATAACTTCGTGTACCAGAAAGCCTGCCTTATGATTGTCAGTGGATTCAGCTGCCAACCAATAAGAAACCTTTTTTCAAAATATGGACTAGAGCTGCTCTGGATTTGCAATAGATTAGAGACTATATTTGTGTATCTTTTTTGGTTTTCTTTCTTGTGTGTCTGTTTTAGTCAGGAAAAAAAGTGATATCCTTACAAAAAGCCTAGTAATTTCAGAATCCAGTAAGTAATCTGATGCTGACAAAACCATTCCTTGTAATACTTTATATCAACTGTATGAACAAATTGGCAGTTAGTGATTATTATTTATTTTTTCTGTGGCAACACCCAAAGGTCTTGGACACTAGATGCTTTATAAACACAGATCAAATAGACATTTCCTGCTTGAAGAATCAGAGGCCCAAAGATAATTTAGGTTGGAAGAGACCTCCAAAGGTCATCTAGACCAACCCTCTCTGCTCAAAGGAGGTCTAATTGGATCAGGCTGCTCAGGGGCTTGTCTAGCCCTTGCACTCTAAAAAAAAAAAATCTAAGAATTTATGATCTGAAGTTCATTTACTAAAATCTAAGGGCTTGGTTGCTGAATCCAAGGTTAAGAAGTACAGTTTTATACTGCATGTATGTGGCAGTCAGTATGTAAATAGTTTTATTTTAATCTGTCTTATTCACTCAGTCATAGGCTTAGATGACCCTGTAGTTCTATACTAGAGGCTCCTAGTTCAGTCTTGGAAATAAGAGTTCTCTGCTGGGGACTTTCTTTTTGGAAAAGGCTTCAGAATAGCCACCCATGGGAAAAATCAGCACTGTCAAGTGAAAACACAAAGAAACTCTCATCCCTCTTGGAAAAGAGTACACTGGAATTGATCCTCTCATTACTTTTTCTGATCAATGTTCCCTGCCTTTTCATCTAAAGTTTGCAAATGATCCTTTTTCGCTGCTTCAGGTGGAGTCCCAGTATGTTCATCTCTTCTTCACAGACCTGCTTAACCCCTTGATGGTAAACAGGGAAGCACATGTTGAATTGTAAGTTCATGTTGAAAATCAACTAGAACCAATAGTACTTAGGGGAGCTACTAGTATCTTCTAGAAAGTCCCCCCTCCCCACCATTTACCTGGACTTTAGGTATAGTTGGGGATGTAATTTTCCTCCTAAAGTATTTAGTTTCTCCGTACTGACCTCCTACTTCATATTTCATTTGATTTCAACTCTATTTCCTTATGAAAAATCAGTTGAAAATTTAGGACCTCTGGATCCCAAATGACTCACAGACCTATGGAAATAATGGCAAAAAGCTTTATAGAGTGCAAGTGGCCTTGTATTTATATGACCTTCTACAGATAGTAAAACATTTTTCATAGGTGGCCATTTTCTCTAGGCTGTGTGGAAAAAAAAATTGTTTATGACTTGAGTTTTTATATTTATTCTGTTAAAAATATTCTTTGCCAGCTTGGGGATATTAGAACCATTACCTAAGAACAGATAAAATGGATGATTAAGTCTTTAGAACTTGAAAAAGTTATGCTAGTAAGAAACAATCAGCAATTTTTGTTATAACATCGGAAATAATATTAAGATGTAGACACCTTGAGAATTACTGAGCAAGACGTAATCAGAAGACATTTAAAACATCAGAAAATAATTGCTGTATAATTAATTGGGGTGATGGAGTTGATTAATCTAGCTCTGTCTGAAACAATTTATTAAAATATCATTTTCTACAGGTAAAAATGTTTATGGTTAGTCTCATATATACTGACAATGCTTTTCAGCTATAAAACTGCCAAAATGTGTAGGGATAGTTATTTAGATATCCATTCATGAGGAGATACCTGTTTACTTTTTAATATTTTCAGCCTATGGAGCCTTTTCTATAGTGAGACACAAAGACTTCAAATATCACTGTGGTGATGTCACTCTATTTATAGATGTGTCCAGGTTTGTAAAACTTTGTCTGATGAGCACCAAGCTCTAACTGTGTGTAAATGCTAATAAAGTAAGACATTATACTCTTCAATTACTTTGCAATAACCTGTATTTTAAAGTAAGCATCAGGCCAGTATTAACATAAAAAGCAAAGAAAAATTTCTGCATCACAGACATCTATTGGAGGGAAGAAATCATGATATATGGCTGCAATAGATATGTTTTTCAATTTTCTAACGTATTAATTTCCTGCTTATATTGTACCAAAAGAGCTGTTTGAATATAAAGAATGAAGAGGTCACCTGGATTGGACCTCTGTGAAATAATTTCTCCTTGAAAGAACACTGAACATAAATTCTAACATTGCTTGTTGTGATAAAAAATTTAAAATTATTTGTATTTAGAGTATTCAAAATTAAGATCATCTGCTAATTTTTTTGTTGAGTGGTGACCCCTACTAAAGCATTTCATTCTGTTGCTGTAGGATTATCTCAGAGTTTTGATTTCTATATATATTAAAAAATTAAAACAAGCAAAAAAGATTGCAGTACAGCATATGAAAATACTAAATTTTTTTTATCCCAGCTAGATAAATGGTGTTTTTTTCATTTTATTTACCTCATATTTAAAATTATCCCTATGTAAAAGAGAGAGTGCAGATGGATGACTGTCAAGGCTTTCTCACCTAGGCATCTCTCTTTGGCCACGCTGCATCTCCCTGGGAAAGGAGTCTAAAGCAGCTTCCATTGACCCTGTACTGAGCTGCTGAGGCTGGTTGCCAAGATCTGTGTGATGAACAGAACGTCTCTTTTCAGACATGTTCTTGCTGCCTCAGACATATTCTGTCTGAGTATGAACATTTGACATCATCTACCTAACTGCATTGGTACAGTTTGATTATTTTTATCACTTCTTACTCATGAGTTCATGAAGTATTGTCTGCTTTGCTAAATTATTTTAACATGTTGTGTCTTGTATTCTATGTTGAATTATGAAGTAGTCATATGCCAGAAAATTCATGGTAATTGTTGTCAGTACCAGAAAAGACACAGATGACAACGGCATTGAACATATTTATCTAGGTAAGGTTTCATTTCATTCTATATGGTAGAGGTTTTGTGGGTGAGATGGCAATTGGTTGTTTGAATGATTAAAGGTAATATAAAAGTTCACTTTCACATTACTTTGATTCAGCCAGAGTCAAAGGATAACACCAGTATAAAACTATTACTATATTTATGATTTTTTTTGTCTTTTTGTAGATCACATTTCTGAGTATGACTCTTTTTTATTATTGAACAAGTAGAAGAAGAGCTATTTTATAAAACTAATGAGGAAACTAGTATGCTCAATGGCATATTATCTCTTTAAAGCTTTCTCCAAAACTAAGACTACCGCTACCAAATTGGTAATGTCTGTTTAGTGCTTTAGCATTCAGAAGTTATTTCTTTACAGGCTAACTAGAATATTTTATAAAATCTATTTTGAATATCTTGAAAAATGTGTAAAATGTATGTCTTATCAAAATGGGAAAAAAGTCCCCATATTGTCAGACATTTCTTGAGGGTAATATCAAGGCTTTGGGTGACTTTGAGAGACAGGTAGTTAAAGAAAATTTCTCTTAGCAGTTGGATCATGGAAAAAAATTTGTTCTGCTGGGGAAATGAAAGGACTGTGTTAAAACAAAAGCTAATAGGAGAGAAGATGGCCTTTTAGCTTTAAAAGTAGAGGAACTACTTGCAAGAACTTGAAAGAGAGAGTGACATTGTGACCAGTGAATTCAAAAATCACTAGATTCCTTTCATTGTACATGCATTAAATATCTTTTGGTCTAGGCCACATGTTTGATTTTCCTTTTTTTTTTTTTTTTTAAGGGATTTGGGGCTCTTCTTAACATATGTTCCATCATTATAGGAATCTGACAGACCTATGAAGTTTATGACAAGTCTTGCCAATGTGAGCAGCTAGATAATTGACAAAATGTTGCTAGATAATTGAAAAAGAAAAATCCATTTAACTAACATATATTACTTGTACAGCATGCTAGATGACATTGTTACATATCTAGCAACAAAAAATGGCAGAGGATGTGAAGTGGCATACCTGGGTTATTTTGGCAGGGAAGTCAGATCAGTCTGTCTGTCTTCCCCTTAATAGAAAATGGTTCATACTGTATGTTGAGACCCCAAAAAGGCATTGCATACAGCCTAGACATTGTTTTTGTGATGGCTTTCTGTGATGATACTGCTGCTGTAGGATTTATGCTGTAAAGTATGTGTGTTTACAGTGGATCTGTTTTCAATGTAATCTTGAAGGCTACCCTAATCTGAAAAGTTAGTTAACCCAGTAAACAAAGTAAATCTCTTAATTCGGTGTTTTGAAGCATATGGGTGTTTGTTGTGCATCAGCTGAACATTTCCCAAGTATTTAGTAAACACCTGTGCCATCACAGGATACTTACTAATGAGTACAGTAGTCTATCCTTATGTGTCTAACAACTTTTGAATGTAAACCTTGGTTCCCAGCAGTCTTTATTAATGCAGTCTTGGTAATGTAGACTTTGTGAACTAAACCAACTGCATCTAGAGATCACCCAGCTTCTTATGGCAGCGGCTACTTTTTCTCTTCTTTGACTTCCCTGACCTCCCACCACAGCTGTTCTTACAGTGATAGTCATCCAGTTCAGCATGCTGCTCTAAAACAAGCTTACTTTTTAAAAACAAACTTGTTAATTTAGTATATACTGTCATTTTAAATGAATAGATTTAAACTTTGGGAAGAAATTTAAGAAAAATAAGTTATTTTAAAGCAATTGTTTACTTTACTATGATATTTGCGTATCCCCATTTCACCCACCCATAAGACAATAATTTCTAATTGGCACAAATTCAGCACACTCAGAATTGGTACGTGAATAGAGAACTGCATAGCTAATAGTTTCATTTAGAGGACCACACACAGTTGCTGCACATGTGAAGGAAAAAAGCTGACAGATGTCCACATCCCCTGGCTCTAAGAATAATAATAATAACCCTCCAACCTAACAGACTGTGAGCAGGAAAGGCTCCCAGAGCACTGTCACCTTTTCCCCTCACTGAGAACCTTGTACATTCCTGCAACTTCTTACATGATTTTTCCTAGTCCAGAGATAGAAGTTATGTATCTGAATGGCATATAATAAATCCCCTTATGAGAGGAGATTAATTTGTGTTTATTTATTATAAAAATAGTATAACTTTCCCCTACAATAATAAAACCTTGCAAGCCACCTCAGTCTCTTGCAAGAAAGAATAAAAAAATGAGAATTCTTTCACACCATAAGGAAGAGTGATGTGATGGTTCAGTAGTATCTGGAATTTACTAGATAAAGTACTTGTTGTCCCACTTCCCTGCTTCACAGAAAGCCTAATTTATTTTGCCCCACAGGTAGTCTACATCAAGTTTGCAAGGTCTTTTGAAAAGCTTGGGTTTCAATAAGGAGGGTCTACTTTTTGGCTCTTTCAGTCACACAAAATTACATTATGTATACCTGAAGACTAAAAAAAAAGAAAAAAATTATATTTCTTTGGTGAAAAAAAAAATCTTACAGGAACACATAGGTTCTAACTGCCTGGACTATTGGCCCTATCAATTTTTGCCACCCATTACAAAGAAGAATAGCTAAAGCAAAGTTTAGGGGTATGTGAGAGACAATACATTATTTACATCTAAAATTTCATAAACTCAAGTTAGAAATACTGTTGTCATTTGAAAGTTAGGAACATCCGTGTGCTTTCACCTGAGGTGTTCCTTCAATTTTTCCCTGACATACTGAGTAGGTTTTGAAATATGTGTCGCTGCTTGAGATACTCAGGAAGAAATGTTTGTATAGGAAGAGTCATGGTCTTTTAATTACAGACTCTGTTTACACTAATATCACAGCCATCAGCAACTGCATCCATGCAGTGTCAGCAGTAATTAGCACTGAATATATAGGCCTCTACTCAGGAAGAATTGCTGAATGTATGATTTAACAGCACTGGGAGTGCTCCTACATTATCCCACACAATAGCATTTTTAGTATACACTACAAAAGTCTAAAAAGGATTTGCTGTTTAAGTATAGGTCCCAGCTTACTCTGCACTAACCTTCCCAAGAAGACAAGACTGGAGTAAGTGGAAAATGTTAGGTGTTAAGCATTAATAGTATAATGCAGGAGCAAATCTCATTTGACATGAAAATTTTGGTCCCAGTCCCATTGCCTTTCATGCAGTTATGACTGTAGCTATGCTTGTTAAGAAGACAGTCCAGTGTTAAGGCACTGATAAAAGAGTATTTCAGTGGACTCACTTCTGACTTGCAGTGCAGCCTCAGTTAATGTGATGGAGGCTTAAACCCTCTAGGTTTCAGAATATTGCAAATTGAGTATCACAAGTTACTTGGACTTAGTTACACAGATTTAGGCAAGCCTATTCTTCAAACAAATATTTTTCCCCTTCAGTGCTAAACATATCACTGCAACATTTGTTTACTAGGTCACTGGTATTCAAATTGGAGTTTCTTCTTAAACCAAATTCCTCCATCTTCTTAATTACATGCAGAACATGCTCCCAAAACCACAGGGAGGGTAAATTCATTTTTATTTTATTTTTAAATAATGGAGCCTTTATGCATTCTGAAATGAAAGTCTGCCTTCAAATGGAGGTTTCTCCTCTTCTCTCAGTCACGGGGTTCTGGGTGCAGAAAGCTTACTGAAAGATGGGTGAAAATTGTAAATAATTTAGAAAAAATACTATACATTCTAGAATCTCCTGCTCCTTGCTGAATTTGTTTTGGCATGCAGAGACACTAATGCACCTGTGGAGAGAATGTTCTCCGTAATGGATGACATCTGGTTTGAAGACAAAAGTAGAATGTCAGTAGACATTGTTAAGGGAATGACAGTGGTAAGAGCCAATCCTGCTGGTAACTGCAAAGAGGTCTCTGAGCAACTGTTTGAAAACACACACACACAACTTCCTCAGAAAACTCAGCATAAAATATCTGCAAACTGCTTGCAGAAAATACTTTAAGACCTCCAAACCTTCTTTTTTTTTTTTTTTTTGTTAGAAGGATCAACCCAAAGTTTTTAAGATGTTTTAGAAGCAGTCTTAAAACAGACTTTTCTTTCCAATAGTATGTAAAACAACAGTACAGCTGTTTATATGGGCAACATTCTGGTGTATGTATTATATTCTTCAGGGAAACATAAGGATAAACTTCCTTGAGATTTTTAATACTTTTTGAAATTATCTTCTGTTCTAAATTTAATTTAGCCATAATAAGTCTAAAGAATTGTTCAGCCTTTTGTAGTCTTCTTAATTTTTTTGATTACTGGTTACTGCACTTAAAAGTAGTTTGTTGATGAACTTTGAATCAAGATCAAATTACATTTGAGAATTTGACCCAAAATTAGGATACAATTTCAAGCTAATGCTTAACTCTTACAAAAATTTTTCAATTTCTTAACTGTGAGTTTCTCAGAAGTTATCCCCTCTTTGCACAGAAATAGATCCTAATGTTGCAGGATGGAACATTCACTGTATATGTATACTTAAATGTGTATGAATCAAAATATTAAATAAATGACTGAGGAAATAAAAAGTAAATAGATTTATCTCTGCTTCTAAAGATCCTCCATAAAAGGAATAGCTCCTAATTTTACTGATGATATGCCTTAGTACTGCATGCCTTATTATTAGAAATAATTCCAAACCCCATTTATTTCCATTCATTTTATAGGGAATGACATGCAGTTCTTTTAGAAAGCAAGTAGAAAATACCTAGACTTCTCTGTTATATGTGATTTACAGTTCTTTCCTACCACTTGCCTTCAAGCAGAGGTATCTTCCTAATTACTCTTCATATTCTCAGTAAGACCTAGGTAGATAAAGACCCCCCCCCCCACCCCCGCCAAAAAAAAAAAGTAACAGTGGAAACTAAAGAAGGCAAACAGACTTTTTTAATTGCATGGTTGTCTAGGTCTTGCAAATCTTGTCCTAGAAATTAGTTCTGATGTTCATCACATTTATCTTTCAGCAGTAGCTGCACCATAGCTGAATGCCTAACCAGGGCATGCTTCCTTTTGTGCTCTGAGGTAGGTATTTGAAGTAGATCAGATGAATCAGATTGTAGTCATGTCTGTTATTCAGACTCAGTCATGGTCATGAATAACTGAAGCTAATTATTCACAAGAATAGTGCCTTCAGAAATATTTGCTAAGGTGTAGTTGATGAAAAAAAGATGTCCCAATAGCCTGCTCACCAATGCAGCTGTGACAGGACAGTCTAAGAGGGGCATAAGGTAAACCTGAAGGGCTCTTCTGTGGTAATCCTTCTTCCTATTGTCTAATGGTTTCCTTAATGTGTCAATATTTCATTTACATTTGTGTGACCATGCTCTGACAGGAATGCCAATAAAGCCTTCAGATGCTAAAATCGTTCTGAGTTATTTCTGTGCGTGGGAGTCAATATGATGCAAGCCAGGTGAGAGACTTGGTTGAATCAGGCCATGACAGATGCAGAATTTTCCAGCAGCTGTCCCAGAAATTTCTGCCCTCACAGCTGTTTGTACCCACCCCTACACTGAAGACAGGCCACAGGGAGCAGGTGGGGACCGAAGCAGCAGTAGCTGGCGTAGTCAGACCGAGGGAGAACATGAGAACACCTTTGCTCTTCTGGGGATCAATAAACTGCAGAGCCCCTTGGTAATGGCTAAGAGGTTTTGATGGCTCTGTTTTTAAAGATATGTTTCTCCTGCAGAAAGATCAAGAGAGTCTCTTCTGTTTCCAAAAGCAGAGAATCTCTGTGATCCTTTGTTCAGAAAAAAAAAAAATCTTTTTGTAACAGAAAAAGGCAAGTATCTCCAAGCTACATCTAGTCAAAGTCACTGGGATTTTTGTTCCTACAGGTATGGATATATAGATGATGCTAACATGATTTGGGAAAATAAATGTGTTTTAGGCCCAATTGTGATAATGAGAAAAGCATTATGGTAAGGTGGAAGTGAACATGAGTTTCTTCCTCTCTTGTCTACATCTGTGTCAATATATAATTTGTGCAAAACAGCATGTGAAATATTTAAAAACATAAGATGCAATATACTTGTAAAGCATTCTGCATTCCAAATGAGTTCAAGTAGTAATAACATTAAATAAGTGACTATTTATTTTTTCAGTAGAGATATGTTTTTCAATATGATTAATAGCAGGAAAATAAAATATTTGGAAGGTTATTTATCTGCATCTGGAAATCTAGACTCACTTATTCAAGAGGCCATAAGCCCTCAATTGTTTGGAGTAGGGGAAACTAAGAGGTTGCATTTGAGTGCTAACAAATTGAATCATTCTACAGCATTCATTGTTTTGTCCTCTTATTAAGTGAAAAAGTATAAAACATAATAAGCAGCTACATAAGGCAGATCCTACGTGAAATTATTTATGCTATTCATAACCTTTTTAACAACAGGCAGATTTCCAACACAGTGATTTACAGGTGTTTTTCAATAAACGTAATCAAAGTATTATCTCTTCTTTTGAATAAGCCTCTGTTGGAGCAAACAACGAATAGTCTGTTCTCTTTAGTTTACCTATTTTTTTTTTCCTGAGTCCCTGGAAACTTAGATGTCAGATATATAAATATACATCTTGTATTTTAAGGAATAATAGTATTTTAAGGTTTAGAAATTTCCAGTTCTTTAACAACTAACATGTGATATTAATGGTCAAATTTCAGACTATTAATGAGGCTCCTAATATCAGTCAGGAAATTAGATATTAATAATGGACCTGAATCTAACCCAGTGAAAATCTCCAGAGCTTTGGAAGCATTCACATTCTGACCTGAATAGAAGAAAAACAGCTTATGTCACCATGAAAGCAATCCAGCTAAGTCACCTATGTACAGCACAGCCTGCACATGGTAGCCTAATATTTCAGGTGTACCCCAGTGTAAATTCTTTCCACATCTGACTTAACTTTCCAGGTGTTTTCAGACCAGTGTGTCTTGAGAGGAAGGACAGGTGCAAAGTACTCCTTCTTTGCAAAACATATCCTTAAGAACCACCTAAAATGAACAGATTACTGAAATAGTACATTATATACTATTAGTTTTGTGTATGTTATTAATTCTGGGAAATATTTATAGACTAAGACTAAAAATTCTGGTTTTGTGAAGGCCTTGTGAATGAACTTTTGTATCCAAGTATTTGAACTGTGAGCCTCTCCATTATTTTCTATCAAGGGCCACAGTTTATTCTCATTTTAATGATAGCATCTCATTTTTATTAGTTTACAAAGACTCCAGTATATAAAACATACGCAATAGTAGTAGCTATGAAATATACTGGAAATAACTATTTCCAGTAATTGAATACATTGCCTTTGGCTTTAAGTACCAAAACAAGTCTTAAGAAAAATCTTTTCTACAGGCTATACATTCACTAGTCTCTAAGCTCATCATACAAAGTAGCTTTCTTTCACCTCTTAGCAATTAAAAGCAATGAAAATTTTTGTCTGTTATTGTTGATTAAATTATAGACCCCTAATTCTCAGGATATAAACACTGTATTCCCTCTCCAGAATAAAATGAAAGCTGGGGAAAATGTGTTTGTTTGAATAATGTGTGGAAAGAGGGAGAGTGAAGGACTCTATCCAAACCCAAGTGCTGTACATGGGTTTTATATGGCCATGCACTCCTAGGGCTTTTTACTGAAGGTAAATACAGCATGATTATAAGAACTAGCAAAATTCAGGTCACATTTTGACAGAACTAGTTATGTTTAATACTCTCAGACAAAAATCTGTCACAAAACACTGATCACCTTTCCCATTCAAATTAATTAATAAGATATTGCTGATCTATTTACCTTTTTAGTCTGTATTGCATACTGTACCTCCATATCAGTCTGATTTAACTGCCTCAAGTTCTGCAGTAACCAGAATGATTCTCTGTATATCCAAAAAATCTAATAAGTCACAGAATTGTAGCCCTGAGTCTTGTTTGATTTCTCTTACATATGTAACCTTCAATGGTCTAGAGCTGGTGACATTTCCTTGTTTATATTGGAGTACTGCTCGGGAATCTCCCTTGCTTTTCATCTCCAGACTACATTTTCCATCTGATTTAATATGATGGGATATCTTGTAGACAATGGGGACTAGGGCAGAGGTGGGGAGGGAACACTGAAGAACTAAAACACAAAATAACACATGCACATTAAGATCGGAAGAAAGAGCAAAAGGAAAAAAAAGGAGGAAACTTTATTTCTGACCTCACAGTATACAGAATTCCAAAAGTGACAGTGGACTGGAGGATGGAACTGCCACCTCTCCAACCACACTGGTCAAGCCAACAGTCCATCAATTCTCTCCTCCCACAAAGAAGAATGCAAAACAATCATTATTTGCATGACAGTGCATGAGAAACTCCAGTAGAAATATGTAAACATCAGAAGGCACAGAAAACTTTATAAAGAACTTTAAAACTTTTAAAAAAGAGGGCAACATGTGTAGAAGATATATTTCAGAAAATTTGGAAGACAAGCCACCTTTCCCTCAGAGAAGACCTGATTCTTTTATCCATTCATCAGCCATTTAGAGAGATTATTTCCTAATTTTTGCATTCCAGTAGTCTTCCATTTTGGTAAAGAATTTTTTTAGGAATGTAATGTGTTTTTGTTAGGTATCAGGAAGAAATTTGCCTTATTAGCAATCAGTTTGGCTTTTCTACTGTCCTTATTTCAGTATCGAATGTGCAGTGAAGTGAATAGATAAAATGTTTTGATTTTTGCTATGTTTCATTTTCAGTCAATATATTGGCTACCCCAGCTTGACAGTGATACAGTGTAGAAAAAACTATAAATATCTATAGGGATGTAAGTTTTTTATAGGTCTGGTGCCCAGTGGAGAAAGCGAAATTCTTCAAAATAACAATTTTAGGTTCTTAGTGTTTGGTTTGGGTTTTTTTATTTTGTTCTGGGGGATTTTGTTTGGATTTTGCTGTTGCTTATTCTTGTTAGCTCTATCTTCACCTTTGTCTTGTGCAGAAAATGAGAAACTTTTGGGGATTGATTCATACCTGTGAGCATCTGAATGGCAATCTACCCAGTTTTAAAAGTGAGATGGTGTGCTTTGTTATGTGAAAATTACTTAAAACATGAATCTATTTTAGTTAAGAATTTCAAGAATTTTCAGTTTATACATTGTCTGAGAAATGCTCTTACTAGGCTGGCTAGTCCAGGATCACCAGGGAGAAGGGCTATGAAAAACACCACCTGCCCATTGGAGTTTTCTCTCTCAACAAGGTACACATGCATGAAACAGAAAAACACAATCTGACCACATGAGGAAGTGACCAGACCAAGCATTTTTTCCTGTTTGTATAGTGCCCAGCACACCACCAGCCTGGGCTTTGAATAGTGTTTTGTGGCCATGGTAATTCAGGTGAGAAATAACCACAGTTAAACTTCCTTCAAAACTTTGGTATAAGCAATATTGAACTTTGTTCACCTGAGGGTAGAATTAAGAGGCGTTTCGTGTTATGTGAAACATTAGATTGCAGATATCTTTGCAGACGGTTTCTAGGAACAAGGGGCATTTCCACTGCCTAACTTAACTACTGGAGTTGGTCTGTTGTGCACTGCTTATTGCCTCCTCCTGGTAATTATTTTTTGGAAAAGGTGGTTGTAGGGACACTCATCTCCTTGTTTAGATACTGTGTTTAGCTGTGTAACTGTTGGATGCCTTTTCTTATCTGCCCACAGCTCCTAGTTGGCTGTTCTGGTTCATCACCATGGTTTGATATATAATGCTACCAGAAGTATAAAGGCCTTTGAGTTGGGGACTAGATATGCAGACAATATTTTCTTAATACTTCTTCCTTTGTAATCTTTTTTTTAAACAACTTATTCGATTATTTTAAAATTCAACAGCTTCCTACTGAAAAAGAAGTTTCCTTTGTCCTAGGCCTGACCCTGTGACAGTAAGAAGAAACCCTCTCCCATCTAGTGGGATTCTTCCATACCTGTGTTACTTTCCTTCATTAAAAAAAAAAAAAAGAAAGAAAAAGAAAAAAATATATATTAAACAGTAAATCAGCTCTGGAAGAAGGAAAAAGATGTATGAAAATACTTAATGAAAGCTAATCTCTGTATGCTTTATAGGTATAAAGTAAGCCTTAATCATAACCCTGCTAGTTGCTAGCTTTTTGTCTAGCAAAAATTAAGTGTTTCAATAATACCAGGCTATTATATTGGTTGTGTTTACACTATGGAATTACTAAAATTAACCGAGAACTCCATGCCCCCACTTACATGAGCTGCAAACTCAGTGCTTTTTGTGGTGGATATGGTGTTAAGTGTAAGCAGGGTATTATAAACTGAGGTCAGATTTCATGAGCCCCTACCAACATGAGGACTGACAATACAGTGCCCTTCATTTAAGGAATAGGATAATTATAAAACTGCTTTGAAATTTGTAATAGCTAACAACATCAGTCTAGTTCAGATTCCATGTTTTTGTTTGCTCTTTGACTGATCATCAGATTAGTTTAACTTTGAACCTACAAACACAAAACAGTAGCTAAAAAGTAACATGTTGCATTTTTTCTGTAGCAAAATTATGATTAAAGACACTTCACCTGGGAAAATTCAAATCTTCACCATAAACATAATGGTGCTTCAAAAGAGAACTAATGATTTAGTTTATGAATTTTAATTTCTGTTTTAAAAGTCAGCAAATGCACTTTCTATAAATGTAAACCATCTGTTGGCACCTTTTAAAAGACTAGAATTCAGTTCATCCAAGCATGAATTATTTATTTAGAATTTTTTCCCTAAGTAAACTCTAGGTTTTCTTTTTTTTTCCTCTCTCTTCCATAATAAACCATGTTTCTGTGTTCTGACAAGTTTCAAAATCAACGCATTCATAATGGTCATATATACAATGTGAAATGTTTTGAATTATGATTGGATCATAAAGGTAGTAGAGAATTGTTTGTAGCACATTAAAGTGCTTTTAACAGGTATTTTTGGTTTCAAGTAGCATCAGTGTCAGGCAAAGAGTAAGGCAGTGGTGGAGCTATTGTAGGTGTATCACAATTCCTTGGAGAGGTATGTTGCTTTCATAAACCTCTACAAGCTAAATGAGAGCATGTCTCTGTATAGATTTGATGATTAATATAACAAGAGCTGGACTAAAATTGTATTGAAACAGAGGTATGTTGATGACTATTTCTTTGGTAGAATTTCAGCACAAAGTGCAGCTCCAGATCCTAAAGAAGCTGCGGCTTGCACTTGCTAGTTTTATGACACTTCCATCTCACATGGTTTATTTATTTATTTTCTGGCAGCTGTTCTTGATGAGATATATTTGGACACTCGGGAGAGGAAGCAGAAACAGATGATCTATCATGTTGCACTTTGCTAATTAGAACAATTCCCAGTGACCTCCATCTGCATAGTTTCAATTTTGCCTTTGAATCATGAATCAACAAACATTTTCTCTATTTGATATCCCACTGTTCCTTGATGCTGTGAACAAATAGTAGATTAGCCTTGTCTTTCTTTTCTTTCCCAAAAAACCCTGTTTGCTAGGAATTGACGTTTATTGCAGTGCAGCCTGTAGAGACTTGTTTGGCAGTACGATGACCACACCATGGAACATTAACCACTTTTGTCACAGCACGATGAGTGCCAACGGGCAGTCATTTAACTGCTTTAAAAACCATCCTTATGGCATGTCTTATTTCCACTAGAGCTTTGTACCTGCATTCAGTGGCCTGTCACACTCAGTCTCCAACCATTTCCTGTCTTTACGAAAGTCAGTCTCTCTACTGCTCATATTTTTCTATTATTTTACTAGATTAATGTGAAACATTTACTATCCCATATATGTTTATGTCACTGCTGTCAATTACAGCATGCAAAGGGATGAGAGATTTTGCTGAAAACACAGATAAGTAAAAAAAAAAAAAAAAAGAAAACACAGATAAGTAATTTTGGACTGGAAATGTATGCTACTTCATGGCCAAGTTTCAAAATCTATGTGCCCTTCAGCTGTGGTTTCTTCATAAATCCTCTTGAAATTAATGCCAGGAGTTGTCTTCTCATTTCTCATCTGTTTTTCATTTTGTGTAAAAGTTGATTTGAGGTGTGATGAGCGATACTTTTTTCTGATTGCATATTTTCTCATTGGGTGTGATGAGTTTCCTATGTATGTGTTGTGATTTCAGGTTCACTTAGGGGAAACTTGGGAAGTGAGAACTCATAAGTATTTAAGCACTTCAGGATTCATACAGAATCCCCATCTGGGACTACCTATTTCTCTCCATTTGCTGGAGAGAGGACCTGGAGTTAACAGTTAGTTAACTGTTACCTGTCATTCAGGTGTTAACTGCCTAAAAGAAACTGAAATGAAGGTCTTGCTCTTGCCCACCTGCCTCCTCGCCTCACCCCCCCATCCCCCCATTTCAACAGGTTTTGTTCCCTGAAATTTGTTATATCTTTTGTTCTATATAATCACTCTGAGCTGCTATTTTCTAAGTTCTTAAAGTACTTTCAAAATTATATTTTCCAACTACATGCATTTGTTAAAATAAAAGTCAGTGTGGTATTGTTTCCATTTCAAACCAGATTCAATCCTGTGTAGATCTTGATTGAGTTAGTTGTGTGTATCCATAGCTTTAAGAACACGCCCCTGTTGTAATATTTTCAATTTATGTTCACTGCATTTACACAGGTACTGAACATTCTCATAACTGCTTGCATCAGTTTTTCAGGTGTAAGACCACATCAGTTAGTTAATGTAATTTAAATGTTGAATAAGCTTTATAGTTAGAGATCCATTAGTGTCATAAAATCTGAAAATTCATTTAAATATGTATTATGAAAAATATTTAATAAGATGCTCAATTTTAAAAATCAAATTAATAATTTTTATTATCTTGCAGTGTTGTAATAATGTTTAAATCTATTTATGGTATTTAAAATGCAATTTAAAAAGATCCAAAATATATAATTGATTGTATTTATTATTGATATGAGACAATAGATTTGCCAGAATCAAAATAAAATGTTTCAATGTTACTAAAGCAAAATATATCCATTTGTTTAGAATATATCTTGTAAGAATTTTAAGAACATTTCAATGTTTTTGATTTTATTCCAAAAACTCTGGAAACTTTCCTGCTTACATATTGGAATTGTGAGTTGACTACTAGGTTTTGGATTTGGACCCAATACAGGTAAAATTTGCATTTCTTTTAGCTGACATTTATGTGGTTTTTATATTTGCTAACATGCTTTGAGACCATATTTGCACAGCAGAGCAATCTTTTAGATCAAATAAATGAATTACCCAAATTCTCTTCTGTTAATTGGCATGAGTAATTTTTCTTATTTCAGCACAATTGTTCAGTAAGTAACAAAGCCAAGCCAGCAGGCTCAGGAAGTAAATAGCTTTTATTTAATCCATTTTCTCTGTTATTTCGTTCTCCTGCCCGTTCCTCTGGAGGAGAAACCAAGTTGGTGGAGAAAAGGATTTGCAAGTTGAATATTAAGGAATCATTCCATCTCATGTATAAATAGCCACCACTGGAACAGAAGTGAGTTGCACGGTCTGTGCACAATTCATCATTGAGAAGGGAAGAGAGCGGCTCCACCCATGGAGCGTGAGCCGCTCTCCCGAGGCAGCCCAGGCTCCGCCGGCCTTGGAACGTTCGCCAGGATAACGCCAGCCTGCTGCCTTCACCTCTGCTTGCCCAGAGATGCTGCTGGTGCTGCAGAGGGCTGGGGGAGCCAGGAGTGTTTCCTCATGACAGCTCTGCATACAGTGGCATCTGCTATTATCCTAATCGACTTTCCACATAAACATAAAGGCAGAGGCAGCTTCCCAGTGCTATAGGCATTTAACTTAAACATTTATCGTTACACTATAGCAACTGTGCGAGGCCAACATCTCTCAGTCTGCTTGGCTCAGCGGCTTGTTTTGTAACACTCTCAGAGCTGCCAGCTCTCAAGACATTTGGTGTTTTTCTTCAGTCCCCAAATCATGGAATCATGTGACACAGTAAGAATATCTTTCATTTTATTAAAAAAAAAAAAAAAAAGGTGAGCGGGGGAACAAAAAACAAAAAAAGCCCTGAAATATGAAAGAATATTTTTAATCTTTCTGAGCACAAAGAAATGCTTGGAAATACTTCTCTCATCAGGACCTAAACCTGAATAAAAGGACTCTTCTTCCCAGCTGTATGTTTGTGTTTTTAAGAAAGTCTCATTCTGAGGGGGCAGACAGATGATTTCTTGAACAACTGAGGATGTGTATTCTGCACTGGAGATAGATTAGGTGTTCTTGGCATGGAGCCAGAAGAGATTTTTTTCTTTTTCTTCTGTTTATTGAAGAGCTTTCATGTCTTTGGGTAGGAGGTCTCCTTAAAATTTACTGTCACTGACATTTCTATTGAATTTAGACGGTCTAACTTCATATTCAAATATTATTATTATTGATTTGGGAAGTCATAATAGGAGTAGTCATATTTTAGATATTAGCACTCTTCTGAGGTCACCAATTTTATGGAGAGTAGTTTTCTCCTCCATTCTGTTAGTGATGTAAGTTATGAATGGTTATACTTTATTTCTTAGAAGTTTATTTCATGTTTTAAGACATCAGCGAGTTTGGAGTTCTGGTGAAAGCCTGGCTTATATTGCATGCAATGAAAGCTTGGTAGGTTTCTGCCTATTTTGAAAAAATAACCCATGCCTAATCAGAAATCTTGGATGCTGCAGATTTGAACCTTGGTCCTATGAGGACAGAATCCAACTCTTCAAATGCAGTCAGACATTGCAGCCAATAATCTGTGTTGTGGAAGGATAAGCACATAGCCTGAATTCTCTCTTCTCTAACACAGTCTAGAGACCACTGCAGAATAAGAACCATTTCTTACAATTGTTTTGGCTTAGAGGATTTCTTTAGCCTAATATCCAAATCTAGATTGCTTGGTAATTTGCAGAAATATCATTTCATAGAAGATGAAGTCAAAATTTGTATCCACCAGAGACTAGTAATAGTGAAGAAAAATTATGTCAGCCTGCAGGCAGGTCATTGACTGAATTAAACAAAATCTATTTAGTTTCTTGCCTGCTCTGAATTGAAGAGTGTAGATTTACCTCACACTTGGATTTCTATGGAAATGTATGTGGAAATGTACAAATTCCAAATGTTCAATAATCCACTGCAATTTGTTATATTTTTCTGTCTAGTTATTTTACAGCTGTTGTTAGTATAATATTGTGGCACACAGTATTTTATTTTTATTTCCTTTCCTTATTTTTATATTGCTCTTGAAGAAGAGCATTTGATACTCTTTCACAAATATATGCTTATGATTTCTCATCTGTTGTGAGTTTTGTGTATGTGCTGCCATGTGGTCGTTTTCTCAGACAATTAGCAAGTTTATTTTTCCTTTAACATTTTCTGAGACTTAGAGAAGCATCCTATGCAATAGGGTGTCCAATTTAATATTTAAATATATGCACACAGCTCATTTTTTTTTCCTAAGAGCATTTTAGCACAATAGTGATTTTTTTTTAGATGAAAAGCAGAAGAATAACTGCAATATAATCAAACTACGTTACTTACTCCTTGATCCAGTTCTTCCTTCTCTGAACACCTATGCTGGCTGCCTAACAGAGATGGCAAGAATTCCCACAAGTGTCAATACCTGAAAGGGGTTTACTTCCTTACATCAGGCAAATTATGGTTGCCTTATATGCCTTGAGCTACAAAGTTTCTATTTGCCCTGAAACTGTAATCATAGCTCAATTAATATTTCTATTTATCTTAATTATTTGAGTTTGTTTCAGAATGCTCCTTTATTTACTCCTCTGGTAGTATTTTCTGCTGTAGGTTCAAAGGCTTATTTCATAAATGTATTTCATAAGGAAGCTGATGCTTTTAAAAATTATTTTATCTTCTTTTAGTTATCATTGAATGTTTCCATTTTCTTGCATTATAAAACAGTGTATCAGCCTAGTTAGGAAGACATGTATTTGGAGGAAAAGCTAAGATGAGAGCTGATGATGATAGACAAAATAGGACAAAATTATGCTGGTG
Source organism: Chloebia gouldiae (assembly GCA_003676055.1). NCBI lineage: Eukaryota > Metazoa > Chordata > Aves > Passeriformes > Passeridae > Chloebia > Chloebia gouldiae. Next base: position 26,379,411 of record QUSF01000003.1, on the reverse strand, counting down.
TTCATATGAGAAAGATTTACAATGGAGAGGCTGAAGCATCTCTTTTGAACTTAGTGATATTTGCATAAACTTCCCTAAAATCATCTTTTTACACAAAACACTGCAGGTAAAGTAAGATGATGTAAGATGATGCTCAAAAATTTTGTTGACCTGTTTGGAGAATTTCTGATTTGTTGCCTTCACAGAGAAAAACCAGATAGCCTGTAAGGTATTTTATATTCTTTGACATCAGAAATCTGTTATGATTTCTATGTCTTGGATCCCAGGCATTTCTCATTTATCATGCTTTTGAGCCTAAAACTTTCTGGCTAACAATTTTGAACATTACTTTTCTCTGGCATTAGCAAGAACCTTGCCTAAACTGAAAAAGCTTGGGATTCAAACTCCAGATCCCCACTTTATTTTGTGTTCTCATACTCTTGGCTTGATTGCTTACCTAAGTTTAAAAAAACTCAGCAAGTTGGAAACAAAAGCTACAAATGCTATATGAAATGTATGCAGTGGCTGCTGCACCATTTACACTGTAGATGAATAATAGACTAGTATGTAAACAGATGCAAGCCAAAGATGAATGCAAAATTAATAAGGACAAGCAAAGAGAATAAAATATAGGAAGATAAGATTTGGGAATATTTAATGATTTTTCTGAGAAAATACTGTGCCAGTGACATGGCACATCTCTGTTCACTGTGGTATAATCAGAATTTCAGAAGGACCTTTCTCCTTTGGGCATATATTTGAAAAAAGAAAAAGAAGTATAAAATCTACATATGAATCTACATATGCAATTACTGTACTTTTTTGGTGAGGGTTCAAAATTAGCCATTCATCAGATACATAGTCCTAGGTTATTACTAGACCAAACAAGGTTCTGCTTTGTGAACTCTGACAAATAAAAATATTCTCTTCAGACAAGGACAAATATCTTACAAGAATCATGTCTGTAGTCCAAGTAAAAACTATTATCTTATGTTTTAATAACTAAAACATTGTTTAATTCAAATTTAGTATCACCAAAACATGAAGGAAGACAAAAGGAAGACATAGAAAGAGAAGGCAGAGAAAGGAAAAATACTTACACAGAAAAGATGCAGAAAAATAACACTCTGGTATTGAAAAACTGAGGTGTGTGTTATTTCTACCATGCTAGTTTCATAATGCTGAATTTAAATAAACTGATAGGGCTCACTTGCAGTGTTTTGAGTTCCATAGGGTTCAGGAAAGTTTAAGCTGCTGACCTGCATACCATTCTGTGACTGTCTCAGGCAGAGGGGATTGGAAGTCATACTAACCCCTAACACAAGGAGCAGGAAGAAATGTCTTGCTTTAAGTCATTTCAGTGTAAGGAAAATGTGGATTGAATTGCTCAAACTTGTAAGCCTTATTTTGTTTCTTTCAGCTAAAAGCTCCCAGGCAGGGAAAGTTCATCTAACTAGGCACAAAGCATGACTGTAGAAATATTCCCTCAATAACTGATATACTGTTGTGCTGTGTATCTGTTTTTCATAATCTTCATCTTCTTTCCAGTCTACAGAAACTTGTGCTGTGCTAATTCTGGAATAGTTTGTAGCTCTTTCTGTAAATTTCATGAGTAGAGTACTCTGCTTTTGCACTGGGAAAGTCTAGAAGCTGATTGATACATCTACCTTCAGCAATATAATATTCAGCTATACTTTTAATAAAGCATAATATTTAATAAATGTGTATTTCTCTTTTACTCAGAGTAGATTTTTCACCATGTTAAGAAATAAACCCTTTTTTTTTAAGGAATTGTGTTTTGATGGGCATGTTGGGACCTGAACAATTAAAATCCCATTTTAATGATCCTTTACTGTCATCATTAGAATTGGAAAAGCATAGCAGCATTTGCTGTAGTTTTTCCACATATATACATTTCAGACTGAAAAGTGCAGTGCACAGTCATTCAGAACAATCACTAAAATTAATTGACTCAGCATATTTGACACCTTAATAATTTTGACACCAAGTTTTTGTAAAATTCGCACCAGTGTAAATTTAATGGGACTGACACTATAAAAGAAAAATAAAACAGGCAGTCTAGAAACATTTCTGTGCAATTTAGGCACATCTCTCATGTTTACTGTCATAAAATTTTATGGCTGCGTAGGGAAGTCAAATTATCTACAGGAAGCTAAAAATTAATAAATACCTCTTTAAGTATGCAAGAATAGATTAGGTCTTTTCAGGAGAGGTGAAAGCAGCATTAGACAAAGGAATCTACACTCACACATGCACATATCCCATTCTGTTCCAATTTAACTACTGGAGATTTTGCTGGTGCATGAAGTAGATAAAGCAGAACTACAATCCAAATAAATATTTCAGTCATTCAGTTTTATCTTGTTATGGACCTTCTTACTTTTAAGAAGAATACAAAAAGGCAAGATGTCTGTAAAGGCTGAGGATATGGGTCAGTGCTGGGCTGGACTCTCCCAGTACTTGCAGATGGCATAGAGAGAGCAGCAGGAGAACACATGTAGTCAGCTGGTCACAGGTAACCTCTAGGTCTTCTGGCCTCTTTTTAGTCTGTATGAGCTGGGAGAAAATCCTCTGTGATCTGTCCTATTTCACCATTACATGTGCTTTCTGAGAGATTTTACACACTTTTGAGAACTTATGGCATAAATATTACTTGTGTGCCTTTCAGTTTACTGTTCATAGTGACAGATTCCTACACAGGAACCATTATCTCAGACCATTTCTACTTGGCAGATGACCAAAAGTCATTTTCATAAACCTGATTTGTTTCCTGTGTTTCAGAGGGCTGGTTACGGTTGTTTGCAAATTTGCATGAACACAGTATGTACTTATGTAAACAGAAATGCAAGGAAATAATTGTTACTGTGGCTGCTTAATTCAACATTCGAATGTATAAATATCTTTCTACTCTTTGAATGTGAAACTTGCCCACTTGAGGAGTGGGTTCTGCAATAAGCAGGCTGTCAATTGCTGGTGGGCATCTTTTGGCACCTCTTTGAAGTTCTCCATCTGATTGCATCTTTGCACCAATCTCTCTGCCTTTTCCTTCCATTTGCCTGGTCATTCTATGCTATCATAGCATATACTTTGCTACTTGCATGGCACAACCCTCATGAATCTTCACAGATTTTCTCAAGCATTTTGGATCACACTGTCTTTGGGATCACTGTTTTCTCCCCAACAAAAATTAGTAGAATTTAGCTTGGTAGCTTATTTAGCATGTTTCCTGTGTGATCATATAAACCCTCAGATTAACAGAGCATAGGTAATCTCGGCCTTGTGCTGTCTGCAGGTTTGACATTTATACCCTGGAGATTCACAGAACTTAGATAAATAAGGCAGGCTAATACTAAGTCTGTTTTCGGGTATGCTGATTTTTATTATCTTTGGTCTGTCCATTAATACAATGATTGAGTTGCCAATTTCAGTAATTTTCTTCAGTTTTCTCAATGGGACAGTGTAGAAGTTTTTGAGCACACATCCTGCTTCCCATTCCAGTTAGAGCATGCTGCCAATTCAGAGGCATTAAAGGGAGCAGTGGAACGTCAGCTACCCAGCATCCACTGTTTTTTTACAGGGGTGGGCTTTGTGCTTTATTTCCTTTCCTGATTACTGATCAGCAGGTATGTGTTCTCTTTCAGTCAGTGGCTTTCCTTTGATTATTTTTCTTAAGCACAAAAAGTATTTCATATGATTACAAAGAAAGTACAAAATCTGAATCAGAAATTCCCCAGGTGTCTTATGCTTTCTTAATATTTTCTGGTAATTATAACAACTTTTCTTATTATGGAAATTACACAGTGGCATAAATATTCTGAAACATTGCAGAATGAAACAGAGAAGCAAAGCACTGTCACAATATGAACTGTGAAGAGACAGGCAAGGGATACTGTATTCAGAATTTGGCTTTGTAATCTGACTTAGAGGATTTTTCTACTTGAAAGAAAAAAAGGTTTGCATTCTGAACTTTTTAATATATTTCTTAAACTATTCCCCCTGTGTGAGAAAAAAATTAATGGCAAATGGGTCTGTTCATAGTAGCTAAGTAATTAGTCTTTCCTGGACACACCATTTGGCAGTATGATTGGTCTTGTACATTGGAAAAAGAAATTTACACTAAGACATATATCCAGTGTCTGGAAAGAGTCTGGCTCAGTCTTCTCTGCACCCTCCTTTCAAGTATTTGTATGCATTAACCAGACCCCTGGTGCCATCTCTTCCCCAGGCCAGAGGGTCTCTCAGCCTTTCCTCATAGGAGCGATGTTCCAGTGGCTTGATGGCCCTGCACTGGATCCTCTCCAGTGTGTTCACGACTCTCTTGCACCAAGGAGCCCAGGACTGGACCCAGCACTCCAGGCACAGCCTCACCAGTGCTGTGTGTGGAGGAGGGATCACCTGTCTGCATCTGCTGGTGTTATGCCCAATGGAGTCCAGGATACCCCAGGCCATCTTTGCAGCCCGGCCACATTCCTGGCTCATATTGGAGTCCATCAGGACTCCCAGGTGCTGTTCTGACAAGCTGCTTCCAGCTGGGTGGGCCCCACATGTACTGGTGCCTGGGGTTGTTCCTTCCCAAGCACAGGATTATGTACTTTGCCTTGATGAATTTCATTATATAATTTCACAGCTCCTCCACCATGGTTTATGAAGACTTCTCAGCATCTGAACAAAGGGTTCAAATTCTCTCATGGTGTGTCTAACAAGGGGATTTTGCATAGCTATAGACCCATATAGAGATTTTAGGCTAGCCTGAAAATGACCTAGGAAGTGGAGAGATATAAATAGCATGGTGTTACAGTATTTACAAAGTAAAACTATCAGCCTGGAAGTGCATAAGGACATTTTCTGGAGACTTTTTCTAAAATGCTAGCTCATCCCAGGAAGTGAACACCATATCCCAAAGTGTTACTGGTCATTAACTTCTCCTCTAACGTGATAGAGTCAACATCCTTGGCTACACTTATGGCTGCAAATTAAACGAGGAAAAACATCAAGTCCTGGCACATGCTTATTACCAAGACTACTGCCTGATGGAAACTAACTTTCCATGGTAATGTCTGGGTGCAGGCCAGGGACTGTTCCCAATAGGCAGTACTGACAAAGCTATACTGTTATCTGACAAGAGAGATTTAACTGTATGGGAGGAAGCCATTCTGTGCCAGTTAGCCCCAGGGCCACAAAACCTGACCTTGTTTAGTTTAGCATTACAGACAGAATACTATGACTAGAAGGCAAGAGGAGGGTAAGACAATATGAAGAGAATGCAGTTGATCCGTGGGTGTAGCAGGAGGCATCATACTGTGTGTTCTCAACAGAAGGGTTGAGATCTACATGTGCAGATTGTATTTATTCTCAGGTGATCCAGTATTGCACAGATCCATGGTCTCAAATCCTGGAGAGCATTTCTTTAAAAGATCCTTGCTTAGTTTGGAAAGCTTGAGAACATGAGGATGGTTTCCAGCTCCTTAAAGTAGGAGGAGATCATCTGTTTTCTGTGTACACAGAGAACAGAACAATGATTAAGGGGTTTAAATTCTGTCAAGAAATTCAGACTGGAAAGGCAATGAAGATGGTGAAGTATCTGGAGGAGAAGCCACATGAGGAGGGGCTGAGGTAACTTGGTCTGTTCAGGCTGGAGGAGAGGAGACTCAGGAGTTCAGTTGCAGTTACATCTTCCTCCTGAGGGGAAGAGGAAGGGCAAGCACTCATCTCTTCTCTGTGGTGACCAGTGACAGAACCCAAGGGAATGGCCTGGAGTTGTGTCAAGGGATGTTTGGGTTGGATATCAGAAAAATGTTCTTCATCCAAATGGTGTTTGGGCACTGGAACAGGCTCTCCAGGGAAGTGATCACTGCACCAAACCTGACAGAGTCCAGAAAGTGTTTGGACAATACTCTTGGATACATTGTGTGACTTGTGGGGATATCCTGTACTCATCAGGGTTGGGAGTTGGACTCAAAGACCTTTGTGGGTCCTTCTAACTCAATTATTCTGTGATTTCTTTAATAGTTTTTCTTCAGTTCTACTTTACTTCCCTCAAGTTGAAGCCCTGCATAAGAAAAGTGGCTAATGTCAAGACAATGCCTTGACAAGGGTAGAGAAGAGGAACAAAACAAAATTGGTGTCATTTGTTTCCTACATTTACACATTTCCTGTTCTAATTCAATTTTTTTTCTACCGTGGATCACTGGTGTATCTTCTGGTTTTCAAGAGTTATTTTCTGTTTTCTTTAGGAAGTCACAATTCTCATTCAGAGGACAGGACCTCTCAGAATAGATAATAACTGTTATAATATCAGTGTATTTCTAGAAAGTCATTTGTGTTACTGATCATAGCCCAAAAGCAGTTTCCAGAATGTTTACATTAGATTTAGTGTCTTTCCATATTAGAGATTTCAGTTGTTACTAAAAAAATAATGAGATTAAAAATTCACTATCATAACAGGCCGGTTCTTATCACTTCTACAACAATCTGCGGTATTAAAATTATAATAGTTGCATTTTGTGAACTAATTCAGCTCATGTGGCTCAGAGTGGCTGGCTTTGCCAGAGCTCTAGAGCAACAACTTTGCCTTTGTCCTTCAATATTGTTAGTCTCCTCATTTGCTTCCTTTAAATTGAGGAAATAATCAATAATACCAGCTGCAGCTGTTTCTGTCCCTTTGTCTGCCAGCCAGTTTCAATTGCAAAATCAAAATCACAAAGAAGCCTGCAGTCATGGAATTAGTGAAGCCCAGAGACTTATGACATAATACAGTCTCTAAGCTTTTAAAACCAGAAATTCTGCAATGAGAGCTAGGTAAGTCCTTTTACCTCTCTGCCTTCTTTCTCCCTTCATGCTGATACACATACAGAAATATACATACTCATATCTACATGCTTTTGCTCTATCAGACTAATATACATAATATTTGAAAGCTTTTTTGGATTGATTTTTATGTTTTCTTTTATAGTTCATTGTTTGTTTCATTTTTTACAACTTCAAAAATATATCTGCAGTATTTGCTGATGTTTAAAGGGAAAACATTTGGATATTGGACTTACAAATGAAAACCTCCAAAGCAGAGTTGCATGACAGGATTTCTATGCTGGACTGTTCTAGAATGAATCACTGTAATTTTAACCATAAATGCATACAGATATCCTTATCCACCTGTTCTGGTCAGACACAAATAGTTCTAGGTGCTAAGTTCCATACCCTTGCTAGTAAATATGCTAACCTGGGAACACTTCCTTTCTTTTAAGGCATTCAACTGATTTTTTGAGACTTGGGGTTTTTTTCCCTTCTAGTGTTGTGCTGCTCACCTGGAAGTTGAAGCACTATATTTATGAGCATTTTCATTAAAAGGACTGCTTCCTGGTTATAATACTAAAAGGTAATACACGAACAGGTTTTAATAGAGGTTCCCAGAACCTATGATAGAGGCAAAGAGTAAGCCAGAATTCCCTAGCTGTTTAGGGTGCAGTTAAGTTCGGCAAACTGAAGGAGAAGTAAATTGATGTTTATATGTCTTCATTAAAATAATTTCATGAGAGGGAATGTGCTCATGCCCTATGTTCTCAATATAAATTTTATTTCATTACATTTCTTTCTAAAATCAATGCAGTCTTAATTTTGCCTTCTAAAATTAAAAATTTGATCCATAATAAAGGTAGTATTTTAAAGACTACGTCAACAGCATTCCCAAATCCAAGAAATCCGAATAGCATGCCTTATTGTTTCTCTACCAGATCTCACAGAACAGCTTTTATGGTCACTTATTACATGCTTCTCTGACAGAGAGAACAGTGAAATCTCTGTTAAAGTAACCCCTCTGAATGCACTCCTATCTCCTGGCAGTGCTCTGTAACAATACTCAGATCTGCATCAGGTGGGAAGCCATGAATCCCACCAGTGCCTGTACAAAGTTAAACCACACGAACTCTGGTGTTTTCTGGATTTTTATTGAGAGTTTTTTTATTCCTAAATATGGAGATAGGATATGAAATAGCAATATTCAGCTTTTCTTAAAAATTATTTTCAGACATCTGGAAGTGAAAATACAGTGATTTTTTTTCCATGTAGATCTAACAGTATTCACAACTGTTATTGCCAAGGACAGTTGCAATTTTTAAACTGTGAGATTATTTTTGACTGATATTGTTCATACTGAGGTTTAGTGATTTATTCTTTGCTGAAATCTTTGCTTATTCTTACTGCAGCATGGTTTCATACGTTAGAAGCAATCTAAAATCTGATACTATGTGAAGGTTTGTGATTTTATTCACCAATGATTCAGTTAATCTCTATTCAAATATTGAGCTTGGAAATCCTCAATATAAAGGCCAAATAATTCTGAACATTAGTGTTGTGTGAAAAATTACTTGGGAAAAATATATCTAAGTAGCTACTGTTATTTTTTTTTATTATGTTCCCTTAATGTAAATAAGTTTTCAAGAAAAGATCTCTTTCTTTGAGGGCATAGGACGAATGAAAAAAATCATTACAAATTAATGATTATAAAATAATCCACTGATAACTTTATAGAAATTATAATAATATAGTATGAGAGCTAGAAAATTTTGGGAAATTATTTCAACTGTTAAGTTTCAATAAATGTCAAGAGGAAAAGTTTACGTAACGTTTTCAGGAAATATGAACTACCAAAAATATGTTTGTGTAACGAATGTGTAAATACAAGCAGTGTGAATCCTGTGAAATAGAAAAATTACATAATCCAGAAATTTGAGGGTCACTGTCACTTGTGTGGTTATCAGTATCTAAGCTCTTTTAGCCTTCTGTGTATTATTCCTTGAGAAACATCATTACACTAAGTTAGGAATTTATTGTAGGTGGAATTTAAAATAACATACTATAAAAATATTACAGGTACCTTATTCCCGTTGAGTCCATAGGCTGTGGGTCTTTTCAGCAAAGTGCTCTGTTGTGTGTGGGGATAGTCTTAGAGAGCAACAGAGGTGCTCTCATCATTGTTGGAGTGCTTTGCTGTGTCCATCAATGATTTTCCTGTTACTTGTTCTGTTGCAGCACTAAGAAACGGGTTCTTTTCCTATTTCCAGACTGGGAATGTGTCTTTTACTTCGGGTAAAATCTTCTGTGTTACAGATCTTTATCTGTAACACTTTATCGCTCTTTTGGAATTTGACTAATGTTGAAGATTTTAAAGTGATAAAGATAACAACAATGCCGTATGTCATTCTTGTTGTTTGGAGGGCATTTTTTGTTTGTTTGTTAAGTTAGATATATCTTATTTGTGCAGACATTTCAAAAAGTGATACCATAAAAATGGGTGTTTCTTCTTTTTATTTTGTGGAATAGAAACTGTTTATTGTGTAGAATAGAAACTAGTAAATGTTATTACTGCTGTGGAGCAGAAGCACAGTCCCAGACCAAAACGACACATTACCCCACTGAAGTTTGGTTAGTTGAGCTTATAAAGCAATAGCTGAGTTAAATCTGAGCCAGATCCCTCTTTTAATATCTACAAATCCTACACCTAGGGTAGCCGAAATTCTGGGAACCCAAGGTCTTTTAATCCACCATAACATTTGTTAAACAACCCCTTGTAAGTTTGATTTTTCCCTGGGGGAGAAGGGGAGGAGGGAAGCACTCGCATATATATGCACAATCTAATTCTACAATTGCAAATGCAAGCTTACTTAAGCAAATCAGGAAGGGAGATCTGGCATGTTGATTATTTTAATTGAATTGTTTCCCCAGATCAGTCAAGAGATCAGAGCTTGTTTATTTCTTTTTCTCAAATGGTTTTCTTTATGCAAGCAAAGTATAAGTATTTATGCTTTTAGTTATCTCTGCCCCTCTTTTACATCACTTTTCTTTGGGGGGGAAATTTCTTCAGTTCTTCCCCCTGCAAAACTATATACTGCAAAAGCTTCCTTCAGCCAGGTTGCCATGCCTATAAAATGCCTGTTCTCCAAAAGGAGAGGTCTGTACACTGTAGCTTGGGATATATTGCTGTGAGTCTTATTGATTTTATTTATTTATTATAGGTGTTTTAGGTATGGATTTATGTTGGTTTTTTTTTTTTTTTGTCTTAACACACGATGCAGATCAGTTTGGGGAGAGAAGAATTTGATGCTGTCATAGCATTGTACTGAGATGGTTCTTATTAGGCCCAAAGAGCAGTATTAGAAAACAGTACATATTATACACAGGAGCAGCTGCATAAAAAATGGTTTGCTTCCTACTACCATTAGATGCTGTTTTCCAGAAGGATTCTTTGTGTCACTTGGATCAATATAATTTATTGTTTTCATTCAGTATTGGCTGAAGGTGTGGGCTTGTTTCCAGCTTGAGATGCAGTGTTCCTTCAGACCAGTAGACTATTATACTGTTGCAGAACAATTCAGTGTTTTCATCACTCTACCACAAGTTCATGATCTAGCTACAGAAATTCCCTAGGCCAAAATATGACATTCAGGAGTTTCAAGGACAAACAACATATTTTAAGTCACATCTTGCTGTTCAATGAGTAAAAAATGTAAACTTTGATAATTTAATTGCATTTAATTTAATAATAATTTAATTGTCAAGATAAATTTTGATTTTCAAGAAGTTAGGCATAACACTTCACTGTGCATCATGGCAGTTGGAAAGTAGTCCAATCAGTTCTTTGGAATCAATTTTAATATCAAAATATTAGTATTAATGAATAGATGGGCTCCCATGAATCTAAATACATCTTAACCTGTGATTGAAGTGCCTGAAACCCATCTAAACCACAGAGAAAGGTCCAGTACTTTTAATTTCTAGTGCTGTGTATACCTTGCAGAGAATGAAATGCATTAGGCACTGCTCAGTTGCCCGACACTAGCTAGCTGCTGATAACAGCTGGGACTTCTAGCAGTGGTCTGGGGAGATGGAAGTGTATTTCCTAGCTCAGGCTTTGTTGTGACTCAGTTCAGACAGGGACATATCCAAGTGCCATACTAGTCAGGAGCACAGATAACTTCTGGTCCTTTACCTTTTCACTATGGACTGCTAGCTAGGGGTCTCATCTAGGAAAGGTGTCTGGGTACTCCACTCTCACATGCTGAGTCCATGTTTCCTGTTTTCAGGAGTACATTTTCTTTCTTTCCTCATAGTCCCATGAAAATTTTTGTTCTTCTTGCACACTGATGGGCCTCCAACATGCTGTGAAAACTGCTGGGCACTCTTCTGTATGGTTTAAACCCTGAGGGTATCCTGCTACCAGGAGCTAAGCAGTCAGTACTGCTGCTGTGGCTATAATTCTCTTTCCTAATAAAAGACAACCTTAGTCTGTTAGTTCCCACCTTGTAATACGGTTAAAGGATCAGGTTCCAAGTGGAAGGGAGTGTTCAACACTTGCTTCTTCCCTGTACAGCCGATGAAAAGAGACTTAAGGGAGTAAGTCTCTCTTGATGAGACAAGGAACTTGTGTGTGTGTCTGTAGAAGGGTTGGATATGCTCAGCTCCTTCCTTCTTCAGTGTCCTCTGAACAGAGGTGCTGGCACTTAAATTCAGTGGATTGCAGCCTGTGACCATAGTGAAAATTGAAATATACTGCATTTTGAAAGGAGATACTGTGACATTAAGAGAATTGTCATGCCAGTATCTAGTAAGCAGTGTTAGTAAGAGGTGGCAGGACACAGAAGATGGCATAGGATGAGTGATATAATAATAAAGGCATAACAGATGGTAGTTCTGGTACTAGGAGTACCAGCATGGTTCTCCACAAACTGAGAGAATGAAGGAATTAAGAAATAAGAAAAAAAGGAAAAGACTAGTAAATATATGTTATGGATTTTACTTATGGAAGATACTTGGCCAGAAAATACACTTTCCAGAAGTGAAAGGTGATGATATAAGAAATATGAACTAGCTAGTAGGCAAAAAACAAATGTAATGTATGTTTTACCATAGGAGATGGTCATTGGTATTAAGTTCTGGATTGGGAGAAGTTGGTTTTTCATTCTGAATCATTTTAGCCTGTTTTTTTGCAGTGTAAATTATGGCTACAGTTGCATGTCTGGTACCTAAGAAGGTATTGGTAATCTTTGGTTTATTTCCTTTGAGAGTAATTTGTGGGCATGAAAGAAGGAAACAGGAGAGCAAGTGCTCCAAATTCCTTCATTTGTTGATAAATGTGGCTGTACCTGCTAAACAGGAATATCACTTTTCTCTGTTAGGTGGGATAACCAGGTATCTGCATCCATTTAGTATGCTTTGGTACTCAATAAGAAGCAAAGAACCTGCAGTTTTTTTGGAAGTATTCATCATTATTTGTTTTGAGGGGTTTGCAGGGATTTTTTTCTTCTCCTTCCTCACTCTGTCTTCAGGTTTGTTTTCTTTTTCACTATGTAAACATAGAAGGAAGTGAGTTAACACTTAATGAAAATAATTTAACATGAGCAATATTGAAATAAGAGAATACCTAAAGACCCCTAAATATATATATATATAAATCAGCAGGGACAGATGATGTTCAGTGAAGGGTTCCTAAATAACTGTCAGAATAGATTGTGGATCCACTTGCCATGATTCTGACAAGGCATTAGAACAGGTGATGTACCAGGGGTCTGAAGAAGAGCAAATGGTTTGCCAATTAGTTGTAAACTGGCAGATTGGACCACCTGGTCCAGCTGTATGTGAAATGTACTTCCCATAAAGTTTTCCTCCCAGATCTTTATTCCTAGGCTACTGGGTTCACAGTGTGCAACAAAGAAAAATAACTGAAGGTTTTTATTTAACACAGAAAAGGAAAGACTACACAAACAAAAACAAGCCCCACAAGCCTCATTTGGTCTTTAAACCTGGTTGTATAGTTGCTATTTGTGAAGCTTGCGCTTTTCAGGTATTTTTCTTTCTCATTTTCAAAGGATCTTTTTATACCTTTTCGAACTTATTTGTGAGCCTCAGCTGTGGTTTCAGCACACAATCAATTTGGAGAGATTTAAAAATATAAATGTTTGAAAGGATACTAATATCAAGGATCACTTTTGGCCATCACCCAAAAGTAACAAAGCTAAATGTCTTCAAATTTTAAATGAAAAGTATGGAAAACATTATTATTACTATTATTGTCAATTTTCAAATTTGTAATTTATTTCCACAAGCAAATGTTAACACCCATAATTTCAGGTTTTAAGTTGGAGTATATTTCTTACACCAAAAATGGATTGAGGTTGTAATAGTCACAATTTGGTTTAAACTGAGAAGCATAGTTATATGAAGAAATATTATCACGTATCTAATGTTAAAATTACAGTTAAGTGTCTGTCTAATAAATCTTAGAGGTTTATTCCCCGTGGCTGAGACTGTCCTATATACTTCTGAAATATATAATTTGGTATAAAGAAAAATTATGTTGGGATGAAAAAAAAATCGTACCAAGCCAAACAAAATCTGTAGACCCATCAGCTTTTGTTGCATGGTATGAAAGTAAAAATTCAATATTGGTCTGACATCCATTCATCTCTATTCATGTATATCTTTTCAAGTGAAAGACAACAGGTTTTTGTTTATCTGTGAAAGCCAAAAAATATTATGATGAACAACTAAATGGACTTTTTCTTATCATCATCTATACAAGAAACTATATGGGGAAGTATGTAAACATTAGTTTATATGAGTGCTATTGGAATATAGGGAATTTCTTTATTTCTGATTTTTTATTACAAAAGTTGCCATTTTGCATGGTTTTTGTATGGCAAAAAGCCATTAAAAAAAAAAAAAGCCAGCCTGGATGTCTGAGCAGCTGATGTTTGTAGCAAGAGGAAGAGCAAGGACAGGCTTAATTCTGCAACCAGTGTTCACATCGAGTAACATCTGTTCATGTGAATAGTCCTATTGAGCTGCAGGCACACTCACAAGCTCAGAGAAAAGCCATGCCACTGTGTACAAGTGGCTTTATGATGGTCAGCCTAGAAAGAAATCATTGGCATTGTTCAAATGAGCAAGAGCTGGTCGGCTTGAAAGAGATGTGAAGCCTGGATGCCCAATTAATAACTGTGTTTCAGGGCTTTCCGTTTCACTGTGAGTTTCCTTCATAACTGTACTCATTCATGCCTATTAAAACCCCCGTGAATGGAAAAATAGTTGTGAGCAGTAAGCTGACATTTGCAAGAGGGCTGAGTGACTGACCTGAAGAGAGGAACACTTCTCAGGTTAGCCAAGGAAAACACCAAGTGAATCATCAGTCTGCGCTGGGGTGGAATTTCTGCCGCGCTGGGGAGCAGCATTGCTCGGAGATGGGGCCTCTCTTTGCCAGACCTCCCCTGGGACTCAGCAGTGCAATGCAAAGTGGGTAGTTTACATCTTAATCTCATAGATTAATAGTAGCAATTATTTCTTTTTTTTTTTAATTGTCTCCTCCTGCTTATTATTTATGTATATTCCAGTACCTCCTAAGGAGCCTAATCAGATAGTGGAGTTACAGGGAACAAACACAAAAAAAAACCAGTCTGTGCCCTGGAGAGCTCACAGTATGCTCAGTGTTTTGTTGGTGATCATGACTGATCATTGATTTCACATGTGAAACCAGCTTATGAAAGATTTTTTGAGAATGTATATAAATTAATGTTTTCCCATTCCCACCATCCAGAAGAATCCAGAGATATAGTATCTCTAAATAGTTCTTTTAATTCAATAGGCACAATTGGACCAGGGCTGTAAATGAGATGTGGTGGCTTTCATACATAGCAGTTACATAGGTGAGCTGAATAAAATTCAAAATCCCTGACTTTTCTCTCTGTGTCTTTGTCACTCTGTGATTAATATATAGATAAAAATAAAATGAAAGTGTTTAAGCAGTAATTTCTTACACAACTCATCTGATATTGCATCCATTTAGGAAGTTAAGATACCAAACACATAGTGTTATTTTATTCCTGCAGAACTGACAGGCTTTGGAGCAGATCCCAAATGAAGATCTATACTTCATATTATTAGCAGTAGTCTTGACTTCCGTGACACAATGTCAAAATGGGGTCCTAGTTTGTGACATACAAAAAGCAATAGACAGTATGTCTTAGCCTTTACAGCTGAAATACTGCAACAGGAAGATCAGTGTAGTGGGGGGTTCAGCAAAATGTATTCTCAGTTTGATAAAGCTTTACTTAAGTTTTTAAACAACAGCTTTTTCCAATTGGAAGATTAAAAATTTAATTGAAAATAAATTAAGGTAGCAGGATTAGATAAACATAAAACTTCTAATAAAAGTTCATTGTACATGCATGTGGAAAATTCTCTAAATTTACTCTAGTTTTATGTCCACCGAATATAAACAGTTAAAAGAACAATAAAAGCTACAGAGTTAGAATTCAAAATATAGAAAAGGCCAATATTCAGACAGTCTAACCTTAATTCAGTCCTCTTGTCAAGGCCATACTTTTCTGGACTTTATGTAGTGTTGTACATTTTATTTTCCATGATAAGTGTCATGAACTTCAGTGTGTATGCTGAGCTTTGGTGATATAAAGAACTGTTTAAGTACTGGGAATTAGCATTGGCAATGTCATGTTCTAGGATATTTTGGAAGAAAACATATGATGGAGAAAAAATATCTCAAAACTTAGCCAATAACTCTGTTGTCCCTCACTCCTTTCCTTTTATCTTCCTCTTTGTTTTTGTTTGTTTTTCATGCTATAGCCAAAAAAGCATTGATTAATTTCATTTCATTCTGAGAGGATACTTCTTCCTTTATTCAATAGATTTGGGACCTGGTCCAGTTCTCATTATATCTGAATATGGGTTGAGTCAAACTTTTGTTGAACTTTCTCTATGCTTGCTATTGAAAGAACACTTGTTTTTAGAGTTTGGTTTTGTTTGATTTTTTCCTTGCATAAATCTGAATGAGGAATCTTGGGGTTTTTTCATGTGTTAAACTATATAAGGATGCTTCTGCTTTTGCTTGTTTATTATTTTGTATATCTGTTGAATTTAACAATATGCTTCTATTAATTAAAATAGAGTACCTGGAATGTTCAGTTGGTATTAGGTTTTGCGACAGCTTGGGGATTTTTACAAATGCAAAAATAAATCAAATAAAAATAACACAAGTCTCTGATTTTTAAGCTCAGATTGACTTGGCAGTTCCCTTTATATTAATTGTATATGTACCAGTTTCCTGCAAGTAGTCAAAACACTAATGTTTTCACTTGTACTTTTAAAGCCTTTTAAAATTAACATTGCCAGAATTTACAAGAAGCTGATAACTGCCATACTGTTACAGATGTTTCAGCTTCTGCAGTAAGAACTCAAACACATAGTTATTTTTAGCATTTTGTAATTCTAGTGACCATTATCGAGTAAAGGCCGTCAGAAATTAGATACCTTAAAAGTAGCAAATGGCAGCTTTTACAGTTATTAAATAAAGGTTTGATTCATGTGGATTGATGGCACAATTACAACATGTTTAACCCAACTCTTGAAATATGATTAACATAAGCTGATATTGTAGTTAAATATTTAGGTGATGCATATGACATTTTTTTTCCTCCTGGATTCCTGATTTTGTTGTCATTTTCTGGAAATGTCACTGTTTGTATCACACGTACCTATAAACCTGGATCAACTCACTTTTCCTTTAATTTCTCCTATTCATATAGGGGAGGATTAAAATTATGCTAAATTTTTCATAAGTCTAATATCAATAAATGAATATTTAATGAAAGACAAAGCAGGCATACAGAATAAACTGGTTTCAACAGCTGTGAACATGTTTTCATTTAGTTCATGCCATACTTACCTAGGATTCTTGACTCAAAAGAATTAGATTTGTTAAGAAAAAAGGACTATGAGTACTAGCGCTTTAAACAGAAGTCTTTTTTCCTATATAATCCATCAGTTGTGAGATCTTCTTTCACAACCCCTAAAGCATTGTTCCTTTTTATTTTAGTCAGCCAAAGCAGCTGGGTCTTTATAGCTACAAAATGTTTGCTCATGACCAACTGCTGTTTTGTACACTGCTTTTCATCACTAACAAATATTTTATTTTTCGCTGTCACTCCACACTTGTCATAACTTGTCGAGGAGCAATGTAGTAACATATATCCAATTAATCAATGACTTCTCTGTCTCTTCTGATCTGTTTCCTCCCATGATGTATGCCCAGGAAGGGGTGCACTCTGCAAAAGATCCCCCAGACTAGCAAAATGATCTGTGTGGATGCAGAAATACATCTGTAGGACTCAATAGGATGATCTCTTCAGACCTTAAAACATTTGTGGTAGTAGATTGAAAGTATTTCACTGGCCAAAATTATTCTGAAGACATTTTGAAGTGTGATTGAGATATCTTATGACAGTGACATCTGATCCACTTTTGAAATGGCTCCTGAATACCCACAGCCATTTGGTTTATTATAAGATAACCACGTCAGCCATATGGTTTGTAATCTGCTGCTGCAGATCCATCAGGACCCTCAGGCTATGATCTCATCCTCAGGGCAATGATTCTGATGAGTCTGTGGTGTTACCCTTGTCTAACTAGTAGCACTAATAATGATAATAACATATACAAGAAATACAAATCAAACATATGGACATATGCATCTGATACTTTGTGACTGTGGAAGCTCATCAGGCTCATGACAGTCTAACACTAAATGCGAGACTGCTCGGGAACTGCAGGTCCTCTAGGCAGACAGAAAGTCACAGCGCAGCATCAGAGCTCAGAAAGGCAATAAAGTGAGTTTTGCTAATGTATAATGGTACTTATTTATGAAAGATATTTTAAAGCAACCATCCAATTATTTCATTTATTTAGAATTGCAGCATGCTTTTGCCAGATGGTGTTTCATATCAGGTCAAAAAATAATGAAGGAATTTGGCATTAGAACTGAAGTAACAAGAAAAGATGAGTGACTAGGGATTGCAAAGTCGTTATAGCTTTTCGGTTTTGGGAGTGTTTTTTTCCATCAAGCTTTTGTAATTTTTTTTTTGCTTCTCTTCCCTGTGGATTTATTTGTATTTATTGCATTTTTGTCACACCTTAGTAGAAGTTAGGAAAGATAATTTACAATGTGGTGAAACAAACTCCCAATTCCCAGGGAAGTGTAGACTTAAATAATATGTCCTTTCCCTTTTTAGATTATTTAGTAGACATGTTTAAGGGGTTTTAACAGTGGCTGGTGATGGAAGGAGGCGATTTAATATTGCCAGGAGAAAAAAAACAGTTTTTTGAAGAAATTCCTTCAATGTTCATTATGTCCTCTTTTACTATTGATGATGATGTTTTGTTCCTGTCTTGAACAGGTATGTAGGGATTGTTATGCTGGATAAATAAAATATGGAGAGCTGTGGTTCAGACTCATTAACAATGCACCAGCATGAGTAGATTATTCAGAATACAAGCACTGTTCTAATATTTCCTTTTTTTTTTTCCCATTCCCTCCCCTTCACCCGCCCCCTTAATAATCCATTCTTAGGAAGTTTCAGATTTTGCTGGTGTCACGGTAATGGTGAATGGGCCATCTACTTCCACTTGAACTAACATTACCACTGGTAGTTTTTATAGTTTTTCAGGTTTAAGCAACAATTGATTCCTGATATCTTTGCCTAATTAACAAATAAAATATTGAGCCTGAGCCATATAATGCAGTAGGTCATGGTCTCAAATGGACTCTGTTGGAATCTCAAATATTTCAATGATTATTAGATTTGGACTTCAGTGAATACATCACAAGTAACTAGTTTTGCATTTCCTACCAATCATTTCAATCAGCTGTTTCATTTATTCATTTTAAGTCTTCTACCAAGTATTGTCAATATTTCTATGAATCTAGTATGTCACTTGAAATAAAAATTTTCATACTGTTGTGAGGATTGGTTTTAAAATGTGACTTTACATGAAAATCTAGAATTTCTCAGAAGAATGGACGTTAAAAAGTGAAATTTGAATCCAGATTTAGTATTTTAGAGAGGAAAAGCTTTTTCTACTGGCATTTTTTTTATCAACTTTGAATAGGTCAAAGATACAGTTCTTACTTTAATGGTTTTTTCTTTCTTTCTTTCTTTCTTCAACCATACATTTAGAAATTGCTAGTGAGTCTGGTGTTATGCTTCTATGAAAAGCAAGACCAAAAAAAAAAAAAAGAACTGTGGCTAAGATCCAGAAATTGAAGGGCTGAAACCTGTCTTTTGCTATGCTGGAATCTAAAGCCAGATGTATAATACAAATACTCCAGTGGAATATGGAGGGGGAAAAAAGAGATCATCTCATATATACAGATGCTAACAGTCAAAATCACTCAAGCTGTACTGAAATGTCCTTTGCACCTGGCACTGGAGGTGTTAGCCATGCCAGTTCAGTTCCCCAACACAGATGTTCTTGTTGTACCACTTCTAATGTGTAACATTTAGGTTTCTGTTTAGCTCGGCATAGCACACATAAATACTGTGCTCCAAAGGCCACCCAGTTATTAGTGCACCTGCACCTTCTTCTTTCTTTAATTCCCTCAGTACACTGCATTCCCCTTGTGCTGCTGATCCTAGTGCAAAGAAGTGTTATGGAAAAGAAACTGAAGCTAACATCACAATGCATGAATTACAGTAATATGTGATTGCTTTTTAAAAATATTTTTCATCATATTATACATGTAAGGCTGAATTTTCAGATGCTGGAAATATGTAAATGTGAACTTGCTTGTTGTACACAACCTTATTTATATTGCTTTATAATTAGTATTCTGAAAGCATGTACCATAAAGTAGTTACCATAGCAATAGGTCTGTATAAACAGCACCTAACAGTCATGCTTGAAACATGCATGTGGTCCTTTGGATATTACTGGGTGTTTGTGTTCAATTGGTTTGCTGGGCAGACATCAACATTAAGATCCTTTAAAAATGTGTCTCAGAGACAACTCTGATCTCCTTATCCGTTTCTCGTGTACTTTCTCTTATCCTTGATGAAGGATAAAAAGAGTGAAAAAAGACATCCAAAAGAAGATGAGGATAATTTTGTTAGTTTTATAGATCTTCTATTTTTCATTACAGTCCTTGAAAATAGATTTTTCTTACTATTTCTAATCCCTCTAAAGACAAATTCTGTAAGGCTCTACATTTCTGTAGAGCTTTTCAGCACAGGATTGAGGGAGGAGTTAGGTCTGGGCAAGGACTTTGCTTCTGTATTTCTCAGATACCTGAAACACCTGTAGCACCTGAGTGGTGCTACAACTGAATAGTGTGTGCTCAGATCATTTGTTAGTGAAACATTCTGGCTTTCTATTTGTGACAGAATAAATTTTTTTTACAGTATAATCAGAAATTTTGCTTGTAAGTAGTCTTCTCTTGTTCAGAATGAAATAAAGTTTTGTTTGTTTGTGGGGTTTTTTGTTTGGCTTTTTTGGAGGGTTTTTTTTTGGAGTTTTTTTGTTTGTTTTTTTTTTTTTTTTGAGAGATACTGTTCAGGATTAGATCAGTAAAAATAACTTGGGTCTTGTTACTGTGATACTTGTGGCTGTCTTTGGTCTTTTTGTCCTTGAGAAGAAATTTGGAATTGTTCTGTACTTGATCATGGTTATGGAAACACCTTTTCTTCCTGTGTGTGTTGTAAATAGCTGTTGAGAAAAGATATTGTAAAATAGCTATATGTCAGTAATTAATATTTAAAATATTGAAAGGTATAATAAGAAATTTATTTTTGCTTTCTTTGTGGTCCTTTGAGTTGTCATTCCATGTGAAGCACATCAAAGACATTTTCTTGCATCACTATAAAATTTCCTATTTGCTTTCTGCAATAACAAAGGTCTCAGTGTATCCCAGATACGTCTTCTTGTAAACCAGTAACAGTATAAAAAAATACTGAGTATTTAACAATATGTGTAGTTCAGATAGAAAGAAAAATTATGGCAATCATCTGTATGTAGTTAGGTAAGACAGCAGAGACCAGATCCTACAATGACAACTAATGCGATATTTACAATAACAGAAAAAAAGCAAGGAAAAGCCCTGGGAAAATCTGCTCACATACTTGGAGCTTAGTCCTGGAGCTATCAAGCAAACTTGTTGCCCATCAAACAATGAGTAAGTAGAGGGTGCATCACTTCTTTGGGCTTTGACCTCTACAAAGAAGCCAACACATGGTAATTTTGAGTGGTAGATTTAGCAGAACTCCTAAGTTGTCCAAGTGTGCTAACTTGTCTCCCAAAATTCCTCTTGGTGACAAGAGAAAAATATGCTTCTCCAGAAAACCAGCCCTCTCAAACTCTTTCTCTAAATCTCTGTCAGGAGAAAACTAAGCCTTTCTTCAATTCTCCGTATTTAACTTCTTCACATCATTAGAGTTCCTCTCAAGATACCATCCTTACATCTGCTTCTTCTGTTGCTCCTTTGTCAGGCTTGTCAGCCCATGGGAATGTCCTGGAGATCCTAGACCACCTCAGACAGCACCAAATACTTTTAGTTTGGTGGGAAACTAAATCAGAGCTCCTTTAACTTTGTGGGCTGCAGGAAGTTTAGGAAGATTGTCCGATGGACAAAAGTGTTACAAATGCCTGCCCCAGGATTCACTGGATTTGACTTCAATTGTCCGATGCTCCTTCTATACAAAGAGAGGGTCTGAACAATGTGATAGAAATTGCAATCCAAAGTATGATTATAGTATTTATTTAAAAATAACCCAAGTACTGAGAGTGAGGGCAAAGAAACTTAGGAGGCAAACCCACCACCAAAAAGTTAGAGTCTCAGCAAGCTCAATAGACTATACTGATGCCTTCACTGCTATGATTTCTTTCCTCTTAGTATCTATCCAAACAAGCACCTTGGATATCTTTACCAAGTTGAAGGCTCTTCCCCAGGTGCAATAGAAATATATAACTTTAAATGTTTTAAGGCAGACATTTTACCCCATCATAAATGATAAGAAGTAATCTATGAGACATCTTATTAATGTTCAGAATACTTATCCTGATTTAGGTTCTTGGTTAATAAGTAAATAATGCTGTTGCTAAAACTGGTATCCACTCTGCGTAGTGTGATCTCCAAACACCATGGAATATAAACATGGTAGGGGAAGAAAATGGAATTGGTTCTCACGAAGAACAAGAGAAATGAAGGTCATCTTTAGGATTTTCTGAACTCCTGGACCAAAGACTCTACCACCTTAATCAAAAGTAGTTTTAATGCTTGTGTAAATTGAGTGAACATTTCTTTCCGGCAGATGACTAAACTCTTTGGTGGATAAATATAGGGATAAGGATGTTAATACAGTTTGTAACCCTGCAAAAGGGAAACATTTATCCTGTTAGTACTAGTTCTCCTAGAAATGTACAAATCAAAGCTGGTTTTCATTGATCAGATTTCTACATTTCCATAAATATTACTGTATTTTTCTTTTCTAGTTTGTGACATTTTTATAGGCTAATCAAATATCCAGTATTACTAGGAGCCATTTAAAGTGAATGCCAGAACTACTAAGGAGTAATTTGAGAATTAGATCTATTTTTGTTAGTTGAAATTATCATGCTCATATTGTATCATACCTGATGCTCAGTAATACGATAGTACCAATACAAATAGAAAGATATCCGGTTTGAAGTTCTTAAATATCTGTTAAAAGTGGTGAGCAGTCCAACCACATTAAAATTCCATTTTCCCCCATACAAGTGTTTGCTGCAGATGACCCCCACTGATCTTAAATATATTTCTGTATCTGTAACTGAATAGAGGTTTTCCGTACAGCATGTTCTAATGGTACTCTGGCCTTTAGCCAACAAGGCACTGAATAAGGCTATTTTTAAAATACAGAAACTGGGAACAGCTGCAGCAATCAAATTTGATAAAAACAGAGAGGAACTTTGCTTTTTTTTTTTTTTTACGGTTTGTCCAAGTTTAGACTCCTTTCATAGAACGGCTTTTGTTCTCTTGGCTGAAGGGGTATAAGAGTAACACAGTGAAATCCTTTTGAACAAATAACTCTTAAAAGAATACAGATTAAAATAATGGGGAGCTTTTTGGTGCGGCAGCATGTTCAGTGCAATTGTACCTCAAACTATTAAAAACATAAATCCATTAAAAAGAATACATTTTGTCTGCCAACCTTTACCATAAAATACTCACACATAATGATCTCCCAAACTGGAAGATGAGATCCCTTGTTTCAAATTTTGAACATCTGAACATTGATATTTGGGAATAATTTCTGAGTGGAAGTAATTTTACTTAAATGCTCTGGGGTGGGTTGTTTTTGGGTTTTGGTTGTTGGATTTCTTTTTCCTTCTTTTACCATTAATCAGAAAAGTTTCTATGAAGAGCTCTTATCTCCTTCCCCCTACTAAGCTGGGAGGGAAAAGTTTACTTTAGGAAAATTTTACAAAGGTCTTCTGTTCATGTAAGAAGTTTCATAAAATATTTAATTGTAAAGACTGATCCTTCCTTGTTTGTCCTTCTATTTTTGGGGGGAGAAACTTGTCATTCTGCGATTAATGAGAATTGGGAGATGATTGTGTACACAGAAAAAAATCCATTACACAGTAGGAGGCTGAGCTGTGTCTGTTAAATGATTCCATCTGAGGATAAAGCCTGTGTGCTAGACTGGTGCAAGATAAGATACTGAGTGAAATTTGAGTTCCACTGAAATCAGTAAGAATTATGCCACTAAATTCAACACAGAGAGGATTTTATTGATTGCATTCATTCTAAGTGACAAAACTAGGACTTTTGCATCTTACCCAATTATCCCATTAGGGCTATTAAGTGCACCATCAATTCTGATGGTGGAGCAAAATTCCACTGAATTTCTCACATATGCTTAAATATAGGTAATATATATCATTTGTGTATGTCCATAGAGGTATAAAATGTGTTTGCATTTTTGTGTGTTTTTATGTACATAAAATATCTGCCTAATTTATTATCACCATATCTGAGTATCTCTCCAGGGTGAGAATTCCATCAGTGATAAATCTTCCTTCACACTAAGAAGAAGGTTTCACTTGTTTTGTTTTGTTTTAATATTAGGAAAACAAAATATGAAGACAAAAATAAAAGCTAGAACTAATACTGGCATGAAATAAATGTATGGATCCACCTGAGATTTTAATGTTTAAAAGCAAACTTAGCAACACAAAATACTCAACACAGAGTCACATACCATAGATATAGGACTTGATATATATCCTTGAAGTCAATATTAAGTGGGAGAACAGACTTTTGATAACAGAATGTTAAAATTCAGGATTTGCTGATATATTTCCTGTGTCTGCTCCAAACTTCACATATGATCTTAGCCAGGTCAGTTCTGAAAACTCTTGTGCTTAACTTTATGTGGTAGAAATAATATTATGACTCTTCTGGGTCTACACACAATATATTCAGCTGAATATGTGAACACATATTTTCCAGGACTTAAACATGTCTGTGTACAATTTTCACTTTGTAAAATGGACATAATAATACTATTTTTCCTCAATGCTTTGACTGTTTTATTTGTCTATAAAGTCTTAGATAGGAGAGCTGTCTTTTGTATATGTCTGCAAATCAGTAACAAAATAGAGCATTGACATCATGTGGGCCTTGAGATACAACTCTGATATAAACAATTACAAATGTTGAGGCAAATTTTACTTCAGGTAGCTTCTCTAAAGGAAGGCATAGCAAAACCCAGGATGTACAGATTGTACAGGATTTACTAATTTTTTTGTAACCAGGAGTTTAGAAAAAGGTGTTCATTTGAAATCAGGAAAATATTATGGCAGTAAACACATTTCTAGCATTTTTTTTACAACAGTCCCTATCACTGCATATGGAAGCGACCTCACATTCCTGCATAATGGGTAACTGGAGATTTAATACATGCTGTGTTCTAGGAAGATACCGAAGCGTTCATGTGGTGCAGAGCACTGAGCTTGGGAGTTTTTCAAGGATCCTCTGGCATCATACCAGCTTTCGAATTCTTATCCAGTATTTTAACTGGAACCAAAAAATTTCCAGAGTGATGATTACTAGGGTTTGATTACATTTAGTAAGCTATGGAGCCCCTTCTCTTCAAAGACAAACTGCTGCTACAGACAGATTTACCACTGACCAGCAGTGTTTTTATGCAAATGTGCCTGAGTGAGTGCAGTAACCCCAAGTTATAATAGAGTCATTCAATCTCTTGCCAGGACAGCAATATTTATATATGCAAAGATAGATTGGATATCAAAACCAGTTCCATTACAGAGGGAAACTTCTCTATGTAAATCAGTTTTTCTAATCACACCATGTTTCTTCCCACCCACCCCCTACTCCATTTTGCTTTCCTTGCTTTATCTTCATAGATGAATTCCAAATGTGTTTTTCTCTTGTGTGTTCACTCTGAATATCGAAGCACTCAGCTAATGCCAAGATAATGGATAACGTAAACTCATGATGAAACTTTAAAGTCTCCAAGTGTGTTTCTTCGTGCCTTGGGAAGGGCTGTAAAGGGCTTACAGTCACATACAGTGTTTTGTCTGCCACTTGTGCGAGTTTCTGTTTGAAGTTCTCTTCTGCGGCTGCCTTGTGGGAAGAAGCGGGCAGTCAGCTCCCCAGTGACTTTATGGGGTCAGATGGCCTCTGCGCGCTCCTCAGCGCGGCTGGCAGCGGAGCGCCCCGCGGAGAGGCGGCTCTGTTTGCTGGCGGGGCTAACACGAGGAGACGCGGGAAGTGCTTTGGTTTGTGGAAGAGGCAGGAGAGACGTGGTGCTGTGAAAACATTCCCACACACTCTAATGGCTCGTTCACATAGAAAACAAGCGAGAGCCTTCGGCTCTTTCAAAGAGCTCAAAGTAGAGCAAACGGACCGGGGAACCCCAAGGCACCAGTCAGAAAACACTTTCCTAATGGACTAATACTGAGATGATCTCTGTGATAGCTTACCTATGAGACCTCAGCTCTCCTTTAGGCAACTAAATGAACTGCTTAGAAAGAAAAACTGCTCAATATCTGATAATTGCTTCTGTTCACTGTTAGCTGTGACATTCTTCTTGGAAATCTAACCTTTAGTTTCCTAAACCTAAAATTTCTAAAACTAGTGAAACATGCATTAGAGAATTTTATCATTAAATCACCAATTATTTCTCTTTAGAATAAAATCTGTAGGATGCAGAAGAAGCACAAGAAAGAAATGTGTCCCTAAAAAGAGAAACTTCTGCTTTATAGTTGGTAGAGACACAGATACTTAAGGCTCTAATAATAAAATTTATAATTAAGACTTAAGAATATAATTTGAGGATTGAAAATAATGACTTTCACAATGAGGTCTCAAACACAATAGGGATACATGTCACAGAAAAGTCCATATTATACACTGTTTTAAATGACAAATGATGTTTAGTGAACGGCAGCATTCATTATTCTCCACTAAAGTTTATAAGATGTATAAAAAGTCAGCAAGAATAGTGATACTAGATCAACCAAGTTTGTGTAGCTCAGTATCTGACCTCTAACACCAACTTGTATTAGAAATAAGTCATAAAAGAGCAAACTTACAGTGATTCTTTTCTGTTAAGATATCCTACCAAATATGTATCTTTTTTGATTTAAGGAATTTCAGTTTAGTGTGGCCTCATGGCATTACAAGATATTATGTAAAAAGAATTTCCTGCTTGTCTAGAAGTACTATAAAACTTGGTTCTTGCATTTGAGAAATACTGAATTACATTACTGTCTTCACCTATTCCATTGCACTTAGTATTTTGTCATCTTTCCTCCATTCACCTCCTTACTTCCTGAAGGCTACTAGTGTAATTTATTTTCATACAGAAGTTACTCCATATTTGTTACCACATTTGTTCATCTGTCATTTCCAGTTATTTGTCTTCCTCTGCATTGCTGAGTGAACTGGAACTACAAATTCCACACCTTATAGATGTACCAATTGAAGTATTTGATGATCATAAATTGAGCATTGACCTGATATTATAAGAACTTGCCACAGTAACTCCACAATGTTCATTCCACCATGACAGTATCAATTATAGTCCAGCAAAATAAGCATATACACAAGGAGACACAGACACATATTTATTTCCAAATGTTATATATGTGTGTATATATATATATATATATATATATAACAGTCTACATATCTGTAGTGAGTGCTCTTTCTCCTCATGGACATTAAGTTACATATATTGAACTTTCTGCCTTTGCAAAGCCCCATTTTTCAATGCTGTAAAATTCCTAAACTTTTTTTATAATTGCGTTTTGGTTTTCCTTTATTCAATCTTCATTACTCACTTCTTCTATTTCCAGATTATTTTGGGATGTATGTTGAGCAGTACAGAGGCCCTGATCTTTCTGAAAAATCAGTGATAAACTTCCACCAGAATGAAGAATGACTTCCCCTTTCCTATCTTTTAATTTAATAGGAGATCAGATCTCCTTTAACAGAGCTTGCTTAGTCTCTTTCAAAGTCTTTGGTGGAGACCCTTTAAGAAGAAATATCATCCCGTTGTTTATGTCTTGACACTTTATATTCAACCACTGTACCTATAGCCATGTGACATCGTTGAAAAGTGGGACTAAAATAGACACACTCTCTTTTTCACTTTTCACTTGAGTTCTTATCAAAGTCAATATATCTTAAGGATTTGTTGAAATGGATATGACTATGCAAAAGCGTCAGGTCAAATATATCAGCAAGGGCAGGAGTGTGAACTAATGCAGTCAATAATTGCATGTTACATTTGCTTTAGTTTTTACTGCTTCTGAAGGAAAGTTATGTCTAATTTAAGCTTGATTCTAAAAATATTCATATTTGGCCTAAAATAACTCCACTTTGGGAATATGCCACTGCAAATGTGAAGTTTTTGAAAGGGCTTCACTTTTTTGGTACATGAGAGTATTGTTCAGTTCCATCTTCCAATGTTTAATATACCACATTTAATGAGAGGTGCAGTATAGATCAAAGGGCAGGATTTGACCCTTAGTTACCTTGCTGCTACTGGCACTAATCTCATGGCTCCTGAAAAATGATGCATCAAATATATATTCCTGAAAATGTCACTATTCAGAATACTGCACATATTGCCTGAGCTGTCAGAAATAACAATCTGTTCTTAATTATTCTTCCATTTAAAAAATAATAATTTTCTAATGTCCCAGTGAATAGGAATTTAATGTTTTCTTTGGCTAAACATTTTAATGATTTAGTACATGCAAAATGTTCTATGTGCTTTTATAATATATAAATTTTTGAAAATGAGTAGTTCTTTTCCAGTTAAGTCTCTGTGGCTACCAAGAAAAGCAGCATTTGTTTAAATCTCACTTAAGTTTAAATGTTAGTTACTTATGGGAAACATTTTAAGAAAAAAAAATGCAATGAAAAGCCAGACATACAAAATTGGGCTTACATATGTTACATGGATGCAAGCTATAAAAATATATAGTTAGAATTAATCATATTGTACATTTTAAACTTTTGACCATCTTATTTTTTCCCTTAATGGGCAAGAATATTGGTTTTTTTCTTCATTACTGTTTTATGGAACTGATTTCACTGTGGTGAGAAAAGGAATAATATTAAGAAAGTACAAGAAGAAAAAAATTAAGGATTTGGATAGTATCAGATTTTCTGCTGGAAACAGAATAATCCAGGTCATAAATCCTGTTTGCTTTTAATATTTTTTCCCTCATCACAGTACTTCTTTCAGTTAATTATCTTCATTGAAAGCACAAAGAGGCGATCAGAAAAGGCTCCCATTGAAACTTTGGAATAGTCTCATAGATACGATTTTTAGCATGAAATTTTACCTTCATTAAGGGTTGAGGGGTTTAAAATAGACACAGTAATGTGGTCTCTGTTTTTTTTCAGTGTGATGATAGACTCTAACACTTTATCTTAATGCTCTGCTTCACTGAACAATGTACCTTTTGGAAACATTGCTGCAATTTGTAAAATACACATATTATACAGCTAGAAAATAAATGTTTCTTTTTCTTGTCCTTTTGGTCTTGGCACCTTGTATTTATGCAGGAGAATATAAAACATTTCATGCAAAACACCCTAGCTGATTCTGGATAATATTTCGTTACCTTGCTTGGTTGCTTTTCAAAGCAGACTGCTTATTACTATTTTGGTATCTGTTTGTACCTGAAGTTCTACACAGGATTTTTCCTTTCTCCTTGGAGTCAAGTAAACTAATATTTATTTCAATGCCTTTTGAAGTTTAATGCTGAAGTACTATTTCATCGTGAAACAAAAATTATATAACTGAGTGAAAACAAGCATGAGAAAGTTGGAAGGCTAGGTGGATAGTTAAGGTATTTTTCTGCCTTTTTGCATTGCATCTGTGCACTAATTAAGACACTGATCCAATGCAAAAAATAATAACATCTCATAATGACAATGCATGCACATAAAGGCTGAATTAGAGTTGTACACATTGTCTGGAAAGTACTGTATAGAAGAGGACCCAATAGGGTGTGGAGCATTGACTTTTCCTTTGGAGATTTTAAATATCTGTTGGAAAATTAAAAAGCATAAATTTCTGCACTGTAAACATCTCATTCTTTGTGTGTCAGATAACGAAAATGAAGCAATGTCTTCTATTTTCTCATATAATGAAATTATTTTTTTAGTCTTCATGTATTAAAATAAACCATGGATATAATTATTCTATTTCAGAATAATTTTGATTAGGATATTGTAGAATAATGTGACAGCAGGGCCCAGTTGTGTCCAACTTAAATCTGTAATTCTCCTTAGGAATTATCATTTTAGCCGGTTCTATTCTCCACATCTTTTGTTATCAGCTTGTCTTCTTCAGTTCTCATTGGTCAATATGACTGCTTTCAAAATGCTGCCAAGACAAAATGTGGATTTTTTTCAACTTTTGCAGATCTAAGTGACCAGCTTATGGAAGTGGTGGGTCTGGAAGGAGCCATGGAGATGGGACAGATATACACAGGTCTGAAAAGTGCTGGAAGACGGCTTGCCCAGTGCTCATCTGTTGTCATCAGGTATCAGCACCTTTAATTTACACTGCAGTGTTGTAGTGGAACTGAAGAGTTTTATGTATTGACTTTCTTTTGTAGTTTAACAGTCATAATTACATTTATTATTTCTTGTGAAAGTATCATTTTTGTATATGAAATTAATCTATTCCATCCACATTCTATGCCCATACATCTTCCTTTCTTTAAATGTGTCAAAAAACTAAAAAGAGGGTGTTTACATTCTATCCTCACATGTTGTATTCAAGTGTCATTTTGTCCAATGAAGTATTGTCAAGCATTTGGAGCAGAAGGATTAAGGCATGAACATCTTGGGGTTTATTGTTGACATACACTCCATGCAATTTCAAGCCCAAAGTAATTTAGCATTACTTTGTCATATTTTAACCCATTTATAATGCATACCACACCAGGGAATAGTAGCTTGTAATTAGTAATTGTAAAGCACTTTTTGATCTGTGGAAGTCAAAGTGCTCTGTTTTTAATTTATTTGTAATTTACTGAATTCTGACAAGCCACTATTATTAAATCTGTTGGTCTGAGCCGATGATGGTGGAGTACTCTAATTTCATTGTGTTTTATCATTTCTAAGATAAGGACATTCACAATAGAGTAAACTTGAATTAGAACACAAGGGAAAAGTAATTATTCTATCTTTTGGATTAAATAAGGACTGAAAAAGAATTGTCCATCTCTTTTTCAGTAAAAAATTCCTCAGGAAGAATTTTCCAAAATTTATTAAACCCATAAGATCTACAATTATAAGCCTAAAACAGAAGAGCAACAATAAAAATAAGTAGGAACTGTTCTGAACTATAAAGTGAGAGCTCATTAAAGAGTCTTCCCTTCCTCCATTTACGGCCGTAGGTGATAGTGGATAATTCCATGAAATGTTAGTTTGTTTTCAAAAAACATCCAAACCAGAATTTCCATTGACCAACATGAGTCACTAATTTTTCTGTTATTAGATTTATCCACTCCACACTATTTCTAATAGTCTTGTGTGCAAACTATTATAATGCAAAAAAAAAAAGACCAAAAAATGTAATACATTTTTCTTTTCTGTTCTCATTTTGCTACACTTTTCTTAATGTGACATCCAGAACTAGGGAGGGAATACTGTCTGTATCTTTTTGTTGAAATCAGCGTCCCTTTGCTAACAATTTAAATTTATATCATGGCATGTTAAACACTCTGAATATAGTGCAAACTTCATGCTCTTTTAGTGTTCTAATTCAGACATAGTGATTCTAGTGATGATGATAGACCTAAAATTTATTTCTTATTTCCTTTACAAAAGTACAGTATATATGATATACTAGTAGAATCTAAATTATAAAAAACAGCTCAATTTTGTCTTTTCTGTTAATAAGGTTTGTTCCTGAAGTTATTGTGTCATTCACTCATTATCTCACAAATTACAGACTCTTCTTCTGTGAAAGGGTAGTGTATTACTAGCAAGATTCATTAGTATTTTCTATATTTTTGCTTTGTGTGTTGAAAATCAGACTAAGCTTTTTAAGTTGACTGTGTTACATTTGTAAGCATATTGAGTCATACTGGAAATTTCATAGGAGTTTAGGGGTGAATCAGGGTTATATCTGTATGCCATCACATATGTACTTTTTAATAATCTATTTATCAATTTTTTTCTAGTTTCTTTTTCTTATATTATGAAATTTTTACCTTTAGAACCAGCAAGTCTCTGCCTATGCAGATAGACGGAGAACCTTGGATGCAAACTCCTTGCACGGTAACTGCAACTGAGTGTTTTTCTTTCTCTTCTTTTTCAATGGTAGAAATATTTCTCTTTTGTTTAGAAGACAACCATTTTCATCAGTATTAACTCAATTTACTTAAATAACATCTTCACAAACTGTTTTTATATACTTCAGTACCCCTGCATTTTCAATTTATCATTCTGAATTCAAACACAGGTTAGAGTGGCATAAAAAGACATCTATTTCAGAAGTTTGGAAAATATTTGAAGAATGCAGTCTCAGTGTCCCTTTACCCAATATGACCATTTATTTATGATGGTGTATCAGATTTAGGGTCTCTGTTGCTGAGGAAAATTCAATCTTTGTTTTGATGCTAAAATGTAGAAAGTAACTAATATTAGTCTTAAAAAATTAGAAAGCTTTTATATTGTGTTTTGAGAGTTCATATAAAAAAGCTTTAATTAAAGCTGAAGACAACTGTTCTGCTTGAATTATACAATAGGACTATTATTTAAGTCCTTACAGTTTAAGGGGTAAATAAAAGAAATTAATTAGTTTCTTGTGTCAGTACCCACACATACGAAGTGAGGGCATACGAACATCAATCTATATAGGTTAGGATAACCTAGGATAGGATAGGAGCTTTCTCAGAGAAGTTTGAGTGATTCTTTAGAGACAATGCAAGAAAAGGTATATCTATAAGAACTCTCCATTTTCATCTCTCTTCAATAAATTACAGAGGCTAACCAGGCATTCAGAGAGGAGGCTGAAGAAATCCAAGTTCTTTATTGTCTTGTGTCCTTAGTAACATGTTTTAATATACAGTTCTGCTAATTTTGGCTCCCTAAAGAATACCTGTGCTTTTAAGTAGATTAATTGCTGTAGCCATGCAGCTTGTAAATATGACAAAATAGTATTGTGACATGAAGAAATCCCACTACCAATGGGAGCAATTTTCAAAAAAAAGGTATTAGATTAGCTTAATGAGCTTTATGTCTCTGGTGGAATTAAAAGTTACACAGAAATAAAAGGGGCAATGTTCAGGATGACAATATCAGGTGTGCAACTGATAATACATGGGTTAGGATGGCAGAAGAGGGTTGTGGTAGTTAATTTTTACCAGCTAGATCATAGTGTCCAGCTGAACGGTGTGAAGGATGCTGAATTCTCATTCTCTAGCAAAGTGCTCAGATTCTGCAGTGTGAGGAGAACCATATGAACACATACTGTGTGAGGGCAGAACAATGGGGATTTTATAAGATTTGTTGGAGAAAACATTTTGGAGTTAAGAGGTATCATATTTACCTTTTTTTACAATGATGGCTCAGTGCAGAGCAACAGTTCTGAGCCCAGCAGTTACTTGTTCAGGAAAAAGACATGGAATTTTTCAGTTGCCAGATTACAGAAGAGAATTTATGGAAGGTTGCTGGCAATAACATGTGCTTTTTTTTTTTTTTTTTTTTTTTTTTTTGTCCTGATGCTTGCTCTGTGCAGAATCTCTGCTATCTGGTTGAAAATGCTAGCAGAAGCAGCCTGTGCACTTGAGAACAAACCTGGAAAAAAAAGACAGTTCTTACATTTCAATTACTGCTCTGAGGAAACAGTAAATTGCTATGGATAATTACTGCTGTCCAGTTTTAAAGGGGATGGAAATGGCAAATACTCTTCTGAGGAACCTGTTCTTTTTGCTATACCATTTTTATGAGAATATACTTGGTGCTGCATAAGAAAACCATGCTGTTTAATGTACTTGTTTCCTCTGAGGAAAAAAATACATGAACTATTTGCTATACCAATGCATTTCTATTAATTTAGATATAGAAATATTATTTTTTGTTATTTTATTCATTTTTGAGGATTATTTTTTCTGCTGAACAGCTTAAGTATTTATTGCAATAGCTCCTTGCATTGTTGCATATGTACCACGTTCTGTTTCCTACATCTTACAAAGTAAAAAACATGTATGCTCCAACCTCTTTCCTCCCCACTAAGTCTAACTACAGCAGAATTTTTTTCTTTTAAGTTTTCTGCAAAGTAGCTAGGAATTCTTCTTTGATAATAGGAAGAATGTCCTTAGACATAGATGGATATTAGGTTTCTCTCAACCAAAGATCCAGATTTGATTTCTGAGTTTGTGCTTCACAGTGATCTTTCTTTGGAAGCCAAAGTGTACTAGATCATGTAAATACCAGGGTGATATCTGTGATGTGTATCCAAACCAGAATCTATACAAAGCCCCCAGAAAATCAAAATTATTCTTTAGGGTTAGTCAGCTATGTAATCAGTCATTTTAGCCAGCAAGAGCTCAAATTACAGAAAGCTAATAAGGACACCAATATAAAAATCATGAGGCTTGTCCTTTTTAGAGGAAAAACTGCCATTTTCTCCCAAAATGAAAGAAAATTAATAACTACACATTTGTAAATCATGACCAGATGAAGGACTCTCTAAGTTTGGTTCCCTGGGACACATGTGATAATTTGGCTTTCCTTTCCTTTTGCCTGTTAGGGAGTGTCTTTCTCCAGTCCTTATAAGAAATTGAGGCCTGTATATATAAAGATGCTGCTGTTCCTGCATTGTGCAGAGACATTCCCAAGCTACCTCTTTTCTCATTAGGATGCTGAGGCAAGGCACTTATTAATTTACTAGCTATGTAGTTTGAAGGAAAAAAGCTGCAGTTGTGTTTGGATATACCATCTCACTAGTTTTAGGAGAGAGAGGTCTGCACCTTGTTAGCTGCGCAGCAGCTGAGCCTCAGGTTTTTGATTCTTTTGTGTTCCAGCCAGAAAGCTATTGTTAAAAAAAAAGAAAAAAAAAACAAAACAAAAAAAACAAACAGCAAAAACCAAAACCTGCTATCTTTCCCCCTTCAACTGTCTTTTATGAAGTTGAAATACACTTTATTTTTGGTATCTTAGGCTCTTCAGTGTCATCTAAGTTCAGTATTTAAGGACTGTCATATAAATATTAGAGAGACTAAGAAAGTTCAGATTGCAAGTACTTAAGCTCAAAAGTACTTTCTGCTATGCTTCAGGTTTTGATATAAATGAGAGTATTTTCCAAATAATTTTTCAAGTAATTAAGTTCAGCCTGATCAAAATTCGCCTGTTTTTCTATTATGCCTATTCAGGAAAACAAGTTTGGCTTCAAATCCCTATTATGTATAGGATACTTCCTGCACATACAGGCTTGGAAGTTTACTTCCCATTGAAGGAATCAACATGTTTATCTTTGTGGCTTCTCCTTTCTGACTGGAAAATACATTTCCCACAAATAGCATGAGTTGCTGACACTGTCCTTTCTCATGCATATGGAGGCCATGCTCCTCCAAAATGATACTGTGAGCTCTGAGAAAACATTGTGGAATGTGGTAGATAATGCAGATAATTTAGAAGCTGTGATCTCTGATTTTTCCTTCCTGTGATCAATTTTAGGAGTAAACAGTTGCGTGTTTCTTTTAAAATCTTTGATAATACATTGCTTATGCACCTATCATCCATACAGGAGAGCAGGTATGCATTCCTGTAGGTTCTGTGCATTCTTAAAAGTGTGAGTGGCTTGGTGTAAAAATCTGTCATCCAGAATTATTCAGTATGTTGAACACATGCAGAATGCAGCATCTAACAAAGTCACTCTGCTCTGGTATAATAAGATAAAGCATCTGAGCATCAAATTGTATTGTTTTCACTGTGTTTTTATAGAAGACTCTTTGGGAGAAGGAAAGATGATAATGTTAATATTATGTTAAACATCTTGTCTGATTAGCTGAAGAGGAAATTCTATCAGAGCTCTCCCAGACAAATATAGCAACATGAAAGATATCTATGGTTTCACCTGATCTCCAAACAGGTCATTAATAGTAATGAAACTTCAAAGACTCTCAAGTTAATTCAATAAATGTCTAGCTTTAGCCATCAGGGTTTTTTTTAAGAAAAGTAATCTTTCAATTTAGCTACATAAATTATTAGCAATGTTTTGAAAAAATCTATAACAATGTTCCATCCTAATTAGAAATAACTGCAATTTCTGTTCTTTCATCTATTCCTGACTTGCTTGGCATGATATCTGAGAGAGTGTCAAGCTTCTAGAAACACTAGATTATAAGTAGAAGACAGAAATGTCTATAGAAGATGCAAGTATATTGCTTAAATAAAGAAACAAAAATAAAAACCCATAACCAGAGCTGACCTAATGGATTGCCAGAAACACAGTTTCACAGGTATCTGAGACACAGTATTTTTAGAATTTTTTCCTGATTGTTAACTGTTACTTGGAGTAAGTAATGGAATAATGTTACACAAAATTAGTATTTCAAAATACTGTAATTTGAATGCACCTTAAAAATAAGTTTTGAATGAGTGGTTTCTCCCAAGGTTTCCCTTAGTCCATAGAAATATGTAAGCCAGGATCTATGAGTCCGTGGATCTATGAGCCAGGTCACAGAGATCCTTCTCGCCTGGAGTTAAATACAGAGAGAAACAAGTACTTACACCAAACCAAACCAAGCTTTTATTATCACTGTGTGCCAGACCAAGGTGAGAAAACTAAAAGAGTTACAGATTTGCTTTTATATAGATCCCTTGTCTCCAATATCATGGAGACATATCTCCATATCTCCAAAACATCACATGAGACAGGTGCAGCTGTATTCTAGACTCTGTCTGAAAAGTATTTTATTTCTATGCCTCTGGTTGCACCAATATTTTCTTACCAATTCTTTATAATGAGAGAATTTAACCTACTACATCTGCCACTTTAGAGCAAACAGGATGTGGATCCGAGATATGATGGCTGATTTCAATAGAATGTTAGCCAATTGGTACATACTTTACCCAAAAATGGAAATTACTCACTAGGGAAGATTTTTGATGCTATACGAAAATGCTGCACTTTTTTTCTCTTTTGAGCAGCAGTGCGCATTGTGTTCCAAGGCCAGATTGATTTATTGAGTTTTTAAAATTTTATTTTGCAGCTGCACATTATTTTTTGTGGTCACAGGTACACTGCACTTTAATTATTTTTGTTTATGTATGCGTATTTTTTCTTAATTTCAAAACAGTAGTTTTTGTAATTGACAAAGCAATTTACTGCATGTGTGCTTTCTGCACCCCAGACAAATACTCTAGCATGTAGTGCACCTTTCTTTCCAGTTCAGATTGTTAAGAAAAGAATTAGTTGTGACTAATTGCCAATTAATTTGCAGTGGTTTAAGGGAGGAGGGGAAAAAACAATTGCACCTACTAATTAAAATTTAAAATATTCCGAAGTGTCATCTTTAGGTATCTGTGGAATACATAATTTCCATTTTAGTTCTGCACTGGATCTGTAACAGCCCTGAGCTGACAGCTCTATTAATTTAAAACCTCAGTGATACCTATTAGTACAAAACATGAAAAAATGCCATTAATCATTTATTTTAATTTTGCAGCTCTGTCATTTTCTCAGTATGTTTAAAAATTATGATGACACCATAACGTTTTCCAATCTACCTGTGTGAAGGGGAAACGGATCATACTACTTAGGAGAGAGACTAGAGGATATTATTAGAGTTTAATTAATGCTAAACTGATTGGATTTGATTGCACTTTGCACAATAATATTGTTTAGAAATTTATTTAAGATGTGTTGCATAATGCTTTTAAAACAACTAGTCTAGATCAGAGAGATTTTGCCCAAAATGTCACATGATTCAAGTCACAGGTTAATTTTGCTCAGCAGTGCCTACATTCTATCACTCTGATTCATAACATGATTCCCCATACACTCTTGATCACCTAAGGAAGATAAAAGTATTTGGAAGATAAAAGTATATCCATATGTGATATGGAGGAGTTGCATCCCTCCATTTCCTGTAAGAGGAGCAGCGTTTGGGTGTCTAGACTGTGAGAAAACCCTCCTACCCTCAAAACAACCAACATCTAAACCCTGCTGAGAACATGTAAAAAAGTAAGCATAAAATAATAGATCCAGTTGGATAAGGCTGTTTTTTTTTTTTTTTATTGGCAGTTTTTCCCCCTCTGTCTTTAAAATACAGTAATATGTTCTTTAACCTTAATTGAAATATTCTAAGCAGAGCTGATTAGCTCTGTTTCCTGGTTTCTATTGTCAGCTAGTGCAATACTTTAGGACCTGCATTTATAGTACCATGTCTTCTGAAATAGTAAATTGTAAATGTTTAGGCATTCTTTGAAGCATAAAGGTAACCAGTATATACTGCAGAAAAAGGAACATGAAAGTAAAACTGACTGACCTAAAAGATTCTGTTAGCTTGCTAAAATTGTTTATGCTCACTGCATTTCATTTAGTGGATATTAATGTGGCTTCAAGGCATTTTGAAATTCTGACCTGCTCCTAAAATAAATAAAGTTAATGCATTTGGTTTTAGTATGGAAAACTCAGGGTTCTTCTTTATCACAAAATTTTCTATTGACATATAGGGAGATATTATCATCTCTTCTTTTGAGAATTATACTCTTTCAATTTGACCTAGTATTCCTTGACACAAATACAATAGATACTGTATTTGGAGATACTTTCTAATACTGGAAAGATGATTTCTGCAAATGCAATATTTTTATGCTAAATAAATATTTACTATATATACCAGCCCTTGTGGGATAAAATCTTGGCTTCAATTAGTGAGTAAGAGGTTTGTTACTGGCTTCAACACTTTAAGTGTAGCCTAGAATGTTGTGGAGCAGGCTTACAACAAAAATCCATGGTATCTTAGCAATTCAGGTGGCTACATACTTACCCCGGAAATGGAATTCTGTTGTTTTCTCATTCTGTCTATTTCTAAATATAAATTTATGCCAAGAATGCAAAATAATTTCTTGTTTGTTTTGAGGTTTTTTGTTTGTTTGTGGGATTTGTTGTTTGGATTTGGTTTGGGTTTTTTTGTTGGTTTTTTTTTTTGTTGTTGTTGATGTTTGTTTAGGGGAAGGGGGGTTGTTGTTTTGGGTGGTTTTTTTTTTGGTTGGCTTGGATTTTTTGGGGTGATTGTGTGTTTGTTTGTTTTGTTTTTCTTCCAGCAGCAATTCAGGCACTCAATCTATGTTTAAAATGTTCTCTATATTACTCTCAAGTTATTATATATTTTCAATAAATTGAGTAAGTGATCTCAGAAATTGTTTTCCAGAATTCCATAGTAATTTCTATGACTATATATTATCAATTCCTAAAAATACATTAGGATTTTAGCTTTCTGGATTTTTGTCTGTGCAATCTCTTTTTCTCATGTGCATGTGTGTATGTTATTAACAGGTAAATCTAGTAAACATTAAAAATTTTAAAGAAGGGTCTTTTTTAAAACTTTTATAATTGTGTTTCTACTAAAAAAGACATGGCGATGCTTGCTGAATGGAAGAGAAACTGAATGGTAAATGTTAGTCTTTAGACACCTGTGCACACACACAGAATCTCTACAGGGCTGTAAGTAGGAATTTTTAACTTAAAAAAGTCTCTGTTGCTTCTAAGTAAAGATACCTCTCTCTTTCTCTCTCTTGCTCTCTTTTTGTCCTCCTGTAGAGCACTTTCAATGTTTTGACCTGCAACACTATTTCTCTGTCTGAGATCCTCAGTGCTTATTCCCATCTTGAAGTGAGCACTGTCCCTTGTCACCCAAACTCCCAGCTCCAACTCTGGCAGTGGTGCCAGTATGAGAACAGAGGCAGAAGTGAGAGACCAGGGGAGAAATGCAGTGCCTGAGAGTATTGAGGAAGACAAAATTAGCCTTCTTCAGGCAAAATACTGCAATGGTTCAGAAACATACTGATCTCTTTTTATCAGCCAAAAATAAGATGTTTCAATTTATTTATTTTTTTTAGGATAAGAAAGTGAGGAATTGATGGTTATCATTGTTAACCCCTGCAATGTTAATAGACACTACCATGACTAAGTAAAAAAAAAAAAACAACACTTTAAATTTACACTTTGTTGTAGCATTTTCATAATGTAAAATATTTTACACCATTGAAATTGTGCCTATTTATAATAGTTGAAAAATATGTCTTGGAGAGGGGCATACAGAACTCATCCCCATGCATGGTAGTGGTTAATCGTGTTCAGGCATGTTAGCTGATCTCAGCTGATAGAAAGCAACATACTGAAGAGGTTGTGGTCTCTGAAACAGATGGCTCAAGCCAAGAAAGAACATTACAAATGATAAACATTTACTCAGTATGTAATTGCATTCATCCTGAGGAGCACTGAACAGCCCCAACCCAACACGCAATCTGTACAGGGTCTCAGGATTACCTCACCCCTTCATACTAAAGCCGTCTTTTGAGCTTTGCTCTTTTATTCACTTTAGGATGGAATTAGTATGTTTTACCTCAGAAAGGAAACTTAAAGGCATTCCTTCTGCCAAGTCTTGCAATAAGCTAAACCCTTTATGACTTGAAAAATTCACTCACGCCAGCTGTAGGTTACTTCATGTCATGATCCTCAGGATCAAGTTGATATTACTGCTCCTGATCCCCAAAATATGTCTTATGAAGCATGTGGAAGTTACAAAAATAGTAAATTTTCCAGGAGCAGATCATCAGCTGGTACTGACATCAATGGAATAATGCCAACTTACCCCAACTACTAGATTTGGCTTCCAAAGTGATGCCTGAAGCAGAATTTATTGTGAGAAAATATATTGGTGCCAGTCTTTGAAAGTCAGATTTATTATCCATGTGAAAGTAATCTACATTGCCAAGAACCCCCCATATGCTATATTCAATACTAATGAATAGTGTTAACAAAAAGAGGTCCCACATGAAATTTGAAGTTAATGAACTAAGGTGGCATAAAAATGAGCATTTGGAGAGTAAAGTAAAGGCTCTAATAGAGTTAAACCAAGACACACACTCTGTTGAGATTTTTATGTTTCGGTCTTCTTACATTGTAAAGTAAATTTCCGTCCCAATAAATGTCCTGATCTATATTTTAATGAGCCTCTCCACGTGACATACATTTTTTGTTTCATTTACTATTAGTGAATGACAAGTGAAGGATATTCATTTTAACTTGAAAATGTCAGGTATGCACTTTAAGAGATATATTTTTCCAGTTTTTAATGAGGTGGTGTTTCTTTTTGAAAGAGATACCCATCTCTGATGTGGGTACTATGCAGGTGACAACTGATATTTAATAAGTGATGGTTCTTGTATTAGTCGTAGTTCACTAAAGAAAATGTCTCGGATTGCTTTTGAAAAACTCCTAACGTCACTAGCCCAAAGGCAAGATGTGACCTTTTTATTACATAATGAGAATCATTTATTATCTTACAATGTATCTTAAAGTCACAGACAAAATGCCACTTTGATAATTGCTTTCAATTAGCTTTGAGCATAGCATACATTCATAAAATGTCTTCTCTAATTTAGACTTGAATTAGAGAAAATTGCAGACATAATCTACTTTAAGGTTGTCTCATTTAAGGTGATTCGTAGTTCTGTATCAAAGAAATCAAAACGGGTGGCTTTAGAGCAATATTACAGTGTGTTTTAAATAGTCTTTTCAATATTTGAGTCTATTCTTTTAACAATTAACTAACAAATTAGAATGCTAGTTCATATTTTTGGAATTTTTCTTGTGTATTAATTTTGCACTTTTGTTCTCCATGGCTGTTTTGAAATTAAGCACTGTCCTGTGGTAAAACAGGACAGTTTGATTAGATGTATAAATAAGGCATGTAAAGACATAGCTTATATCTTAATAATAGGCAACAGCTTGGTCTGTCAGCATGTATGTTGTTTCCAACTTGTAAATTCTTTCTCAACAGCAAGCAATAAATCCCACACTCAAAAAGATTGTATATTGGCATGTATTTTATTGCATGTGTTTATTAATTTTTTTGGTATATAATTTTAATTATTTGTGGGAAAACTATTACACATAGATTGGTCTACTGCATATGGAACATCATTCATAAAAAAAAAAAACAACAGGTATTTTCCTTTCAGCTTAGATTAAGTGATGCAAGTCTGGAAGTTATATATAAAGATAAATCAGGCATCTCAGATAGTTGGAACTGAACTAGTTCAAGGGATAACTGTTTTTCTTCTTTCTTCCCCAGATAAAAATTACTCACAAGAACCAAGCCCCCATGTTGATGGGACCACCTCCGAAACATGGTCTTTTCTCTTCTATCATCAAAAGAACAAGGAACCACAGCAAGGAATAAGCCTATGTAGTTTAGTTGAAAAAAAAAAATAGCTTTGTTGGGCTTTGGAGCATTTATGCTGGAAATCTTTCAAGAATTTAGAATATCTTCTATTTGCAAAATCTTGGATTTTGGTTTAACTGTTCTGTAGCTGAGCTGATGTAAAACTATGCTACTAGAAAAAAATATTGTCACAGTTTTGTAGGCATTTTGCATGATGAAAGCAGATGTTTACATACAGTGATACAGCATATTTTTTGTTGCATGCGTTACCATTTACTAATCTGTGGGCTAATTCTGCCATGGAATACGGGAAGAGAATGTCATGGATAATTTGATTTTTTCTTTTATGTTTAAGCTTTTCCTACTACATTAACCATATGCCATAAATTCAATAGTATCTTGTCAATCAAACATCTTTACATGAATAGTCAATCTGACCTGTTTCAGAGTAGAATCATTGTAGGTCTCATTTACCTGTATTTTTAGTTTATCATTTCTTTCTACCCTGAGAATATTTCATTCGACTAAGTATTAAAATCCTGGAAGTTATTCAGGTAACTCCTGTGTATATGAGTAACTGTACCTGCTGAAAACATCTAATAATATGCACAGTATTCAAAGGATCATGATTGTTCTTGTGTAAGTTTTTGTTAAGATTACAAGCTGATGAAGGTTCGAGCAAAAACTTTGGGACTAAGAAGATTATGCTGAGTGAAGATAATAAGACTTGCAAAACAAGCCATCAGTGTTTGTTGAAACCCTAGAATTATTTTCACGAGCAATACATCTCTGTAACATGGCAAACTTTAAATCATTCTCCACACTGACCAATAGCATAGTGCATATGCACACAAATAACCAAAGCTCATGCCTAATTAAAGTGCATT
Organism: Chloebia gouldiae; assembly: GCA_003676055.1. Taxonomy (NCBI): domain Eukaryota; kingdom Metazoa; phylum Chordata; class Aves; order Passeriformes; family Passeridae; genus Chloebia; species Chloebia gouldiae. Next base: position 26,336,746 of record QUSF01000003.1, on the reverse strand, counting down.
TCCCACCAAAGATTTAGTGAAGGATGCTTCAGAGAAATGGGTTAATGCATAATTAATCAAACTCACTGGAGTAGACTCACTTCTGAAAATTTACAGTTCTTTTGATTGCATTGTCAATGTCCAGACAAATGTTTGGGTAGGTAAAAACATTAAATTAATTTCAAGTAAATACTCACTTTTTATTTGTTTCGTAAGCTGACTGACATAGTAACATATGCTAAATATTGAGACATATATACAAACTCTAAATATTACAAAATTAAACATATTTTTGTATCATAATAATTTATAAATTTATGCTATCCATAATTACTCATCCCCTAAGTTAATCTTTCAAGAAAATGATGACCTGTTGTCTATTACCCTTTTCTAGTCTGCTATCTGAAATCCAGACATTTCTTGTCAAAAATTCTGGTGAGGCAGTTGCTCAGGTTTTAACTTTCTTAGCTCTCTGAGAGACTTCCTAACAGCTCAGAAATCATAATACAGGGATTTGTCTGAGGTTTGCACAGCACTGTCTAATGTTGAAGGGAAGTCGAAGAATGGCAAATTTCTTCAGTCTTGCATATAAACAATCTCAAACAAAACTTTTTGTGCAGTCTTAACATTGTTCTTTGTTCAGAGTGAGCTGCTTCTCAGCTCTGCATGTCTTAAGTTCTCAGATTTCATAAAAAAAAAAAGGAAAAAATAAAATTTTGCTTGAAATGCATGATTTCCCATTTTTATCCAGACAAAGGTTCATTATTTATTAAATCTATTTTTCTATTGATTCATTCATCCATTTTAAAAATAATGCTTCATCATGCTGTAGTGCACGGTACTGTGCATGTATTTAAATAAAGTTAATATCATTTGGTCCTCAGTATAAGAATTCAACTGAGTCCTAATTTATATAATAGACATTAAAATAAAAATCAGTATATAGTTGGTAAGGATTATGTCTTTGAAATATACAGTCTATGTTCTGTAAACATTAGGAGGTAAATGCCAATTAATGTTTTGTTCAGCATTAGGTAGAAAAATATGAAGGTGATTATTTGCTAAAATTAAGGTCTTGTAATTTACCATTCTTGGGTCCAGTGGTGTTGACATTTACAGTTACCATAGGAGTAAACTAATATTTTTTCCTGTGCATTGCAAACACACACACACAGAAGCATTTGATGCACTGCACTACAAACATGCGTACGTATAGAGCAAAGGTTATTTGCAAAAAGAAGGAATTTACTGATACAATGTTACGTAAAGTGTATATTGGTTTTATGAAATTATGGTTACAGGTGATAAATATTTTCACATAACTTGACATAGGATTTTCTACCAATGCTCTCAACTTTTTGTGGTAAAAATGTGTTTAACAACAATATATAATGTGTTCTCTATGATTATCTCATGAACATTGTAACTCTGAAAACAAATAAAATTATATAAAGCTATTACTAAATAATGTGTGCAATTTTGAATGTGTCAGTCTGTGATAGCAAGTTGGTCATAATACACATTTTTTATATAAAGAGGGGTAGAGAGTCCATGCCATCAAAATGACATACAATTCTGAATAGACATATAAAGAGTAAATCAGATCTGCTGGTTGGTGTGTATTGAATTCTCACTGTAACAAAATAGAACAGAGCAGCCATTATACTGAATTAACAGTTTTCATAGCAGAGACTGTCTTTCTATTAATTTTGGTCGTTTGGGGCTTTTTTAGCATGGCCTCTAATAATTTAAAACCATTCTCAGGTTGAAAGTATTGGTGGTGAAGAGAAAAACTTGGAGTACATGAAACATAGTAAGAAAATGGTTGATTTAATGAAAGAGAACTTAAAAAGTGGAGATTCTTTTCTTCACTTCAGTATGCACAGAACTAATATGAAATAATTATTCATTGGTGTAAGAAGTGAAACAAAGAATATGTGCATATATCTACTTACAGCTGAAATAGACACATTGTTCTTAGGTTAACTGAAGAGGGTATCTGTAAACCTTCTACTCCTTTCAATGAAGCATTCCTTAAGGATTCATTAATGACTTTTGCAATGTAAATGACAATTAAAATATATAGGTATTAAATGTGGTACTAGATTTGCAAATCTTTGATCAGTGTGTGTCAACAGGGCAATGTGCTTAAAAAAGAACATGTCATCTCAGGAAATAACTTTAACTTCTGATATTGGTCCGTCTCTCTTATTTCACATGTGTTCCTATTAAAAAGAAGTAGAAGAATTTCCTGTAGAGACAAATAGAGAATTGCTGTTTCCAGTACTTGTATGGTATTTGTATGCAAATCCTCACAATTGTTTAAAACTAGGGGTGACACCTCATGATTTAGGCTTGTTGGTGTACATATGTGTGTGTTCATGCCAGACCAGCTAACCTGCTGGTATGCTCAGGACCCTGATAAGACAGGAAATACTTAGTTTCTGAAACAGGAGTAAACTTTCTATTGCATTTGCTCACTCTTATCTTAATCTTCTCCATGATTGCATGTACATCACAACAATGACTAGCTAATATCCAAAATTACTTAAGGCAAATAAAGTTACAGATTTCAGCATGTTTTGTAATATCAATGTAAGAAAAAACATGGTATGAAAGATACAGAAAAATACATTTTTTATTTTTATAGATATTTAGGTTACTATTTATTTGCCAAGATAACGGCATTTTAGTGATTATTAGTGATTTAGGGTACTAGTTGTATTTACATGTTACTGCCTTTAACCCCAACTGGCTTCTAGGGCTTGTAACTTTGAGGCAGACCATGGCAAGACCAAGATTTTCTGGGAAGCAGACACTTCTGAGTGGTGTTCTTCCTCACCTCTCTGTGGAAGTGACTGGCGAGAATGGCTACAAAGTGGAAAGGGAAAAAAATAAAACAGGAAGAATTCTCTTTGGACAAGGAAGAAGGAGAAGATCAGAGAACTCTGCTATGGAACACAAAAACAGATGCTCAAAGTGAAGCATGATGCAGTGGCATCCACAGAGCTGGTTGTGTGGGACCTGGGAGGCCAGATGAAGGCACTCGGAGCTAATAAGCAGCAATGAGCTAGATAAATGAGTTAATTACATTTATCTAGAGAGCCCTTCCATTTAAGGCTGAAGGAGGTAAATAGTATTTCCTTGCTTTGAAGGCAGAAAGACCCAGAGAAATTTGGGCTGAGGTAGATGATACTATCGAGCCCTCCAGGGGAATTGAGAAGGACTTGCAAGCAAAGGAAAGCCAAAGGATTGTCAAAAGAAGGTAAAGGACTTTATCTCTTTCTTTCATACCCTGAAAAAAAAAATGAAGAAAATTTGCCTTTGCAAAACAGCCGTTTGCCAGGCTACTAAGTGGTTAGCCTGAAAATAAATAAATAAATTTAGAAAGCTGAGGTGGGCCAGAGGAGCACAGCTCAATGTTTTATGCAAGAGCGGTGGAGAACGTGTCAGCCTGTTGTCAGCTAATTGCTGCTTGTCTCCAGCTCCATCAGGTCTGAAAGCATTCTGTTTTCTCTCTGTCCATGAGGAAGGAAACTTCTTGTGGTCCTGCTGAGGTGAGTAAAAGCCTTACTGCAGCCCTGGCTGGAAAATGAATAAAACATGGGCGAGACCTGGAAGCTGTTAATGAGAAATAAAGTAATAGCTTGAAATCCGTGGTGTGTGAGGCTCTGAGGGTTGCTGTGCAGCAACAACTGAGGTGGAAACTGTCCTCATGTCTTCCAGGGTTTGCTGATGTCTGCCCAACCTGGGCTTGTGCTGTGGGGAGCCTGATGGCTCTTACTCCTTGTTTTTGTTCAGACTATATATTTTCAGTTGGTTTTGAAATAAGGGGGTTTCATCTTTTCTGATTTGCTTGTACGTGAATGGAGCTTTTCCATTATCAGGTTTGCTTAATTTTACAAATACCTCTGAAGAAGAGAAGCTTCTCTGTGACCATTGACTTCCATTATGTGAAACTGCCTAACAGCTTGGAACTATTAACAGGAAACCATAGTTCTAGGCATCTAGAGTCTGGGTATGGTGATATTCAGAGGCTGCTTTCTTGCCTTTCTGATTCATGATTCAAAGAGACTCATTGAGAAGCACCTCAGGGCTCTCTTTAAATGTGACCAATACAAAGAGTAAGTGATAATCATCAGGCTTTGTTATTTATAGTAAAGGGGTTGATGGTAAAGAAGCAGATTCATGTGAGGTACCCACTCTAATAAACATGGAAAATAGGCTACTGGGTCTGAGTGAGAAGGAAAGATTGAAGTTTTCAGGTTAATTTTTATACTAGTGTTGATATGAAAATACATAGCTGTTGATGGACCTCTTTGAAATAAACCTTTGGTTCGTTGTTTTTTTACCTAGGGTGAAATTTACATGCTATGAAGGAACACAGAAATTTGCATTAATAAACTGCTTTTTTGGACAGGGAAGTGAGCACTTCTCAATCTTTTGGTGAAAACCATCTTAATGAGCCAAGTTGTGCTGGCTAATAAGAAATGGTCAGTGTTTGGGGCTGTCATTCTATTTACATTAAGTATACAAAAAAAAAAAAAGCTCAGGCAAGCAAACCACATGATATCAACTATTCTATAAATTGTTTGTACCTGCAGAGAGATTGATGATAGCTCTATCCCTTGGTGAGGTGGACATTACAACAGAAAGCTTGTCACAGTAACTTCTGCCCAGCCATGAGATTAGCTTTTGCAAAGAATGTGATGTAGCATTTGTTAGGGTGATGATTTCTTCTTCTGTTGGGTTTTGAGTAAATATGAATGCATTCTAAACCTCTCCTTTTATCCCAGAATTATAAGGACTCAAACTTTGATTCAGACAGATATAAAATATATTTATCATACACACATATGTAAGCAAGCAAATGCAGGAAGATCTATTCCATCTAAATTGAACTTTACTTCCATATGTTTCAATTCAGCCCTATTATTCAAGGAAAAAAGAAAGAACTTGTTAATTTAGCTATGGTATGAAAAGCACATGATGCCTGATTTATATCAATCACTGTTTGACTGTAATCTGAATACTGATGGGGTTTTCTTGTTGTTTCTTTTGTTGTGTTGTTTGGGTGTTTTTTCTGGAAAACTAGTTAAATCTTTCTTTTAATGTTTCAATACAAATAGATTACAAGGAGCTTTGAAAGATTTGGTCCAGCTGCCTGATTTACAAAGTCTAAGCTTGGACTGAGATGCAAATTCAGACCTTCATACTTTGTCAATAGTGCTGGTCAAAAATTCCTTTACCTCTGTTTCACCGAAATTCATTAAATTGTGTGGAGGAACCTACCTTCCCTAATCAATCCACTTTTTCACTGGATTCCCATTTCAGAGCAAAATAAGACTTACTTTTTAAATGTCAAAATATTTTGTCCTTGAATGTTAAAAGGAAATGTAAAGTTTTGCTTGATTTATTATTTCTGGTTCATTAATGTAGTGATTAGCATTGTAGTATAACTGACTTTTCACTTTATGTAAATACAGTTATGCTATTTTTAATTCACTACAAAGATAATTCCTGTTTCCTTTAAGAAAATTTTTAGTTCTTGTATTTGTTCAAGATCCTGCAATGAAACTTTCAACCTTTGTGCCTCTGCAGTTAACAGCAGAGTAAAAGTCTGCTCTTCAAATTTTAGTGTTTATTTAAAATACCTGCACTTTTGTTATTCCAATAGGTACACATTTCTTAAATGTTACATTCAAGGAGTTGCTTTTTTATAGTTTCTCTTTTTTTTCAGATTAATTTGTCAGAACAAATCTACGTTGACACTGAACAAAGAAGGGATATTACATTATTAAGTTATCCTAATTATTATAAAATAAGCAAGTCACAGAAGAATATTTTAGAGTAGGCATTGTAAAACAAGGTATTGACAAGGCAGAATGCTTATTTTTATTCTAAGATACAGAAGACACTAACAATCACATTGATAAGGCACATGTATGTCACTGTAATTCTCAAATTCCTGCATTCTTTAACATCTCAATATTTCAGGTGAATTATCAACTATAACTGTGTGCTGGATAATCTGAACTCTTTTTACATCAGAGTTATGCATAACATGTGCACTCTGACATTTTGCTATCTTCTTTCTGGTCACTGTACCTTTATCACTAATTACTGCTTACCTGATGTCTAGCCCAATTGATACTATGTTAAAATTCTTGCTGTGACAATCATCAGTCATATTTTTATGTTCTTGGAACACCAGTTTAGTGCGTTCCAAGATCATAAAAATAGTGTTAGCTGGCTTGCATGAGGTTAATGGGGCTTTAAGAAAATGTTACATTTCTTTGGCACAAGATTCCCTTCTGATGGGAGTCCTGTCACTTTCTAAGATATAACAACTTTCTCTGTCAAAGAGTTGCGATATTAGTCTCCGTGAAAAGATTTATAGTTTTTCTTTGGCTTTCCTGCTGAATCTTGGGCAAAAAAATTGTCTTATGGCAGATGCCAATCGTTTCCTTTTGGTATGCATGTAGAAATATGCGTTACCACAAGAGCTCGTGAAAGCATTCAGATATAACCAGAAAAGCTGTACTGACAACAGAGAGCAGTGCTCAGTTCCTGGAGTCAGACTCGCACAGGCAGATTTTGAACAGTTCAGAAAAGGGTTAACCTCTCTTTATTTGTTTCTAGGGTGACTTCTGTCTAAAAATGCAAGAGTACAAGTAGGTATTAAATACGTTTGTAACTTGCCACTGCTAACGCTCAGGTCTGGGCTGTATTTCTGCTGTTTTCTTACCTCAGATATAGCACAAATGGTAATTTTTAACTATTTCTACTATGTGCTTCCTCCACAAAGCACAGTGCAATAGCACAGCATAAAAGCAGATTTTAATAAGTGCAATAAAAAACTGTTTTAAGGAGCTCAACATACCTTCTGGTCCAACATCACAGGACAGTAAAGGGATTTGCAGGGAGCAAAAAATCACATAATGCCAATTCCACCTGTTCTCAGTAGAAGTTTGCAACACAGAGGACTTTTAGTCAAATGACAATGTCATTTATTGTTTCATTCTAACTTGTTCACAATTGAATTTGGAGTGTTCCTATGGTATGATCCTTATCAGAATATGCAGCCACAATTGTGTAAAGGGGATTGAGAATATTTTGGCAGGTCTGGTTCCCCTTACTTGTGCCATGCTATTTCTGCTGCACCAATGGGGATCCCTTGAGAGCATTTAAAGTCCTAATGTAGAATGAGGTATTAAGTCATAGTTTTGGAGATGATGATTGAAATATAGCTTTGGCTGAGACAGTTTAAACTGAAGTTAAGGATGCAGATAGGAAGTCCCAACTCCACTGAAATCCTTGGTTTGCCATTGCAAACAGAGAGCCTGGGTTTTATTCCTGCTGTCCTGTGGTAGGGCTAGCAACATCTTTCCTGCCCCAGTTTAAATGTTTGCAAAGTTCAAGTAAGAGATTGAGAAGTTATGTGCATTCACACATCTGTAAAAACCTAATGAATGGTTGCACCTGCAAAGTTTCCCCGCACCATTAGCCTTGAAATGAGGTCACCAGGTCTCTTCCTTTCAGCAGATTGCTCATGTTTTCCTTTCTCACTTCTGTGTCTTTAGCAATCCTGTATTTCTGTCTCTAAAACCTTCAACATGCTGTATTAGAATATGTTTTCATCTGCACAGTTCTGAAGGTTGGTGTTTAGGCACTAGGCTGAGAAATGGAAATTTTTAATTTCCCATGTTAAGGACAAATCAGACTCTGATTTTCTAACAAACACTGTAAGTGCTATAAGCAGTGTTATAAGAGAGCCCTGCTCAGTTAAGGACCTGTCTTAAACTCTACCCTCTGAATCTCAAAGGCATGAGAATTTTCAAGCTCCAACTAGGTGGAGTTCACACATCACTGTTTATTTTGCATCTGCCAATTCGCATGTAAATTTTATGGACTCTATGTGTAACTGTGCCTCTTCTCACTATTCAGAACCTTAAAAATCTACCCTTAATGTTTGAATCACCCTGCTGGGGTAATGAAATACCAAACTTGAGTATGAATGAATAAACAGTTGCTTTGAACTCGGCTTTTAGGACTTCAACGCAGTATTGACTTGGTAACAAATTTTGTGCTGTTGCCTTAAGAGGCCCTGCACAGCGCTGCAAAAACCAGGTCTATGTGCAGCATAACACAACCCACTCCTAATTATTTCTGCCTAAAGTAGCTGCTGCTGTTGGATTTCTTGTCTTTCATCCTTAAAACAGCAGTGACGCAGTAGTGAGTCAGGCCTTTGCCAGTGCTTAAATAGCCAGGGCTAGGTGCTATATAAAAAGATTTAATTTTTTTTCTAAAAGCTGGTATTTGTGTAAACCTTGATTAGGATGTTATAGATCTAAGGTATGCAAATGGTGTACAAAGAGTACATCTTCAACCTCCTACATTTACGTACTGCTTTTTATTTGCAATATCAGCTGTCTCTATGCTCTGACTTCTGTTTTGTAATTTTTGGCACGCACTGCATACCTTCAAGCTTGCTCTGTCTTATGTATAAAGCCAGTCTCATAGCTCATTTTTTCAGTATTATTAAAATGTTAATCAACAGTCAGTATAAAGCAGCATATTAAGACATCAAATAGAAACATTTTGTGGCACTTTTTATTTATAACTAAAAAAATTAAATTTTCTAAAAACTGCTAGTCTTATTCCTTAAAAAATTGTTGCATGTAGAGCTATAAAAATATTTTTTATTAACTCACGGCTCCAATCTAGTGGTTGAGAAAGGCTGAGAATACTTATTTGAAGCAATAATTTAATTGTCATGTGACAATATTGAACATAGAGAAGATACAAGGTTCTTGTCCTTATTTATTAGATTTCCATTTTTTCCTCAGTTTCATTCAGATATTGCCATGCATGTCATTAAGCTGGACTGCCACTTAGCAGTTCTTTGCCTTCTGGCTCATCACTGTTCTATCTTAATCTTCAGTCATAAAATAATAACTGATTGTCTTTATTCTCCTCAATCTTTGAAGTTTTTGTTTGTTTTCCCATCACTTTGTTTTCCATCTGCTAGTTTGCTTCCTTTGCTTTGTTCATACACTTCTAATTAGAAGTACTTGTTATTTTGATCTGAGTCACAGCCCTTGTAAATTTTCTTTGCTATTCAGATCCATTCAGAGTTCACCTCTAAAGGATTCCTGGTCTGTCAGTTCACAATCTTATCTTCTCTCAGGAACTGTTCTCAGAATGTTTTCTTCCTTGACACCCTGCCCCCAATTCCCTTCCTTTCTGGTTACATTAGGTGCAGGTTATTTATTTGTCTTTACTTTGAGGCCTTTGGTGCCTTACGTCTACCTTGACAAAAAGTATTTTTATGTCTATGCCTTAAAGCATTTAATGCTGAGATGTCTCATGTCATAAAATCTCTTTGATAGAAAGGCAAATACTTATTCATATAATCTACATCCTGTCAAGCCATGGCAATATTCTTTAGCCAGTAGTTTTAGATTTTAAAGCAAATATTTTGGAAATTTTAGCATATTTAATACACAATCAAAATTCCTATGGAAATGTCTACAAACCTGCTTCATTAGCTTCATTCCAGTCCTTCCTTCAACTGTGTGCAAAAAGACCAGGTTGTAACCATTGCCACAGAAATCAGAACCTGTTGTCTTTCATATTCTTACATATCTGCACTTAACAGCTATTAAATTACAAGTTTGCTTTTCGGGATGGGGGAAGGGAATTCAGTGTTCTGTGGTGTTAGAGCATCTCGCACAATAGGAGTTCTGCTCCACTACTACATCATCTAAATGTTAGGCCAGCAGAGATATATCTATGTAATTTTATGTTGGCAGATGGATTTATAGCCCACTGATGATTACATTGCATTTCCCATCTGTACATGATCTGCAGGAAACATGAACCCAGCCAGAAGAGTTACTCTGTCACAGTTTTAGCTTACTGTTCTGAAACTTTTGTCATTCATTCTTTCTTCTGTTGGTCAAAATCAACAATCACCATATAACTGGGTTACATGGAGATTCCACTTCTACCCACTGCATTCTCCTCACAAATAGAAGAAACTATAAAATCTTTGTCTCATAATGCCCTGTTGGTGTGCTTCTTTAGAATCCCAAATGCCCCCCTGCCTAAAAAAAAAATAAAAAAGCATGGTGGACACGTGTAATCTGAGATCCAGTAACACTGGAGACTTTTTAGGAAGATGCTGAATAGACCAAGTTTGCATGCTTCCTTTCTCTTCTGCATATCCCAGGGAAGCTGGCCTTGTGAAATTTCTTAACGTTTAATTGATTTGCCAGTGACCTGATCCAGGATCAGAAAGAAAGATACAAAAAACCTTAGTCTGGATTTTGACTTGAATTTTCAGGTAAAATACCCTAACTGTGATATGGGCATGGAAGGTTAGAGCTTGAAGGCTAGATCTGACTACCTGAGGTGACAAAGAGAGACTCCTGGCCTAAAGTGCCTGCCTAGGCAGGTGACACTGTAGTGAGAGAATGGATCACGTATTCCTCTCTCAATATGCTTTATTTATTTCATTACAGAAATAAATACACATTACCTTCTGTGACTTGTTTAATTTCCATTCCTCCAGTGAGAACCTGCATTTCTAAAGCTTATTCCATAACTTCAGTGGGGGAAGTTGCAAGAATAAAGAAGTATATGTATTAAAAATGAAGAGAAATAACAAAATGCAGAGTTTGTCATAACTTCCAGTGAGCTACTTCAGTTTTGTTACCCCTACCTGTTATTTCCCTTCGGTGTTCACCCAGGCAAGATGTTTTCAGAGATAAAAAAGAGAAAGTAAGATTACTCAGAGTCAGGGGAAATTAATGTCTTATTTGCAACAGAGGTGAAGTTCAGTGCATTGTATAGAAGGTAGCTTTAATTAAAACCTCTGTTTCAGAAATAAGTAGGTTGAAGTCCAGGTGAAAGAAAGGAGGGGGGAATAAAAGTTGCATTGTCTTACATTTTTTTCTGTTTTAGAGGCTGCCTATGAGCTGAGGGCACTCCCTGTGCCAGGCTTTGTCACAGGCTCTGCAGGCAGGTGAGGGAACACACGGTGAGGCTGTAGCCTCCTGGACCGGCTGCCTTTTCAATAGCCTGGGTTTGTGCAGCCCCCTCAGTCTCCTTTATGAAGCAAGCACGCTCTTAAATCTACATGATACTGGTGACCCCATCCCCTCTCTAATGTTGCCCACTGGCCTGACACCTTTTAATAAAACTTAGGAAAAGTATTTAAGAGTAGTAAAGAGGTTACTCCTGATATTTTGTGCCTTCTTGGACTAATCTTTTCAGTGTGTTTTCATCACTGTCTGTAGCTGCATGCCTTGGTCTGTTTTGCTGTACAGCCAATTCTTCTCCTAGATGTTCTCCTAGACCTTCTTAACATAGGAACTAAAATTTCAAAGAACTTACTGTAAAGTATTTCTTTACAATATATTTTTTGTCATGGAAATGGATATGTTTCTCATTCCACCCACTTGCTGACCAGGTAATATGCACAGAGAAGGCTAAGTACTGAAAGGATTTTAGTACTCCCAAGATTCCCAAGATAGTTCTTTTATTTGTTGCAGTCTGTTCCCTGAATGAAAGTATAGAGGAAATATCTCTATTGTTGCCTTGTGCATTTCCTTTGCAGAAATGCCAACATTTGCACTGGAGTCTCATTCATTGTAATCCAATTTCACAATAATCATCTAAATTGTTCTAGATTTTACATGAGATTAGAGCCCAGCCTGGAAGGTTGGTTAAAGTAAGATCAGGATAAGGAATTGTTCTGAAAAGTATTTAAGGCTGCCTCATCTGATTTGACTGTACAGCCATCAATGTGTTTTACAGATGTGAGAAGAAATTCCAGATTCTGTTAGCTGTCAGTACAAGGGTGTTCCTACTGCCTTGAGTCGTCCTTCCTTTCAGCAGCAGCATGAATTGCAAAGTCTGGCTCCCATCCCCAAGAGAACCTACCTGTTTTGGAAGAGGTCTTTAATTCAGCAAACCTGTCTTTAAGAGGCAAAACTCTCAACACCATAAAGAATGATTTATCAGTTATGTCAGAAGTGCTTTAATAAAGTAAAGAGTGAAGTGCTGTTAAATATGTGACTTCCATTTTAAAAATAAATAACTAGATCTTACAAAAAGGTTTTCATTCTGTATGTTAGACAAGAAAAATCCAAATGAAACTTTTAAATTTTTTTAATTTGCATTAGAAATATACAAGTGTTTGCTTTTTACTCTAGAAAATGAACTTTTGAGAGAGCTCCCAAATTCTCATTGAGAACTTGCTTAGCTCTTACTCAGTTCATGTTGGGTGATGTGGTCTCACCGCTACTATATTTGAAGTTTTCAATTTATTCTAAAGGGGGACTTCTTGTTAATGTACACAGGGTGCAAGCTTATTTAAGGTTTGTTTGAGGAGCTTGACTGAAGGTTTTGAAAACTGACTTATAGTTTGCAGAAAGGTCATTATCAAGACAACCCTTTTCAATGAACAGAACAAAAACTATAGCCTGCAAAACCCTCAAGTCAAGACTGGTTTTGTCAATTAAACACCTACTTCACGACAGGCAGCTATGTCTTGGGACCTTACCTAAGATGTGTGACTTTGCTTGTTCTTTTACTCCCTGAGAGCATTTGTTCACTTACTGCCATGCAGATAATGCATTGCATTTCACAGCACAGCAAGTTTAATCAGGACATGTCATCATTAATTTGTACCGATATGCACTGATGGACAGGGTTTTCCAGGAGCATGACTAGCTGTTTATCAAATGATCATCAGTTCTGGAGAAGAAATGGTGCAATCCCCCTGTTGTTTTACAGCATCTGCTTTATCATCTGCTCACAGGAGTACCTTTTTTCCACTCTTTCTCTGGGTTTCCCTTTGTAGCTGTCACTTGTAGACAGCTTCATTTATTTCTGCTGCTTTCTAATTCCTTTAGGAGAGGTGTCTAAAAGATGTTCTTGATTTACTGAAACATGTTGTGTAACTGAAACGGTTAATGATGGTAAGACAAGACTAAATACCACAATCTGCATTTGATTTCTGAGGCTTTCCTGTTATTTACAAAGTGTCTCTTTGAGTACCATAAATAATTTACAGTTCAAAGTGAATAATTCTAAGTGCTAAAAAGCCAAATACACATTTATTTCGTTTGCTAATGTTTTCACAATATAACACAAAGCATAAAGCCCCCTCTCACTGCTCTATAGTTAAGCAAAAGAGCTGTTAGATTAGCACAGAAGCTCCAAAGGACTCTCATAACAGTAGGTTAAGGAAAGGTATCAGTTCTTCAGTCTTGTAGTCCCTACTATGGTAGAATGCTAGCTCCAAATGCAGAGAATTTTAACTGACAAAAGACACCAGGGTCAAGCTTTTAACATGGAAAACTTATCTCACAAGTGCTGGTTTTTTTATTGCTTTAAAGAATTTAACAGTGGGAATGACTCTGAAAGGTAATCCTAGAGAATTACTTAATTTTATTTGGACATATTGCAACTTGTCTGTAATAGCTAGAAGTAGTGCACATGACTTACAAAATTAAATCATAATCACAAATACTAGAAGAAAAAAAATCCACAGAAATCAAAATGTTTTTCGCTGATATGCAGTTGTGCACATCTGTTTTAAACAATTTTTCTATCATTGTTGCTAAGCCAAATTAAAGGAATTATAGTCTAAGCCAAGTTTAAGGAATTTGTAGAAGCATTGACTAGTCAAACACTTCCAGTATTTTATCCAGAACATATAAGTCTTTATGAAGCTAAACGTCCCAAATGCTACTGACAAGACAAGGAAAAAAAAGAAGGAAAATATGATAGGGCAAAAAAGCAAAAACTTAAACAGAACAAGAAAACCTTGCTCTTTTAAAAATTGAACTTGGTATCTGTATAATGATTATCACATTGCAAGATAACTGACCTCATTAAAAGATTTGCTGAAATAGATCAGATCCTATCCCTCCTTTTCTGAAAAATGATAGATATAGGTTCTGTCTCACATTTGCAGGCTAAACAAATTGCTCTAAAGGACATCTCTGTTAAGGTGAAATTAGAAATTAGCTGTATCTGAAAACTGTATCCAATATTTGAAATCTTATATAATTTTGTTATTATAGTATCAAATATTAACCAAAAAATTCAAGTATCTGCAGAATTCTTGTAAAGAAAGGGAAGATGTTAAGCATCTGACTCTATTCAGTTTATTACAACAAAATAGTCTTAGTACTACTAGCACTTATGAAAAACTTGGCCCATCAGACATATTTATTGTCTGTCATTATTTATGCACCAGCTTTTCCTTCTGAATGAACGATGTTTCCTTTGCCTACCCAAGCTGATATAAAGAATTGCTACGCTCACAGTTAAAATTAGTCTCTAATGTTTAACATTACCTAACAACTTCACACAGTAGTGTAAAGAGTGAAGAGAAAAACAACCAATGCCCAGAAGGAATTTCAGGGAAATAGATACTAACTCATCAGATTGACATTTCGGCACCGGGGACAGGTTCACAGCTGAGGTAAATAGGAGTAGTTGTCTCGGAGTCAGTGGAGTTGATTTATTACCAGCTGAAAGACCAGTGCTAGACCAACAATGTCCCAGCCCTGTGAAAGGACATGTGCTATTCTCGGTGAATACCAATGGGGTGGGCCTTTTGAATGGGCCTGAGTGGAGGTTTTGTACATCTATGTGATTTGGCAAGAGGTTCATTTTCTGAAGCCTGAAACGATTTGCAAATTTGGAGGAAGAATTCAACCAGATGAAGGGAGGGGGAAAGAAAAAAGAAAAAGAGGCCAAGATTTTTGGTAAATGAAACCATAGGGACAGAGTGTCTGAGCTACCCTTCTGACAAGTGAAATGGAGCTAAGGGCACTTCCACTGCAAGTACCAGCCTAAAAGTATGTCTGCATTAAGGGACTTGTGCCCTCACTCTCCAGTTTTTAAGAGCTCTCTCTGTTGTGGTACCTGGTATACTTTGGAGCAAGCCCAGAGAGTATTTCTGGGGAAGGAATGAGTTGATAGACTGTCTCATGGGGAATAACTGCCTCGGGACAAGGACTTGCATTTCTCTCTGAATTGATGGGTTTCACTGAATTTGAATTTGACAGCTGAAGAAATGAGGGATTTTGTGGCAGGCTAAGAAGGTGCTTTGTACCAAGACTCCAACGTTTACTCTCAGGACCCTCTGTTTCCTCCAGAACTGTCAAGGAAGAGTGCAGCAATATGCAGGAGAGGAGCAAGCTAGCTGTGATGCATTGGACACTTAGGTTGCAAGCACGCAGCTTCAGTTAAAGTACTCTGGTGCGAAGGATAAAATTCTTAAGCAGTAAATTTCATGTAGCTGTTGATACATAGCTTTCTAACATGTATTTGATGCCATTGTCCTTCATGATACCGTAGTTTACCTTAGAAACCACAGTGTTGTAAAGTGGGCAAGTATTGCATGTGAAACAGTTACTTCAGCTTTTCTAATGAGTTGTTTGGCAGCATTTCACAAGAGACTTGCTGATTATTGAATCTTGTTCCAGTTAACACCATTTAGCAAAAGAATAATCTTTTATGAAATATAAAGATATAGCTATATATAAGCATATTTATGAACTAGAGACTGCTATCAATGTACTAGTTATAAATTAAATGTAACAGCTAATTAAGAGGTGCAGTTTCAATGAGTAGAACTATGGGTTTGATCTTTAAATCCAAATTTTCCGCCATTTAAATTAATCATTATTGTATTGATATTGCCTTAATAACTAAGGGTGCAAAGCAAAAGAGAGAGAGGGACGGTGTAAAATGCCAGAAATCCTTGAGCTGTATATTGAAACTGAAATGCAGTTACAATTGCAGGCAGTTTTAATGATAATGTTAATTGTCTCCCTTCCCCCATCCCTCCAGCCCCCCCATCTCTGCTAACATTCAAATCCACTATTTCTTCTGAATTTCATTTGGCAGTCACATCCCACTCAATATGAAGGCGTGTAAAAGAGAAAAATCAGTCTGCTAACATACTATATTGGACCCAATTTCTTACTCATCTCATGGCACCAAGTCTTCTTTTATCTGCAGGAATGCCAACTGATAGAGCAAATGACAGATGAAGCAGTCACTTGCAACAGTTTGGCTACAGAATTAGGGATACTTTTTTCGCCATTGTGAAATGCCCTTTGGTACTGGCAAAAAAAACTCCAACAAACCAAACACAAAAACAACAACAAAAAAAAAAGCCTGAAAAATTGGCAACATTTTTAAAGGCATCCAAATTAATTAACATCCAGATCTCACATTCCTTTGTACGAATGCATGAGAGCTCCACATGTATTTTTCGTAGATACACAAATTGTTGAAAGCCACCAGTTACTGTCTTGCTAAGGAGAGAAGTGTCCTTACTTTCAAAAAGGCTACGGTTACTCTTAAGTTTTCTCGTTTGCCAACATGTAGAATGCCATGGGAATTCTACAGCAGCGTAGGGAAGACAATTTTTTTAAAAGGTAGTAGCACTGTATTTTGATCTTGTCCTGTCTTAAATCCTATCAATTTTATTCAAAAGGTGTTCCACTTAACATTTTTAGGATTTCTGATCTTCTCAAAAAGAAAGTTCTTATTGCTAAACTTTCATGGAAACTTCCATTTTCATTTTTATTGTATTTCATTTAATTTTATTGCTAGTGAGTAATTAGTCCTTGTGAAATCTTTTGAAATATTGTTGTACAAAACCACAAATTAGAATCACAATGTAATTTAGATTTATACCTCTCAGGATCATCAGATCTTAGCCTCTTGCTTAAACCAGTCTTGCAGGCCTAGTACCTCTGAGGTTAGACAAAGGCCTTGTTTGGTTGAGTTTTGAATATGTCCAAGGGTGGAGATCCTAGTTTGTCTCTACTACAGTGTCCAACCCCCTTCCTGAGGAAGATGTCTTCCTAGTGTCTAACTGGAAATTCTCTTCCTGCAGTCTGTTCTCTTCTCCCCTGGTTAAACTGATCAAACTGCAGGGATCCAGATCTGCTCTTCCTGAAAACAGGTGTGACATCTGCCCGTCTCCATTCCTCAGAGAGCTCCTGCACATGCTAGTCTATTCAGTGACTGAGGAATTGTGTCTCAGAGAGATTTGCTGGCTCCCTCAGCTGCCTCTGAAGATCAGTCTGGTTCCATGGATCTGCATATTAAATTTGCTTTGAGTCTTCCATACTTCATATTAACACAATACATGTCCCAGTGTTGTTCCTCAGTATTAGGGCTGACATGAAAGAAGCCTTTACAAGTTACAGCAAAGCAAAGTAGACATTGTGTTCCTCATCCTTTTCTTGTCTTCTGTCATTAAGTTCCCTCGCCATTCAGCAATAGGTCTACACTTAGTGTTCTGAGATAATAATAAGTTCTTAACTGCTCCTTTTGTACCTCCTGACAGCTGAGCTTTGGTTTTACTAATTTTATAACTGAATGCCCAATAAATATTTTTGGGTAGCTCAACATTGCTTCCAATTTCTGTACAATTCCTTTTAGCATTTGAGCTCACGCAGAAGTTTCTATTCAGGCAAGCTGGCTTCCTGTGCTTGACCTTTTGGCACATTGGAATGGACAATTCTTTTTCTTCTTCTGTTGTTGAAGGTCAACCAGCTCACCTGGCCTCCTTCAAGTCAGTTGCTCATGTGATTCTGCCTATAAGTTTTACTTGACTATTTGACTTCCTCATGTCTCTCAGGATTTTAAACTCTGTCTCCTTCTCAGTTCTGCCAAGGTTATCCTTAACTATTGCATTTCCGACCAGTTCATATTTCTGAGTAGTAGCTATACCAAGAAGGTGTTATTCTCCTTGCATCTTCACTGCTTGCACAAATAGTTTTCCCTGATGTACTCCATAAATTTTTTGTGTTTATGTTCTGAGATTTCCCTATTCCAGCAGATTTCAGTATGATTCAAGTTTTCCTTGACAAACAGGGTCTGCAGCTACAAGCCTTCTTCCAGGTTTTTCAGGAAGGCTTTGTCCGTTTCGTATCAAATGGTGTGTCATCCATCCATTGCAGCCCTCCAGTCTATCATCTATCTATCCACCTTCTATCCTGTCAAAGTGGGCTTGTGAATGTAGTCAGAAATTATGACCATGTCCATAACTTTTTTTTGTCACTGAAATGTAGAGCACAAATTCTTGTGCTGTTTGTTTACATTTGTCACCTTCTCAGAAAAACAGCTTACTCAGATTGGGGGCTTGCTTTAAACCATCTGTGCATTCCCACGTTTAACACTTTGCTGTATGAAATGCAGGTTAAACACAGTTTTTCTGTGGTCTGCATGCCCTGAGTTTGTAGTATAATGCAGTCTAAATATTCTGAGTGTTGATAGCTCTCCAGTGAATCTTTAGTTCTCTGCCAAAAGGACCTACACATAACTAATGCGAGACCAGGAAATAATACAATAGTATCTTATCTTGGAGGATGCACTAGGTGCCCCAGAAAGCTCAGGGAAAATGACAATATAGAAACCATGATATAGCATTGCAGTTGGGCTCTTGTTCCAGCTTAGCCTGATGTCTTTTCTTAAGTTTTAGCTTTTATATTTTTCAGATTCTGTGCTGCTTCAGTGTGTAACTCTGAGCTTTATATTGTGTTAGCAAGCTCTCGTCTCAGGGTAGGTAGACAAAACAGTCCTTTTCCAGCTTGTCCAAGGACCAAGCTCCAGGTCCAAAAAGTATAAGTATAAACAAAAAGTGTAAACAATGGTGAATTGAAGAGAGAAAAACAAGGAGGATGGAACTTCAAACCTAGAGCTATAATTGGATAATTGACTCCAATATGCAAATAGAACAAAACTTATAAAAGTGTGAGACCTTGTGACTTGGTTGTCTCTCTTTGTGACCATTTTGGGTTCACCTTGGGTATAGCCCTGGCCAGGCTCTTGTACTGCCCAAGGTGTATCCATTGAGGCCTTTGAAGGAATACCTACTTATTCTCTTTACCGTAGAATAAAGAAATATCATACTTTATTCTCTTAGCTCTGTCTAGCCTCTGTTCTTGGTCAGCCTTCTCAAGGCATCAAGCCTGTACTGTCTGAGGTTCTCATCAACAGACTCTACTATGCAGGTAAAGCTTTTGCATTTTTTTTATGTATGTACAGCCATATAAGTATGGCTGTACATACATCTTACATCATGAAAACATGAGCTCTTAAGACATTGTTTTGATTTACTGAAATTTATTTTTTATCTCCACAATGAAAGAAAAAGAATTGTGAAACATAACCATGTTTCACAAAACAAGAGAAAATGTTCTGTTTTGAAAGAATAAAAAGACTTTCATACAGCCTCTGTACATCAGAATAACTGAACTTTGAAGAAACCAGCAAATGGTGGTTTAATAATCGTGTGTTTGTTTTCCTCTTACCTATTCTGTTGCTCAAAAAATTCACCTAGAAGTTGCTAAATATCTTAAAAAATACCTGAGTGATCTGGTGTAGCAAAAAGGCAAAAAGTTACTCAATTTCATGGCATAGACCAGCAGTGTCTAAGAGCAAAAGCTGACTGCAAATCTTAATGACTGCAAGATTCACTTCTGAGCCTCTAAATATACAGAACTTGTATATGTGGTGTATATAATATATGGTATTTCCATATATTGGAACTCAGGATTCTTGGACTCATAAAAAGAAAGTCCTTATATGACAGTATGTTTGCCTGCACTGAAGTGGAAAATTCTGGTTCTTTTTGAGCCAACTCCGCTCTTTAGGAATTGTCTTCTCTCTTAAATACTTCAAATAAAATGCTAAATATATCCTCAGCTTGCTAAAATTAGTGCAATCTGCTAGCAAAGGAGACAGTAGCTTGGTAGATATTTAAACAGATGAAATGTATGTGAATGATTTCTTTAAAGACAATGGATTTATCCCCATTGTGAGAGTAGAATATGTCTTTAAGGTTTTTTCTGCAATGGGGTTTTTTTAGAAAATCTTCACAACCCAAATTTTTGTATGTTCAAAAGAAGTACAGAAGGTACTACAGACAAAATAGTAGTAATTCTTTCTTCCCCTTCTGTGTAGGAAATTGCTCAATTAGCTATTTTTATTTGCTCCTATGTATGAGAGAATAGTTACCATCAATGCAGAAGTAAGGTCCACTCAAGACAGCAAGTCTCATGAATTTCATCACCATCAAATGGTGCCTCTTTAAAAATGCCTTGAAACAGTTTTCAATGTCTAGGATTGGCGAGTTGTTGCTCTATTTTATTTCTAGTTTTACAGATATAAAAGACACCTGAGGGCTTTGTTTGGAAAGAAATTTCCTTGCATTTCAACCAATATCTTAAAAAACTTTTTTATCTTTCTCACCTTCATCTGTATGGGATAGTTACTCAGGATGAATAGGAGCCTACCTTATCCAGCTGAGCAAAGGAACTATTTTTAATTAAAGCAGATCAAATGGCGTTCATAGACACAGATAGAAAGGTGGGCTCTGTTCATCTAACATCAGTCAAATGAAGCTGGGACCCTGGATGTTTATATGTTGATGAACAGCTGCAGAAGTCTGTATATAAGTTTATAATTAGACTAATATCTTTACCTCAATGCTGTCTTTGACCTAGGTCTTTTATTTACTGCCTCTTTTATGACAGTGGTGAGTTATTCCAGCCTGTTTCTGATTTTGAATTGGAATGCATGTTAATTCAATCAGAAATTCAGGAAAATTTTGGAGTATATAACAGAGGGGTTGGCTTAGTTTTCTGAAACCTGAAGAAAAAACAATGTGAAAACTAGAAGGGAAGCTCCATAGGAGATGCACAAGAGACATCAGGAAAATTTCTGACTCATTTGAAAGTTCACATCATTAAAAAATTAAACGAGTAATTTACCAGAGCAATAAGGCAAAAATCAGAGGGAAAATTGAGGCTTAGATTTTGTAAGGATAGCAACAAGCTACTCAACTATTCTTGGTCTCATTTCTATAGTTGCTTGTCTGGTATACTGTCTGGAACCCTTTAATTCAGAAACATCTGGCAATAAAACTTAGAGATTACCTTTCGTGTTTTCATCACTTTCAGTCTCTAAGTCTTTGAGCACTCTGCTTCCTTGTCTTTCGAAAAATAAATATAAGCTTTTTGAATATTTTTCATAAGTTCATGGAATTGGATTTCACTTTTGTGTAACAATACAGATATTTAATCACTGCAAATGAGTTCCAGGTGCTGGAATCTTCACTCCTTAGGCTAAGAATATCTTTCTGGAATAAGTGCACCTCAGTAATTTTGTTTCTATATTAAAATGTTCTTTTCATCTCTCACCCCTATCTGATTGGTGATAGCATTTAAGTAATTTTTTTTTCATCAAAAATGCCTCTCTTCTTCATACAAAGCTGTATTAGTTGATTACAGACCAGAGAAATAAGGTTGTTTTGTGTTTCTTTGAAATATTATGTAATTTTGCTGATTAATGTATGGAGCCTTACATCTTCCAAAATCTTCCTGGAGATTTCTGGGTAGGATACAATAGAGGTATCTCTTAAAATATAACAATCCTATACAATAAAAGTATTATAATTTTGGAAGCAGTTAGGGGTATCTATGTTCTCTATTTTTTAAATTGAACATTACACTACTGAATAAAAACATTTATCCTTAGAATTATCTGCTACTAATTCCATCCATTTTGTTCCAGGATCAGCTGCAGATTAGTTCTCTTTTCAAGCAAATTTTCAAGAAATATATTGATTTGTTTGTTTATTATATTACTCAGTAATGTTTCTGCCTTGAATTTTGACAGTTTTCTTTGGTCACTGGGTGAGAGCTGAGCCTTGTTTTTCACTCAAGCTGCTGTCTACTGTACACTGCATGCTACACAAACACACATCCTAAAAAGGAACAGGGTTCCAAGAGAACTGAAGGACTTTTGGCAAAGAATAAATCATGGAATTTGATTCTCTTCAGTATGAGTGGGTTTTAGTTGGTTTTTTTTTTCCCTCAAATTTCTTTTCTTGATAGAAGTTGCATTTTGACAAGCATCTAAAGTCATAACAAATTAGACAAACTGCAACCCATCATTTTTCTCCCTACTCCCTCAGTCAATGTGGAAGGAAAACATTACATCACCCCTTTGTACAAGCAGATTTCTCTCTGATGTACTTGGCCCACTACTTAAGGCAAGGACATGTGAAGTGAGAGTTGTATTTTTGTCACAGGAGTTACAAATTGAATGTTCCTAACGGCAGGGGAGCACTATTTCCCGGGATAACCTAAAAAGACAGCAATGATTTCCCTCTCTGGAATAAATAGTCGGTGGTCTTATCCTTCCTTGCATTTGTTATCAGCCAATGAGACTCTGGGAACGATAGGAAAAGCGTTTCTGAAAACAAATAACTTGAGGTTTGCCCTGAGCTTCTGTCAGCTCAGGAGCAAAAACAGGAGTGCCTCAGCAGCAAGCACAAGAGTAGCATTACTCTGTTTACTGTTTGTTCCTTGAGATACATGTATAATCCTGCTCTTTAATTTGGGAGGGAGATGCGTGTGGCATGTGTGAGGGGGCTTTGCAGAGGGAACAATGATAAAGGCAGCTTTTCCCTCCGTGAATTATTGGTAGTTTGACTGGTCACACCCTGGGCTCAGGGAGAGGACAGGCTCCAGCGCTGGTGGGAGCAGCAGTGTGGCTGTGATAAGACACAGATATGCTCAGCCAGGTAGTGTTTACTAACCTATTTGCTGGCATTCCAGCAGAATGGGCTTATCTGTTCGAGTTATATTACGTTATGAGCAGCAAATAAATTTGCATTAGATTTCTCTATTGCTTGGTTAGCTTTTTAATACATCAGTGCTTCACTTATTTTGTTACTCAATCTCATCTAACATTATTGAATTTTCACTTTCCTAATCTGACCTCCATTCTTTCTCAAGCTTTTCCTTCAACACATTTAACACACAATAAAAACACATTTTCACTCATCTCTGTCCTAATTTAGAACACAGTGTACTTTTGATCTTTATTTGTTCCTTTCCTAGACATAGAAAAATGAGAACGTTAAAAAAAAAGAAGAGAACATTTTGTGCTCTTTTTCCGGTTGTTTTTATTTGTTTCTTTGTTTGTTTGTTTATTTTGTTGTTTTTTGTTGTTATGGTTTTGGATTTTTTGGGGTTTTTTTTTTTGGTTGGTTGGTTTGGGAGTTTTTGCTTTGTTTGGGGGTTTTGGGTTTTTTTTTAATCTGCCTGTAACTGGCATTTTTTGTTGTCTTGACTTCATAATTTATAATAGTATTTAGATGCCTGTCAAATAGTATATGCATTTAAGGCTTGTGAAAAAAGACAAACTAGACCAACCTGTGAAAACAAAGGCTTCTGATAATCCATAAAGGAGGAGCTCATAAACAGTAACAGAAATTCTCAGTCTTTTGCATATCCCTTAAGGCTTAATTTTTGGGATGTTTTTAAGGTTTTTCCTTGATATCTTGCTTGAGGATATTACATAGAAATAATGACTGCTGTTACTGAGGCAAACTACTGTAATTAACTCATATTTATAACAAAGTCTTACCTGTGAAAAGGAATTTAGATTTTCAGGGCTCTTTTCCTAACAGCCAACTGATCTAAATTCATCTGGTTTAAATTCATTCAGCAGTTCAGGAAAAGATCATTGATTATTGATTCTTTAAAAATTCCCTAGAGTGCTAATTCTCGTAGACAATTTCCACCTTGACTTTTTTTGCATTCAAGAAACTGGTTTCTAATCCAAATACTGTATTGCTGGCAGACTAGGTGCTTCAGAGGTTTGGGTTTTTTAGGTTAACTTTTTAAAAATTTTCTGGGTTTTACTAGAGAAAGAGAGAGAAATGTCTATTTGAGTTTTTTGCACTCTAATATATGCACCAAGGTATCTAATAGTGCAGCCTACTGTCTCAGACAAGAAAACATTCAGAAATTGTAACAAAAGGCATCCAGCAGCTTTAACCTGGAGTTAATGATGGATAGTAAGTTGATGACAACACTATAACAGAATTTAAGTATTTTACCTTTAAGTGAAATTAGAATGAAATACCAATTAAGCTTGTTTTAGAAGCCTTATCATTGTTAATTTGCTTTGCAATCCAACTAAACCTTTCACGTTTCTTAATGCTGTGCTACACTGTGGTATCCAACTAAATGATTTGTCTACAACTAGGAAATAAGAGCCATATGATCATCATTTAGCTTTCAGTTTGAGAGCATATACTGCTGGTTAAAATAAGCTTATGAAACTTATAGAGTGCTATGTCAACTTTGAATTAAACCATTCAGAAAAGTTGCACGTTTTAATGATAATTTCTGATACCTCTTTCAGAGTTGTTTATTAGATTTTGCTATATGAAAATTTATCTGGTTTTTAGAGCTCTTATAAGAACATACTGGGTACTTAAACTTCTAAAGCAGCTTTGTACAACATATGAATGCTCTATTACAACTCAGCAGGTTTATCACACATGTTTATTTACCCCAAATTTACCTATTCATTTAATTGGTTGAGACAGACAGACTACTTTACTGTTTTTATCACTTTGCAGAGGCATCAGCTGGCTTCCTTCCTGCTTTCTACATCAATGGAATAATGAGTCAAGTTTAAGTTTTACTTCCCTTTCTTAGTGAAAATGTTAACCAAGGAAGACTTTGGGTTCCTATCTGACTGTGTGGCATCTATTTTAGTTTGAGTCAAGTACATTTGTTTGCAAAAGTTAGGGCATTTTCACAGTGCGCAGACTTAATATTTTCTTCTGTGCATCAAGATTGCCTCTTCAGTTAAATTGGTGGACTGCACAGATGCAGCTTGCATACTCCTAGTGTGTATGTCACACAAGAGGTCTGCTTTAGTTCAGGAATTCTACCAGCCCGACTAATATTTCTGAGAGCAGAAGTTGATGATGTGATTGTATCTTTTACTGATCTCCTAAGACATGCTCTTGGACAGCACAGGGGACTTTAAAACCGGCTGTTGTGGGCCACCTCATGTTAAGGAAAATATGACAGCACTGGTGTGGTTGAGGGTGCAAGTTCCCTGGACATACACAAGTCTGAGTGTGTCTCAGCACAGTAAGCACTCTTCACACCGTTCAGTTCCACTTCCTACGTCAGTGCATCTGTTGCAAGTGTTAGTTAAATATAATACATAGACCAGCCAAAGAAACTGTTCCTTAAAGCAGAATATCTCTTGCTTTGTTTGTCTGTGGAGTTATTTGGAGACGAGCTCGTGTTGCTACCAATGCAAGGAAAGAGAAATTTTTTTTGAAAAGGAAAATATGTTTTCCTGAGGTTTGTCTTGCAGTACATTTAACTACAGATGGATGTCAATGAAAATTCCAGGCACAAGATTTCTTATGATATTGTCAACAAAGTTATTTACATAACAAAGCTATTTATTAAAAATAAGTTATTCTGATTATAAAAGTGCCACATAGATGTCATTCCTATTCCTACAGCACAAGAAAACAATGGACCCAGAAACTTCATGCATATAACCGTCTGCTTTAAAGTTTTTGACAACATTTGACAAATTTCATTCCCAGAGCAGGCACAATAGTTATTGGTACTATGGTTCAAGTTGTTAGTCTTAGCTCCAAACTTACCACTAATAGTTGACTACTATTTTCAAACACCATGTTACTATTGCCAGAGAAGACATAAAAATATTATAAAAATTAAACTTTTAAAGTAAGCAAAAAAATCCACCAAATCCATGGATAAAATAAAATTGTGCTATCTCTACTAGATGAAGAATAGAATTAAAAAATATATTTTATTTGCTCCTTGATATTTCTTAAGTACTTGTGCTCAGTACTGGGACTGTCTCGAATATAGCCTCTGAATAATAACTTTAAAAAATTAATTTGAAAGTAAATGAGTAAAGAAAAATTGGGTACTTATTTCATATGATATGTAAAGCTGTTGATGAAATTGCTGATCTAAAACTAAACTAAATACCTCTATGTGTATATTCCATTTTAGAAGTATTAGTATCACCTAGTATTTCAGATGTCTGTGCCTCTAAACATTTTAATAAGTTCTATGTGAACTTTACACTTTAAAAAGAATACTTACCTTAAAAAAAAAAAGAATACAGGGACTACATGTGTGTGTCTACAACACTTTTTTATGTTGGCAATATTTTTGTGAGCTTGGGCACTATTCAGCAGTGGGATGCCTGTACACGACTGGACGATGTGGCCAACAGAGAGCTTACCTAGTAGCAATCAGAAGGTATCACTTAAACCCAAACTTTTAACTTTCTTGCCATCAGACTGAGACATACTTGAACTCCAATTTTTTGAATTCCACATATGTTTTGATTATTATTACCTAACAGTCAGCATTTGATACCTCAAAATACAAATAGAAATTGCTCAAACCTCAGAAATACCTCCTCTATGAAACTTCTGTTTCATAAAGACCCGTGGGTTTTTTTCTGCTTTATCTTGTAAACCTTATCACTTGTATGTGCACTACTTGTGTAAGATTTATTTTTTTGAGTCAGAAATTTAGCAACAAGCAGGCATGATTGCTTTTTTTATTTATTTTTTTTTCTGTTCAAAGATAAATATTTTCTCCTTGAACTTTCTTTCTTCACTGTGGTACAGAAGAGGAATGCAGGTCGCTTTTTGTTCATATGAGTTTTGCAAAAGCAGAAGAGTCATTGCCTGTACTGTTATTTCATGTGTATGTCATGATCTTTGAGCTTTCAACCTTTACCCTGTTGCAAATCAAGTTTCCGCCAGCACAAGCAGCTCCTGAAGCAGCCACTTTGGCCATAGTCAGCCTACCTGGGTTTCCTGAGGATGTTCACCCTATGGTTTCACAGATTCTGAAACAGGAAACAATTTAGTGAATTCTATTCACTAGAAGGGTCAAATGCCTTCTGCTTAGAAAAAGGCAACTGACCTAACAGGCCTTACCAAGTGGAAATAACTTCTTTTGTTTGCTGCTCAGTTACTTTATTGTCTTTCTCACATTGTTAAACATGTTGTCTTGTTTCTGCTGGGCCTTTACATTTTTCACAGCACTACTCCATTCAATAGATGTATTATACGGACACAGTTGATTCAGTAGATGTATTATATGAACACAGTTGGAATTTTTATTTAATATCTATAAACAATTTATACTTAAGGATGGACAGATCTGCATAAAGCAGTACTTCTCTCATTCTCTGTTCATTGGGGAAAGGAAGCTCTGCACATTAGGTGTGCAATTCCAATTTACAAGATCAGGACTCATAATCTTGAAGTTGCTCTTTAAGCAATGTGAATGATGTCAAGATCCTTAACTTTAAAAACAAGAACAGTTGCTTTCAAAGCTATTTTTTTTCCTTATTACTGCTATGGGAATGAATAAAGATTGAAATTTTCTTCCAGAAACACAAAAGATTGAGGTTTTTTCCAGTATATTTTCCCTCTTCTAGATGCAGGAACAGAACTTGCAGAGGTTTATAACTACTGCTTCATCACTGTACTTTTCAGTAAGTAAATATTGCTCATCAATAAAACCTCAGGCAGACAGTCAATAATGGTTGAGTATTAGGTAAGGCTACAATGCCTGGATAAATGTATAGGTTGAAGGAAAAGACAACAGAAAACTCTGAATGCTAAAAAGAATATTTAAGCATTCTGTAGGGATTAGAGCCAAGTTGTTCACTGGATAGAAGGTATCTTCTTACCCTTTGGGAAATCTAAGAGTTATGTGGGATTTTATTATTAGAAATGCTAAAGAACGGTTTTGTCAGCAGCATTATCTTGTCCTAAAGATTCTCGCTTAGTTCCATATATAATTTTATTCAGCTCCATGGAAAAGCAAAATAGATGTTTGTTTGCTAGACATTTATAATTAATTATACCTTGCACCAGAGGAAGTTTCTTTAAAATTTCCAAATGTTACAAATGATACCATAGCGCTAGATAGATGTGCCAAGCCATGCTTTAACAGATTATGAACTTTGTAAATACAAAAGCAGAGTAACAGCAGAAGTCATCCTCTGAGGTGGTTTGAGATAATGTAAATCTCCTTTTTCTATTTCTGTGGGTTGAATTTAAATTTTTTTCCTTCACTTGCAGTACTTGACATGCTTTTTTTTTTTTTTGGTGACACTTAACAGGCATATTTTCTATTTCTTTGTAGACTCGAGTGCAAGCTAGACAACTAAAGAAAAAAAAAATTGAACTTCACCTGTTTGAAAATCTAGATAAAAAAGTGAATTCCTCATTTGTCCCCCTGCATTATAAGGTCACACTTGAGAGTTTTATTATCATACTGGATTTTTCTCCCTCTCCTTGTGGGTTCACAGCCATTTAATTTGTCTGCCAAAACTATTGGAGAATATTTATCCTCTGTCTGCAATAGGTACAAATGTAACATTGCTAGAGCTCATTTATGTTTTTCCTGGAAAGTTAGAAGCATAACAAATTACTGCAGAACAGTCTTTCAGTGCATCTCTGAAATGTTTTCAGAAACTTCTCATTGCTCACTGGTTTTGGCTTCCTTCACAGCCTGTTCTGGACTACAGAATATGAATTAGTGTTGTTTTGTGCCTGAGCAGCCTCCTTGACTGCTGCTATTTACAGGTCCATCAGGAAGGTGTGAATGACTTGTGTAAGAGTGTTTTCAAGTGTAGAAAAGTCCTGAAGGCTGCTTGTGCACCAGCACTAAGATAAAATTTTAATTTAGGTCCTGTAAAATGTATAACTAAAACTGATGTTGTAGGTGTCTTTATAATTATTTAGTTTATTAAAAATTATAATGAGACTTGACTCACAGACACAGGATCTCCAAGATACAAGGTATCATTCTTGGGAATAGTGGGAAAAAGCACCTAAACTCACCTTTTTTTTCAATAGGAGTGTGTTAAATCTAAGCATTCCTTGAAACTACATAATTAGAATACCCAAGTATCATTTAGTCATTCACTATTGATGTCTTCATAGATATGTAGAAATGAAGTCTTATTCATTACCATTTTTTGCTTACATAATACTCAGGGGATTTAAGGGACTTGGCAGCAGGGAAGCCTAGACAGAAAGGTAATTTCAACAGAAGATAACTGTTGTGTTAAAAGGCAAATATTTCCAGAATTTGGATAAGGCCATTGAAGAATGTGATGCATTGGCTTTTATTTGTTTTGCAGATCATTATTAATGATTATCAATAAAGTTTTTCTGTACATCTTTTTTACTTGGGCCTAGAGGCTGTTCAATTAAGGGTATTCATGTTCATTTTCTTGAATATGAGGGATGATTTTTCATAGATAGAAGTAGAGTAATCTAGCCAAAAGAATAGTTTAGGAAACACAGAAATGGCTATATTCTATCTCATAAAAGGCAGAGCCAAGGTGGAGTTGGAGCTGAAATTAGCAAGGGATGCAATGAACAACAACTGCTTCTACAGGTATGTTAGCCAGAAAAGGAAGGTTAAAGAAAGCAGCACCTCTCTGATGACCAATGCTGGCAGATTGGTGACAAATGAGGAGAAGGCTGAGATGCTCAGGAGCGATTTTGTCTCTGTCTTTTATGGCAGTGTCTTTTCATACCTCTCCAATGGATGGACTGCAAGATGGGGACTGGGGAAAAATGAAAGGTACCTTGACAAACTTGGTAGGGCAGTCCAAGGTAACCACATGAAATTCAACAAAGTCAAGAGCAAGGGGCAATCCTCAGTATCAGCACAGTCTGAGGGGTTGAATGGATGAAGAGCAGTCCTGCCAAGAAGGTCTTGGGGGTGCTGATGAATGAGAGGCTGGCCATGAGCTGACTGTGTGTGCTCACACTGCCCAGAGAGCCAGACATGTCCTGAACTGCATAAAAAGAAGCATGGCCCACAGGGTGAGTGAGGGAAGGTATTCTGGCTCTCTGCTTCACTTTCATGACAACCCAGCTGGAGAGCTGTGTCCAGCTCTGGGGTCGTCAGCACAGGAAGGACATTGACCCATTGCAGCAGGCCCAGAAATGTGCCACAAAGCTGATTAGAGGGATGGCAAATTTCTCCAAAGTGGAGAGATTTCAGACTGGACAAGAGAAAGTTCCTAGAGAGACCTTATTGCAGCCTTTCAGTGTCTGAAGAAGACCTAGAAGATAGCTGCTGAGGGATTCTTTTGAAAGAGCATGGGGCAAGGAGTAATGGCTTTAAATTATTTAGGGGAGGTTTAGATTAGATACTTAGAGGAAATTCTTTACTAGGAGAGTGAGGAGGCACCAGAACAGGTTGATCAGAAAAGCTGTGGAAGCATTCAAAGCCACTTTGGATAGAGATTTGAGCAACCTGGTCTAGAGGAAGGTGTCCCTTGGAACAAGATTATCTTTAAGATCCCTTCCAAATCAGACCACTCAGTGACTGCATTATAAAAATAATTAACTTGCTAGATGTGTCATTTCAGGATGATGATGTTTGCTTGACAAAAGAAGTTCTTTGGTTTACCATTTATCTTTCTCTCCTTTTTCTCCCTTCCCCCTGCTTTGTGTTGTTGAAAGGCAGCAATATATTACACAATTTTCTGGTATAATGATGGTACTCTGAATCAATAAATGAATCCTCATGTTTCACAAAGGATACTGAGCAATTTTATTTCATAATAGGATGCAGAAAGTGACCATACTCTGCATTTCCTGCCCTCATAGTGGTTTTTGGCTTTCAAGTCTCCATCAATCTAAAGAAAGTAAGAGTCAAGTGAGATAGAAGAAGCAGTGAAGAGACATGAAAACTAACTATAAGGTAGGAAGCAGACAGATCTATACCAAAGTTCAGGTTACAGTCATACCTCTGTCTCCATGTATGTTGTCACACCACCCCCAAATTCTGCATATTGAAGAAGCCATTAACATCTGAGAGACAGATTCTCTATCTGAAGAAAAGACCTCCATTGAGCTCTGCATCACAACATTGCATTTAATTAACTAGCAAAACAACCTAAAGTAAAATTGAATTAAAGGTCTCACTTAAGGAAGGTGAAGAATTTCAGGGTTAATTTGCCAAATGGTATTTCATTATTTCAAAGGCAATTTGAAATTCTTATATAAATGGCCAAACTGGTCATTGACATGGTAAAATTCTTGAATGTGTCTGGGTCTTAAGCAAAATTTCTTCTCTTTTGGACAAAGTAAATTGACGTAATTTGCAGAAATTTTGTACAACAGCTCCATGTTGGCTGAGATGAATTATGTGCAATACCCTGGGAGCCAACAGACTCAGTGTTTCACTCTCTAATTGGATGGGTGAAAAGTTCTTGCTCTTCCTTTACTCTTGAAAAATCCTAACAAAGATGTGGGAAACTGCTTTGGAGTGCAGAGAGATGTTTTTGCTTACCTTCTGCCTTCATGTAATTTTTTTTTGTGTGTGTAGTACATATACAATCTATCACTCAGTTTCTACTACAGAAGCAAAACATCGCCTCTTTTTGGAACAAAGTCAGCGCCGGCTATATGTTCATAACTGACAGAATACAGTTTCCATATGAATTTCTCCATTCCTGTTGTTTCTATAGACTGTTACCAGCCTATATAAATATGCCAGGCATTTATATTTTAAAAATTGAATGGGTCTAAAATGTTGTCTTTTTCCTTTCTTTTATAGTAGCCAAATGACACATAAGCTTTTTCTATTGACATAATAATGGTTGAGAAGCAAGTGTATTAGATAGGAATATTCACAATATGAATTCAATCTGTATTTTTTTTAAATAGATTAAAAATGCAATAACTACTGATTTCTTTCCATTATAACATCTCAAATATTGTCTTCTAAAAAAGAGTTTAGATACTTTATATCTGTGTAATGCTTTAAATCCCATATACAGTTAATGCTGATCTTCATTTGAATGTAGGGAGGTATAAATACTTATATGTGGGAAAAAAGTTACTGTCATTACACTTGATTTTGAACTTCCATTTCTGCAGTAAGGAGATGATACCTCCACAAACAATAAGAAAACATGGTGGAAGATGTAAAATTGTTAGGTAAGTTGGCATTTCCCTTCATGGAAGAACTTATGCTTATATAATTATGGTGTGTTTGATTATTATTCTCAAAACCTGACTGTAGAACATTCATCTTAGCTTTGGAACTGTTACTATTTTATATTTCTATCTGCAGTATCTCCCCTCAGTTGCCTTTAATCTGTGGTCCAGAGGATGAATTGTGTGCAAAGATGAAAGATTTGAAGTAGTTTATTATGGAAAGCAGAAAATTCTCAAGAAATGTTAGGGCTTCTATACACAAAAACTTAATGCCCAAAGAGAGGTCTCTGGATAGGGCAAGAAGTATTGTGATTAGCTTGACCATCAAGAACAATAATCTTGCTCTAAGGGACAGTTAAGCAGTGGAGCAGTTTATTAGGGAAGCTGGATTCTCTGTTGCTAGAGTTTTTTAGAAACTGGTTAGACAAATATGTTAGGTGTGGGGTTTGTGCCACTTGTTACTTGGAACATAGGATGCACTAGACAGACTCCTGAGGTGTGTTCCAGCCCTATTTTTTGGTTTCCTCTATAAAGGTTTCAGGACAGACTACATGAAAATCATTACTAAAAATCTATTAAAACAATTACAATCACTTTACCCAACAAACCAGCTCTTAATTTTTTTCAGAGATGTCTTGGTTTATTGTGGCCTGTTAGGTTTTATTAAATTGATCCTTGCCATTTATCATTCACCATCTGGTTTCTCCTAAGTGTTTATATATTGATTCCTTTGTTACTTAAATCTGACCGGGTAAGAAAAGGAAGCAGTTATCTTCTGTTCAGAGAAAAGAAAAGTTAACTAACACCTGTAGCAAGGGCCCTGCAATTTTTACCATGTTTATATGTTGATAAATCTGTCCAGCATTTTCAGTAGTCTAGTCAGTGCTGCTTTGCTGTCCTGAGTAATCCCTCAAGTCTCACCCTGCAGCAGCCTTGTGCCATGCAGTTGGCATCAGATGGCCTTGACAGGATTTACATAACCTCCACCAACCCTGAGAGGAAGTGTTTTCTTTAAGCTGCACTTGAGGCCCTTACAATGTCACAAGTTTTAGTCTGTCTCACATGGACATATGTCGCACCGACATTTGTTGTTCTCTCTAGCATTAATATGAATGCCTTGAACCCAGAAGTATTGTATTGTAGAGTGATCCTATGAAAACTTGAAAGGGGTAAAAAGACAAGAAAAGTTTTTCTCAGCTAGCTATAAGACCTTGAAAACAGAAGAAAAATCTCATCTGAAATCGGCTTTAGATTTATAAACCATTCATGTGAAAAAACATTTCTTAAGAATCTTTCATGCCATCAATTTTTTGTACATAAATGTTTATGTGTACAAAATACTTATGTGATAAGCATTTTATATGAAAAATGCTCAAAGCAATTTCTGTTCTGAAAAAGGAAACATTTATTTAAAAGACAATAGAACAAAAACTTATGAGTATTTTATGATATTGTTTTATTTTGGCATTTTTTGTTTTCATCTCTTACAGTTTGAGTATCCATTCATTAAGACTGACATTTTCAGTCCTGAAATATATAGTTAAGCATTTCTCTAATTAGAAAATCAGATATATATTGAGTTTTTGCCTGAACTAGGCATTTCTTACATCATATGTCTATAGTAGCAGTTAATATTTGCATTAGCAATAAAATTTCAGTAGTTAAAATTTTATTTTTGCAAGGTGGGGGAACTTTAGAAGCCCTTATTGCCATCAGACAGTAATGTAACTGAAAACTGAGTACATCCTCTTGCAGATCCTGTAAAGAATTAAATAAATTCTTGTGGATTTGTCATTTACGATTGAGGAGTCCTATTTCCTTAAACAGGCATTTTACAGGTGTTTGATTGTTCTAATGCAACGTAACCTTCCAGGAAAACTTGTTCTTCTGAATTGAATTACAGAACTTTCAAATGTTATATAATAAAGATTTGCTTTAAAAATTACTGTGGCACATTTCTTGTCATTAATTACTATTATCTATACAGAAATCAACTACATTCTATTTACTTGTGTGCCACAACATTGCATGCTTTCTGAAGAAACTCAAGGATAACTGGTGTAAAGCAGAAAAATGGAACATTGAGAGCAGAGACATTGAAATTTGCAATGAAGAGTACTGACATAGTATAAGGTGTCAAACTAATAGTGATATTAGTTTGCATCATAGAGGCACCCCTGGGATGAGAATATGTAAGTCTACAACATCTATACTTTTTTCATGATACCACAATATTGTAGCAATGGAGCTCAATTCACTTTCCTCTGCATATCCTCAACAATTTACTATGAACCTGTCCAGTGAAACAGAGGGTCATAAGGCTTTGAAGCCAGTTTGAGGGAGTGCATCTTGAGATGATCAAACCCTTCTGGTGCCTCAGACCCTAGATTATCTGAAAAATATCTCAGAGTTGCCTGACATCCCTTCATTTTAGCCCTGTTTTTCAGGGAAACAGTAGTAAATTGGATTCTTAAAAATGCCTCTGTCACAGTGTGCATCCTCCCAGTGAAACAGTAAGAAGCTTCTTATTGTGACTGATTTATATGAATTGTTAAGAATTGCTGGAAACATGTTCATGATACGACACAAGCCAAGACAGTTGAATATTCAAAACTAATGCTTATGCTCTCTTCTTTGACACATGTTTCTTTTCTAGATTTTATGGTTAAGGGAACAAAACACAATTAAGCTCCATGTGAGACTTAAGTAGGTAACCCTTTATGCTAAATTGCTAACCTACTAATAATTTAAATATTTACAGGGAAATATAGCTTCCATTCCAATTAAGTTTAAAACAAGCAGCTCCCCACCTTCACCTACACAATGCTACAAATTTAAAATACAGTTATGGAGGCAAGTTTTACACTAATTATTTCACACCATTTTATATGTGATATTAGGATAAATATTCCTTAGAGAAGATGTAGTGGAAGAGTGTAAAAAAGTGGGATTTAATTTGATTGAATTATTCTGAAATTAACAGAAATGTTTCTACCAAGTTAATACAGATATAGGTGAATATTTTGAATTGAACGAATAGAGCAGCTGAACAGTGACTGCAACAAAGCTTAATTTGTGTCCATCAGCTATGTTTTTCTGCCAAAGCAGTGACATGCAACCAGTTCAGTAAATCTTCTTAAGGCTAAAACAAATTGAAGTAGTCTGAAGTGCAAAATCTTTTATGTATTTGAAGGCCCTTGTTGTCTATAGTGCACTGAATTTTTGAGCACCGTAGTCTTTTAGAGAATTAGACTTGATATAGAGGGGGATTACATTTTTTCCACAAACAATATATCAAAAAATTCCACTTTATGTATTTAGTGGCTACAATGAAATTTTAATTATCCAACAATGGACACTGTTTTGGTATGCAATATCTAAATGTGGAAGTAAACTATTTGCTTCATGTGCATTTTTGCAATTATTTTTAAGATGAAGAGTTGTTTTAATGCTGAAGGTGAGAAGAGTTACACTTTCTCAAGTATTACACAATGACCTTTTTTCAAAGTCCTCTTAAGTCATCACTAGAGAGTTGATGATGCTCTTACAAAACACTCAATTATTGATTTTTAAGCACTTTTGAGATTCTTGAGATGAAGCTTATATGCTTGTATAGTTTAGAAGGTGCACCACAACTTATGCTTTGAAAAAGATGCCAGATATTTATGGTTGTATGTCACACATGAACTCCTGAGGAAGTACTCTTCTAGTTGAAGTGCAGTCAAATCAAAAGAATAGAAAAAAAGTGAAAAGCTTTAGCAATAATTAACAGTACCTAAAAACATCAGTATTTAAAACTTGATAGACATAACAACATGAAGTAAAAATGGTACTTTTCCTTCCATGTAATTTATTTCTTAAAATATTTCTCAAAATCCTTAGAAATGTTGGTGGAAAATTCCTTTAATTTATCCATGGAGACAAATGTTAAAACAGAAAATGATGTTTAGTCTGTGGCATACTATGAATTACTTTTGTTGTTATTTAATTGGGGCAGGGTTTTTTTTTTGGGGATTTTTTTTTTTTTGCATCAGGGAATTTAGCATACAGTACTGCTACTGTATAATGAAATTTTCATAAGGAAGTGTCTATGAAGTAGTGCCATTTTTACATGCTTGAACAGATGTGGATTAAATTTTCCAAACAGGGAACACAATCTCATTCACATAAATGGATAATAGTTTTCTTTCAAAATATAGACATTTATTATGAGATTTATATTTATCTTTAGACTTCTGAATATTGGTAATGAGTAGCCACTATTGATTTCAATATGGGTTGGGAGTTAGTTGTCCATCTTTAGGCATTTTTATATCTGTCAAAATCATAGTTTTAACTCAGAATAGGATTTTTCCTATCAAAAACATAATGGTTAAATCAATTTTTTAATTTGTAAGAATGCATGCTCTAAGCAAAACATTTTATACAAGTACATATCTAAATACATTTCTCCAATTTACAGATACTTCTGAGTTTCATTTTTAGACTAAAATTCAGAGACTGTAATACTCTTATATTAATTTATGTGTTTTATGATGAAATTTCAGAAACCCATAATTTATATGCCAATATATGAGGTGTACTTACTGAGATGTAGGTACTGATTGTACTTAAAATTTTCAATTTCTCTTTGTGCTAGCTTTCAAAAATATTTTAATAATTTTCTATTTCTTTGTTGATAATCTGGTCCCTAAAATATTTTTAAATAGTGTGAGCTGTAATTTTCGATCACAGAAACTAAATCTGGTTTGGTTAGAATTGCATAGACAGTACTGAAGTGGAATCATTTACTCAGAAATTTTTCTTTTATTAATAATGAGAATTATAAAATTATGACAACTGTTTTTCTACAGATGACTAAAAACACCATTAATGGACTAAATTTAGGATTACTATTGTAATTACTATTATTATTAATATGTTACTCCTTTTACAAAATTTTTGAAGTCACAATGGTCAGTTTTCATTAATGAATTATTCTAATGTTTAGTAAATATCTTCATACATAATTATTTTCACATTGCATCTTTTTGTCAGACAATGGGTTGCACATTACTACCAGGTGAATAATGAGGATAGCTCAAACTTGGAGAAATTTTAAATTGATGAACACAAAATCACTATAGACAGATAATGTGATGTCACATGTACAGGCAGAATGATCCATTTCATGTCCCTATGTCTAAAAAACTGGATGTTTCTTCAGAGATTTCGGAGGAACATCCAGCCATATGTGTGATTTCATGGCTGAGAAATTTCCCTCACAGGCTCTTATCTGTCTTGTTTCTCTGTAGCCTCTATGTTACAGTGTATTAACAGCCATGTAGGAAAAGGGACACTGCTGGATACTGAGCAGGGAAACCTTCCAGATGAGAGAAGAGATTTAAGCAAGTCATCAGGCATAATTATAGTAATAAGGCTGGCAAGGACTTCTGGGGTTCAGCAGAGAGTTGCTGAGGTTCTCGTTTAAATAATATTGCTGATTACAGACATCCCCATGTTTAAAAATGTAAAGATTTTCATTTTCAAAGAGAAAAGCACTCACTTCAATGAAAAGTTGCAGGAAGTTAGCCTTAAGATATTGGCAAAATTGGAATGACATTGTGCAGATAAATAACAGACCATTTTGTCAGTTTCCATTTTACAGCTTCCTGTGCTGTTAAAAAATTATTCTACTGCTTAAGAATATTACTTTTGTTAAAGTAAAAGTGCTTAAAAGTGCTTTTTTAAAAAAAAATGGAACATACTGAAGCCTTTTCCCAGGCTTTTCTATTGAAAAAAAACCAACAAAACAAAACAAAGTCAACACCACTCAACTCAATAACCCCTCCACACCGAATGTCTGTGTGGTGCTACCAAGGGTTGATCTCTATTCTCACAGCTGAACCTGGCTGGGATGTTGAAGGGCAGAGGGAGGTATGCTACGTAGCACCCTAATTGTTATTGTGTTATGCAGCAAGGACAATCTGAACAGTATTACTAGGCAAGGGTGACATTCTTCTAATCCTCCTACTTCTATGTCATTTGTTCCAGTAAATCACTCTCTAACTTACAGTCTTGCTGAATCTGTGTGGTGTACTGGTTCACCACCTACAGAAATGAGGAGCTGGCTGAAGTGAAGATTATAACTGCAGGGAGTGAATGCTTGTTAACATTCTCTATTATGCTCTATTGGCATTTCATAACAGAGAATGGATGGATTAAAAATGTGCGCTGATTACTATACAGCTGGGACTTTTTAACAAAACGGCTGCATACTTGTGGTACACCAAAGAGCTAAACTATGTTCTCAGAAGCACTTAAACTGTGAATCTATGAAGACTCTTATGCAGGGATGAGGTCGCAACTTCTGTCCCTTAGCATGCTGGGCTATGTTCCTTGTGTGGGTGATGTTTCTGAGAAGCATGGAAGAGTTCTGGGAGTCTGGTTGATGCCCTAAGTTTTAGCTTTCATATTTTCCAGATTCTGTACTGCTTTAGTATAACTCTAAACTTCCTATAAAGTGTTCACAAGTTCTCCTCACAGTTTAGTTAGACAAAACAATCCTTTTCCAGCCTGAGAACCAAGGACACCATTGCAGCTTCAGGCCCAAAAACTGTAAATAACAGTGAACTGAGAAGAGCAGTCTGAGAGGATGAGACTTGAACTGAAGCTGTAATTGGACAATTAACCCCCAATATGCAAATGGACCAAAACTTATAAAAGTGTGAAAACTCGTGACTGGTCCTCCATCTTGGGTCCATCGTGGGTGTAGCCAAGGCCAGGCTCTTGTACTGCCCAAGGTGTATCCTTTGAAGCCCTTTTAATAAATACCTACTTTATTCCTTTAACAATGTCTA
Organism: Chloebia gouldiae; assembly: GCA_003676055.1. NCBI lineage: Eukaryota > Metazoa > Chordata > Aves > Passeriformes > Passeridae > Chloebia > Chloebia gouldiae. Next base: position 26,298,016 of record QUSF01000003.1, on the reverse strand, counting down.
GCCTCTCTTCCAGGTAGCCACTCTAGGCATCATGGTTTGATATGGTCAAGAAGAATACAATGCACTCTGCTGCTTTCTGTCTCTGTTTCTACACACACATTCTGTTCAGCTGCAGTAAAGCAAATTACACCATATTGCATAAAACTCTCACAGGTATTTGAATAGCATTCGCTTTTCAATTAAAGGGCTTTGTTTACTCAAAATACTATGTCAAGTAGGTGAACTGGAACTCACAATTAACAGAGTTTACCAAGCTAAATCAAGCCCAACTCTAAACAGTCGTTGCTACCATCCCATCAGTAGTGTGTGCTGTGTGAATTGAGACCTAACAAAATTCACTTTAACTTAAAAGGTGAGATAAAGTTTTTCCTGATATCTCCATCAACATTTTACATTTCCTAAAATCTCCATCAGTAAAAATTTCACTGGTATTCTGAAGTCTTATATGAAAGTCTTACACAAAATTTCAGACTGTAAAAATATAAATTATCTGTTATTTTGCCTATGCATATTTCTTCTGTTTATCTAGTGTTGATGTGATGATTTTATTTTTTACTGCACATGTTTTTTTGTTTTGCCCACCTCTCCGTAACTCCTGTAGATGAGAGCTGCCAGGTGATATTCAACATCTCCCCTTCTCCCTGTTCTTCTTCTTCCCAGTTTCAGTGAATATAAAGGTTGCACATAATGTAAAGATCTGCCTTCTGTTTTTTGGTACAAAACTAAATGACAGTATGTACTTTCCTAGTCCCATAAAAAGACCTCTAGACCCCTCTAGTATTACTTACACAAAACATTACCCAGAAAAGCACTTTAGTTATCGTACCAGATAATCTTCCTGAGCTCATCTACATAATTGCCATACCTATGGAAATTTTAGTCAGAATAAGAAAAATTATATGAATTAGACTAATTAGACTACTATCAATAAATAAAATAAAAATGGGAAGCTTTGTGTCAAATTCTTATTGACAAGGTAAATTTTGACTTAGAGAAATGTGGTCTGCTCTAATAGTGGCTCACAAAATTTGACCTAGGTTCTTAGCCTTTTTATTTTCTTAGATTTTTAATTTCTTAAAAGTTTCTTAAACTTTATTTCTTATGTAAAAATAGAATATAAAAAAGAGAACTGAGACTCTCCTCCCTTGTCATGTTGAAAATCACTCAGCTGATGACTATTGAGTGAATTGATCAGCTCTTGCAGTTTTCCAGATCTCATCTTCAGGGGTGCTAGATGTGGCTTATTTGATATTTAACACTTACAGCTACTTATAGTAGCTTTCTCTTTTACAATAATGGTTACTATTTCACTATTAAAAAATCCTGCTATTAATAAGTAGAGTGTGACACTATCATTATTAGCCTAAGTAAGCAAGAAAGCTTTTTTTCCCTTCTTGCTATTTACTAATTTATCGTAACAGTGATAAATACGATGAATGTGATTTTCTAATCATGATGAGATGAGTTACATTTGGTGTTTCACTCTAATGTCATGTGTAGTATTTTCACAAGAGTTGCTTCTGGAGATGTTGATACAGATAAGAGAGGTCTTGTGAACATGCTCCTGTTAAATTACACTATTAAGCATTCAGAACAGCAGATGATATCCATATGGAAAGCAAGAAAAAATATAAGAAATGCTATATTCAGACAGAAAAAAGAAACTGTGTTTAGTGGTATTGCAAAAGCACCACTATGGTTGGCAAGGATACTTTTCATGTTGACAGTCTTTGCTCAGAAGTCTAAGCCTAAATGCTCATCAAGAGTCAACTGCACTCTTCCCATAGACATGTTCCTCTTGGAAAAGCTGAGGGATGTTTGTCAGCCAGTACTGGCAGCACAGATTTCTCTGCTATATTAAACCTAATATAAACTGCTACTTTTTAAAGGCACAGTGTGGGTACTTCTTTGAGTTGCCATTCCAGCATTTTCCTGAAGCGCTCAGTTCCCTACAAGATTATGTGTTTTCATTTGTTTGGGGTTTTTTAAAGAAAATGCCAGAAGTATTTGGTCTCTTTTAGCTCTCTTTAGGGACATGCTTGTGCTTTCAAGAGAAAGCTCTGAATTTAAGCTCCATAAGGGCTTTCTAAATGAGCTTGCAAAATTTGATAGGCTGTGCAATCCACTAAGTCACATTTAGCTGACAGCATCACATGCAATAAAAAAACTATTGCTAGAAAGAGCCACAGGATAAATTAGAAACCCTTAGAAGTTTTAGTAAATTATCTCTAATAGTCTTTAGTTACTACACTGTTGCAGTGAAGTGGCATAGAAAGATTACTGAAGAATCTAAGCTAGTTTATGCAGAAACTATTTCTGTATCATCAGGAGCCCTCTGGAGAATCACAAGCCACTAGGAAGCAGCCATTAGTTGGTATATGGTGAAATCACATCCCATTGCTAAAGCTATTGAAGGAATTTTACAGACACCACCATTTTTTTTTTGGTGACCTGAGCTCTAAAAAAGAAACCTGTGCAGCCTACAGTAGCTCTTTTCTAGTAAGGATGGCAGCTAAAGCAATCAGAGAAGCACTAGTTCAATCATCCTTTGTTACTTTACTATTTACTACTAGAAATTAGGCCAGCATCCCTGACATTGGTAATCTCTAAGAGGTAACAGCTTCTTTTTTAGAAAAATCATGGCTAATTACATTTTCTTTAATTTTTCAAGATCTCAGCATTGAGGTTTAGTTTGCTCCCTTTTTTGCATTTGTTGGTGTGGATAAAGTATTAAACTCTAAAATATAGATATGTATTTTACAGACATCCATATTTTTACTGTGTGATTCAGCCAAAATACTTGAATATTTTCTCTTTTTTACCATTGTAATTTGTTTGTGGTATTTCTAAGTAATTCGACTGTATATAAAGGTAGAATCCTTGTGTATGAATTGAATTATGCATGGCTGTAACAATTTTCCTTACGGCTTGTTTTTGAACATTGCCCAAGAATATTCTATCAAACTAACCAATATATAATGTACATACCTTTTTCTATCCTAAGGTAGAACTAGGAGTGGAATATTTAGCTTCTGAGTGACGTTACGTCTGGCTGAGTGCATCGGTGCTTCTTTGTGTGTATTACTTCTCCTTTTCATCTATGTCATTCAAGGAACGTGTACCAAAGATGGCATGTTATGGTCATGACATGGACTTCTCAGGAAGGCAAAGGTAATTTTCATTCTGTACCCTTTAGTTTTTAAAATTAATAGATTAATTAAAAAGGTTTTGACACCTTGTTAAGAGACCTTGAGGGTAACGAATGGCATCCAGGCCAGACAATAATGCAAAAAAACCTACTATATCAATTTAGAAGTCCTCCTTGGAAGGTTTTTCTTTGACTTGAAGTAAAGTGCTGCCACCCAAAAACTTGGTAAATTTTTTGTGCAATGAATTGAATTTACACAATTAAATTTAGTAATCAGAGTTGGTAAAACAAATCAACAAAAGAAGAAAGCAAGAAAGAAAGTTCCATAACTCAAGTATGTTTTCATTTGTATTTTCCTTGACCAAAGGGAAAAAAGTCACAGTGACTCAGGAGACTGTGCTTAGTAAATTTTAGCTTTCCTTTGTAAAATGTGAAGGAAAACATCTTTCTTCCTTTAGGCTATCATCAAAAGCATAGGGATGATAATATAAAACTTCAACAGTGTTTGAAACAGGAACATCCTGAATAAAGTACCAGATTGCAGGGATTGCAAGCTTAGATATAAGGAGCCTCATATTTTGGGGGTTTTCTGAGGCAAATCTATGATCTGAGGAATTTTATGGCATTCTGATCTTCTGTTCTTATCTGCACTGGATTCTAAGTGAATTAGAAGAATTTTTTTTTAATGTAGTCTGGCCCTGTTCACAATGGGATTCCAACATTTCCTATTAGAGCTTAATTTATCAGGAATTTACTTAATCTCCAGTTCAAACTCTAGTACAGGCCTCTAATTTAAAAAGAAAAATAAGCATAGCACTCAACACTGAAATAGACCTAAACATAGAATTTCAGTAAATAAAATAAATAAAAACTTAAATTAAAATTACAAAAAATAAAGATAAACCCAAACCAAAATTGGATAAAGGGATGTCAGTCAAGCCTGTTATGTCAAAAGCCAAATATGATTTCTGTATTTTATAACTTAGGTTAATGGTATAATGTAATTAAATACTCTTTGTCCTAGTAAACATAAACTCTAGATTTTATATTGCTGTTTTTCTTAGAGATGTTTATTTCTTGTCCTTCCCTCTTTCTCAAGCTAGATATGATTTTGAAACACAAGCAAATGAATGTCAATTCCTTTGGCCTCTGTTCTGCTGTTCCATTGCTGAAATTCTGCCTAATTGAAAATTTCTATTTAGACTGAGTGGCATTTGTTGAACTTGTGGTTGTTGTTGGTATTATTATTTTATGTTATTTTAACACTCTTTTGCAGAAGTCATGGATTTTGTGCAACCCCTGCTGTGCCTATGCATGACATTTTAAAAGCAGATGCTTCTGTGGATCTTTTTCACAATAGTACTTTTTTTTTCCTGAAGACACTCTGACCCTCACAAAAAAGCCCTTAAGTTACTTTTAAGCCTTCGTCTGTAATGTTTCCAAACTTGTATGTGGAGTAGGTACCACCCAATTTAATACTATGCCAATCTAAGGAATACAGAGACCAAATAAAAAGGTACAGTGAAGAGTAAATAAGATCAGGGGAAGATTTTTCAGTATCTCTACCACCTTCTCCTCCTTTAAAACAATACAGGATGTTGTACAGACTTTGTCTTCAAAATCTCTGTTCTACATTACACTTTTCATGATCAGAATTAATAGGCAGAATAATGTGCACATGGAAATAGATGGAGCAGAATGGCTTATGAGGGTTTCTTATGTAAAAAGTGTTTTTAAGATTTACAGTAATTTTTTTCAGCCTGCAATGTGTTAGAAAGGAAGACTAGACCATAGAAACTTACTATGCTGCAGGAATCCTTCTTGCTCTTTGGGACAGTACACCTGCTGTTTGCTTATTAAGGCAGCAGACAGTTCTCAGAAGATGTCTTATTTTAGTTATAGAACTGATTTTTAAAAATATACATTAGTGGAAAGTGACTTGAGAATACTTCTATGGTTCTACAGTCCTGAAAAGACTAAAATTGTGTGAATTCATAGCAATATATTTCAGAGAGCAAGAGCTTGGCAGCTTCCTTTAACCTGCAGTCATTTTACCTTGCTTGCTTCACTATGGTGAACCTGTGGCAGTAACAGCAGCAGTTGCAGATGGAATTAGAGCATATTTGGCCCTTGTCACATATATCAGGGCTTGAATTCCACCTCCTGCTTTCAGTAACTTTTTTCTTTGATTGATTTATTGATTGAATGTGGGACATTTTAAAATATTACTCTTCAAAATAGGAAAAATCTTAATGACAAAATAAAATCTAATAAGAACCAGTAATTTCATGCCTTATTAAAACATAGTACTTTCAAAAGTGAAAATCCAAAGAAAAATTCAAAGATTGCATGTTCTTCCTTTCTCTCCTCTTTTTCAAATACTGAAAACTAATGAATTGCAAAATTGTGAATAATGGTAACCTTGCGCACTCTATGTGGAAGAAGCCTCTAACATCAAAGATGAGTTTGGTGACCCAATATAGGTAGGTCAAAGAAGAAATGAAGTCCTGGAATATTACTGAAATCCTCCCAGCATGCAACATTTGTCCCTATTATTGATCCTTGGTATACTCACAAGAGCCTAATTTTCCTTTTTTGAAAAACAGGTATAATTATTGTCTCCTATCTTGTGAGCAGATTTTGGGACGTGCAAATACAAGTTTTTAAGCACATTAAATTCACCAAATGAAAAGATGACTTCCTGCTTCTAAATGTTCTGTGTTTTATAATTCTAAGGGTTCAAATTATATCTCCTTTGTGGCACTTCTTATTTCAGTGAAGACTTGTACCGTTTGTCTGGTGGGACTCTGATCTATAGTTCCTGTATATCCTATTACATCTGTACATACAGTTTTAGTCCCCATTTTATTTTTTTTTTTTTCCTACCTCACATTTCCACCCAGGGAAGAATTTCCTTACCACATGATTCAAAATAGCTGTTTAGTCCTCAATTTAAACCTTGCAAAAATTGGCTTTTCTTAGTCACTGTCTACCTACAGCTTTCTTGTATCTGAACTTCATTTTCTCCTTTGTCATCTCTGCCTGTATGTGCCATGTAGTGCTACCAAGGACTAGCTCCTTGTCTTTATTGCTGTCCTTTCATAGATGCACCCCATCTTTGGCTCTTTGCAATACAGCTTATCCTGAGTGTGAGATTGGTTGATCTAGGTAGCTCTCTAATAGCTGTATTAACCATAAAAGCAGTGACAACAGCCTGCAGTGCCCCACATTTTCGTCTTACTTTTTGCTTTGGATGGGAAAAGTTCTCATGGAAAGCTCAAGAACCTCATATATTTTGTTCTTTCAAATGCTGCTTTAAAACTTCTAATTTAAAATGCATCTGCTAGTCACAAAATAGAAATGACACATAGCTACTGCCTATTTTGTTACCTCTGCCTCTCAAGGATACTGGGTTTGGATGTGAGGGAGAACACATTTTCATTTCTGTTTTGATGAACACCATCTTTGTTCAGCACCTTCACAGGAAAAACAAAGCCCAGCTATGAAGGCTGGCATTCTCAGCAACTAAAAGTAGAGAACATATTAAAAATGGCAAAAGTGAGAACATAATGCATATGGTCTCATTATTGTCACAGAAGTTAACATAGTCTATTGTTCTACGTTATCTACTCTATAACAAAATACACACCCCATTGCAAATGGGCAAAAAATTTGAATTCCTCGCCTGAACACCAATGGCAGAACATGCATGCCTCAGCTTCTTAATAGCCAAGCCACTTCCTAATTAACTGGAGACTGGGGCAGGCTTTGCCTCTGAAACAACATTTACAGTCTGCTTTTCAAATAATGTCTTGGTTTATTTAGGTCTTTTTATCATTTTACTAAGTCTTTGCTATTAAAAAAAACCCTAAAAAATACTGTTATCTGTCTTTTTTTTTTTCTCTTAGTAATCAATATCTGTTTTTTGGTATCTTGTCATTTTCTGTGCATAGAGCTGTGTTTAGATTTTGTCCCTTTTCTTTGAGTCTTCTGTTGCTTGTCTTGGAATTGGTGTTGTATGCAGATATCTATCTAGACTTAGGGGTGGTACACAGATGCAAGTGGATGGCTAGGTCCCAATGGTTATGCATGTTTGCTATTTCAAATGTACATATATACAATATAATATCAATATAGGCATTGTCTGCTAATAGTAATAGTTTTGATTATTGCTGTAATTATCACAATTTATAAATGAACAATTGTAGAGAGAGGTCATTTTTTTTACTAACCCAGTTGATGCAGTTGCTAAAAAAAAGGAAATAGGCTTAAGGCCCTTTTTTGACTCTGCAAGCTTGTTTGCATTTTTTTTTGTCATTACAGCCAGTCATTTAATAAATGGCATTGCTTTTTCCTACATGCAATGCTTTCAACCCCTTGCTGCTATGTTAATATCTGTGCTCAAGCTCTAAGCATGTCCAATAGTGATCTTGGGTGAGAGTCTGTAATTCTGAAAGGGCATCTTTGTGTCATCTTTGTGTCTTCTGGGTTTCAGGAGGGCTTAAAGGATGACCAAAACCATTTAATGTGCACTGAACAACTTCTAAATGAGACATTTTCCAGCGAACCTAGTAAACACAATCTTTAAGCATTTCTCTTCCTGTTCCTTGCTTTATATTTGTCTTAGACTATAACTGCATCAAGAGATTTTAGGTTTTCTACAAACTCTATGAACCACAGTGGGGTAGAAATCCCACAAAGTATGTGAAGGATTCTGAAGTGTTTGCATGATTCTCTCTTGGTATCCATACAGGAGGACATGCAAATTAAAGCCATCTGTGAGATTATGCACAAATTATTTTACTGGCCTGATATTCAAGTGACTTCTAAACTACTTCATTATCACTTTATCGTGTCTGGCCATTTCATTAATTTAATTGCATGGAGAGAAACCTGGAAACTCCACTGATCCTACAAGAACCTATTGCAATTTACATTTAGTTTTAACTTGGTTTGTTCTTCCCATGACTCATACATTGCTATATTAGGACCTGGACTAATAAAATTTTTATTTTATTTTGATTTTCTTGGTTGATAAGGAAATTAGTATTTCTGTGATGGGATTAAGATGATTTATACAACTCAGTCAAGCAATCTTTTGTGTGTTCTCTAGTATTTTGCACTAGAAGACTGCCTGATGCTTTGGTTGTGTTGGCACAGAGAGCTGAGAATTCATCTTGATGATGGATTCAGTTCTAGATTATTCACTCCTGTTGTGTAGTAATTATAATTGAAATTAATACATATGAGTAGCATTTTTGCTCCTCAAAGCTTCAGAAGGAACTAGATTAGGACAATCCAAGGAGTGAGATGCAGCAACAACCTCCACAATCAATACTAATAGACTGTTATTGTCAGCAGTACTTCTCAAGTTAAGAACTCAGTGCTCAATATCTCATTTTATAGGCACAAAAACCCCAGTGAGATGACAGGAGTTGCCTGTGTTGGAATTACCCAGAAGACCACTAGGAGATCCAGAACAACACTGAGGTTACTCTGCTCCCACAACTGGACCAGCGCTCTAAGTGACTTACCAAGCCTTCTCCTTTCTAAAGCTTTTACACTTTGAAGTCTTGGTTATGATGAAGGCTGAAAATATTTTTAAGCTTAACTTACTTCTCATCTTTCAGAGAATCATAGAACGGTTTGGCTTGGACCAGGCCTCAAAGGGCATCTAGTTCCAATCCCCCTGCCACAGGCACCTTCCATAGGCCAGATTACTCAGCATTCCATCCAGCCTGGTCTTGGACACTTCTAGGGATAGGATATCCATCACTTCTCTGTAAAACTTGCTCTAGTGCCTCATCACTCTCATAGTAAACAACTTCTTCCTCAAATCTAATCTAAAGCAGCACTCTTTCAGTTTAAAACTGTTCCCACCTTGTGCTGTCACTGTAAAAACTCCCTCTCCATCTCTCTCGTAGGCCTCTTTATGTTCTGGAAGGTGCTATAAGCTCTCTCCCCCTGGAGCCTTCTCTTCTCCAGTGGAACACCCCTAAGTCTCTCAGTCTGTCTTCATATGACAGGTTCTCAAATCCTATGATCAACTTAGTGGCCCTTTCCAACAAGTCTACATCTTTTTTATTTTGGGGGCTTGGAGCTGCATACAGCATTCCAGGTGAGGTTGGCCAAGAAGAGTGTAGAAGGGAAGAATCTCCTTTGATCTCCTGGTCACATTTCTTCTTCCTGGAGCCCAGGATATGGTTGGCACAAATTGCAATAAGAGATTCATCTGGAATTTTAATTTATTGCACTCATTGTGAAATATTTTAATTTTTGTTTTCCTGTGTAGCTAATTTTCTAGTACATAAATGTTTTCTGAAAATTGCCCTGCATTGCATTATCAGGAAAACAGACATTGAAATGCAGTTGGTTATGGAGGCCTCTAGGTTTGTAATACTAGGTCTAAATGACAATGATGTATGCAATGTGCTGTTAATTCATACAGTCAAAAACAAACAACACTGTTATTTTCTTTCCTTTTTTTCATTGAAGATACGTGTTTGCATGTACTTTTAATTCCACATCTCATAGTTTTGCATATGAATATAATCACTGTTTTTTTTTCTTCCTACTGGTATGTTCCTTTTTCCTGATTTAAGGTTTAGTCCTTGATGCTGCATTTGAAACAAAGGCTTTACAGAAAGCCATAATGTTGGGCAAGTATCTGCCCTATTAATTTATCTGTTCTTTTCTTTTTAATTTTGATGTTATATACTATTTTGTTACATGACACTATGACACATCATGATAAAATAAGCACTGTTAATCTTCTTCAAGAGTCAGCTTCAAGAGGTTAAAATGTGGTCAAGGGTTAATTTACCAGACAGAAATCTCATTAGGTTTTCATGGATTTGCTGTAGTCAGTCACATACGTAGTTGTTATTTTAATGAGTCTTCTATGGACTATGTTTTAAAAGTTGCTGCTCAAGAGCTGTTTGGATGGAGGGCATCCTTTTTGTTGTCTGTCAGGCCCATCAGTGACATCAAAGTTTACTGGGAAAATGCCTGGAAGGAATGGATAAAGCAAAATAATTTCTAAAAACTAGTAAGGATTTTTAAACTTAGCTTTGAAATGTACCTGCATATTGTGCTCCAATTGTGACTATCCCTTTTCTGAAGGATTTTCTTTGGTATAAGCATAATTTTATGAAGGTGTCCAAAAGGTTTATTTTTGTCATCACAAAGTATTTTAAGTGTATTTCTATGTCTTCAAGTAAATTAATGATCTTTATTTTTTTAATTCTTTTTTATTATTATTGTTGAACTTATATTTTATCACATTGGACTATGATGATTTATGTCCTGATTTGAAAATGTGCTTAAACTCTTCCTACATCTTCCAGAAGAAATCAGTATTTATTGAATCTCTTCTTTGCTCTGTCTGGATTTACTTTTATTTTTTACAGTACAGCAATTATTTGTAACTCCACAGTGTGTCAAATTGAACAGAAAATACTTATTACCTTGTCCACTTTCAAATAGATGTGTGAAGTGTATATGGCCATTAAGAAATGGAAATAGTATGTAATTTTCAATATCTAGTGAAGCTTTATATAGTACTTGAACATGTCTGTTTGTAAAGGAGAACTAGTATCTTATTTCTAAAGCAGTATTATTAGAAAAGTTGATTTAAAAATAATTTCTTATAGTAAAATAAATTCAGCACATTTTTTGGGGTATTTTCAATTTGGCAAAAGACTGTTTCACCTTTTCAACTAAAAATGGAAGTGATTTTTAAGTTAATTTTTCAGTTTCTAAAAGGATTATTTAAAAAGAAAAGATATTTAATAATACAGTACTATTAATAGTCATGTTTTAACTACTTTTTCCAAAAAGAGTAGTTAAAACATAAAAACTTCATAAAAACCCCAAAAGTTGCAAGAATTTTCAACAAACATGTAATATTACAAAGTAATTACTATGCCTTTACCAGTTAACATATGAGACAGTTATGACTGATGATCATACAAAATTGCAATTCAGCACACAGAACTACATCTAGAGCATCCTACTCTTAATAGTTAATGAAGTTTTTCTGAGTACCACTCAGCACAGTGGATGAACAAAGATGAGGATAAAGAAGGCTTCAAAACAGCTTTACTCTTGCTTTCCTCCCTAGCATGTGTAACAGGGCCAGAGAGAGGGAGGAGGGAAGAAAGAGATGTGTGGCATGAGGAACAGCAAGCAATACAGTGCTTCTCCTGCCAGGATTTCTCCTGCATTTATTGCACAGCTTCTCTTGGAGTTACAGCCCAGCCGGGACCACAGAGAGCTCGGCTGTTTGCAGAGTCGACCTCCTACAGCTCAGTAAAGCAGGATGCCAAACCTGTGCACATGGAGGAGGGCTGGTGGTATGTGCTGGAAGGTGGCCATGGGGCTGTGCCAGACTTTGTAAGGTGCAAGTTGTGATGTAGGAACGTGTAAGGTGTCAATTTCATAGGTGATTCCTAATATGTGATGGCTCTGAGGTAACTTTGGAAACTTCACTTGATGCTGGTTTAATTGCCTTGGCTGACTGACACACCAACATTTTTTAGTGCACTGTTTAAAGACAAGAAATTCTATTACTGATTTTGCTTTAGAAGAATTTGTGGTAAAGTCTAGTGCCTTGGGAGCTGTTTGATGAGTGGCTCAGTATATCCAGCCGGTGGGGTGGGGTGGTCAGCTGGAGACAGTAGCTTCATCAACTCTGCTGGTCCAGGGGTTAAATTGGCCCCTTGCTTCCCAGGGTCATATGTGTAGCTACAGCCTTCCCATAAGCTCAGCAGCTGCTCCAGTCTGAGTATGGGTATAAATAAGAAAATGATGGCCTCGTTAGAAAAGCTGTGAACACCCCATCCCTGGCAGTGTTCAAGGCTGGGCTGGATGCGGCTTTGAGCAATCTGGTGTAGCGAGAGTTGCCCATGGCGAGGGGTAGAATTACCAATTATTTTATCAAAAAAATTGCTTACAGGAACAGCAGCTGAGAGACTTGGTCAAGAACAGAATAAAATTATTATAGGTTTTTGCATTTAGAATAACATTACACTCTTGTAATTGCTGCTGGTGGATGTTTTCCCTGAGAAGGCCATAGGGGAAGGACAGGAATGGTGGGAACACAGTGCGTCTCTCTATCTCAGCTGGACTGTGCAAGTGAGTATGGATAGTGTGATCGGAAAGGAGGACAATCAAAGTGTTGTGGCAGAGACTAATGTGCTCCAGAATAGAGTGTAATGAAACAATTATAGTTTTTGAAACAAAGCAGTGCAGAAGAAGTGACCTGAATATTGCTAAAACCACCAGAGGGAAATTATGCAAAAGCAGGTTTCTTTAGCTGTTTTTACACTGTCAGCTATAAAGTGAGCCCTCAGAAATGGCTGTGAGAAGCTGGACTTGCTGGCTTTGGGACTTTACTTGTTAGATGCTGAACTACATCAGATCATAGAAACCTTAAGCTTTGTATCCCACAGCAAGACAGCGTCATGAATACCTAAATTTACCACCTGATTGCTGTGGTACCTGGAATTTACTGCTCAAAGAGAGGACAAATATAGCTGTTACGAAACCACACAATCTGCTTTGGTGCATCTTGGCAGTACAGAAATGCAAGAGTTTTTGGATACAGCCTTCCAACAGCCACTCTGTCCAAAGAACAGAAAGCTTGCTGTCTTTGAGAAATCCTCAGAAGTCCTGACCTCGGTAGGTCCTGGCAACAGTACGCTAAAAATTCCCGTAGATCCGGTGTATAGATGCTGCAAATTCTGTCCAAAAAAACCTAGAAATTATGTCATCCTCATAGAAATAAAAATTGCTGTCTATGATTCAATGAAAAAAAAAAAAAACCAACAAAAACCAACCCCCCGCAAAAAAAAAAAACAAAACAAAAAAAAAACAAAACAAAAAAAACCCAAAAACAAAAACCCACCCCAAAACCACTAACCAAAACGTCCAACAGAAAAAAAACAACAACAACAAAAAAAAAAAAAAAAAACCAAAACAAAAACAAAGCGAGAGCAACCATGAGCCCTGGGATGCCACCAGCTCCGGACAAAACGGTACGAAGTGTCTCTCGCCGCGCTCACCTCCGGGCGCCCGCGGCGCTTTGCGGGGCAGCTCTGCCACCAGAAAGGGCGCGCGTGTGCGTGGGAGGTGCGTTTTGCTTTACGGAGTCAGAGAGGCGAAACTTTTTCTTTAAATAATTTTTTTTTTTTTGTGAATGGAAGGGGTTGCCTCGCCACCCGGGGGGGCGTAGGGGACACGGCGCGCCCGCGGCAGCGCACCGCCCGGGACACCGCCGGGCGCCCGAGTTCCGAGGCGCTGCCCCGCCGGCGGCGAGGGTCGGGGCAGCGGCGGGCTCGCCCCACGCGGGGCCGGGCGGGGCGCGGGGCCGGGGCCGGGGCCGGGGCGGGCGGGCGCGCGGCGATCCGGCGATCCGGCGGGGGGCGCGGGGAGCCAATGGGCGGCGGGGATCCGCCGGCGCGGCTCGGGGGCCCCTGGAGGAGGAGGAGAGGAAAAACCACGGGATTGAGCTCTGTCAGTGGCGCTCGCGGCTTCCAAGGGGGAAGTGCCGGGGAATAATTAATGTTTTTATTAAATTTGGAGGGAATTTTTTGCAGCCGATCGCCGCGCGTGGCCTTCAGGTGGGTCTTCCCCCGCAACTTTGCCCGCCGCCCCGCAGGATTGCGCGGCGCGGCTGCGGGAGCGATCCTGTGGGAGAAGGTGGCTGGTGCGCGGGGCGGGGGGGCCGTGTCTGTGTGTGCGTGTGTGTGTGAGGGCGGCCAGTGCGCGGCCGCCGCCGCCGCGAGGTGCGCGGCGAGCCCCGCGTTCGCCATTACGAGTTGAGCACACGCTGGCGAGAGCCGCGGCTGCCGCCGGCGCGGATCGCCCGCGGGTGCGGCGCGCAGTGTAAATAAAGCCCTGCCGCCGCCGCGGACTGCTTTTGCTCCGCGCTTTGCTGGCAGGAGCGTGTAACCCAGGTGAAGGCAGAGAAGGGAGGGTTGTTTTTATGAATGGGACTCTTTGAGGTTAATTAGGTATGCAAATGCAAGCAGTTCATTCATGCTGCCTTTTTTTTTTTTTTTTTTTTTTTTTTTAAATCTAAAAGCCATCTTGTATTCCCCTCTAGGCTGATTGGAGTCCGGATCCCGAGGAAATCTCCAGATCAAATGCCCAGTAAATAAAACCACTGAGCTAAGACTCGTGGAAGAGCTGCAGAATGGATGGATTTTATGACCAGCAAGTGCCTTACATGGTCACCAATGTGAGTGATCAGTTCAAAGTTGGTGTTTATAAACTTGACTCCGACTTATTTCTGTGGGGGAGTTTTACAGACACAGTCTCTGCTTTGTTACGGCTGTAGGGGCGACTCTTCATCTGGGAGCTTTGCTTGCGAGATGAGCCTGTCTTCTTAGTTATTGCAATACAGCATCGTGTTCTTTTAAAGACAGTTTTGGGATGATTAAAAAATCATGCACATGATTAGCGGATGAGGGAGGCAAGAGCAGCAGCAGCTGCATTCAAAGTTTCTGGCTGCGTTTGCCTGCAACGTTCAAAAGAATGAAGTTGAGGCAAACATTAACCTTTTTTTTTTCTCACTTTCTTTTTCCTTTCAGGACTTTGCAAACAATTTTATAAGTAACACAGGGAAACAAAGCAGTCTATTATAATTTCATGTCTGGGTTCTCCTGCATAGCTTCTGCTATGGGGATTTATGGGCTATTGTGAAGGTTTGTATACTTTAGATGCTAAAAATATGATTGGTATTGTGTTGCTGCATGAGCACATTATATATGTATTGTACAAATAGATGTCTACATAGATAGAAATGTGTTGCATTTAGACATAGGAATCTTTTGGAGGATATTAGGTGCTCAGTAATATCTTTTGTTAGAAATTAAAGGCTTGCAAGAAGTCCCTGTTTGAAAATGTAAAGCATTTATGCCAACTTTGCATATTCCTGAATAAATAAAAGCCCAAAACAAACCCAACCGAATCTCAAACCTCAGATTTCTAAAGTAACTGATCTTTCCTCTTTATAGAATCCGCGTGGGAGAAACTGTAATGAGAGACCGACAAATGTCAGGAAAAGAAAATTCATTAACAGAGACCTGGCTCATGATTCAGAAGGTGAGGGCTTGTTGTTCCACCCCACCCCCTTCTCCTTTTCTTACTAATGCAGAGAAGCTTTTTGAGAGCTCTTTATTTATTTATTTTGGAGACAAATATATCTAGATCAATCTGAATAAACAAGACAGCTACATTTACTAATGCGAAACCAACTGGCAAAGGCAATACATTTATAAATTTGAAAGTCTTTCCTTGACTTACCCTGTTGCATTTTGTGCACATGTGGCACATGGATGTCATGCACTGAGGCCAAGCTTTTGCGGCATCTGACACAAGTCATGACACCTGGTTTTTCACCATCAGGCCTCTTTATATTAAGGGTATTCTTCATCCCTCCCATCTTTTAACGTCCTTTTCCCTGGTATGTCTTCACTAGTGGTAGTAGGAGTGAGAGAATGTGGGTGTGGAGATTTGATTTTCACCAGCTTTACTGTATAGTCAGGGTTCTGGTGCTTGCTGGCTTGTTTCTCTTGTTGTAATAACATTAACAGGGTTAAAGATCCAGGGAATTTCAATTAAGGGTGTCTAGAGTGGAGAAAGTTTTGGAGGCCCAAAGGTTTGTAATTTAGTCCCATCAGGACTGTAGCTTGAGAACTGTAGGCTGGTAATAGTTGTTAAGTCTTCTTTAGGTTACAAGATCTGTATTATGCTAAACCTAGAGCCCTGAATGTACATAAGACATACAGGAAGATTTGTAGAGCCCTATAACTTACCCCTCTGTAAATCTTACCAGGGTAAGAACACACTGACACACTTTTTAAAATCCATAGTTGCCTGGGAAAATAGATTCAAAAAAAAGGCAACTTCTGATTTTCAGTTAAATAATTTCCCAATGTGCATGTGGGGTATCAGTCCACCGGATAAATGAATAGCTTCTGTCATTTAAGTATATGTAAATAGTTATCTGTCAGCATTCATAAAAGAGGAAGCCTCTCTCAAAATACAGTAAATTAAAAATAAACCATTTGTTAGTTCAAATATCCTACTTAGTCTTAACAAACAGAATTTTCGTAACTGAGTTTCTGGGGCTTGCAAGTAAGCCGAATGCTGCTCTGGTTTACACCCATTATAGGTAACTGATTTCAGTGCATTGCAAAAGATAAGCTGCTGCAAAATTCAGTCCATGAAAGAAGGTGGTTTTAGTTTTAAACAAGCTGCAATGAGTACAGCATGGAGGAAATAGTGGTGATTCTCATGTCATAATGAAGTAAAACATTAGGGGAAGTACAAAAGATTTCACATTTCTCTTTGCTATGCAGCATCTCAGGTCATGGCTTCAGAATTTTTGTATGATAGTTGTGACCCTACTATTAAAAATACTCAGTTGTTGCTCAGGCAGAACTGTGGAAGTCTAAGCAAGCTTTATCTGGGGCAGATATTACAGGAGGAGGCCTGAATGGTATAAGAAGAAATTGTTCACCTGTAAGAAATGTTATGATTTTTAGCTTTTCTATGTGTTGCTGAATGAGACTTCTATACTACAGAGCTCTGTTATGATTCTGGTTATTATTTCAAGAGCTGAAAATACAGTAAGTGCTTGGGTTTTTATTAATAGGTGTAGAAAAATCAGTAACTGATGCCTCATAATGCCTGCTTTTTCTGTACACTTGACTGCCAAAACAGAATTAATGTATATTGCTCTTAAGGAAAAATATGTTTTTGAACCTGTTTTAATCTTTTGAAGAGATTAAGTTTTATCCATGTCTTTATCTTTTTGCAGAACTCTTTCAAGATCTGAGCCAATTACAGGAGACATGGCTTGCAGAAGGTAAGGGGAAAAACTGCTTGTAAAAAGAGGAAAAACAACTCTGGAGGGGAAAAAAAAAGTCCTGAACTTGCTGTCTTAATGTTCAGCCCAATTAATTGAGCTCTAAAAGAGCCACCTCATGTGTCATGCATACATTAGAGCCTCTGATGAGTTTGTCTTTGGGGACTCTGGGGCTGCTCTACCCAGTGTCATCACAAATTACCAGGAGAAATTGCTTCCAGCTCACAATCACATCTGCTTTTGGCAAGAACTAATGCACCAAGACTTCAAGTTCTAAGCCTCTGTTCAGATTTTAATTGCAATTGATCAGGTTTATATTATTGTACCTCGAGAGACTACATACAGCCAGAACTGGGCTTGCTGTTTCCTTTTCAGCAGCACATATAATTATTTGGTGTTCTGGTGGAGTACTTTTCTGATGGCAGAAATTAGTTTCTCTGGGTTCATCGGGACGGGATGCTTCAAGATTTAAGTGCAAGTGTCTTCTTTCCACCTTGTTCACAACACAGAACATTAGGTGTGTATGAAATACTTAACCAGTGCTTTTTCTTTCTTTATTTATTTTCTTGTTTTCTTTTTTTTTTTTTTTCAGAAACCTTTAAATATTTTGCATGTTATTTTTGTCTTTGTATTTGTAGTCATGAGATTCTGTACCGGGTGATTAGAAAACTACCATCGGTCTGTTTTACACATGCATGCTAAGTATTTTAAATAGTGCAGAGCACATTCTAGTCTAGAGACAAGGTTTAAGAACAATAATGTACAAATCTGAATTTCGAGTAGTTGTTGAGATATTTATTTAACAGTAACAAAAATGAGCTGCTGCATTAGAACTTTAACAAGTTTCAAGGTACCTTTTTGCTTGTTCAAGTCCATTTATTTTCAGCAACATTTTCTGATTTTTTTTTCTTTGATCTTTGCAGTACTGTTTATTTGTAGCAAAAAGATTTTTTGTGCATTATCTCTTCTTAATATTTCTGGTCAGTTTTTTATGTAAACTACTTCATCTGAAATAGACATAAATTTGATGCAAGTTAAAATAATCTCTCCAAATTCATCTTGTTTTAAATGAATGTGATCCTGATTTAAATTCACATATGTTTAAGTTTTTTCCTGTACAGGACTGTGCACAGCTGTTTATAGAAGAGATGTTCTGTGTTTGGTTTTTTGGGTTTTTTTTTAATTTGATTTTTTTTTTGGTGGTGGTGGTGGAATTTTTTTGTTTGTTTGTTTTTGAGCTTTTTATTTGTTTGTTTTGATTTTGTTTTAAAGGAGGGATGCTGGGGTGAAATGCTTGCTATTGGTGTTCATAGAAAGGGAAATATTGCTGACTACTTGTTTATGCCCTGATTCTGTTTTAACAGCTTTTTGTGTGGTCTCTTTACCTATTAGTAAGTTGTGAGGTATTGTTTATTTTGATGACATTTTTTTCTGCTAGTATTAGTTTTAGTATGGGGTTATTCAGTGTATAATCAAAAACCCTTCCTGAAATTAATGGAACATAGGATATATTTTTATGAACTAATACAATTCTTCCCTAATAATTGAAAACAGGCTGTCCTGATCTAAGATCATTTCTGTAGTGTAGTGGTCAGCTGTAGCTGTCTCTCTGTGGTGATTTTCCTAAGCAGCTCTTTATCTTGTATCATCTCATCCATGTTAGCAAATCAGAAACATGTTAAAATGCTACTCAGAAGAAATTATATTTTAATTTAGAGGTTAACTTTCAGCTTGATTCACTGGCAGGGATGGTTTTGTTTCTGAAAAATGATTAAATTTCTTTGGGCTTAAGTTAGAAAAAATACAGGCAAATTCATAATGCATATACAGATAATAATGGAAGTTTGAAAAATAATGTAGAATTTAAAATGAAAATTTGATAATTTCCATAGGTACATAAATTAATGTAATGGCAATTTTTAATCCGAAGGCACTGCTTATTTTAGACTAGAATCGTTTGTCTGAGAGCCTTTTAACCTCTTTATCAGAGAGTATTTCAGTGAATAAATTTAGATAGGTTTTGAGAGAGAAGTTGTCTAGTCCCATGTCAGCTAGGTTGAATAACCTTTATAAAGGCAGATAAAATAATCTGGGAAATATTTAAAAATAAAAAAAAAATCTTTTTTTTTTTTAATCTAGCAGAAAGAAATAACCTAAATAACGCTACTTGTCCACAGTATAATGCCACTAAATATTACAGGTTTTTCAGTGTTCTAGAAATACTTCAAGAAATCTGTTTTGGGTCATGCCGTGGTTTGAGCTGTTTCATGAAACAAACTTTGCACAGCTTTTCATAAGGCTAAACTAAAATTGAAATAAAAAGTTAAGATGACAACATCAAATATTGAGCTATTAGCTTGATCCCAAAGTTTTATGGAAAAAAAAATCAAAACGCCCATAACAACTTCTGTTGGTCTTTATAATATGCTAGTGTTTGAGGACATTGTAGCTCTGCTCAAATGTCTATATGGATGAGCTTAGGCAGGAAACAGATTTTGAAATCAGACTTGTTTACCCATTGCTAGATGTGTCCATTTATGTTCTTCTGGACCTTCCTAGGCTAGAAGTCTGCCAATTTGGCAGCATCAGTACTGTTTACATATTTCTTTTCATAAGGCTCTGGAGCCAGGGAAATGACCATGAAATTTTAAAACATCTTGACCCTTTTTAAGAAAAGCTGTGGCAGCTGACCAGGTTTCTCCCAGAAGTTCAGATCCTTACTGGGGAATAACCAGGTCAAAAATCTACTTATTAGTTAGGAGAAGAAAGTGAATTGCATTTTATGACACACATTTTATGGATTGTTCTTTGTTTTGCTTTTCCTGAAGCTGTCCTTACTGCATCATATATTTTAGCCTAAAGATTTTTACAGTTAGTGCCACCTGTGACAAGTTGGTGGTAAACAAATAAACAGAAAAGAAATGTATTCTCTTCCTCTTGAAAATGGTGGGAGGCTCACTTGTATTAAAAAATTAATCCAAATGTAAACAATTTGTGTAACCTGTTTAATATTTTATTACTACATAATTAACAAGCTGAATACTACTTACAGAGAGCTCACAAATGTATTCCACTAGCTGCATAGTAGATTTTTATGGAAATGAGTTTTACTTACTCTGTGTAGTGTTATATATGTAAGAAAGACTCTAAATTATTTTGATGTAAAACAACTCTAAGATTGCCCTATGTCAATTGCTGTGCAAGACAGAAGATAGAGTACAACAGTTTTCTCATGATAGAAATTGAAAATGGGAAACCTTTATTTTTTTCAATGTTCAACGTTGAAATAGTTAAAGTTGCCTATTGCTAATCAAGACAAATATTATTTGGATTTTATCTTTTATATTTAAATAACTCACATGACATGATAATACTATAAAATAGCTTTATTGATTCCATGTATTTGGAATCAGATCGGTTCTGTCAGGTAACAATTGTTCGGTGACTTGAGAAAAGTTAAAATATTAACCTAATGTTATCTTGTCATGGTAGCTCTACCTACTTGTTGTGGAACAAAATGAAGAGAGAATAAATTGGTAGTTAGTGAGTGTCTCCTTTCTATGGTGAAACATTTGGTTTTGGGGAATACGAGATGAACAAAAAAACTCAGATTTTTTAAAAATATCATTTAGATACTAATTTCTCCTAGAGCTTGTTTAAGATACATAAAAGGCATCCCAAACGAAGACAAATAATAAATTTATGCACTAGATCTGCTTCTTGCAGCAATAGCTAATAAGCTTCTCAGATGGCAATATACTAAAAACTAAAATACAACATTCTTTGTGTGATTTGAAAATATGCAAAAAGATTAAGTAAACAGTAAGGGGTTTGTAATAACAGCTACAGGTAACGGGTTCGTGCCTGTGCCACAACTCTGCTAAATTGAGTGGATGGCTTCTTCAGGCTGCTGGTATTCATAAGCCACTTCTAAGTATCTGAAAGTAAGTAAGTTCTCTCAAATAATTATTGGCCAACTTTGGAAGGAACTTGAGGAAATAAGTTTTTTCCTTCTGTTCTCCTAATGTGAAGGTCCCACCAGTGTTGCAGTGATGTCTAAGCAAGTGTTGACTTGTAGTTTTTTTCTTGAATGAGGAGGTGTGAAAGGAAATAGTTTCTAGGTCTTGAAGGATTGCTTTTAATAAAAGAGATTACTGGATCTCCAAATATTAGTCTAGTTACAGTGGCTTTGTTTAATCTGGCTAACTAGCTTTTTTCTGCCAAAAAGTTGTAAAATTCAGCCAGTGTAAGGCAGATGGTATGTAGCCACATTCAAGAACTATCCACGTTTTTACAGGAGCAGTAAGAGTCAAGAAATTGTAATTTAATACCTCCATGACTGAAATCTGCCTGACAGGAACAAACAGTCTTAAAAGAAGTGAAAATACTTTCAGTTTGTAGTACAGAGAATATCTTATTATATTTTTTTTTTTTTGTGGACGCTAGTGATCTGATAGATTTGATTTTCTAATACTCACAGCTCATGATCATAAATATCTGCACAAAAAAAAGAACAGTTAGATTAGGCAAAAAGGAGGGAATGGGACGTTATTAAAATGAAAATCCAAAAGAAATAAATCCACCAAAAATTGACAAGTCTGAAAGTAGTAATAAACTTTTTCATGCTTTTCTTGTTTGCTAGTAAAGTAAATTATATTACTCAAAATCGTAATTTTCAAAAGCGGAGAGGGGTTTGCTAACCATGAGGCATGTAGCAAAATATTAAATGAGAGTACATTTTTAAAGCTAATATTTTTTCTAATTTTTAGTATAGCAGCAAATGAAGAGCAGATTCTGCAAACCCATCTTCATATTTCTAGGGATTATTCACATAAGGAAGAATTTTGAGATCTGGAGCTAGTTTTGGAGTGCATTTAAGTTTATTAGTCAGAGCATCTCACGTTATGTAAAAAGGGTTTGGGGTTGTTTTAACAGCAAATCCAGTGCTTATGGGAAACAATATTTTTTACCATCTTGAAATTTATCACTGTTTTACCTTCCCAACACTTCTTTGTTAGAAACATTTGTTCCTGTGGAAAAAGTACAGCCACCAACCAACACCCTCCCCACCCCCCCCAGCTCTTGTAGAAATACTTAAAATTTACCCAATCTTTCAGATACTCAGAACTGACAATGAATCAAAGAAAACTCAATAGATCCATTACTGTTGAGGCCCAAAGTCTTATTTTAGCTGAGGCCAAAATATTACTGCTCATATAGAATTTCCTGTCAATTTCAATTTCTTTTGCCACTTTGAATAAATGATGGATATTTTAAAACTAATTGCTCTTAGCTCTAAAAGTGAAGCATGAGGTCAGAGCACACAGTACCGCAGGAAGTGTTCTGCTACCCAAAATAAAGTTTTAAGTGAAGCATTTTCAGCTTCTTGTTTTTCTGGACAGTTTCCAGTTTGTTTTTTTTTTTAAACCGGAACACCTTTCTCTGGAGTGCAGCTGAACTTTTGGAAGCAGTTTGTGAGTGGGAGAAGGAAGAGTTAAGTTTAAGCCCTTTATAGTTTGCTTAACTTTTCATTTATTAAATAATGTTCCTCAGCAGGTCTGTGCTGCGTCTTGAGACAAAGCAGTGAAATCACTGTGTTTATGCCTAAAGTTCAAGTTTACTTTTGCTGTAGCTTTCTGGAAGGGTGTGACATGAAAAGCTTGTGGTTGGGGCCACATGGTTCATGCTGGACTGTGTTTTTGTGAATGGAGGCAGAACTCCAGTTCTGACTGCTTGTCTTGAGGAATTGCTTCGGAGATCAGCTGTCTCATTCACTGGCAGAAAGAATGACTCATACATCTTCTGCCTTGTTTGGCTCCAGGTCATTGTTACAGTGGATAGAGCTGGTTTTAATTAAATATTAACTCCTTTTGTCCTGGATGCTTGTTAATGGGGACTTTTTGTTTACTTGCAATGAAAGCAAGCTAACAGGCCCGAGTTCTAAACTTTTTTTCCTCCAAATTGCTTTGCCTTTGCAAAATGAGCTGTCAGTTCAGCCTTTCAAAGAGTGTTTAAAGCTTTAAAAACTACAAACAAGTATTAAGTATTTTGTGCTGTGAATGTTTGCATATCACAGTAGGTAGTGAAACTATAAAACCTAAACTGATAACATCTTCAAGATCGTAATTTAAATTTCTGCATGCTTTCCAAATCCTCTTGAGATATTGTAGCTATAGTCAGAAGGAAAAAAAAAACTTTTGGTAATATTCTAGGCTGAGTTGGATAGCTTATGCTGCAGATGTTGTCTGCTTCAGGAGTCTGAGACTTGATGGCTCTGCATGTGGAATGAACTCATGTAGCTGCTTCTGCTATAAGCAGTAAAAGCCACGTGCTTAATATCCTTCAAAACCTTTTATCTTTTGGAATATACTTACCTTCTCAGACCCCCATAATTAAGTAGCTCAAGGAAATGTTCTCATTCAGATGGGTGGTCATTTCAGATATCTTTTTTCAATTTCCCTCTGAATGGCAAAGTAAAAAAAAAAGTTTTGCTGATTTCTGCATTGTGTACGTTAATAGAAGCTTTTATGACGGCCTTGCTAAGTTGCAGTATTTATGAATAAAAGAGGAAATGGATGGCCTCTGTGTAGACAGTTGTGACACTGCAAGTTACATTTTCCTTTCAGACATTCATGTTGAAGTGTCTTTACCTGCCTATATAATTTGCTGCAAAATCTACCTGTAATTATCCAAAATCCAGGTCCAAAAGCCCTCCTCTGCTTGAGCGATGGGATGATGGATCTCATGATACAGCGTCTCACAGCAAGATGCTGCGGGAAGGAGTCTCTGTATGACAATGAGTGCTTGCATTTCAGCAGTATGATCATGTGCAAGTTTCAGTTTTGCTTGTTTAGGGATAATATCAGATTAAGTGAAAGAAATAAGTACTCATTTCCACCAGTTAGAAGGTCCTTTTAATTTCTCCATATAGGCTGGTGGGCTCATTTCTAAGGTACCGATGCTACTAAATTTGCATTCCAGGTGGAAATGTATTTTCCTATTTTGAATGTTTTGCATGCTGTTATTTGTTTTGTTTATATTTGGCAGGGTTTTAAACACTCTTTAACTTGAGTTGTTCCTTTCTCTACAGAGGCTTTTATGTTAATATTGCATTGAAGGTAAATTTTGACAGCATAGTCTGAACCTGTTTCTAGCGTACGGATAAAATGATGCGCTCCGTCTCTATTAAATACGCCTTCATAAATTTTGAGGATCCACAAATAAAGTACATTATTCTTGTTTACTCCATAAACAAGAGCAAATCAGGGGTAATGGAAAGTAATGTAGTGGTTTCTATGACAGTTCAACCAGATATATTTTATTTTTTTCATAGACTACTATGGCTTGGGTTAAAAAAAAAGGACCTTACTGATATATAAATAAATCTCTACAACAGATTTTTTTCTAGACTAAGTCAAATTAAACTGATAAAACCAGAATGAAGCACTGGTGAAGCTGTCCAGTGCACAGAGGGCTCTCTGGAAAGTTATCTGTCCCTGTTCTGCATCCACTAAATGTAGCCTCTTTATTTAAACAGAATGGGGTTTTGTTTTCTTTGAGGCTTTTAAAGATATCCTAGATTCACAAATTTATATATATCTCTACATATACATGTATATATAAAATGCAGGTGCATGTTAAAAAAATTAATTCTGCTAGCCTCCTTGCTGCATTTGAAAATGATGGGTGGCTTAAGAAAATTGTGTGGGATGTGTCTTCTGTAAACAAGAAGTTACTTGATTAAATTACTTTAACTCTGAATGTACTCACAGATGCGTCAAAAACAAGTGGAAATATTAGAAATCTTAGGGACTGATTTTTAAGCAGAATACCTTGATGTCATAATCAGATTTTTCTGTGAAAGTCAAATAGTTGGCATTTTTGTAAGGAAAATGCCAAACAGTCACATGTGGTCAATTGCATGAAATGTCAGAAATTGCGGAGTGTTAGTATTTGGCTCATCCTGTCCCTGAGTTCGTTCTTGGTAAAACTTCTGTGATTTCTCTGGAAGAAAGAGAATTTGAATGCATCAGAATACTGGGAATATTTGGATTGGTAGTGTTTTATACACCTTCAACTTTGAGGAGCCAATATGTCCTCAGAGGTACTGATTTATTCTAAAAGGATGGGTTACTGTCAGATTTGATTTTGTTCAGTTTTTTTTTTTTTTTTTTAATTAGAAACCTGAACAACAAAGCAACAGTAGCTATGCTTTTTTTTTTTTTCAAAGTAAGGCTAATTACACTTTGTGTATTAATCTCACACTTCTTTTAAAATCTATATTTGCACATTTCCAAGATAATTTGTTTTTAAGGGGTATTCGCTGCAGTTAAGACAGTAGGATTTTAATTTTATTTTAAAACCCAGAGCAAATAATTTTTCAGTATTATGAGCCTGATTCTGGACTCTTTACCCAGGAAAGTTTCAGTTAAGTCATTAGAAATAGTTCCTGAGTAAAGGAGTGGAAATCTGGTCCATGAAGAGCACATTCAAAATAATTATGAATAATTTAAATTAAATATTTTTAGTTAAAACAAAATATATAAAAACTAGTAGAAATTGCACATATATAATGGGGAATATGCATTTCCTCTACTAGAAAGTGTTCTGAAGGGCACGAAAGTCACATTTTATCAATTACTGTATTTGAGAACATTTGATAGTCACAGTTTCGATAAATGATTATATAAGCAGCATTTACCTTTCAAATCTTGTTGGGTAACCAGATCATGGCAGATGTTAACTTTTAATTAAGATCATATGAATTATTTCCTTGTCTTTGGACAAGAACTGTGGAAAGTATTTTTAAATGAGAATTTCACACAGCTTTGCTGTGGCAATTCCAGTTAGTGTGGATGTTGAGGAAAAGATGACAAAGTTACGAGAAGATAAGCTGGATCTCTCTTGATGTACCAGAAACAGTCATGCTCTGAGGACGCTGCTTCTGTGTAATGTTCTGCAGTTATTTGAATGTATTCATCTATAATAAACGTTTAGTGCTATTTCAGCTTAAATGGTTTAAATGAGTTTACCACACAGCTTGAGAGATGGATAATGTCTTAGATATACAATGAAAAGGAAATGTGGTACCAGAGGAGCAAAATTATTTATCAGCAGACCGTGAAATGATTGTGTTTAATAGCTCAGGTTTGTGATGGTAGTTTCCTAAAAGCGAAGACGATCTTACAAAAGACAAATAGATGTTAATCGTGATTTTTGTTTTAAGTAAACTTTTTTTGATGTCTGAAATGTTGTCATTGAACCAGGAGTTCTGTGGTCTGGTAAAATAGGTTTTTTTGAATATTTAAAACAACAGAAAATCCCTTCTGTGTTGGCTGACTGCCACGAACAATTGGAATCACTTTTAAGTAACCCGAAGGTGTGGTAGTTTCAGGTTAAAGAAACATTAATGTTAGTCAGTGAGATTTGGTTTTATGTGGACTTTATGTGCAGATATTTTGAAAATAAGCACTAATGAGTTTTACCAGTGGCTTGGTAGGTCCAGATCCTGGTACAAGGGAGTGAGGCAGGGCCAGCGAGTCCCTGCATCCTCCCATTCCCATTGTTCTGTGCCGGAACTTCTCTGGACTCACTGTGCACCACACAGCTTCACCTCAGGGTTTATCTGATATTAAAATGATGCGCTTGCCTGATTTTCATACTCAACAATGAAGAAACAAAAATCATAATTTTAAATTTGACTGTGCTTTAAATTAAGCACAAGAGTCTTTATTTATGCTTTAATGGCTTATTTTAATTCTTGGTTTTTGTTTGTTTTGTTTTTATATTCCTTTCTTCAGCTCAGGTACCTGACAATGATGAGCAGTTTGTGCCAGACTATCAGGCTGAAAGTTGTAAGTATACTACAAATCGTCACTTTCTTGACATATACATATTTGTATATTTATATCTACATCTTTGTATTTGTTATTTATTTTGTCATATTGTGGTCATGTGATAGCTCCTTTTGCTGATCGGTGACATCAGCGTGATGAGTAGATAAGCAAGTGGCATTTTGACATGCAGCCAAAAGAAATTCTTTGTGCTGAAGGTATAACCCATAGCATGGGGCCCTTCCCTGTCATTTCCACCCACAATCCCAGGGAAGACTGGAAAAACTTAGGTTGTGCAGGTGGAAGGAGTTTCTTTGTCTGTAGAGTGTGCAAAGGAACTTTTTAGCCAGTACATATCAGATACTGTGGGACGTAGGTTGCATCTCTGCTGAGCTGAGCAGAGGGTGTGCAACACGTTTTATGTATGAATAAATAAATAAGATTCTACACGTAATCGATCAAATACAGCCTCAGCTGAAGCATTTTAAAGTTGTCTTAGCATGTGGCATTTTCTTGCTCAAATAATACTTTCCTTTGAGTTAATCGGTGTAAACAGGAGTTATGTTAAGGTGGGTGCTTTGCATTGTTTTCTACTTACTTAACTAGAGTCTAAACTTATTTTTATCGGCCTGTACTCCTCAAGTCTTGCCTTTACCCATTAAAATGCTCCTATTCTGTTAAATGCTGGCTCCATTTTGCTGTACCTGATGTTCTGCGGTATTGGATGATTGCAAGGGCATGGCATGAGAAACATCTGACAGTCACAGGCTTCTTGGAGCTTCTTTTTGTAGTTTTATTCTTCATGGCAAGGCTTCTCCCTGTCATCAGAGGTCTCTTCTAAGCAGTGTCTGCTGGTTGTAGCAGAGCACATGGTAGCTTTTCCATTTTGCTAAATAACTTAAATAGTTTATCCTATTGGAATGAATTACTGCAGTTCACTAAACCAGATAGCTGTTAAACAAGGCATTCGTATACTGAAATATTAAGATTATTTTAGAGAGATTAGGAAGAATTGAATTTAAATTGTCTTTAAACCAAAAAAAATTCACATTTACTGAATTTTCCTATAAATCCTTCAGATTATTTTTTCCAGTTATTAAGAAGCTGTTTTAAGAAGAATTCATTGAGAGTATTCATAACAGCATTTTGTAAGGCAAAAAAGAGGCCATGCTTTTTTTTAATCCCGTAGAATTGTTGTTGTGCAGGATAGTATTGCTGCACAGCAACAATTTAAATTAGATTTTCTCTCAGAGTTCCTGTACATACGCTAACCAACAATCATGGTCACTTTTAAATTTAAAGATTGCCTTTTATAACAGAGGTTTATTTGTTGTTTTTTTTTTTTTTACCTCTGTCTTCAAAGACTTTTTTTAAAAATTATAATACAAAAGACAAAACAATCTATAAATTTAAAATCAGATATGTTGCTTTACATATGGATCTGTGTCCAAATATAGTCATTCATGCATATGCCTTTGTAAGAGTACAAAGTTCAACTGGGGCTTCTATTAACCCACAATTATCGTTACACAACAAGTCAATGATTCTTGGAAAATAATTTGTGGACTATGAAAAGCCCCATTGAAGCTGGCCACTGCTTTTGGTGATAAAGAAATTCTCCTAATATGGCTATTTTATTAATGCTGTTGTGTTTCAAAGTTCCTTAGCCACAGCTTACACAGTATTATCAAAGGAACATTTATTTCTTCATTTCAGTTGGTTTCTTTATCTTAAGTAAAGGTCAGGAGAGCTTCCTGCAGAGTTACTCTGGCAAAGGTTATGGAGTTTCAGACATATACTTGGATATAATATATGTAGCTGTGGGCTCTGCAAAACAGGAACGGAGATCAACATAACCAAAGCCATGGGGAAATGACTGCTGCAGAAGTAACACAATTGTGACTGTTTTCTCTAGATCCAAGCCTGCCTTCAAACTCCATTATAATGACTTGTTCTATATAGTCTATAACTGTACAGTATTGAGCCCGTTACTGGCAGCAGTCTGGCAAAAGCGCTTGATTTCTTTTTTTTTTAATATCTACTTAAATTTGTTTTATTTATTTTAATTTTTATTGTTATTTCTACATGGGAGAGAATAGACAAGGTATCACGGGTTTAGTGTTTAATACATTTAATTGAGACAAAAATGAAGAAGGACAGAAGTGTAAACTGATGAAGGGGGTCACAGCCACTTCAGTTTAAAGGCATCTAAACTAAACTGTGCTTCGCTACAGAAATTTCATTTATGGAGTTGGATATAGATAGTGGTGTGTATGTGATGTGCAAAGTGTGTAAAGAAAACTGAAGTGTTCCAGTGAAACAGTTACAATCTGCTGTCCAGGTAGAAAAAAATAATGACATTTTATTTATAGCTTAATTTCTTGAGAAAGGGGCTTTAAAGCTGAGACTGCTCTGTACTGTTAAATTGAAAGTTGTGATGTTAAATTGAAACCTTGAAAGGAGACTGAAGAAGCTTCAGTAACAGTAGCAGTTCTGGAGCAGTGGGGTTAAAATTTTCTTACCTAGAAATCACCAGCTTGGTGATTTGAAGAAATCAGTTTTTGAAGCAAGATGTGGAAGGTAGTGGAGGAGCTGATACTGCCAAGATCATGTGCTGTATCCTATCTCTGAGCAGGATTAAATGCCCCTTAAAGTGCTGTGGCTTTTGCATTTATTTTCTGTAATAATGATTTTAACTAGTGAAACTACACTGGTATTAGTAACTAGGGGAAACATTTAGTTTAGATTAGATATACAGTCCACTTTGTTCACTCAGGGATTTAACTTCAAAGCTAGCTTGGGACCATGAATATTTCAATTATGACTTGCTATTAAACTTCAATCAGTTTTTGAAAAGCAAACATAATATGTGTATTTATAGTTAGGTGTGGGCTTTAGATATTATGAGTGAGATCAACAGCTAGCATAACTTCATGTGGTATTATTGACGTTATTGGAATTACGCATATTTCTATTAGCTAAGGATCCAGCACGTCAAGTTTTAAGCTGTTCAAAAGTAAAATTTGTTTTGTTACTCCTTTATGAAAGTAAAGGAGTAACAAAACAAATATTTCTTCTTTTGTTTTCTGGAAAGAGGCCCTTCCTACTATAAGAATCTTAGTAATGCCTGCACTTTTAAACCTTAATTTTTTGTCATTAAAGCCCCATCTTCTCTTTTCTTTTTATTAAATATTTTTTATTTCGGCATACCTATCCCAAGAAACCTTTGTGTAATTTTGTTTAGAGTGAGTGGAATTTAGACTAGATTACAACTAGCTTGTTTGGCTGAAATTTGAAAAACAAAACACAGTTTGGTTTCTTGTACCTTTCTACTTTCTTTGAACACTGAAATTCTTGAGTTCTAAGAGACAACAATGTGTATAAAAAAGATTATTTTTTTAATTATACTGGCAAAATATTGAATTGCATATTAAATAGTGTAATTTTCTTAGTTTTTCATTTTCCTTCTTGCAAGAAATAAAAATTCCACAGGAGTGAGGAATCACTTCTGCAGGCTTTTACGCAAAACTTAGTTTCAGGGAGGTTGGTTTTGTCTCTTTTTGAATCTGATTCTATAATGCAGTTCACTTGTTTGCTGAACATTCAAGTAACTTCCTAATGACTATTCTTTAACAGTAACATGAAAAGTTGTGTAAAGCAAAGATGTAAAAAATCTGTTTCCTCTAAAAAGGTGAATGTTTTGGGGTGGTTCATTTTAATCAACATTTTGTATGTGACACTTTTTCCTAATTCTTACCCAATTCATAAAACATAATTAAGCTGTTTTTCCCTCAATGTGAAGTTAGTATTCACATTTGGAGAAGGGTGACCTGTGTTAACTTCCTCAGATAAGGTTTCCTATTGTTTCAAGTCCATTTTCATATACTGAGGAGGAGCCAGATCCTGAACTGGTTGTAATCAGTGGTAAGGCTTTCAGATACTGTAGAACAGCAAGGACTTTTCACTCCAGGAGCAAAAATGAATAAAGTGTTCAGTTTGCTCGAAGTCAATAGCTGTTGAGGTGAAGATTACTTGCTCCCATTGTTTGGATGGTTTCTGTGACAGACACAAGAGGAAGTAGGTAGGATTTGCTGATGTTTAAAAGATGTAGTTGGCAAAGAAAATTTGCTATTGTCAACAAAACACTGAATTGTAATGCGACCTTGGTACAGTTGGTTATAAATCGGGGTTACTCTGCACCAAACTAGATTGCCTGGTGTCTTAATAGTATAATCATGGGTTTTTTTGTTTTAATAATATATATTTGCATGGGTTTACTTTTTCAGAGTTTTCTTTTTATTTTTCTTTTGTCTTTTGCCTTGAAGTGTTACTTATTTTAAATTAATGATAAATTCTAGATTTTGGCTTTTATTTGCTACAGAGTTTCTGTTAATGAGGAATTGTCTTGTGCTTCACCTTCTTGATCAGTTTCCTTCCTTCGTGTTTATTTTGTTCCTGTGTTTTTTCCGAGATCATTGCAGCCTTACCTTACCACTGCCAAGGGGTAAATGTTAGTGTTAGACCACATCTGTTGACAGTAAATTGAAGGGCTGACTGTAAAAATCCGTGCTTTTCCATGTCTGATTAAACCTTAAGATAGAAAAAATACTTTTTTTAGTAGTGATTTTGTCACTGATCTTTCATGACCTTTATTCTTTCTCTTACCTCTTTTTTTTTGTTCCTCTAGGTTTAGTAAAGGGGTGCTTTCAATGTAGATGCCAGGAATCTTAAATTATTCAGGGATGTGCTTTTTAGATGCTCTGGCTTCAATCTTTAAAAGCCTGTTAAAGAGAGATTCTTTATATAGGCTTCAGGTAGCTGTATTCTTCTGTCATTTTAACTAATGGTGTAGGATATTCCAAATGCAGTTTAAATGAGGAAAAGCTTTAATATTTATTTATATATTTGCACCATACAAAAGAGTTACTTTTTTTGCATTACCATATTAAAAATGCTTCTTTTGGTTTATTTTCTTTCTCTTTCTTTCTGTGATTTAAATTTCAAAAGTGAATTTCAGAATTAGAAGAGCATTTTCTGCTTGCTTTAGTATGGCAAGAGCTGGTGAGAAATTGATAGAGGTTAATTTTGCCTTATTTTGACATATTTTGGAGAAGAAACCTCACACAATAAAAGTAGAAAACACCAGAATACTAGGAGTTCTGACAGGTCTACTGAAGTCAAAATGAGGTATATTTACTGGAATTTGTTTTGGTTTTGATGCAGAATAGTTTAATTTTGCAGCTTCTAGAAAAGATTTTAGTGGACTAAAAAAAAGGCATTTTTTTAATGTGATGATTCACTTCATAGGCAGCTGGTAGTCATGTCTTGGTAGTGCACAATGTTCTAGAAATTACAGTTGGTAGCATTTCGGTTGTCTGCGTGTGGCAAGTTGCACACACCAGCATCTTTTCAGGTTGTTTTTTTTTTTTGAGATTTTTTTTAAAATTTTATTCTGCCTTTATTTAGGGCCTGTGTGTCTGGAATAACCTTTTCTTTGAGTGTAGCTCTGCAAGTGTGGTGCTACAGCAGACAGTCTGACAAATACCCTGCGAGGTGGTGCTACTTATTCCTGGTGCTGAGCTATTCCCTGGTAGGGCTTTCTGATACAGCTGTGTTTTGTTTCTTGCCACTTGTCTTGAAACTACTTCCTTCATAGGTCAGATGTTGTCAAATACAGAGACACATGCTTACTTCTTTTAGTGCATGCCCGACTGTGATGGATTCTTTCTTAAGCGCTGTGCAGTCTGGGCTCTGTGGTTTGTTCCTGCCTTTAGCTTTGCATGACCTTGGGCACGTTGCTTAACATCTTTGTTTCTGGTTTGAAGTAGGTACAGAAATGCATGTATCACTGCTGTGAGATACACAGCTTTCTTAATGATCACTTATCTGGAGATCTCAAAAGCATTTTACAAAGACAGTCCAGTGCAATTGCTGTTGTAAGAGCTGAAGAGGTCAGACTGAGGAGTCGATGCTGACCATCTTATCTCCCTTCATAGTTGCCTTAGATAGCCTTGCTTCTTTCATTGTATCCCTGAGCACTTGTTTCCTTTGTTTAAAGCCGGACTGAAACTGTTACCACCTGTTAACTTTCTTTTATCTTTTCCTTTTTTTTTCTCCTTAATTCACATTCAAAAGAAATTAGGATTTCGTGTCTTTCAGAAAACTCATTTTGTGACTCATTGATGGGCATTAGCCTGTGCTAATAAGGGTTTTGTTTTTCTTCTTTTTCCTCTAGAAGATTTTTGGAAATATTTAAATCTGCCATATAGTTGTGACCATAATTGCAAAATTTGATTCTTGAAAAAGTTTTACCATCAGGGAGAGTGTTGACTGTAATGCCTTTAACTTGTGATCTTAATAGTAGAGAATTTGTGAGCTTGCTTTGATTTATAATAAGCAAAGATTTATGTTTATTTGCTTATCTGCTTGTATTTTTATACTAAATTTCCAGCTTTGAAGGAGCAAAGATTTAAGATTCTCCTGGACTGCAGTAGTGGTAGCGTCTCACAGATTATGTAAATACTGGGGTGGCAGTAGACCTATAAAACAAATTAGAAGACCCCCATCAAGAACAGCTTTTGATTTTTAAAACTTCTAAAGCAGAAGCTTTCTTTCAGAGTGCCCAGCAGGCTGTGATGTGAATTTTACTGCTAATGGAAAGATACCTCTGGGCATCCACAGAGACAAAGAACATCTCATGCAGTCTGGTTTAACTGCACAGGACCAATCTGGACCTGATGGTCTCCAGCAGTGTGGGGCATAGGGGAGCCCAGGCAGCTGGACAGGGCTCTTCTTGGGGGCTTTGTGCCCCTGTCTGCCCACTGCCCTTCCAACACCATGTCCCTGCTCAGCCAAGCTGAGTTAGTTTCCTTTCCTTAGAGCCCCATCATTGTTTACTGCTTTATTGCAGATTAAAGGCTTGGGTTGCATGTGAAGGTTATCAGCTAATGAATAAACTTCAGTCATCCTGTCCTGTGATAAATCTGTCTCGTAGATCAAAGATGAAGCATGTAGACCTTTTTTTCTTTCAAATGGTAATTTCTTAAGGCTGTCAGGTCACTTCCTAACATCTATTTACATGAAAACAAAAACATTAAACATATTTTATTCAAAATATTGAATTCCCAGTTTTGAAAAAACCTTCTGTTTCCTCTCTGAGGAAGCCTCCCTCCTTACTTCTGTGAAGGTCTCCTCTGTGGAAATACAAGTGATCCTCACATAGTAACTTGTCATGGCAGTATTTTCTTAACACTACTGTTATTTCTGTTTTAAATCAGATAGTACTTAATTTCATTAGGAGAATGTATATGTATTAGAACATGTTTTTCAGTTTCAGTTGTATTAAAATGTGCATAAACTTCTTTTGGCTGTATTTTCACACAGAAACCAAGCAAGGCAGACTGAAGGGTCTTTGTGATTCTATTTTGATACAAAACCCTTATTTTCCTGAAGCTCCTTTCCATGCAGTGTTTTCACAAAATGAGTTTTGTATTTCAAGAGCCGAGTAAATACTGATTTGAAAATCTATAAGCTCTGGAATGGTCTAAAATAAGGCGGCAGTCTGCAAGCTGAGTTCATCCACTTCTATATATCACATATGTGGCTTTATGTAAAATGTGTTTGCGGTCTGTATAATTTTTTTATCTTTTTATTTCTGCTTGCTGCCTCAGCAACTGGAGATAGAAATCAGGCTCTCCTACAGAGTGCTGTGAAGTTTTCAAGGGATATAGCAGTTAAAAAAAGAAGGAGAGAGAGTGAAATTCCTCAAGATGTCAGTTAAGCACTGACATGCTTAAGACACATTTGTGTCATGTAGGGCAGAGGTAGTCCTCTGTAAGCTTACAGGAAAAATAGCCCTTGTTTCAGGTTCTAAGTCCTTTTGTTTTTATCCTGTGCATTTCAGTACTAGGAAGTACTTACAGTGAAGCCATTTATAAGCTGATAAATATGCATAAATTATTATATTTATTAATTCTTTTGAAATTTAAAAGTCATCAGTGTTTTTTTAGGAATGGTCTAAACCTAGTTTAAACTTGTAAATGGAAAACCAATTATTTTATCAGGGCATGTGCTCGTCTTTTCCCTGAGAAGGAGTCTTTTCTTTTCCTTTCACTTATTCTTCATTCTCTCTGTCTTCAAGACATTACTCTTACCAGTTCCTGGATTCTAGTATGACCTTGCTGAGGTGAATGGAGAAGTGAACTGTCTTGGTAAAGGATATCTTTATTCTTACATATCTATTTTCTTCTGTAAGCTGAGGATTATGCATGTTAGAAAAGAGTGAATCATTATCAGCTTTATTTCTGGTTGTCTTTTTTCCTGTGGCTGTTTATGAACTTATTCAGCAAATGTGGTTGCCAGTAAGTTAATGTAGTGAAATATTTTCTACCAGTGACATTTACTGCCGAGTCCTGCAGTTACTGAATAGGAAGGTTACTGACTGGCCAGGTTTTTGTCTTTGAATTTATATATTATGAGTCATCATCAAGGACATTTGAAAAATTACATGTGCAAAAACAATTCCCAGTCTTGCTAATTTGATCCTCTTTGCTCAAAGCTTGTTTCCTTTCTGCTTAGAATGTATACCTAGAAAAGATAAACAGTTTAATTCTTTTTTTAATACTCTGTCTTCATGCTGTAACTGAATGCAATGTTTCCTTACAACAATCTGTTAAAAAATTTCACATGACCAAAGCAATAAGAGAAATGGAGACAAGAAGGACTTTCTAAAGTGCCAGTATTCTGTAAAGACAAAAATTTTCAAGCATTTGGCATTAGAATTTGGGAGCTGGATTAATTAAAGTTTATATAGTCAGAGTGTGTGTGTGTGTATATGTGTGTGTATATATATATGTGTGTATATATATATATATATATACACACACACACATACATGGAATACAGTATGTAATTGTCAGTCCTACTGATTGCATGCACGTATAAAATAATCATAGAACTTTAGGGATGCTTGGCTTCAGAAAACATCAGCAAGTGTATTGGTAATGTATGTTCAGCGAGTCTCATATACATTAGGAATGCTTTAAGTAGCAGCAGAAGCCTTTAATATCTGTGCTGAGAACAAGCACCTGCTTGCAGGTGGTCAAGCTTCCATTGGCTCCAGAAAGCACTTTGCTAAGAGTCTTTGAAAATCAGCCTACTTAAATATAGTCTTGACTTTATGTTCCCAGACGTAACCACTTATGACAATGGCTTCTTTGTTTCCCTGTTGAATCAGTGATAAAAATTGTGGGCTGAATTTTACTGTTGACTTATTTCAATGGCCCGCACCTTTTCCACTGGAGACTGCAGGTTTTGCAGTAGTCTTGGTAGTGAACTAAAGAATAAGATTTCAGCCTTGCTTGAATGATATGTAAAAGCAAGCTGTTAGAGTTATTGCTGATGAACGTTTGTGAAAATTGGACATTGAAGCATGGAGGACACATGTATTTAGGGTGGTGACAGTCCCTTTCTCCACATGAAGTAAACAAGCATCCCATTAGCTACCCTGAGTTAGTGTATACTTGTTTTATGAATATATACTTATTGTTAAAGTCAAAATTGAATTAAAAATAATCTCAAAATGCAGTCTTGTTCTATTTTAATGCCTAGAATTGAGAGCTGCTAAAATAAAAAAATAGTAAGTAATCTTTTAAATTAGTTCTTTAATTCACGCTAGAGAGCACTCAGTGTGGAGTCTATTTCATTATTTATTGTTTTTTCTTGCTTTTGCATGTACTTGAGTAGCTATCTGACGGGCATGATTATCCTTAAGGATAAACTTTTATTAGGATGCTCTTGTATTGTGAGGATATTCGTTTTTTTATAGGGACACAAACTGACACATTGGTTATGGGTCTCTAAGGATAGGCTCCTGAGGCTGAGCTACTTCAGACTAGAATCAACCTTCTGACACTGGTTATTTGGATTATGGCAGAACCAGCAATTAAATCCAGTTTCTTTCACATTTTGTCCAGCTGCAAGAACAAGATCGGTGCCCCTCTCATTTATAGGTGGCTGTTTGCTCTTTGCATGAATACATCAGAAAAGAACAACAGAGATAATAATTATATTGATGTAACTTGAAACTTTTCCATAAGAGTGGAAATAAGGCAGAATTAGTTCCTGTTTGTTTTCTGCTGTGGGCATCTTTCCTAAATATCAAGGTGATGATACCTTTAAAACAATAAATAAAAAATACAAAATTGTTTATTTTAGAGTTTTTTGTTATGTTTGGGAAAAATGCTTATTATAGTTTCCAGAGTTTTGTTCCTAATTTTGTTTCTACAAAACCTATTTAAATTCAGACCTAAAATGTCAAACTGCAGAGTTACCTGAAGAGGAAAGTGTGTATGTGTAAAATGCTGGGATATTATTGGATACTTTAGTAATGGAAACTACGCAATGCTTAGCCATTACCTCTCAGAATTTAAATTAAATTTTGAAAATTGCTGCAAATGGAAATCCTGTCCTCAGAAAAGCACACAGACCCTGATATAGTGGCCAGCTCTTCTCTTTGCATTTAACTTTATTGATAATTCCCAGGTAGGAATACAATTTAAGTTTTCTCCCAGGCTTGATTTTACATTAAGAACTTCCTCTTTAGCAGAAGCTCTAAAGGTGGATTGCCTCTTTTTGCACTGTGCCTGGGAGCCTTTGGAGCCAGATATATTATCAGTAAGTGTAGGAACAAATGCCCCGATCTCCTCCCAGGATTTTAACAAAGCAAATGCAGGTGAAGAACAGCCCTGTTTCTCTGTGCGGACATGGAGGTTGCAGACCCAATATAGAGGGATTAAAAATTCTTTGGAATTTTTTTTCCCTCCCTGTAATCATCTTCAGCTATCCACGTGTTTTAGTTCAATTGCTACAGAACCTAGCTGTTTTAATTTTATTAGGTTACCTGTTCCTCCTCCAGAGAGCCCTAAGCCTCTGTTTATTTTGGGGGCAGGGAGAGCTCTTCATCCTGCCTCACCTGCTCTCCTCAGACATCAAAGTGAGCTAGTTCACTCCTCCTAGTTTAATCCTTCCCTTCTCACTCACACCAATGTTCTGCAAATTTCCGTGTATTCTTCTCAGTTATCCAGTGCCCGTGGTATTTGTCAGCAGGTTCACTTTTACCCTGGAGGTACTTGCTAGGAGGCAGAGACCCTCTGACAGCACTTTCCACTCGACTGCCTGCAGCTGTGAGTCTCCTACAGCTGGACAGGTAAATTGTCTGGAAAGGAGAGCACTGCAGGAAGGGGACATAAATCAGAATAAAACAGTGCCTGTGACAGCATTTCTGTGGGATTGCTTCTTTTGGAGGCTAAGAAACTGTGTTGGTAACTGCAGCTCCTGCTGCCTGAAAATACCTTCTAGACAGTTCTTAACGGAAAAGTGGAAATCTATTAGGGATAGAGGCAAAGAGGGATCAACTAACCAAAATTGTGCCAAACTGTTCCATGCTTGGGGGTAGAAGAGTAAAGACAGTTTTCTAATATCGTGTGGCAGTTCAGCCAGTTAGCAGCTGCCCAAATACACTGTTAGTTTATGACAATGGACCTATAGTGCCTTACATGGTTATTTACTAGAAGCCTGTAGAATAGTTTGCCTTGGAATTGCTCTGCCTTAGGGTTTTAGTGAGTAGGTATCTTTTATTGATATTTAGTGAAAGTTACTCCCCCCTACCCCCCAGTCAGGTGGCTTACCTTTTTGGGTGGGCTTTTTACTTTCTGTTATACTGGATATACTCAGTGAATATACTCTGAAATTTTCTACTGACATGGTCCTTTTAAATGAGAAGCCAAGTGGCTGCAAATACCTGAATTATCTCAGTGGTGCCTTCAGGACTTCCACTGTCAGAAGGCTGCAGGTGTACCCTCAGTAACTAAGAAGCGTTTCAGAAATTGCAACTGCAGAGACAAGCAAATCTGGGGTATCTTGCACTAAAAGTGAGGATTTATACCAGTGAACCAAGTATTAAGTTGAATGGGTACAACCTCTAATATTGTGCTTCCTCTCCCACACTAACTGGGAACCCCTCCACCTCTCAGGGGAGACTACATCTGTCTTGGCAAAGGGATCTTGGGTTAGCTGCCCAGAAATAGCAATACTGGCAGAATTTCTTCATGTCTTAGCGCTTTATCTTTAGAAAATTCCAGTTAAAGAATGACACTTACTTTCTTTTGTGAAGAAGCTTCTATAAGTATTCCTTTGCTGAACAGGGGCAGGACCGTCATGTTTAA
Source organism: Chloebia gouldiae (assembly GCA_003676055.1). Taxonomy (NCBI): domain Eukaryota; kingdom Metazoa; phylum Chordata; class Aves; order Passeriformes; family Passeridae; genus Chloebia; species Chloebia gouldiae. Next base: position 26,258,935 of record QUSF01000003.1, on the reverse strand, counting down.
TTGTCAAATAAACTGTCCTGCAGGGAAATGGCATGTGCCTGCATTTTAGTGATGTTTTTGTTGTTCGCCTCTTCCCTGTGTATAAATGCCCTCTTATAAACCTGATGCAGACTTGGTGCTCTATAGGTGGTAGTGAACTTTTCTCTGTTTTCTATTTCAACATTTCTCAAAGATGTCATGTTAATGCCAGATCATTATCATCCAGGATAGGGAAAATTATAGTGAATATAAAGAATTAACATAATCTAGAGATGAACAGGTAATTCAATTAATTTAAAATTGAGTTTCATCAATGCATTTTTTTTGTCTTCTAGTCATTAGTCTATAATGCTTTTTGCTTAAAAAATTAGGAAAGAAAAAATCCTCACTCCAAAGCAAGAGCAAGTTATTTTAGCTAACAATGCTGGCTAAGATGGGATGCATTACTTTAGATCTTAATGTCTAGAATTTTCCAATATCAATTGTAGGAAAATGAGCTGTTATTTTCCATTTTGCAGCTCTTTGGTAGTAAACAAAAATAAATTCCAGCTTTTGCTGCCGTTTGTTTTCACCTGCTTGCTACTTTTTCCTAAGTCAAATTCAAAATCAGTATTTTTTTTTCTATTCTCATACTGTGTCACCTGTGAACAGTCCGTGTAGGCTTTGAGGAAAAAAATCCCACAATTTTGGGCTGTCTTTTATTCTTTACATTCCCCCCCATCCTTTCGCACCCCCTAAGGATTGTAAAGGCTATACTATTGCGTAGCGTTCATGCAATTCAAGTAGGCCATTAATTGACATGCACAATATTGTCAGCTTTACTTTGGAAGAGAAAATAAGCAATTTGCTTCATTTTGCAGTGTGAATTCTAACTGTTACTAAAGTGCATTTGTAGTTGCATATTTTCCAGTAAAGGTGACAGATTACTTCAAAGCTGGTATTTTCTTTTTGTTCAACAAGATTCTCAAATAGATCCATCTTGCCCACGTATTCTATTCTTGCCAGTTGGCTTTGAAAGCTGGTGCTTGGGCTCATCGTTCAGAACAAGCTTCCAAAAAATGAGGTCCCATGCTGTTTCTATCTTTTGAGCTAGTAGGGGCTGGAAGGATCTGATCTGAAGCCAAGGCGAAGACTGAATTGATGGAATCATATATAACAGCTTTGCCAAGTGCTGCCCAGTCATGGAGTCCCACTTTCTGGGAAAGAGCACTGAGGCGAGGTGTGGCAGAGCATTCTCTGTGTTAAGGGTTAAGGGCTGTCCAGAGATTTTCTTTTCTGGACTCAGAGTCAGGCTGCCGCATAAGAAAGAACGAGCTTTTTATTGAACACTTTTTCACACATTTACGAGTTGTTGTTTTCTTCTGCATACGGCTTACCCATTTTCTCCCCAGTTATACATATCCATTTGAAGAGGAAAAAGCTTTCTGCCCATTATTACAGTATTACACATATTATGGCCATATGTAATGTATCATTGCAGAGGCATGCTTGCACATTCAGTATGCTTACTTTCATTTGACTCTCTGTGCACACACAAATACCCAAACACACATGCAGACAGTTTCAGGTGAACAGTCACTATTTGGTATGTCTAGGTGGAGCCCAGCTATCTTTAGGTCTAAATTCTGGATCTTGAAGGAGTTTTAGCTTTCTAGATGCAACTCTAAAATGGAGAATAATATCGAGATCATGTATTTCCTCAGAAAAGATACTTGACAGGAATGCATAGATTCCTTCCATCCCCACCCTCCCTTCCCTTTCCAGCAGCTTTCATTGTAAGGTAGTGAAAATTCAGGACTCTTGTCTATGTTCAGCTTTTCTATAAACTGCTGGGATAGTCTCTGAAACCACAGTGATGATGCATATCTGTGTGTCAGATATTCAATTTGTCACCAGTTTCTTCCAATATCTGGCAGGGAGCAGGACCTAAATGAAATCCAGTTGACTGGAGCTCAGCTAAGATCTGATAGAGGTGACTTTGATAAATAAATGGTTGAAGAACCTGGTGGAGTCTCTGTAGATGTAATCTGTTCAGCCACTTTTAAATCAGTCCACAGCCTTCAAGTCTTGCTCCTTCCTGCAGCTGTTGCAGTGGTCAGAAACAAAACGTTTTTTTGCAAGAGTTCACATAGGGTGAAAACAACTGCAGATCCTGCCTCAGTCGTCCATGCTTGCAGTCACTTCTGTCTTCAGCTGTAGCAGTCTTAGGTATTTATAGGCTTTTTATTCAAAATCATTGGGAACAGTTTAAATGGAAATACTTGATTACTAGCCTTTACTGTCCCAGCTCTCTTCATCTGTCATCTCTCCTACATTATGTTTTTAATTCAGGTTCTGTTAGTATACAAGGCGGTGTACTGCATCCAGCTGCAGCACAATAACCTCTGGAGTATGAATGAATGGTCAGCTGTGTTGAGTGCCTGCTTCTAATGACTCCTGAGCATCTCAAAGTTACCAGTAAAAGTTCTCATCAAAATATATAGTATAATGAAATAGAAAGAGCACACTGCTTTGGCATCCTGATGTCTTTACGCTGATGCTTATTCAATGATTGTTGAAATTCAGAGTGCAGCTGTCTACAAAGGTCTAAAGCTCAAATAATAATGATCTAGAAATAAATAATCAATAAATGCCTTCCAGAATTTAGAAGACTATTGTTTCATCAGTTAAATGCACATTTTTGAAACCTCTTTGGAAAATATATGTAAAGCCTGGCATTCCCACCTGGAAAGCTATAGAGAAAGTCTTTAGTTTCATAGGTCATTGCTTAAGATATGCAAATACCAATACAGAATGTATGATTCAAATGTTAAGGTGACTGTTGCAAAAATAAGGCATTTTCAGCACTCATGAACCCACAATGTTCTGCTTGGGTTTTTAAAAAATGTTTTCTGATAAGAGCAGCTAGGTTACTACTGTCACCTAAGATATAACCAGCATTTTACACTCTTTGATGAACTGTTCTATAAACTGTTTAAAAGCAGATTTTTTTTTCACTAATGCCTACCTGTTGTACTTATAGCATAAATAATTTGTTTGAATCATCAGGTGAGTGCTGTTAAGTTACAGTGAGCGAGGAAAATGGCAAAAAACATGAATTAGGGTCCCTGTCCTTAAGTGTATTTCAGTTTGCATTTTGATAGCAGTTTAGAAATGTTATCGCCTGTTGTGTCACAGACATAATTCACTTCTTTCTTCAGGCACTGTAAACAAGAGAAATGGTTTAATGGCTCCATAAAAGGCACTCTGTGCTGATAGCTGAGATTAGACCCTTTAGTAATGGATTTTTGTGTGTTGGGGGAAGGGGAGGGCTTGGCAGAAGTAAATGTACTGGAAAAGAATCTTGGAGAGACTGATGTATCTGAAGTGCCTACTGCATTGCTGTATGTATCGAGAGATAGATTTAAAGTGTGACAGTGTTGCCTTTATCAGTTCAGGGGCCTTTTCTTCTTGCATCTGAAATTTTACCAATTATTATCTTGGTTCACCTCAGTCAGTCTAGTACCTGGAATTACAGTGGTATCAGCTGAAGTATTTTTACATTTTCTGTCTTTTCATCCTGCTGTTGAATCAAGTCCCCTATATTCAAGTGTGTTCAAGAAATCTCTCAAAACTTGCATTGCATATTAACAATTTTGCCTCAATTGATGATAAAAATTAGTGGATTTATTTACAGAATTTTGTTTAGAGAATGATTTGAGAGCATAAGTTTTAAAAACAGCTCAGAAACAGCATGTTTAGGCCATGACTTACTGTTACTTTGTTTTCTCTTCAGGTGCTCAAAGTCCTCAAAAGTAATACATGTGAATATAGTATTACTTAGGAGACATCAGAGTTCACTATCAGGAGCAAGTGTAGTACAGAATCAACTGCTGTCAATTGATTTTATACCATACAGTAAATGTTCTTGACCCACAAGTGTGGATAGGACATATTTGTCTCTTCGGTCAGTGGAATAAACACTGCTTGCCATTAGCCAACATCACTGAATTACCAGTTATATTTCTCGGGTTTTAAAAGTATGTTTAAAACCATTCTTCCTCAGAAATAAGATTTTATCGTGTTTTCTGGGAAAGAATCTGAAGTTTGAAAGTTAAAACATTACTTTTTGTTCAAGGGAGAAATGACTTGCCATTTCATATAACATATTCCTAATTTCTTCTTCACGTGGAATAATCATCTCTTGAATTGAAAAATATTTTAAGCCATTGCTTAATGCAGTGCATTTCTTCAAAAGAAGTCGATTCAGTTCTGTCTGTATAGAGGTGGTACACTTCCTGTTTCTCAGGCTAGAAAGTGTACATATCAGACACTTCTGAGACAAACCAATTCCTCCTTTGTCTTCAGAGTTCTTAATAAAGTTGTTCTTCATTTGAGTGGTGTAGATCTTCATTCTTTGGGTATTATTATGAACAAAATGTTCAGGGATTAGGCTGTTGACAGATTGCAAAGTAGAACAGCGCTTCTGAAGGATGGATGGCAGGTTCCACCCCGTATTTTTGCATGTTATATGTGAGTTTATTTTGTGGTGAAATCATTATTGCTTTGCATAAAATCTAGGTCTGTACAACAGCACATTATGTATAATATGCAAGCCCTTTTACTCTGCAGATATAAATAGATATATTTATGCACAGAGAATATGCATACAGTAACGTATTATACCATAATCAATTTGCTACAAATGGTATCAGTCTTGCTTGCCTTATATCTGTGTGTTGGCTTTGGAGAATATCCAGACAGGGTCTGTGGTGCAAGGGTCTGTTTCTCATACTGATAAGCCTGACTTGGCATGGTAGTTGAGAAGAGGTGTTGAAGCCATCTATCTAAATACATGTTGTAAGATTGTTTGCATTTCAAGTTCAGAGGTAGTTATCTGTAAGTAATCACTCGGGATGAAATCTTGGCCCTTGGTCACTGTTTAATAAGATCATTATTAAGGCAGAGAGCCCCTTACTTTAATAGGGTTGAGACTCTTGTTCTGGGTTAAGTAAAATGAATTTACCATCAGGAAGAAAGAAGTGGTAAGGAGCTGGTTGTTTAAAATGTCATTTTGTTAATATGAATGTGTTGGTAGCTGGTATGCTGCACTAAAATTAGATTGTATAAATAAGCAACCCTGCTCTCCTCAAAAGAAAGAGGATTGAGAACATAATATAAAATGCAGTTTAGCAAAAGAGTGTATGTTTAAATTCTTTTTTAATAGGTGCACTATATACTAAAATCAGAAGTGACGGGCAGAGGGTTTCAGTGATGATATGAAAACGGCTTTAAATGTTTGAAATTTTATTGTTAAAATAAGTCTGTCATCTTCAGCCACACTTAAGACATGTCCTGAAAGGGCAAGTAGCCTTCAAGAAAGCCCCCAAAAAAGCAGAAAGTTTCTTTTTCAGCTTATCTTTTTTTCCTTTCTGACTCCAAAAGGGTGCACTTAGGGAGTCACAGATAAAGCTTAGCACGGTGACTCTGTCAGGGTACTGCCCAAGGAAAGCTTTAAATTTTACAGCTACATTATCTTTCTGGCTGTAGTTAAGATAAAGATCTAATATAAAATCACTTTGGTCTGTAATGCTTTCTCTAAATGAAGAGAAGGTGTTAACCTACTTGATTTGATACACTTTACCCTAGCTTATAAAGCTGGGAGGAAGGTGAGGTAAACTTTAATTAAAACTACAGCACAAATGCCTTCTAGCACTGTGCCCTGTACCTTGCTAGGACTGTACAGTAAGCAAAATAAAATGTACCTCGCAGTTGAGGCAGCAGGCTGGAGCCGTGTTCAGTGAAAGTAATTTAATTAGTGTTGATCATGACTCCAGATGATGGTGATTTGATAAGGAATAATTTAGTACTTAACAGCCTTTTACATGCACCAACTCCATGTGGGAAGGTAAAGCAAATTGCACAAAATGAATGTGCTGCTTTCACTTGTGCCTGTGCCAGTGAGCTGGAAAACTGCCTGTTAGCAGACGTTCAGGCTCTCAGCGCTGTGATGAAATACCCAGCCAGTTCTCCGCACAGGGCTGTAGTGTGGGAGTCTCTGTACTCCCGTTATTTAAAAATAAATAAGGGAAGTAATTTTTCATAACAGATTAACTCCAAGGAAGTAGCAAAGTAAAAATTAAAAATAAAAAAAATAGAGCAGCATGCGGCCTCTGTGCAAGTATGTGATACTGGCTTTAAAAAAGAGTCTTGTTGCAGTTGTGTTTTAATTTTTTGATTCAAGTTAAAGAGATTGCCTGCCTTAGCGTCAGAGCCAGCGTCCCAGAGTTGTGGGATCCATAATATACATTAAATGTGTGACATGCATTATTTGACCAAGATGTACAAAGGAGAGTCAGCAGTAAAAGTTCACTAGAAACATCCTGAAACAAACTACTGGATATCAGCCTGCTTTGCAGTTGCTTTGGAAAGCTGACTGAGCTGCATTTTGCCATATTATTAAATCTGAGAATCACTTTTCAAGAAGTCCATGTGGGCTTCTTTTTAGTGCAAGTTCAGACACTTATTCAGGAAGAATTATTTTCTTCTTTTCCATCTCTGTTTCTTAAATTGTTGTGCTGTGCATATGCATTTCTATATGTTTTATTGTCTCTTTCTCATTTCTGATCTTTCCACATAACTGATATTACCCACAAAGCATAATAGCTGAATAGGAGTCTTCTGCTAGCTCTTGTGAGTTTTGTGAAAATGTGTGTCAAAATAGAATAGAATAGTGTTATGTTGGAGATGACTCAACCGGAAGGCAATAGTAGAAGCTGTCATGTAATAGGGTGCGAGAGGATCTATTTGTGAAAGAGTTGTGTGAACATTGCCTAACCATGAGAAAACCCATGGCAAAAGTCTGGAATCCAGATCTAATTCACAGATGCCAGAGTTTAGTGGCTCTGATGCTCACTTCTTAGACAGCATTTCATTTATCTCCCCACTGAACCCTGGCGTGTGTATGCAGTTTCATTGGTATCAGAAAATATGTACTCTATAACAAATCTTCTTTCTCAAGTTCAGGTGCAAGAGAAGGGGTAAGATGCTACTTGATGGTATATAATGATAGCCTGACTTTCTGCTGAGATTCTCTAACAGAAACTGCTGCATGTACATGGATTTTTATGGAGATACCAATGTCTATGCCAGGCCAGAATGTGATGTTCATACTATGGTGTTTTGGTGATAACATCAAAGTGATAAAATTATCTCTGAATTCTAGGCATCTTGGAGTTCAAAAATGCATTTTATTTAAAACTTGACAGGTGTGTTTTCAAGACGTTACATACCTGTCTTTCAGTCTTTTGTCCTCCTAGCCACTTACTTAGGTTTGTCAGCATCAGGTGAACTTTGAATTTTCTTCGGCTTTAATTTTGGTTTAGGTCAGATATGAAATAAGGAAAGTTGTCTTGCATAAACTAATTTGCTGGTTAACCTTGCCTTTACCTTTGGCCTTTCTCTTAGTACAGACCAACTTGTGCTTCTAATTAATGCTGCATTTCTGTCACACCCCCTCTGGGGTTTTTTTTAGCTTTTAAAAAGCATGACTTTTTTTTTGGTTTGTGTCTATATCACATCTGCTACTGAATTTGGTCAGGCCAGGATTTTATCTTGTTTATTTTTAAGAAAAATTACTTAAGCCATTTCTTCTGAATTTTTTAAGATGTTATTTATAATTAAAAGTGCATATAATTATCCAGTTTCAAGGGTTTTGCTGCAAATTTTCAAGCATTCTGTGGGACAAAAACATTACTGATCATATACTGGAGGCTGATGTATCTCAAATTTACTTTGGAGTCCTTTGTGTGACACTCTTTGAAGTGGACTACTATTGCATTTATAGCTAAAAGCAACCTCTGATGTTACTTAGAAACATTTGGTGCCTGGGAAGTATTTTGCCTCTGACAACATTTACAGTAGTTAAGCCAAATATAAGTGGGCTGTTATTTTCCTGCTAATGAGATGGGATGCTGGCCATCATTCTATTAAACAATAGAAGTGATAATAGCCAATGTGAAGGATCTCTAGTGTCTATTTTTCAGTTGACACTCAAAGAAATATTTGAAATGTTTATTTCCTATATTGTTTTTATTATTACAATTGTTTAATTAATCACGTGTTTAATTAGCAGGGTTGAGCTTACTTGGGAAGGCTAATTGTTGATACTGTACTTGGGTTTTAATTGCATTCTCCTTCTCTTTCCAGTGGCTTTTCATGGTCTCCCTGTGAAAATCAAGAAGGAACCCCATAGCCCATGTTCAGAACTTGGCTCTGCTTGCAGTCAAGAGCAACCATTCAAGTTCAGTTATGGGGAAAAGTGCCTGTACAATGTCAGGTAAAGTAATTAGGAGCATGTTTGCAGTGAGAACTGCTGCCTTCAGTGAGGACTGACCAAAGAGTAATAAAGCCATGACAGAGATCTTAGAAAAGTTACCTCTTCAGCAGATAACAGACTGATGAGATAATGCATTTAGTTGATGAACACTGATGGATTTGTTTACAGTTGTGTCAAACACTTACATAATAATTTTAAAGCAGTGTTTTTCATCAAAATGCATATGCTCCATTTCTCCTGCATGGGAGCTAGCCAGAGTTTAAAAACCCAGGCTACAAGCATGAAATAGAAGAAAGGAGTATCTTGTTTTCCGTGAGCTGTGTTGAAAGTACTTTCAAAATGCATTATGCACATTACGAAGGAGAGATCTGTGTAACAGGCAAGGGATTGGCAGGTCTGAGCAACACATTAGGTATTTGACAAATTGTGCAGATGTTGTATGTGTATGTTACTGGGTGATTACCTTTTAAAACAGTGTTTCATTAATTGCATTCAAAAGCAAGTTGTCTTCTTTTATAAGCATAGATAATAAAAGCTTATTTATTTGTGGGTGGTGGAGGGGCTTGATACCTCTTCATTCCTTATTGACTTTCTTTTGGTTGCATTTATGTGCCACTCCTTCCTTTAGTGTCAGCAGTGAAGGATTTCTTATTGACATTTCAGTCTATTTTAGAATCTTTTATCTAGCTTTGATTCTCATTAATGTAGTATGAAAACTGTTAGCACTTAAAGCATTATAACATTTAACTTTTTGGATATGTATGAGGGTAAAAAAAAAGGAAAAGACTAGTACTTTTCTTGGTTCTAAGGAGTGGTTTTGGTTTCAAAAATCAAATTAATCCATTGATGGAATTGATGCATGCTAAGGGACCTGACTTAGAAAAGTATGCAAGCTTGTGCTTACTATATTCCTAATGTCTGCATTTCTCTTGGTTAGAAACAGGGATGATCAAAGTGTTCTCAAGTCCTTTCCTAATGTGAGACACCCTTGAAAATAACATCTATGTATTTGTAGGACCAGCAGTTCATTTTTGAGAGAGAAGAATAAAAAAAACCTGTTGGGAGAGGCTGCTGACATGCTAGTATGGGTAGATGTGGGAGGTGGTCCTGGGGAAAACTATCTGGGAATACCCTGGGAAACAATCAATGTATAAAATTCCCACTTTCCTCATAATAAGGAAGGTGTCCATCACCTGTTGTGCCCTCCCCAATTCAAGTCTATCATTGTTCATGCCACCCTTAGTTCTGGAAAGTTCCATATTCTGTTTCCCCATTGGTTCCCCTCAGCTAACCACTCCTTCCCCTTATTCTCATTGGGTCTGTTCATGTCACCCTATCCCCGCTCCTCCCCTGAGCCTTTTCCCTATTGGTCTCCATGTACCCTGACCCTTCCTATCCTTCCCATTATATACTTTGACCCTGCCTTTGGAGGGGGCTCCCAGAGCTGGCTCTCCTTGTGTGGGTTTTTTTTCCCACTTCCCTGCTTCTTCCTTCCCTCAAATAAACCCACGTGAATTGCAGCTGCCTGGGTGTCCTGCCGTCCTTTTGGTGGATCTCCTGATTACACTATCTGGGGCTCCTGTTGACCACTCCCTCAGAGTGGTCAACAGGAGTTGTCCTTGTGGGACAAAGGTCCGGGGTGTCCTCAGGTAGCTAAGCCAGCGTACCATTGTTTTTCTGGGTCAGATCCTTTCCCTCTGGCTGGATTGTTTTACTGTCTCACTTTGTGGCTTGTGCAAAAGAAAAAGAGCCTTGACAGGCGCTGTCAGCTCTTTGTGCTCTAGTCCAGGTGCTTCTACTTTTATGTATTTTGTACTCCTCCTGTTAGAATGTGACTGTAAGACTGAGTCCTTTAAAAATGCATTTCTGTGCCTCAGATAAGAAAATGCGGTGCTGAATCACTTGCCTCTAAAATGACTTGTGCATTGCTGTTCTTAGTGTAAAGTTGAGAATTCTTCTTCACCAAACTGATTCATAAGTTAACTATAATTAAAAGCTTCTGAATGGGGCATGGCACTTGTGGTTTTTTTTCTGGACGTAGATGCTATGGTTTTGGGTTTTCTTCTTTCTTTGGAAAAAATAACCTACCTTGCTTTTCTCTTGCCTTACTAATAGTGCCTATGATCAGAAACCACAAGTGGGAATGAGGCCCTCCAACCCACCGACGCCATCCAGCACTCCCGTGTCACCGCTGCACCATGCCTCCCCAAACTCCGCTCAGACTCCTAAACCTGACCGGGCTTTTCCTACCCACCTCCCTCCATCCCAGTCCATTCAAGACAACAGCTTCCCTATGGATCACAGGTAAAACACAAAACATGTGAAGGACCCATGCAGAAGGTGTTTCAGTTGTGACTCTTACATCGGGTAGTGCTGGCTTCCTGCCCACAACTCTTCCCTTTTTGGTTGGGAATCGAGGTGGAAACCAGCAAGGTTCATAGTGTCAGAGATGTGTGTGTTTATGAAAGGCTGTCACCCAGCTTGGTGCACTAGTGTATGAATTCATATTGGCAGTGACAGAATTTAAATTACATGTTGGTTGTGTCTTTTGAGGATGATTACAGTATACTGGATAATCTCATCTAGGCTCCCTTTCCCACAAAAGGTTGGACCCGATGGTCTTTCAAGGTCCCTTCCAACCTGGGCTCTTCTACAGTTCTGTGATTCACTTGAGGCTAGAAAGCTCTTCAAGGTGATGAAGTCACTAGCAAGCATGTTCCTAACTATAAATATCTGGCCTCTTGCTAAGCAGTTCACCTATCTAAGGGATAAGTGGCCATGTTACAGTGTTCCTGTTTCAGAATAGTCTTTCTTTAGAAGGCTGGATCATTTTTCCAAGCCCTTTTGTAATGTAGTGTTTCAAAAAAATATGCCAACATAAACTGTACTTAAATAACATTAGTCTGAGTAAAAGCCGCAAGAGTTAGACTAGAATTAAAGCTTAAACTGTCCTTAAGTTACCCTGTTTTGTTTTGATATGTTAGGAATCCCCAGACAACTGTCTTTGTTAGCTCAGTTTTGCAACAGATATGCTCAGTGGATTCCCCTGTTTTTCAGTCCAAACACTTGCTTGTGGAATTCTATTTACCCTAGCCTTTATTGCATGAACCTGGTTTTGTATGCTGAGTTTTGATTGCTCTTGAACATTTAGAATTCCAGTGGTGTGTAAAGAGATATATGATCAGAAACTTGTTTTACCTCTTAACCATTATCAAAGTAAGAAAGACCTGAAAAGAAAAACATTTGTTGGGAGTGTGATTTGCATGCTTCTGCTCTAATAAGGGCTGTTATCTCCAGGGATTTGTGCAGATCACATTTGAGGGAGGTTGCTAATGTTACTATTGCTCTTTTGTACTCTGCTGAGATAGGTTCTCTGCAAGCCCTTCTGGCCATCAAGAAACACTGAATTGGCCCCTTCACCTGTCATAGTCCCCATCTCTTCCCCAGCCATGAACTGTGGTCTAACCACAAAGGCCCCCAGTGAAGCCAAGCAGTGGTTTAGATGGTGGATAAATGTGTTCCTGTACATAGACCAAAGTCAAGCTGCCAAGAGACTGAAATCAGCAGAAGCTAAATGGCTGATGTGCAGAGAGCAGTAGTAAGATTTTTCAGATGCAAGAAATCTCGTTATAAAGCTACTTGTAAAGAGAGCACTGAACCTCTATGCCAGCCCTAACTTGACTACTTACAGTTATTTGCATACATTCTAGTATAGTTTCTGTACCTGCAACCCTTGCTCTGTGCAAACTTTATAGGCTCTTTAGATGATTTCTGCTCCCTCCCTCCCGTCTTTGATATCCATGCTCTTTAGGGCATTTTGCACTAATGCTTCCCTTCTATTATAGAATATCATAAGTTCTAGTTAAGTCCAAAATAGCTGATTCAAGGAACAAAGACAAAACAAAATCATCTCACTTTCCTCCATTTTTAAAGAACGGTGGAATTGTAGTGGAAGATATTTTCCCCATTTTCTTATTTGAGTCTTGTGTATGAAGCAAATGCGTACTTCATGTTTTGTGAAATCCAAATTTTTGTGATTTACAAGGTGAGATGCTATTACAATGAGTGTATTCAGAAAATGTCATTTAAACAAATGACCTGCCTATGTGAGTTCATATATGCATCTATAACTCAAGGCACAGGTTTTTTGGAACATATATTGGTGGCATAGGATAGCATTAGTATCTAGTACATACAGCCCATACATCTTTGTACAGGCCATGAATCTATGAACGATAAGTGGTCCTAACAAGCACCAACAGGAAACAAATCCACTTGTATAAACAAATGGCTTGATTCCATACAAAGCTTCCAGTACAACAAGTATTATTAACTTCCTTTGAGGCTTTGTGAGTGAGCCTGTTTCTTATTTTATCTTCAAGTTGCAATTTTCTGATTCACTCCTTGACAGTTCTTAATGATAATTTCTGCTTCTTTTTTTGGCTAATGAAAAAAAGGAAAAAAAGGAAATGAATGCAGTGCCAGTCAGCCTAACTGTTTCATAATACATTTGAGTTTCTAAGTTTATTTTCTGCAGGTGTAGGTGGAATTGCAAACCCCAGTGTTACAGCGCAGTACTCTTTCTGCTGCAAAAATTATAGTATTTACAGCAGCATTGGAAAAATTCATTTTGTCTCAACTACTGCATTGTAATAATTTCTATCTCTGTAGTTTCCACTGTATTTATAATTAAGCTATGATAGTAAATATTTGTCAGAACAAGTTACAGTAGTATTATGACAGATGGTAGTACAGTTTAAATTGTTGTAGAAACATGTACTACCTATGATAATCAAGAATTTTATTCCTTGTGCGGTCAAGCCCCTGTGTTGTGCTTCACTCACACAGTTTTCTCCAAAAGAAGGTCTTTTGCATGTGTGAACCAAAGCTGGTTCAGACCCGAAGTACAGGAATCTCAGGAATGATTAGGTCTCCAATTTTTTTTGGTGTTACAGTAAGAAGATTCCAAAGAAAGGCACAAGTGATTTTTTTTTTTAAGTGTCTTGTTTATACTAAGTGGTAACAGGACTAGTAAGCAGCTTGTTGCAAGAACATTGCATTTGCTAGTGTGGACACAATATTACTGCTGTGGTGATTACTGCTGTGGTAATCTGCAGGACATAACAGGAAGACATCATGCAGTTCATCAAGGCCCAGTGGGAAAAAAGCATCCTGGTATTCTTCTGAATGATTCTGAAGCTGCAGATGTCCAAGTAATTACATTCAGGCCTTTTAGTTCAGGTAGATAGGTTTTATGGAAGAAAAACATAGATTCTTGAGAGTAGCATTGCATGTAAATCCAGATAATTTGAAACAAAATTCTCTTATTTTTTGCCTGCTGAAGAGCATTTGACTATAGAAAATAGCAATGTGGCTTGTACAGATTACAACTTTCATGTAAAAATGACTAAGGGGAAAAGTTAAGGCAAGAGAGTAATGAACTGTCATACGAAAAAAATTTTACCCTCTCCTTTTACTGGGGTGCTGACATTCCCTTCCTGTTACAGCTGGAATGCAGTGCCATCCTTGCGAGTCGATCTCTCATGACACTACCCCTGAGAGGACAGAACAGTAGACTTTTACCATGGAATGTTTCCAAATGTTAGAGTAGGCAATACTGTATTAAAAACATGTTTATTGTGCTCAGAATGGTTTCTGTGTAACAGTAAGATGGGTAACAGTATATTAAGAGTGCGAGCTAGCATTTGTGAAAGAGCAGAGAACTCTTAACTACACCTCCTTCATGTCACTGTGGTAGAATGTCAGTCTTTCTACTGTTTTGAAGCTGGTGCATTTCCTGTTTGCCTCTTTGGTTGAGGGAGGATATTGAAAGCAAAGAAGATGTGGTGGAGACAGGTCCTAGAGCTGGTATTAATAGGTGGGATTTTTGTTTCTTTGCTTGCCGCTGTTGTCCGATGACAGTGATCCTGATGGGAGCACTTGACATGTGCAAAATGTTTGTTACTGAGAAAGTGATACAGCCAGTAATAACGACTTCTGAATATCGCTGGGAAGTGGAATGTAGCTGGAGTCCTTTACATGACCTCTCTAATTTGTGTTCTAGATTTCGCCGCCAGCTCTCCGAACCTTGCAATTCTTTCCCACCTTTGCCTGCAATGCCAAGGGAAGGGCGTCCAATATATCAGCGCCAGATGTCTGAACCAAACATTCCTTTCCTGCCTCAAGGTTTTAAGCAGGAGTACCACGATCCAGTTTATGAACACAACGCTATGGTTGGCAGTGCAGCCAGTCAAAATTTCCCCCCTCCTCTGATGATTAAACAGGAACCTAGGGATTTTGCATATGATTCAGGTAGGTGACATTCTCCTTTAGTTCTGCATAGCAAAACACTATGTGGCTCCAAACCAGTGCTATGGATGTTTTGTTTGTATGAATTGAAAGTTGCTCTTTTGACACTTATATCTCACAAATTATGTCTGAGACAGCTTACAAAGTATTAAGATTGCTACATAATACAGTGTGACTTGTGCCACCATTTCTTGCTCTTTAAAGGGCTTCATTTTCTACAAATCTCTGTCCAGAAATATTAAGAAGGCGAGGAAGAAAGTAATGGGTGCAAATTTGCTTTGTTAAGAGGGAACTTGTTCTGTACTAATCTCATTTTTGACCTCTGAATTTGTGTGCTCCATTTTATGAGTTCTTCCATTTGTGTTCCAGAAATAGAGAACTATTTCTCCTTTTGCTTGCATTACTTTAAATCAGGAGTAACTCCACTGAAGTGGGGTTTATACAGCTATAAAACCGGTGAGGGAGAAGAATCGGGTAAATTGGTGTCAGCTCCTCAGTTTGTGCATACTGCTGTGTTTTGTGGAGGTACATAATCTGAGATGCCAGGTTGCTGATGTAGAGAATACACTGTTGCTATTAATAATATTTATTATGATTGTGCTTATGGGGCAACTGGAATGGAACCTTACTGCTCTACAGACAGTACAGAACAGAGGAGGTGGTGGCAGAGTCTGCTCACAATAGCTTCTGATGAAAATAGAAAAGATAAGCAATCGGAAGGACAGAAAAATAAATCAAGGGAATAACACTGTAAATGTTTGACAAAATTTCAACATAATGTTTATATTATACTTGGGAAAATAATGAGAAAATTAAGAAGTCAAAAATGAAATTTAGTAATGAGTACCAAGTAACAAGGTAAAGGAAGCTACAAAGAAGAAAGCTGGAAAAGCGGTATGAAAAGAGGCTGAGATTAAAACATGAGGAATGCCCTAGGTGGGTTAAACAGTTGATTGGTATGGAGCCAAGATAGTTCAATCAAAATGTTTTTCAGTTTTATTGTGATTTCTGCAGCTCCTCTTCAGTGTCTGCCTTGGTCCTGCTTTGTGCATGCCACACTGTTGAAAGGGAGGGATTTCAGCATGTTCCAGCTGTGCTTCTGGAGCAGGGTACATTGGTTTCATACACATCCATGCTGACTTGGGCAGGGGGAAAGGATGGCTCTGTCTGACCTCAGTCAGACTCCCCCTTCTTCCTGATGCAGCTGTACTCCCTGGGCTTTCCTTCTGGTTCAGTCTCTGGCTAGGTGCTTTTGCAGTTTATTTTCTAAAGGCTATATGACAGCTGAGTTGAAGTGTCCTTTGAAATTTTAGCTCATGAAAGGCTATCTTGCAATTTGATATAGTGTAAAACAGTTTTTAAAATTTTCTTTCTTTAGCTAATTTAACACTGTCTATTTGGTGGGGTATTTTGTGGTTTCACTAATGTAAAGTGCTTGTTGAAGAGTTGATCTCAGTGTTAGAGTGGGGGAGTTTGGAAAGTAGTGCTGCTTTTTCCTTTCTTATTCTTAACAAGCAAAAAAAACAATCCCTAGGAAAATTTGAGTTAGCCCTTAACAGGGAGGGGACCAGGGGTGAAATATTTCTCCAAGCTGAAATACAAGACAAGATGAAAGTGAAATGGAATGACAAGGATCAGATCCTGAACTCAGCCCATTCATTGATGAAGGTTCTGAGATCTGTGACTTCGTGGAGTTATGTATCTCTGGTCCTAGAGCATATGGTACAGACTGTGTAGTTCATGTGGCAGTGGGTAATTAATGGGGGGCTGCAGCTTCAGGCACTGCCAGTCCCTTGCAAGCTTCACAAGCACCGTTATTCATTTTGCTAAATTAAAGGTCAAAAAAGGCCCTTTTGTAAATATGCTTCTTATTTGGCTCAGAAGTGGGATCTCCTTATTATACTGTTACTTTAAATCTGGATTGGCTGCTAACATTCATCTTTCTTTGAAATATTCTGTATGGAAGAAAACAGGAAATTTTATTCTGAAATGAAGATGTACAAACTTGTATCCAGTCCTGCCATGTCTATTTATTTTATGCCAGCAAGAACATTCCACTTTATAATAATTATCTTCAAGCAAAATTGTTGCTTCTTTTGTAGATGAATGATTAGTTTTTAAAAATGTAATAGCTGTGTAACCAGTGATCATGAAAAATTAATCTGTTGGTATCAGGAAGTACTTTTATTGGCCTCAGAATCACTGCATTTAAGTTGACACATCTGTACACTCCATAAATTGCAGTCAACAACTGTGGTCTGTTGATATTTTGTCTTGTTACCATCTGTTCTCTAGAAACCATCATTTTCCATCTTTGCTAAGAGTACATTAAATAACCCCTTAGGAAACATAATGTATTTGTCACTGAATCATTGATTTCATTTTTCACCTATGGATGTTCAGGGAAGGAGGAATGCCAGAGTAAAAAGTCTTTTTTTTTTTTAATTGTATTTTATTGCAGCTCAGTTAAGAATATAAAAACATATTTAAAAAGTTCAGTGTAATGGACTGAGATGTTCCTTTTGGGATGTTTTTGAAAGGGGCTCGTAAAAGTTCATCGCTTTTGTGCACTGTTCTTTTATACTTTGTGGGAAGCTGATGAATGAAAAGCATTATTATAGAATGATTACAACTCTATTAAAACATGACATTAATTATGACATGGGAAATGGCAGATCAATTAGTTGTAATTGTAATTGCAGGTATGCAATTTCTACTGCAGAATAGAGATAATGGAGATGTTTGAGATAATGGAAAAAGAAGAATGTCAACAGAGTAGAGGCTCTTTTTTATCCATCCACGCTTCTATAAGTCACAGTGCATCATATAGGTTCAATCAGACATTTTCTGCCGTGGATTTTTTTTTTCCCCATGTCTGACAGTCAGATGTATTTAGTACTTGATAGTATATCTAGCAACTTTAGTCACAGAAGTACAGTCAGGGACATACAGAGCTTTGAGATTTTGTATAATTAATGAATACCCTCCAAAACACTTCCTAAGACCTTTGTTTACAGGGCCTAATAGTGGGTATTCCTGTACAGTTAGCGCTTCAGAATTCAGTAATGTATTCAGGTACTTAAACAAAAAGGTCAGACTTAATCTAGCTTGTCTATTCTGAGCTTTATTTTTGAGCAGGATCTTCACAGGCTTAGCCCTTCCTACACTGTGTAGTGTATTTGTAAATATAGTAAGGTATGACTCTAGCTGTGTGTGTATCAATTTATACGAAAAATCAAGTTTTAAAGCAACATCTTAAATTATTAATTATACTTGCTTTTGCCCAATTACCCAATATTTGGTTTTGCCCAACTGAAAATAGTTATTTTGCAAAATTGAAATAGTTATTTTGGTTGTGAAATTTTTATAACCATGCCTTTGGAAACTGAAATTTGTCACACAGTGGTAATGGAGATGAATAGAGGAGGAACTGTTGTTTGCATATGCTACCTACTGATTGCCAGGAATTTTTCTGTTGAAATTTAGATAGATTCAGTACTTCCTGAATGTGTTGCAGGCATTAGCAGGGCTGTTCTCACCGTTTCATTTCAGGGTAGCCTTACAATTAATGTGCTTGAATGGACCTTAGAAAATTTGGATTCTCTCCCTGTTGCTTCCAAGACACTAGTCACATCACTTAAAGAATGAGCTCTCCTGACAGAATTATTAGCTTCCATGTCTTTCTTTCTGAGTTGCTCATCCCTTTAATTCCTGAAGCCTCACAAGCAAAGACTTTGTGTTGGCAAGTGAGAATGGGCAGGGAATTGCCCCTCTGTTGAGAGAAATGAGCGGAGGCTGAGAGACCAATCAGATACATAAACCTGTTTGTTTTGGATACCTAGTTAGAACTGGGTGATTTTTAAAAGAACATTATGTATTACATATATTCAAATCCTAGCTCCTAGGGACTTTCTTCATGTTTCTAGCTGAAGATTTATGGGAACATCAGATAAGGGTCTCAGTATAAGCAGTATAAAAATACGTAATACCAAAAATCTGGCAGAAGCAATGTGGCTACTTTGAAAAACCTTGGTGGAGCTGGAATGGGTTTTACTGGGACCTAAAGTTAGCCATTCAGCTGTATTATCTTTTCTTTTCTTTTCTTGAAAACTTCTGTCTCAGTACATAGACATCTTCCAGCCCCTGTAACAAATGAAGCAGGGGCTCCACCTGCTAAGCTGTTTGCAGCATGACTCTCCTTCCCACAAAGAGTTTAGACCTGTGCTCTCAAGACAAGAGTGACAGAGCAAAAGGCTGTATCATATTTGCAGCAAAGGATTTGTATAAAATTTGTGCAGGGAGTTGTTAATTATGACATTTATGACTCCTAAGTTTGCTTCTAAGTTATGACTCCTAAGTTTGCTCTTACAGGTATAGAATGTTGGTAGCATTCTGCCATCCATGTTATAAATGTATTTACCTAATGATGGGAAACAGCATCAAATGCGAGAGTCCTCTCAAATACCTGATGATGTGTTTTTTGAAAAGCAAGTCAGTGGGTATTAATGTGGAAAAAGACCCCTAGTAGCACATTCTTCCCTAGGCATTAACCAGTGTATTCTTAAATATGGGCGTTTGCAGAATAGCATAAGACAAAGTGTGGAATTGAAATTTCAAAGGGGAAAAATTATTTTTTCAGGTTATATTTATTTGCAGGTTAATTCCTCCTCCTTGGCCCCTATTTATTTTTTAAACAGTTTGTTATTCTATTGTACTTCTGAAGGCAAAATTTAGATATTTGGAGATGCTAGTGTGGAGAGAAAAAGTCAGTTGGAGGCAGTACTAGTTTGCTTTTTCCAGGATATTCTCCAGTGCTGCATTAAATGCATTGACCAGTGCAGCATTTAAAGTGGCACAAGTCAAGGTGCTTCCACTACTGTTTGTGGTTATATTGGCTAATTTTTGTACTGTGCTCTAAAAATAGAAAGTTCTATGTGATTGCTAGGTATGATTACTTCTATTTTTCCCCTGGGAGATTATTTCACAGACAAATAGACTTCACGGTTAAGAAATATTTCTTGAACATAAGCCTAAATTTTCTTTGATCGGTTGCATTCCCTTGCTCATAGCTACATCTCATTGAAAACAATTTATTGGTATTAATGTACCACCTCTAAATCATTGTAGATGGATTGTATGTGTGGATCTGTCAGTGTGAGATTTTGTATCTTGCTTCAAAAGTCTTCCAGCTGCTTACTCTTTTCCTCAAATTCTCTCCAAGTTTCCTTTTTTCTTTTTTTTTTTTTTTCTTTTTTTTTAGTCAGGCTGCAAATACTTGCAGTATTTTTGAACACATTTTTATAAAATGCTTTGTGAAACAGAACTGACTCCATCCTTTTCCTGGGCATGGTGCTTCAGTACACACATCTCAAAACTGCATCTCCGTATGTCCTTAAAGAAATTCTTATACACAGAAGTACAATTGTTCTCAGTGAAAATCCAGATGGCATAAAGGCAGGAGGGGAGAAGGGACAGGATTTTGCTCTTGAGTTAGGAAGTTTAAGAACTCTCCCCACCTCAATTTTGGTTTTGCAGTTTTCCCTGTGATTAAAAATATTTCATCCTTGTGTTTGGGAACTTGTCTCTGCTGTGCTGCTTCAGTGAATGATACAAATTTTGTTCAATAGTTAAGCTGCACTGGACTTTATACTTGCTTTTAAAACACAAATCTGCTGTCGGACTGTATGGCAGCAGAAAATACAGCATCTGACAGGGAAACTTGGGAAATCTGGACTTCAGAAGATTGCTGTGAAGGGCAGAAATTTAACTTTTCACTTGCTGTCAATCTAGCTGATTTCCTCTATTCACTATTTCTGTCTGAAATAAATCTGTAGTTAGAAATTATTTCACTTTGCAATGTTATCTTTGTGAACAAAGGAAAGCCTGAATACCAAGTTAATGTGAGTATATAGGCAGGATATCATGTATGTGTTTTTGTTTTCAAGGCAGACAATACGATCTGAAAAATTGTCCTGCAGTCCCTGTTTTTCAAAGAAATGGATAAATATCCTCTAAATCTACAGTTACAGTAAGTGGCACTGGCTAATGATTTGATTTGAGGATTGAGAGCGCAGTCTGGATTTACTCTTTGTGCATTAAGGCAGGTCAAATGGACACAGGCTGCATTTTAAATCAGTAATGGAAGGCTGAAGCCTGCCTTAAACCAATCACATCAGCCTTGCCCAAGACCAATTGATCCCGAGAGACTGAGCCCTGTGAGCATAGCTTTTATATGAATGGACTCTGTGCAGCCTGAAGTTTCATTCATAAAATGGATGCTGAAGGGGAAAAAAAAAAAAAAAGCCAACCCACACACGCCAAACCCTGGAATGTCCATTTATGCGGAGCTGAAGGGTGTAGTGTTCCCTCAGCTGCTGCTTTTGCCAGTTGCCTTAAAGTAATGATTAATGCTGCTTGGCCCTGCCTGCCTGCAACCTGACACCATTTATGGCCTTGGTGTGTTTCTAATGTATAGTGAATGAGAAGGCTACATTCTCAAATCAGAAACATAAACAGGAACTGGTTGGTCTGAATTCCATTCAAATATGTCACTTCAGCCGTGCAGTGTTTGTCCAACTTCGATTTTACAGGCAGGGAATGGGGCGGGGGAGAAAAAGCAACACAGACATTTTTGCAGTAAGATTACCAACAAAAGGAGTGAGGGAGAGAGAAAATACGGCTGTCTTTTGTTGAATTCAGAGGAGAGCAAAGTTTGAGATACATTTTACAGTTACTGAGGTTAATAAAAGTAAATACATGATTTTAAAGTATGCTCAAAAGATCAGCTCCATGTGGAATTTCAATTCAGAGCTGAATGTATGAGCCTTTGTTTTGCTGTTCTGCTGTACAAAAAGTTACACATCGCCTAGACAGGCTGTTGACATCTGGTCTCACAAAATGCATTAGATGTTGTCATAGATCTAAAAACCAAAGTTGTGGAAAGGAAGATGTTTGCTTAAGGTTTTTTCTGTATGTGTGTAGTATTTCCACTTAGACATGAGCCGGTGGGGCTAAACCTAATTCTCTAACAAGTTTTTGTGAAATGAGGTATAAGAAATTAAACTTTAACAATTTTAATTAGCTATTTTTAGAAGGAAGTATGTGTGTATCTATGAGTGCACCTTCTTGTAAGTTTAGGTTTTTTTTCCTAGACTTCTGGCACAATAGCTGGTGACAGGGAAAATGAATAAAACCTTCCATTCTGAATGTTTCTAAATTGCATAATGATTTCTGAAAGTATTTCTTACTTTTTAAATTAATTTTTAGAGAATTTTTATCTGTTTTCACCTGTGTGCTTTCAGTGCACTTACATTTTTTCATGTTGAATCAGCTACTGAAAAAAATGCTGACTTTTGTATTGCCAGGACTTCACCAATGTGTAGAACTCTGTTCATTACATAGCTTGTGGGGGATAAAGCTTTTAAAGGTGGTTGAACTAAAACTTGATCCACCAGCATTTGAGCAGTGGATCAATTGCTCAAGCAATTCCTGTATAAGGTGTTTGTAATTAGTTCCAGTATCACCTGAATATCTGCTTTCTGGGGAGATACAAGTTTGAATCTAAATGTGTTCTGCAGGTTTAAAAATCCAAAAGAATAATTTGTTACTTCTCCCTGGAAAACACAGATCATGCATTTTTCTTAATGACTCCTGGTGCTATCTGAGCAATTTGTTGTGACCTTGTTTGAAGAACTGCCATTCTTACCTAAAAAGGTCCTGTTTTCTGGTGATTTCACTACTATCTTCACTCTTGAACTGGTCAGACCTTCTCAATGATGTTGCAAACAGCTGCTTTCCACCAAGAGGCTGAATGTGTTTCAGTGGTGGATGAAGTGTTCCTTTGTAAACTGTTTGTCAGTGCTCTTGGAAATCTCTGAACAGAAAAGTTATTTGCAGAGATAGTGTGATGTTTTAAGTTTAGCGCCAAAAGTATGATGGGTTCTAGTTTGAACATTTTATTTTTAAAAGGCTACTTTTGTCCCTGCACTTGGTAAAAATCTCTTCCAGTACAGCAACCACTTGCTCATGTAGCAGAGAAGTGCTTGTACTGTGCAAGGGAAGCTCTGAGAGGCACTGAAGGGATGGCTGGTGTGTTCACAGGCTCAGGCTGGCACATGGGAGTGACACCAGGTTTGTCCCAGCTACCTGAGGGACTTGAGTGTGCCCTTCTGTACCCAGTAGCACAATGGGAGAGGATCTGCATGTGCTGCATTTCTTGTCTATGGGAAGACAAAGTGGCACATTTAAGTCTATCTGTATAGACACACAAACTCTGAATTAATGAAATAGGGGCCAAAATGCACATAATTACTTTTCAGTCCAAAATGACAATTTAGAAGGTCATGGTATAAGCAAAATTGCAGGATTTCCAGTGAAATCCTTTCAAAGTTTTAGGGAACAGCTCTTTTTGAAACAGTTCCTTGTGGAATCTGCTTCTAATATAACTTATTTGGTAATAAATGGTAAGTGGAAAAGTGGGCAGGAAAACAGTAAGAAGGAAAACAGTAAGAAGTCTTATTGTCATCACTTTGTTTTAAACCTTTGGGGAAGTAGGCATGTTTCACTGTGAGTTGAGTGTTTGGTGACTTTGATTGACTTGTTAACAGGCTCTCTGACGTAAGTGCCAGGGCAGCACAGTTTTCACCCGAGCTGCCACATGGAGGGTGAGGCCAGGCAGGCAGTTCCCTCCTCCTCCCATCCTGTTTCAGATGGCCTGTGCCTTCTAAGGCTCCATCTCCACTTCTCTCCCTCTGCACGTGCACACCTACCGTGCAGTGCCTCTGTATCACACTGTGCCTTGTCTCCAGCCGATGCTGATAAAGTGAACTGAAAAGTAATTCAGAGTTAGAATGTAACATAACAAGCTGCCCTTCAGTTACGGAGGCTGTGTAAAGTCAGAAACAGGAACAGCTGAAGAATAAATCCTGGTTCAGGTTTCCAGTTCCTGATTTCTTCATTCAGAAGAAGACAGTCACTTCATCCCATAGAATACAGTCTTGTCATTTCATCCCTTTGCCTGCAGAAGCTCCATCTTCCCTGTGTCTATTCTGGCTAGGGACACAGGCTGAAATTCTGGTTTTTTCTCTGCAGATGAGATTGTAGGAATGAAATCTCATCCTTATCTCTGAAAAACAATCAGAAAAGAGGATTTAAGGATTATTTACCTGCTCTGAGTTATATAGGGCTGAGACAACCTAACTCCTTAAATTCTGATATGATAATTAATATGAACTACCTTACCAAGGGACCACTCAAGTGTCTTACTTAATAATGAAACTTAGAATCTGTGCCTGCTAAGTTCAATAGCAGATTTTTCTTGTCCTGAGAAAGTCTGTTTGCAGTTTTTCTTCTTAGATGTATTTTGATGGAGGCATAGCAGAGCGTGTTTCCTTATTTTTCTTTGTGACGGTCCTGGATGAGAAGGCATTTTTACAGTGTCTAGATTACGTGTACTTTTTAGAACAGCACCTATTGGGAAAGGAATGCTTTCATGGTCTATGATATAAGACCATATTCATTGTTTTAAGATAGCTGATATGTTTCTGCTAATAGGAAGAGCAATTAAGAATGACTGCTAAATTTTCCAAAAGAATAATAAAAAATAATAATTTTTTTTACATATCCATATTTTTAACTAGTTTTTTGTTTTGGTAAAAAAGTGTTCTGCTATTCTTGAGCTGATGTAACCTTACAATGTGAATTACTTCATTAACAGTCTGAAATAAACTTATTGCATGTCTAAATCCAGGCACATTTTTCTTCAAAGACCAAAACTTGCAAAAAGATGATAAATCAGTCATCTCAAACACTTGGATTTTGCCCTGGAAGTATTTCATGCCTGCTTCTGTCTTATTTGTTGTCTTGAAACAATGGTTTAAAGGGAAGAAAACATATAATTGCTCTGTAATTTCTACACTAAAATGTTTTCTTTTGAAGTAGCTCCACTTAGCATGTAAAAATACTTCTGGGTCTTAGTCAAGCATTTAGTACAATTTAAAACTGCAATACTAAATTTCATTGGTTGGACTTTTTATTAGATAAGGTAGAAATGAAAGCAGCAGGCAATTTAATTAGCAGTAATTTTTCTGGGCAAGTCATTACTTTGATGAACTTCAGAGCAATGTTTATGGCTCCTAATTAACCATGTTAGTCATTTGATTGAATAATCACTTTGGAAATGTTTCTACAATTTGATTAGAGTCTGACCCACTCTGATAGTCATAAATTAACTGATAGCACTTTAGGATAACAAGACTCTAGTTACTTTACGAGAAATAAACTCTTCGTTGCTGTATTTTTTTGGTTTAAGCACAAGCTAACCATAAGATTAAGTAATGTTGGTACAAACAATACTTGCCTTAAAGAGTCTCCAGATGTTAATTATAATTGACTTAGGAGCATGGGAGATGAAACCCCAACTTGGCTAAGAATACAACTTTGTGGATGCATGCATAATTCTTTATTCAGTATACTCTGCTGTATCACTTTGCAGAAGTGGAGTTCATGAGTCAAAAAGGGCTTTGCTGCCAATACTAGAGAAGTTTTACCTAAAATAGAAAATAGCATCTGTTTCAGTTCTACAGCTTCCTCTTTTTTACGTAGATTTTTCCATTCTTCTTAGAATTCAATCTGCTTGCTAACATGAATGATTCCTTGCAGGTGAAGCACTGCTTGTAGCCTTGACTTCTAGTCTGCAGAGCTATACTTGACTGGGGTGATCATTGAGTCACTGATTCCTGTGGTTGCTCGGAATAGCTGCCTGAAACATTAGAGATTCTCTAGGCCTGAGGAGGCAAGCACCGAGCATTTTATCGAGAGAGGAGGTAGTGAAGAGTTTGGCACAGATGTGCAAGAGAGAACTTGGACTGTTAGAGGAAACTTATTATTATTACTGCCCTGTGTTTTGCTTGTTTGTGAAGTCAGTGTAAAACCTCATTTTCTTATCCTGCCAAATCTTTGATACTCATCACTAGTCAGTGAACAGTGAAATTTGGAATCACAGTCTGAAAGAGTCTGTAGGCGGTGTTGGAAAAATAATGTCTGCTCTTTCGACCTCTGTTTGCATCTCTTTAAGAGTTACAAGTTACTGGTAACAGATTGCATAGCTTAGGGTAGGAGTTCATCGCAAGATCAAATAGACTTTGTTAAGCAAGACTTTTGATATCCAAGAAGTAGGTTAAACATGGTCTAGAAGGGCAAACATTTACCGTGTGTTTCTGTTTGCAAGTCCCTGTGCACAGGATTTGACTACTTGGGGACAGTGCAAGACACAGGGAAGAAAAAGAAAGACATTTAAAAAATATGTTTTTCGTTAGTTCTATTTGGCTTTTCTCTTTCTTCCTGCAGATTTGAGTAGAGGTGGAGAATAGCAAATAAATATCAGTATTACGTAGAATATGCACAGTATTTTTTTTTTAAAGATGTCATTTTTGTTTTAAAATTGAGAGTTTTGTTTTAAATCCAAATGTTTTAAAATGGGTTTTGTTTTAAAGTGGAGAGTGATATAGATAGACCTAAATTTCTAGATAAAATTATTAGCAACTGCAGAAAATTTCATTAAGCCTTCAAGTCCTTAACCAGAATCTAGAAAGCATTATCGTACCCTAAATTCACTTTGACATTCCTTGTGTAAATGTAGTGTTTATAAGTCACCAGTGAGACTGGCAGTCTTTTCAGTGCAATTGATGAAAAAATTTGGGTTGAATTATCTACAAAGATAGATAATACAAGCACAGGGTTAAAATATTCATGGTCACTGGTGAAGGTTTTTTGGTGAATGGTCCAAAATGTAATTGACATGGGAGTCAGCTTTTAGGAAAGTTGATTACAAGAGGTTTGGAGTTCAAGTGCCTATTTGAGGTAGGATCTGTGAGCCTCACATCATGACTTTCTCCCTGGCCCTGTGTGGTGAATATGTGTGCTGCTATGAAATGTTGTGTGTTGACAGGCTCCCTCTCACTATAGCTTGCATCCTTACCTGTTGCTGTTCTGCTTGCAGCTTGTCCCACTGATAACCTGCACACTTTTAATTCCAGACAGAGTTTTGACTTGTAATGTCATCTTGTCCTTCCAGAAGTGCCTAGCTGCCATTCCATTTACATGAGGCAAGAAGGCTTCCTGGCTCACCCAAACAGAACAGAAGTTAAGTTTTCTATTATGTATCTATTTCTTTTGTATGAGAGATATGTAAAAAATTTTAAAAGCCTGAGGGTATCTGGGGCTCACTGGTTTAATTGTGGGCCTGGTAAGACTTGCATCATCCTTCTTTCCCTTTTCAGTGTTGAGTTTCTGATGGCACTGAATTTTTTGTAGTTTCTTTTAGTACCATGAGTCGATCAGGATAAAAGCAATTATATTATGAACTTAACTCATTCTGCTTTTCAAGGCCTCTAGCAGTTGAAAGGAAGACATGCTTAAAAATTTGTCTGTTTTACCCATTCTGCTGAAGTGATATTTTCCAGGCTTGTTAGCATGACAGGCTCACTTAACTGTGTTAAGTAATCCATTTTGTATGTTAAATTTGGTGAAGGTTTTGGGTTTTTCCTTTTGTTATTATTTTTGCAACGGTTTGATGCACTTTATGCCCAAATTGAGACATACCAAAATTCCCAATGATTTCAGTAGGACAGAGCTTACATAATTGTCAAAATTAATAATTCTGAGTGACAGCACTTTATATGTACTAGAAATAAGAAGTCCAACAGAACTAAGATGACTGTGAAAGAGAGGTTATAGCCTCCACTCTCCTGTTTTAGTTTATCTTAGTCTTAGCAATATATTATTTTCTTCTTGTTTGTTTAGGGTTTATTTTTCTTCCAGTGGGCAAATTCCAGAAACGAGGAATCTGGTTTTGAGATTAATGAGAATCCAGATAGACATGAGAATCAAAGTCTTCCAGGAAGACTTCATTTGCTAGTGTAAAGATAGAATCAAAAAGATAACACATCTGGCTAAAATCCCATCTGCTTCTGGGTTGAAATAAAGACAGAAAAAGAAAAAAGGTAGTGTTAACAAGGAAGGTAAAACAGGAGATGGAAATTTCTAAGTCTGGTTTATATAAAATTATATTAATTATGAACTGTAGGGGTAAGGGCAAAAGATTTTGAGTTTTAATCATAGCACAGATAGGGAAAAATCCATCTTATCTGTGTTACGGTCTTGTTAGGAGTTGGAGGTGGCTGAATTTTCATGAATGACGTAAAAAAGCAGTGATGTTAGGTAAATATTTGTTTTCTCTATTTGGAAATCAATCAACGTAATTTTACAGAATAAAGGTCATGTCAAATCTGATTCTGTTCTTTGCTGAAAATAAAAGTTTGATTGATAAAGATGCTTGTATTGTATAGTTTGACTTTTTATGGCATTCAGTTTGCCTCTGCATTACATTCTGATTAAGAAGTTAGCACAAAGCAATATCAATAAAGTGCACATTAAATACATTAAGACCTGGCCAACTGACAGATCTAAAAGAGGCTGTCACCAGGCAATCATCTTTGAATGGATTATAGTTCTGTAGGAATTGATATCAGGAGTGTCGCTATTCAATATTTTCAGTAAAGATATGGAACAAAGTTAATAGATAACTTTATGGCACAAAGATAGAGCAGTAAATAATGGGCATGACAGGCCAGTCACACAAAGCAGTCTGAATTGTTTGGTTATCTGGGCACATTTAACAAAATGGTTTTTTAATACATGAATGTAGACCAGGCCTGTGGAACAGGGAAACAATATATTGGAAAAAAGGATTTTGAGGTGGGCCTCCTCCTCAGCTTCACAGTGGGAAACCAGCCCAACTGAGCACAGTAACCTTAAGGCAAAAAGCCTTCTGTAATACTTAGGCAGTCAAAAGGAGGGTCAGAGGGCAGCAGGAGAGGAGGAGATGTTTTGTCTCACTCAGTAGCACTGGTGAAACTGATACCAATATGCAATACAGTTCTGGCTAAGCAAAACATGAGCATAATAGGAAATAGTAGGAACGTATACAGAAAGGTGTGCTAGAAAAGCTGCTGGGCTGTAGACAATGTCTTCTAATGACAAAATAAAATATTACAAAATGATCTTAATTGGAAGGAGCATCAAGAGCAGTGTTGTGAGGGTGTTCAGTGTGGGTGTGAAGAGGAAATACTGAGTCTTGCAGGGAGAAGACCTGCAGGAACTAATGGTTAAATGTCAAAGCCATGCTAGTTCAAACAGGAAATGAGCAAACATTTTGTAATAAATCATAGAGAGAAATGGGTGCTTTTTCATTTTAGCAGGTGGAGATAAACAGTCTTTTGGGAATGCATATGTTAATTAAACACCCTTGTACTTAGGCCAAAATGTTGGGATTGGGCGGTGTCTAAAGGATGTGGGATATTAATCTGAATAACTCAGTGTTCCCTCTGGCATTAAGCCTGTGATCTCTTTTTTCTCCATGCATCTTTTATATAAATACCTCTCTCTTTTTAACTTACAGGCTGTATGTATGAAAAAGGACCTAGGCAGTTTTATGATGACACTTGCGTTGTTCCAGAGAAGTTTGATGGTATGTATGACACATCTCTTTTTCCTGTGCAGGGAGATGAAAAAGAAAGAGATGAGGGACTTTTCTCTCTTGCTGATCAAAAAATCCTGGTAATGTTCCAATTTAAGATTCCTTAACGCACCGTTTGTGGTGCACCCAACCAAAGCTGACCTTTGTCTCTTGAAACCAAAGTCTCCTCTTCAAGAGGATGTCATTTGACTTTTGCCAGCAAAAGATGCTATATCCAGACTTGTGGCAGAGGAGCTCATTTCTGTACTGTTGAGAAGTAATAAGAGGATTTCCATTGCACTGATGTTCACATACTACTTGCTGTTTGAGATGTAATGAAAGCTGTACTTATAATTAACAAAACAGCGGAGAAAGCAGCAGCTTTGGTTTTACTCAGGACTAGGCCTTTTGCCTTGCTGTCTATGAAGTGATGAATAGTAGGAAGCGAGAATATAGGGCATTTTTTGTGTTTATGCCAGTGTATTTGCACTAGGTTGAATGTTCTAGTGGTTGATTTTTCAGTGGGATTGATGGCAAATCAATGCTCTGTTCACAACACTACCAATTACAGCAGATTTTTTTAAGAGGAATTCTGAGGTCAATTAAAATGAGTGGTCCAAATTATCCTCAGTTACTCTGACGTAGGATCAGTTTCCTGGTGTAACTCAGTTGATTTTAGATTTATTTCATTAGAAGCAAAGTAGATGGACGCGGTATTTCTTGCCAGTGACGCTCTTAGTCTCCAACTTTGGGAAGTAATTTAGAGACCAATTACTTAAATTTGATGGAATGGCATTATGTTAGTGAATGCATACGAGCATAGTGTTGTTGGTGTAGCTTTTGTGTTAGTGTGTGTATATCTGGGTTTATTTATTTCAGCAGGAAAGATTAGGTATTTCCTGATAAACTTGTGAACAAATCTTTGACCACAGCTAAAAGTAGGGCTGTAGAATTGGTGTTTTTCTCCTACTTTGTTTTGTTTGTTTTGTCCTGAGACTCACTTAGGGATTACAAAATTATTGCATGTTTAGCAGCATTTGTTGTATTTGCTGAAAATCTGGAGACTCTGAAATGAAAGTAACCCAGAGACTTTCCCATTTTTCAGAGTATCACATGTATTCTTATGTTGGTAAGAAATAGATAAAAGTGGTTTAGACAATATTAGACCTAACTGAAGACTGCTCAATCCAGTATTACATTGTTACTGCATTGACATGGTCAAAGAAGATGTTTTATTGAAAGTCTACTTTATATCCTGGCTTTGTAATGTGAGTTTGTTTGGGTTTTTTAACATTTTTTTTAAAGCACATCGCATCAGATATTTTTTTGTTCCCCAAAAATGATTGTGGATCTGATCTGAGCACCATTGTCAGATTTATATGTACATTTATGGGAATGGAATCAGACCCTGTTCTGCAAGAAGTTAAAATTCGTTAACAGTAGTATTTGTCTGTATCTTCCTTGAAAAATCTTTTGGTTAATTTGGGTGTTATACAGGAAAGGGAATGAAAATTAAAAAGAAATATAGATACAGTAAAAGAATTAAATGTTAAGAAGTATTTATATGCCTGCAAAGCAAGCAGTCTGCTGCTAGTTTCTATGACTGCCCCTTGAGGAAACACCTTGTACTCTAGAAGATTGATCTTGTGATGCAAATAGGTGTGTTTATGCTTGCAGCATGATGTTTTGAGGGAAAAATAGCAGATGTGTCATCATATTCTGGCCAATAAAGCAAAAGTTGGATAAGCCCAGGACTAGTCTTGATGTTTCAGAAGTAGATTCTCAGCTGCTTAATTTGAAATCAAAGATCAGCATAAGGAAAGAGTTTGATCCTGTGTAATACTGCGCTTGCTATTTGCACATTGCACAGCTATCATTACAAGGAAAAAACCTGTCCTTGAAAAAGAAGGACTTTCAGGACTGGAACTTGAACCTCACATAAACCAAAAAGCCTTGTGTTGATTTATTTGTTTTGCACATCTATTGAGTCAATTTTCTTTCCTGATTACAAAAGGAAGTGCTCCATTTTTAATATTATTATTCTGCCTTTCACTGCACAGAGCCATTCTGTAATGGCTGTCAGAGCATCCTTTGTGGTTGAATTTAAATTTCTGACTTTCCTTATTAAACAGGTCACACTGTTTATTGGAGGCTTTTGCTGTTCTGATAGTTGAAATGAGGAATTCACCAGTATATCTAGGATTGCAGTCCTTGTGTGGAGAAAAAAATGCTGTCTGCTTCAGCATCAGACCTTTCAGCTGTTGTTGTTTGCATGAGTTGTTCATTATAAATATGATTTAAAAACAACAAAGACAGTATGGATGTAACAGGATTGTTTTCTCACTGGCAATTTGTGGAATAGCTAGTAGAATGTTACTGATATTTTTTAAATGTTTTTCTAGACTTAAAATTTTAGAAAAATTAACTTACTGCTTTTCAGAGGGAATACTCATTTAATGTGTATATATGAGTAAAAGTAATTTTTCCTCATATTCAAGTCCAATATGCCACAGAGGAACTCGCGTATCTGCAGGATTTACATGCCTTTACATAAAGCACATTCTGTTTAAGTCCAAGTCAAATACTTTGTCAATATTTCTTTAGAAGCATTTGCATGCAAGAGAAGTTTCACTCAACAGGGTTTTGCACCTTATGAAGCTTACGTTACTTTACCAAAACTGAGGCCTGTGCAAAGTATAGTACACAAAGACAGTTCTTCACATATCACAGTTGCTTCAAAAATAGTTTATGTGCTTTCAAAGAGAGCATATCACAAAATGGTTTGCAAGACATTTGCATTTATCAAACCTATATGAGGAGATACTTAGTGAGACTTCCATAAATCATGAATTAATTTAAGTGCTTTTTAGTATATTAATATGTTATTATGAGTCCCCAGCAAACAGGGGAATGTTGCATTTGAGGGTGGCTGGTTCTTCCTCTGTCTTTTTACCCCTAATGATTGCTTTGCCAACTTACCTGACAAACTGAGTGGTGGTGTTCCCAGGCATTGCTCCTCCAGCATTGTTGCTGTTGTGTGATGTTGCTGCAGGTGATGTCAAACAGGAGCCAGGCATGTACCGCGAAGGACCCACGTATCAACGGCGAGGCTCGCTTCAGCTCTGGCAGTTCTTGGTAGCCCTTCTGGACGACCCATCAAACTCTCACTTCATTGCATGGACTGGCCGAGGCATGGAGTTCAAGCTGATTGAGCCAGAGGAGGTGAGTTAGACAGACAGCATGCCCTCACATCCACTGCCCTGTCCTGTGAACTTAACTGTGCTCCTTTGGACTTAGGCCCTGTTTTCCTTCTACATTTTGCTTCAGTAGTGCTTTAGAATGGTGACAGAAATGACTGGCAAGGGAAGTGCTCAGTTACAACAGGGGTGTGGTTAAGAATAGATTTGACTTCTAGTCCTACAAAATAATAAAAATGTTGCAAATACTAGAGTTAGTAAATAGTTTGCATTAATTGTGGGGTCTACATTTTTCAGAATCACTTTATGGACATAAGTGTATCCCAAAATCCTTTGAAAAATTGTCCCTAATTAGTCTTTCAACACCAAATATTAGATTAATTAGATTGAATCATTAGATTGTTTAGTACAGGCTTAGATCCTTGGCCTGCAGATGCATGCACGTGCATGGCTCTTCTAAACCATTGAGTAGATAAAACTACTTATATTCATGAACATTTGCTGAAGCATGTCTTAGTTCACTTGCGTGATAAACAGGAATAAATTGAATTGATAAACAGGAATTAACTGGACTATGTAATGTTATGTAACCTAGCCTGCATTCTAAACTATCATAGAAACTGTTGGAAGATCAGGTGTATGTAAATTTCATAGTAAAGTTTAAGTGGAGAATTTAATTAGGGTTGTCAAAAGGCAGTATCATTTTGCTTTACTTCATTCTGCTTTACGTTTGTTATCCCTTGAATAGGGTTTTCTAACAGAGAAGACCACAGCAAATTTTCTGACAGGATCCCTTCTGAGTTAGAGCTGAGTGGGAAGGCTCGGGGGTGTATGGCTGCTTCTGCATTCCACTAGCTATTTCTGCTTTTTGCCATCTATCTTCTGGCATTTAGCAGTCTGAAAACTTTCTTGCATATTACTTACTTACATTGTCTGCTAGCTGCTCTGTGGAGATGCTGGAGCAGCTGGGGCTGCTGTCAGGACTGATGTCCCTTTCCTTCCCTATGTGGTCTGGCTGAGGAGCAGGTTGCTGCGAGGAGCCTGGTGCTGGCTCTCGTTTGTCTGAGCATCCCTTGCTCTAGTGATAGTCACCACTGCAGATCCTGACATTATGTATCTGAGGATTTGAACTCAGAACATTCTCTGTCAATATGATACTGAAACTTTGCTGCAAGCCTGTAGCCTTAGCAGGCTAGATAGATTCCTTAGTTGTGTAATCTGTCCTGGAACAGAGCAAAAAACTTTGGAAAGTCTTTTGTTTTGGTGAATGATGCATATGATTTTCCCCCCTACCCTAGTCTCATATTTTTTACCCTTTTAGTTTTGTCTTGTCTTTGAGGTAAGTCCAGTTTCCTTCAAGATTTGAGTTTTATTGGGAAACGTTTTCCAGCAGATGGTGCAAAAACTTTATAGATTTTATTAGCTAAGGAAAGAAAAGTAACAAACTACTAAGGGTTCCTTATTGTGTAATTCCCTGAAGATCTGGATATTCTAATTTAAGTTAAACAGATCATCTGCATGTTTGGCTATGTAAAAGTTGCTTTGTGTTTTTGAGCGGCATTGCATCCAAGATCTGGAGGAGGCCTGAAGCTTGCCTCACTCTATGTGTTCCTAGGACTACAAAGGAGACTAAGTTGTTTTCATATGAATGTCATGAATCTGACAGAAACAGTCAATTAAAATAAGAATAGCCTATGGGAAGTTACACAATTCTGTTGGTTGCCAAGTATAAGTTGAAGGGAAATCAAAGACATTTTTGGTTCTGCTGTGGCAAGCTAGGATGTCAGTGACATGACCTTTCCATCCATTCCTTACTGGAGGTTTATACCCTCAGAGAAAGAGTGACAACAAAAATGAATATGTATCAGCTTCCTGGAGTGCCACAGTTCATTCAGGAAGTAACTGTGAACTGTGGAGCCTGAGAATTGGACATAAGTCCATGTATGCAGGCTTGTCACAGAGACACCAACCTTCAGCAGGAAGGTAGGGTAGAAGGGCAGGACTAGGTAAATGCTGTGCAGTTTGGAGATGGGAACTGGACCTGAATGCTTGTTTAGGAATCTCAAAATACCACACAATGTAACATTCTTCACCATTACTTGTTGTTTATATTTGCTGTGTGTTTATTTATTTTGCAAGCCTGTTATATTGGGGACTTTTAAGACTCTGATTAATGCAGGAAAAAAAAAAAACTTGGAATGAATAAAAAACGAGTGATGTGGTAATGTGTTATAAAAACGAATAGGTGAATCAAAGTTAGACATCTAGGCCAAATCTGCAGCTGGAATAAATTTACGTGATTGGAGGTATGTTTCAGTACAGCTAAAATGTATCTGAAGTTGGCAGAGCTGTGATAATTTACAGAAGCCTGAAAAGCTGCACTACTGAAAGGAAATAATGCTTTCAAAAGAAATTTTAGAAATTATTGTCCAGGTGGACACCAAAATAATAGGTTTTGCTCAGTGCTGCATGTTGTCATGGCTTGCATCAAAAAGCTCCAGATACCTATGGGAAGTTTCACAGAGCGGTCTGCAGAGAAGCTGCTTGGCTACTCTGTCCTTTTTCCAGAGCTGTATGCATATGCACCTCTCAATCATTTTTATAAAATGTGCTTTAAAGAATTCATCAGCTCTGCCTTTTTTTTCCCTCAGGTGATATTATAGTCATTTTTACAGACAGTAATTGAAATGTCACCAATAGCCAATTAAATTTCAGGCGAGGAATAAGAAGTTAAGCTCTTTAAACAAAGGGTCGCTTTGTCCAAAACTATCTTTAGCAATAAAACAGGAAGCATAAAGTCAAGCAGAAAACATAAGTCAGAGCAGAAGGCGTATTGTTCTCTATGGAATAATTTCATTAGTTTCTTGCAATTCACTTTTTATTGTTATTTTTAAGAGAAATTATATGGCTGAAACGATGAAATTTCTGTTCCATTCTTCATACTACCATATAGTTCTTCCAAGTGATTATTCAGCCTCCTTAGATAATTCTTTTTTTTTTTTTACTGAAGTAATGTTCAAGACTGGGAGCTGTTTTTTTGACTTGTATCTCCTAATAACTGCAACATTGCTGTCATTCCAAGTACAGTGTGTATTAGTTCATGAACTAAGTGTGTATGCATGTGTGTTTAAAATAACCTAACTTTTTTTTTGACAACAAGGAAAAGACAGGCACAGTGCAATTCTGAGTAGTATCAAATAGAGGAAAGGTTTTGTAAAAGTTTTCCAGTGGAACTTGCTAAATGTTTTCTGTTCATCATCTCTTTGCTTGGCTTTATTTTTTCATTGATTTTCTTTATTGAAAAACAAAGAAAAACCTTAACCCTCCATCACATTGTCCGACATGTCTGTTACAGGTTTAATGATGATGTACATCTAATTAAAATTCATAGTAATACATGGGAAATGCAGGTCATGGCAACCTTTTCCTATTTGTTGCACCTGCAGAGTTTTCCCTCCTGCATCTCCAAATAAAGTATTTGATGATAAGATCTGCTTGTTAAATGCCTTTAACAAATCATTGCTAATCTATTTTTGTGGCAGGTGGCACGTCGCTGGGGGATTCAGAAAAACAGGCCAGCTATGAACTATGATAAACTTAGCCGATCACTTCGCTATTATTATGAAAAGGGAATCATGCAAAAGGTGAGTAACTAATTTTGTATTACAGTTTACCAGAATCTTGAATATTAATCCATAGGTCAGTTTACAAGGAGTTCTTGTAATTGCATGGCTTAGGTAGTTTTTTCATCTGTTTGGGCAAAAACAAAGCTTTTAGACCTACTAGGTCCAGCATATGCATTAAGATTATTTTTTTTTCCTATGTAGAAAATGTCTGTGGTTTTAGTTTTCATGCATTTCATAATTATAAGGAAAGAAGTAGCATTCAAAAATATCCAAAAAAGCTTCCTGGCAGCTGGAAAAGGTAAACGGTGGAGTACAGTATGATTAATATTTTGCAGATCTAAATTAGCTGCCCAGTGCTTGGGTACTTTAGTAAGTTCAAGATAGGGGACGAAGTACATTAATATTTTTACCAATAGGGCTGTACTAATACTGGTTTTGAATGGAATTTAATATTTATAATAGACTGAATTAGGAGAACTATTTAACAACAATTTATATATTATGGGCTGGTCTTGCTGACAATATTCAAGCCATTCTCCTGCTGTGGCTTGCTAATTTTTAAATCTTGCTGTGTAGTACTATGTAGATTGACTGAGAAATCAATAGGAGAGGTCAGTCTGCTGTATCTACAAAACTTCCAGGTGTGATCAAAGATCATAATAAACACCTTGGACTGCAAAACCTATTCCTTGTCTTTTCACATTGGTCTTGTGACCAGTGATGATGAACATGTTTAAACTTGTCATATTCCAATTCCATGAATGCAACAGCGCTCTCAGCTCAAGTTACTGGGCAACGTTTCTGGTAGGTTTTGTGAAGTCTGAAAAGTTCTCTTTCTTAGATTATGGGATTGTTGTAGTGCACTCCTTTTTCACTACCAGTAGTCAATCTGGGCTAGTATTGGCTTACAGTTCTTCAGTAGCTCAGCACCTCATCCATTTTTGTGTGTCACGTAACTGTGGGTAGAGTCTTTGTGAAGCGGATTGGAGACTGGGTCCGATCAGGGAGAAGCAGAATTGCTTGGTTTCACTGACTGGTGCTTCAGGCAGAGGAGTTCCTTGTTGCAGGTTACAGCTCAGCAGCATAGGCATCTGTGCTGCCAGCATATTCCAAAGGCAGCAGAGGCAAACAAAAATGTAGCAGAGTGAAGCAAGTTGAAAATGTGGGGATAGAAATACCAGAAGGCTGATAATGCTGCCCCAACCCACACATCTATTTAATGTGGAAGCTTTACAAGTACTTTGGACAGCTAGCTTGCTACATCCTAAACTACTACTTTATTATCTACAAGAATGTGTTTAACACATGTTTTGAAAGCTAGCTTGTGTGCTTATTTTTCTGACATAGCAATGTTTCAGGTTTGTCCTGGATCACTCTATCTGGCCGGTTCATGTATGCTAAAAACTGATGTATATGTATACATCAGTTGTATATCCATGCATATTTTCCCTCCTTTTTTTAAATCAACAATGATAGCAGGTTATGCAAAAGCCTGATTTCTGAATGCAACCTCTAGTCTATCAAACTTGCTGACATTAATTTGATTTTAAAAATTCTGCTGCAGATACAGTCCCTACCAAATTCTATTTGTAGAATAAATAAGCTGAAAGTTTAAGGAGGTGCTTGAAACTATTTTTCACCCATAAGAAGAGAGTTGTTAAGTTTGCAACACTTTTTCTTTCTTCACTAACTCGCTTCATTGCTATGGTAGCTAGAGTTGCAAAAAGCAGACAATATTATTTTATTTTAAAATTATTTTAATAAATTGTGAGCATGCAATCTAATGCATATTTTTAAGCACAATTTTTTAAATAAGGTATTTGAGAAGATGCTATATTGACTTCTGTTGCTTGTAATAATACAGCAATTTTGTGTTGTTTTTATCATTCTCTAGCTTTAGGAAATAGAAACATAGGCATTTAAGGCTGTTTCTGATTAAGGGAAAACCTTAGGATCTTTGGACAAATTGCCCCTCCATAAGCAAATCCAAATGTCCCAGCTTTGCATGAGCAATTGTTAAGTACATATTAGCCTACGTATTAGCTACGTATTACGCTGTCCCTGTACAGTCAGCAGGCACTATAACTAAAGTGCTTTTATACGTAAGCATGAATCAATCTGTGTAAAGTGAAATCCAGATCTCTGCCGTGCAATGTGATTCTTTTTTCCACTTCGCACATGGAGTGTGTAATTTTATTTTGCCACTGTAGTGACAATTTGTTTACATTTTCCAATAAGAGCAGTTCCATTTGTGGTTAAGTATAGGAAACGATCACAAACAAATGTTTAGATGCAGAATACTTAGTTAATCTTCCAACAGGATGTCATGAGTGGCAAAATCAAGAGCATTCTGCGCAGTCTGCTTTGGCAGGTCCCCCTTGTCTTTGCTAGGTTGTTATCTTACCAGTTCTGCTCTCATGTTATTAATTGTGTTAGAAAGGCGAGTTCTCTACGAGACTGTTGAACTTGGAGATGAAAAACATGAGGCCTTATACTGCACTTTTTTTCCCCCACTCTGTTGTCCTAAGGTGGCTGGAGAAAGATACGTCTACAAGTTTGTTTGTGACCCTGAAGCGCTTTTCTCCATGGCTTTTCCCGACAACCAGCGCCCCTTACTGAAGACTGACATGGAGCGCCACATCAATGAGGAGGACACTGTGCCTCTGTCCCACTTTGATGAGAGCATGGTCTACATGCAGGACGGAGGCTGCTGCAACACCCACCCCTACAACGAAGGCTATGTCTATTAACAGCAGTGACACTGAAGGGGTGTTTCCCCCTCCCTTAAGCTTCTCCTCTTTCCCAAGACCCAGAGGAAAGCTGAATCGACTTCAGTTTGTTTTTTAAATAGTACACTAAAAGGGGCTTTTCCTGTTGCATTACTCCTATGGTCTGCCATGGACAGCGCACTTTATTTGAAAGGGGAGGGTTGGAACCTAAACGTTATTCTGTGTAAAAGGAGGAAAAGGGTGGGTTTGCTTTTTACTTAAGTTTGGGAAGGGAACATACAGGTTTTAAGTACAAAAAAAGCTATATCATGTCTGTTTTGTTTCATATCAGCATAAGATATTGTACATTTTCTCTGGGTATCCGTAGTACAGTTAATTCTCATTGTGCAAAATAACCACTTTTGGTGATGATATCAGCAGAGCATGCCTAGGGCATTTATTTCTTGCCATTCCTAATTGTCTTTCTTCAGTAATAAAAGAGAAGCAAAGCATACACCACAGCATTTAATTTAGAAGTTTCCAGTGGCAGACCTTGTACCTTGCCTCTGTGAACAACTAGATAGTTTTCCTAATTTTTTTCCTTTTATTTTTCTTTCTTTTTCTATTTCCTTTTTTTTTTTTTTGTATGACTTAAAAAAAAATCCTATTTAATGACAGACTGGCCATAAGTACAGTGACCAAGCAGTGAAATCCCTGACTTCAGACTGCAAGCTGCATGCTGTATCTGGTACCACATTGCTATACATACATGGCCCGTGCTATGGTGTTGATTTTTCAAGATCCATTTGATGGTAGTAATTACATGGAGTAGGCTTTCTGTTGATCATGTCAGCATTAAATACAGGAGCATGATCAGGAGGGAGAAAACATTTTGTATCCTTCCATTTCCTTTGGTACATAAATAAGTTATTTAATCAATAGGAATTAACTGTACTAAGTCACATATCTAATTATGCTGTTTAGACACAGCAAGCACTCCTTGAGAAAAATATCCAATACACTAAATAGGTACTTTAGTAATTTTTAGACACGGTACCCATTAATATGCATTTAAACCTTTTACTGCTGTGTTATGTTGATAACATATATAAATACTAGATAATGCTAATGCTTCTGCTGCTGTCTTTTTCTGTAATATTCTCTTTGATGCTGAATTTACTATGACCATTTATAAGCAATGCTGTAACTACAGGTAGCATTTCAGGACAAAATAGATGACTTGAACCATTTATTGCTTAGAAAATAGCTTACGCCATAGCTGTGCTATAAGCAGCTTTTATGCGCATCCACAAATGACTAGTAAGCTTCAGCTTGCTAAGGAAAGCTCTGCAGAACCTTTTGTAATTTTTGGTGGAACAGAGATGAACTGTCAAAGAATACCATGAAGTTGCTGTATGACGTTGTAGTGCTGGCACTGGTGTTACCAATCAACTTGTTTTGGACACTAAATGTAAATGTGATCGGATATGCTCGGAAGACAATTTAAATTTTGAGGGGTTTTTTTGGTTGTTTTGTTATTTTTTCAAATTGTTTTATTTTTGAGAGGGGTTACCTTGAACACAAACCACACGTACTATTCTGTATGTAAAACAAAAACAAAAGGCAGCAAAACCCCAGAAGTTTAAAATATTTATGAGCACCTTTTTTGAAATACAGTAATTCATAAGTTGAAGGGGTGGAGAGGGAGCTAAAAATTGGATTTCATTTTTTGCCCAGTGAAATTTAAATAGTTGTTATATGAAGTTCTACATTTTCATGTGAAATTTAAATAGTTGTTATATGAAGTTCTTCATTTTCCTAGATTATCAAGAAGTGGGAGAAAAATAAATACATAACCATAAAAAGACAAGAATAACTTCCATCATAATGGATGGATTTCAAAGACAGTCCTAGGTGATGAGTTAATCTTCCATCCTTTGTCAGTTAAGACACTACTTAAGTTATGAATATTTTAATACACATTTAATCAAAAGTAGAGAAGTAGTGGTCACTCGAAACCACAGGTGCATAAAAAGCATTTGGGCAGGTATTTAATTTACACAGATATCCATGAGACAACATATTTTATGATACATTCCTTAGTATGCCACCTAATTCTGTCATCCATAGGTCTCAATGGCACTTAAACACTTGGTGATCAGCTGAGAAAAAGAAGTCTAAAATTGCAAGACTAGCAAAAAGGAAAGGGAAAATGTTGAGTAATATTGTTTAAAAACAAATGTGGTTTCCACTGAAATAAGGTTCAAATGAAACATGCTTTGATGAAAAGTCCTTGGATTGGTTTTGGTTCTTTAATTCAGCACAGAGCGCCTCTTGACTGTGGCAGGATGTGGGTATTTGGGAAAGGGGCTGGACAAAAAAAGGGAAAAAAAGATTTAAAGATTTAAAAATTGTGTTAAATGTGTAATATTTAAGAAGAAAAATATATATATATCTGTATACGGTAGTGACTCACTGAACAAAACAAGCAGTCAGACCAACATTACATTGATCTCTCAGCAGAAGACAAAAAGGTCTTTCACTGAACTTATTAACCCTTTTTAAAATGTACCTAAGAGTTATTTAAAGTCTATTTTTATTCCACTTTTTTGTTTGTTTGGGGTTGGAGGTTTTTTTTTGTTTTGTTTTGTTTGGGGGTTTTCAGGTAGAATAATAAATCTGGCAGCTGATTTCTGCAAGATTGTTGTGTATTGGATTCCTAACCACTTGAATTGGAGAGGCCTCTGCAGGAAGGTTATTCTTTTGGGAGAGGAGAGGATGGTCTGTCCCCAGTGTCTAGAATGACTTACTTCAAAGTGTAAATAAAACAGAAAAGAAAAAAAAGAAAAAGAAAAATAAAAAAAAAAAGAACAGGTGAAAAACAAGGTGGAGTATGTACAATTCATGTGTATATATATATATATGAGTTCTAGCCAGGAGTTAGATTACCAAAGCAATGTATTTGGCTGAGAAAAGGGAGGAGGATGGTCTATATATATTTTGGGATTGATTCCTACTAAGAACACTTACACATTTTCAGAGGGCATTTTACTACCCTACTGGATTTGAATGTGGGATGTTTGGGCTGGGGTAAGGAGGCTGGGTTTCCATTTGGTTGCTTTGGGGGTATTTTAGTTTTGTTTTCAAGCTGTACCACAAGTGGAGGGAATATGCAGTTTCCACCTGTTTTTAGAAGGAGCTGTAATAGAATGTGCTTGTCTCTGTTTGCTTGTCGGTCTCTGAGCTGGGCAGAGCATTGGGCAGACAGGGTAGAGGTGCTGTGAAGCAAAGTCGGGAGGCATCGCTGGAAAGACCCAGCACCATGGAACAGCTGAAGGGGCTTAGCTTTCATGTACCCTCACAGATCACTTGCACCAATAGCTGAACACAGGTGAAGTTAGTGAAGGACTTGGCAGATTCCCTCAGAAAACATTTGAGAGAGTTAACAAGTTTAGGATAATGTCTTTTTCTTTAAGGATACAATTTTCATGACAAAGAGTCTGCCCTTTTCTCTCCAAAGTTACTCCAGTCTTTCTTACATTAACAACCTTAACATTACATTCACTGAAAAAGGAAATTTCATCTGCTTCCCAGACCAAATCTACTTGCTGTCCTGACCGTGGCCTGT
This sequence comes from Chloebia gouldiae, assembly GCA_003676055.1. Lineage (NCBI taxonomy): Eukaryota > Metazoa > Chordata > Aves > Passeriformes > Passeridae > Chloebia > Chloebia gouldiae. The sequence goes on along the minus strand of QUSF01000003.1, from coordinate 26,216,656 downwards.
TGAGGTTACCGGGGGAAACTGGGATACATAAATGCTTTTCTCTAGAAATTCCCTGCAAAGACCCTTTTGCTCAGAATCTTTACATCTTTGGGATTGTCTGCGACATGGGACTATTCCCCAGAGATTAATGCTTAGAATTTTATTGCCCTTGACATCTGACTGGGTTGGGCTTCAAGTCCATTTTCACAGGACAATATCATCTATGAAATATTTTTGCCTTCTTTGTGGTTTTTTTGTTTGGTTGGTTTTTAATAGCAGGAAACAGATCAATGTGTACAAAAGGTATTATGAGGAAATCTTTTGAGTTGTTAATGGCTCTACTTTCTCCTCTGAAGAGCATTAGCTGCAGTTCATGTATTACAGGTAATAGCACCCATAAACAGCCCTATTCAGTGCTCACATTAATAGTACTAAGGACTTTTCAATATAGTCTTTTTCAAAGATTTTTTTGGGAGTCTTAATTAATATGGTATCTTATACTCTCAGAATTAATATTTTGGAATATTCCACTAACATAAGAGCCTGGGATCTAGTAATAAGAGCCTCAGAAATTAATTTCTCAGCTCTCTGCTTATATGAGGGTTTTTCTGTTGTGTGTTTTGAGTTTTTGGTTGTTGTTTTTTTTGTGGGTTTTTTTGTTTGGTTTTTGGTTTTTTTTTTCCTCATGTTGTTGGTTTGGTTTGGTTTTATATCAGAGGCTGTTCTGCTTGGAAAGGAGGTAGCAGCTGAGAGCAGGTGCCTCTGCATCAGAAACCCCAGATCAAAGTCCACTGCATTTTGCTAAGCTGCCAGGCTGAGAACCGGAGTATCTGCAATACAGCGCTGAGCCCTCTCCTCCTCCCCCTCTTCCAGAAGAGGGGACAACAGTGCACTGTCTTTTGTTTTTTTCTGCTACAAGAGCAGCAGTATCTTGGAGAGCAGCAGGATGGATAGCTAGGGGCAGTAGCATTTTAAAATTGTGGGATTACCCAGATCTGTCCCTTGTCCCCCAGCTTTCATGACTGTATAGGTAGGTAAAGTTAACTTCAGTCTTCAGGAGGTTGAAATACTGGTTTCCTCCCTGAACCAATTTAATTTCTGTGGGAAGGAAATATCTCTGCCATCTTCTTATGTAATAGTCTGAAAATGTCTATGAAGTATCTTGTTAACATTTTCCGAAAGAACTTTTTTTTTTTTTTGTGTGTGAAAATGCCACAACACACATCAAGAAAGGGTAAATAAACTTCAAGAAGTCAACCATACATCAGGCTCTCCAAAGCTGTAGTAGTACTTACTCTAGCAATATATCATATCTTTAATACAGCTGTATTGTCCTTATTACATAGTTTCATTGTGCTGACCTCAAAAAATACTCAGTGTACCTTGAAATTTTGTTCGCTTTAAATGAGCTTTTAAATGAGTTACAGGAAGGTAACCCTGAGGCAGGGTTACAATCAAGCTTTTGGATCTGGTAAGCTATAACTCTGCGTCTTTGTCTTTGCTCTTAAAAAGCTCTGTGGGCACATATGCCCATATAAATGCTTTTTAGTTGTGTGGTAGAAAGGAAATTACAGCCACTGGCTGGATTTGGGGGGTGAGGTGATTTGGTAGTTTTTGAGTATCTATGACTGGCTTTGTTTCAGAAGGAATGTCTATGTGTGTTACTTTCCACAGTTACTTTCCAAGTAACCAGGTAGAGAATTGGTGTCCAGAATAGCTTTTTTCCTATGTAATTTACAGTAGATGCTATGGTATTTCCTTGCTGCTGCCCAAAAAAGGAAAGGCTTGAAGAGATTTCACCATTTTCTTTTTAGCTTCCTTCAGTGAGGACCCAGCTGATCTATCTGAGGATGGTTTAAGCCAATTCCTCACTCACCCATGGTATTTTAGTGATCAATCTGCTCATCAGTACAGTGGCACTTGGTAGATGCTCAGGTACAGAGTGTTGAGTATTTTATATGTACTGCAAAGGGCTTTCTGTGGTGGCTTTCAGGCAAAATCTTGCATGGGCAGTGGCATATGGCTACCCCACCTCAACAGAGGCAGAGAGATTTTTTGCAGAGGCACCAGCTCCTCAGAGCTTGAGACATTGCTGAAATCTTCAGCTTAGGCTGATTCCTGGTCAGCCAGGGTGAGTCTGCCCTGGAAGACCTGGTGAGGAACTCCCTGTGTATGTAGAGGACCAGAGGGAGCAGGATCCCAGCACGCTTGAGTGAGGAAACACAGAGATGGGAAAAAGTCTGTCAGGGGCAATCTGGCTCTACCAAGCGGCTACTCCAGAGTTGATTAGTACAGGAAGAAGGAGGTTATATGACCGATACAGTAAATCACAAAGATAATTATTTGAATGACATGCTGCAGGAGAATCATAAGAAATTATGGAAAGTAATAAACTCTGTAAACAGCAGTGATTTTTTAAGACCCTGGTGCTTGTGGGAGTGCTTCAGGAAAAGGAAGAGAGAAAGTAAAACACAGAAAGGGATGATAATATTAGATGAGAACAACAGGAGTCAAACCATAAGCTGCATTAAGGGACTTGGAAGATTGCAGTGTTTTAGATAAAAGGAAGGGACAAAGATAAGTGCAGAGTCAGTATACTGAGATAAGAGCAAGAGAGAAAAGGTAATTGGAGGCAGTGCACTTTGTGTTCAGTGGGCCAAATGTGTTAGGCTCAGAGCTGCAACGGGGATGTGTATGGGCCTGGTAGCATATCCCCAAGGACAGGAATATCAGTTCTGACTTTGGAGTGATTGTTGATTATTTAGTAAAATAATCTGCACAGTGTTTGGTAGTTAAAAAAAAAGATACTGGAATATGCAGTGTTTGGGGCTGCAAATGTAATGTCTTTTTAATCCCACTATACTAAAAAAAAACCCCCAAAAAAATCCACAAACACAAAAGAAGACATAATACCTTTCAGGATGATGGGGCAAATTGTGGGTTGGTATAACTCAGCTTGGTTTCCTTGAAGTCAGCTATGTAGCTTTATGTTAACAGAGACTATAGCCTGTGTTTGGTAATGTGTCTGCCTGTCTAGCATAGTATATACACAGGACTTTACTTGTTACATTATTCAGAAAGATATACCAATGATCAAGACCCGGGGCATAGCATGAGGCCAACAATAAAACATGAAATTAAACAAAAGTATATGTCTTCTGAATTCTACTGATGTAGACAAGTCATTCCACTTTTGTCTAAAGCTCTCTGAGTGAGCTCTATACACACCTCTAATCCTTGTAATTAACTTTTCTGACCAATGCTGGCAGACTCTGTGTGCTGGAGTCTCTGCTCCTGGTGGCTCAGCACTAGTCTCTACAAAGGTACCTGGGATCTGTAGGGTCAGGCTGCCTGCCCAGCTTGTCACAAAGACCAATGTGACTGTTTACAAATCTTAAGGTCTGCACTAAGCTTCCAGCCATTCTCTGTATTAGCAAAAATCAGGTTTATTGCAGACTTAGCCAGAAAGGCTAGACCAGCAAAGGAATATACCTTTGGCTACAGATGACTTGGACATACCTGGACATGAGTATTTGAAATGAAGGCACAAATTTTTATTGCTACAAGTCAGTTCTGTTTATGGCATTTTGTTTGGGTCCTCTAACTGAACTGAAAAGGAGGTAACACAACTAACTTAAAATAGTTTGGATTTTTTACACTAAATTGCAAAGACCTATGCATGATTACAAAGCTGCTGACATTGGGGTTGGAAAAGAGAAAAAGAGGAAAAGAGGAAAAGAGAAATATTGCTGCATTTATGTTTAGCTGGGAACTGTATGTCTTCCAACAAAGAAGAAATGAAAAAAATCAAGAATAAAATTTGACCAATTAGTGAGTAATACTCATTTTATATCCCTACCACTAACACCTAACTTTTCACTTCACTTTTCATGAAGGGTTGAAGCAGGGCTAAGAATTTATAACCCCCAAAAGTAAGGAGAAACATCCTTATAAATGTCTTTGAATTCTCATATTGCCTCTAAATTTATCAATTCCATATTCCATAATGCTCTGAGTTCCAGTCTCAACAGACAACATTAAGCAGTACGTATTGTAATTTCATCAGACTTGGTCTCTCCCTTAAAACCTTAGGTGACTTTATGCATTTATATCAATTTTATCAACAGAGCAGTGCATCTGACTCTGAAAGCAGATGTGGATCCAAGACCAAATTTCTCATGACAAGAAGGTTTGGATTTTGATGGGATGCTTATGACAAACACAGACAGAAAGAGACCAAAATCTCTCACGTAAAATAATGCAAAAAACTCTGGAAATACTGTGTATGTGATGTCTTCAGTTAGTAATATTTTTGGAAGACTAAAGGCAGTTTTATTTGGCTGATTTGTGTTACTTTGGGGTGACCATGTGCATAAACTATAACGGGAAGTCAGTATTTCTGAAAATTTATATAAGAGGATTTAGCCAGAGAAGTGTGACCCGCTGACTCATTGTCCCAAAATGGTATCAGTCTAAAATATCATTGCAAGTGTGAGCTGAATTCTCATACAAGGCCTAAATGGGACAGACGGTAGCTTCATACATTAGGAGGGCAGGCTGTTGTAGCTGTATCCAGTAGAGAAGAGCAAGGAAAGAATCATAAAACTCCTTTTTAATCACAGGATAAAAAAGATTAAAACTTTCAGTCTTGGTACAAATTGACAACTACAAGCTGTTAACTGTAATTCATGAGAAACAAAAATTAGCTTAGAATGGCTTGCTAAGAGACCTGTGATTCCAGGAGAGCAGATGAGTTCAGCTTCTGTTGGACTGCACACCTAGGACATGTAAGTAACTCAAGCCAATGAATTTTTGCGCAACATGAAATGTCTCAAGTTTGCTTATAAAAAATCTGGAGTTTTCAACAGGATGTGCTAAAGAAAACATCACCCTGTAAGAAAATGAACCTTTATATTGATCAGAGAAAAAAAATTTGAATCAATTCATGGACGGTAACATTACTGTTAAAGAAAATGCCCTTGGAAGAGCCTATATACATAACAAAAAAGGACACCAAGAAAAGCAAGCCTCTCCAGTACCTCAGGTTTTAAATGTTTAGACAGGTATAGGGTAGCTTCCTTTTCTCATGACCCTGCTTTTGAAGGAAAAATAAGCTTCCACTTTAAAATTCAGTAGCCACCAATATTTCTACTCTTTTCCTTTATTGTTGTTGAAAGGTAAAATTCAGATTTAAAGCCAGAGCCTCTAACCCACTCTACTGAATACAGCTGTTGCTATGTCATAATTATAGAATAATCATAGAACAATAGGGTATAGGGGTTTTATTGACATGGATATGAAGGAGTTGTATTACTGTACCCAAGCTGCTTGTTACTTCCATGCTGTTTGTTTCTGGAGACAGAAGTACGTTTTACAGCTTTTCCCCTGCCCAAATAAAGAAAGCTTTTATAGCAACAATCCCAAGCAATTTTTTCCCCTGAACCTCATATGCTAAAAAAAAAGAGAAGAGAACAAAAAGGAAGGAGAAAGAGAAAGCTATTCGTCAACTGTTTAAAAAATCTTAAATAGTGACACAGGTTTCTTAATTTTTCTGCTTATAAAGTTAATGACTGCAATGGAAAGTCTTAACTCCTGACAAAGGATTTTGAAAGTGAGGTCAAAATAGAGCGTCTTAGAGAAGTAGCAGAGATGCGTTAGCTAATATTTATGTGGTCACACACATATTCAAACTGCTTCTTTCAACAAAAGTTGTTGATTATTTCAGATGTTTATAAGATAGAAATTGGTGTTTCCTATTTTGCCTAAACTTCAGATTTTGTGAGAAAAGAAGGAAAACTTTATCAGAAAATAAAAGAAAGGAGGGCTAACTTTTTTAGACTGGTGGAATATGAGATTGCCCAATGGAGCACGAAAAAGGAAGTTAAAAATGAATGGGTAATTACAGTTGACATATAGCTTTGTGATTTACTACATGGATACTATTCATGTACATAGACTCTATAGGCACTTTATATAATAGCCATGTAATTAATATATACATTATTAATATATAAGTGCTTCTATTAAGGAATGTCATTAATGATTCTGCCATCCTGAAGCTGTAAGATACAACTTAGTGTGATCCCCATAAGGTATTTATTCTGGTCTGTTAAAATTAAGACAAAAAAGCTGCACTAAATTCTTACCAGTACATAAAATCTTCTAATAAAAGTCTATGACAGTAGCCAGTCTAATTGCCCTGGAAAGGAAACACACAAGCCAATTTTTGGTGAAGTGGGAAGAAAAGATATGGAAGTGGATCAAGGAGGATTTAAAATATACTCAGGCCTTGAAATATAGTCATATCTGTAAGAAAATGCTATAGGAAGGACTTTACTGATATATATTCAAAGTTTAAAAATAGAAAACTTTTTTGTTTTTCTGTGTCCAGTTTCAAAATAACTGTGGAAATTAGAAAGGGACTGAGCAGTTCTGAGAGGAATACTATTTGACTGATTCCCATTACTGGCATAAGACAATCAATTTAGTTTTTGCAAGTTTCTGCATAACAATAGAAAAATGTTCACCTTCCACTGAGAACTGTAAAACAGAATGTCTTTACAAGACTTCAAGAAAAAGAATAATAATCAGTGAGCTGAAGGTTAAGTGTAATAATTACAGCTGGTAGCAGAGAGTTTAGGACTGAAATTTAATCAGCTCTGTCAAAATAAGTTAAAAAGAGGAATATTTAGTCACAATGTTTTAATGTACACAGTTCAGATGTTTTCTCTGAATCTGCCTTGAGGTCTACAGAATTTAGGTCCCTCTGTCCCCACCTGTAAGTGATGTATGCTTTCCTGAATGCATGAACATTCTCTGCACAGGTGAAACTCTGAACTGTGAAGGAACAGGGTTCAAAGGCCAAACAAAATCAGAAGCATCAGGTTTTGTCAACATTTTCTGGCAGCAGAGCTCCAGTCAATGGTTTGGTAAGTTCTCCAGCATTTCCAGTAGTTCTATGAATTTTTCTGTACAGTTTAGTTAAAACAAGGACTCAGAAGTCTATTGAATTCAATAGGGCTGGGCCCTACTCCACCTTATTTTATGGATGAAGGTAATCTTGTATGCCTTATTGGACTTTTTGTGTATGCCTGCTATGAGAAGACTGATTCATTCTGCCTCTGCCCCTTCTTTATACATTTATTCTTGTATAGAGAGTGTGAATTGAGCAAGGTCAAACCAATCAGCACAAATGCAAATGAAGATAAAAACGTAAAGAACTGGGCTGTGGCATCCAGTTGTTTTCTATCTTCTTCATGCAAATGCAAGAGTTTTTCTTCTTCTGTTTTTTAGCAGTAACAGACTACTACATATTTTTGTTTTGTATCTCTGTCAGCACCAGAACACTGCAATCTGCTTTTTCACCTCTTCAGATGAGAAAAATACTTTTTTCTTTTTATTGTATGTATTTCCATTTGCTTAGGTTCTTCTGTTTCATACTCCTTCATTGTGAAATTCCCATTTTCAGGAAACTGAGGCAGACATAACAATGTATTCAGACAGGTTGACATATCTTACCAGGACTACTGTGGCAGAAAAACATTACAAAGGGCAAGTATCTGCAATATTTTGTCTTAGAGTATTAACTATTCTAGCATTGCCCACTAAAATAAGACCACTCATTGCCCACTAAAATAAGACCACTTTACATCTATAGAAGGATATTATGCAGATTAAATGAAACTTATTTGCTGAAACATGGAAGGAACAATATCAAACACAGAGAAAGCATTACACATGTCTGCCTTGTCCTGTTCCTATTTTTGAGGTGACCATCATACTGTAATGGGATGATGTTATTTTTACATTGCCTATTGCCATCAATATATTTGAAAAAACTCTTTTTCTTGTCCTCTGGCTAGCTTGAACTCCAGCTGAGCTTTGGCCACATGAATTTTCTCCCTAGAGTAGAAAGCAGCATCTCTCTATTCTTACTGTGTCACTTGACCTTGTCTCCACTGCACATACACGTTCCTTTTTTGCCCTGTTTCCAAATGAAGGTCCCTGTTCAGCCAAGCCAGCCTTTTGCCTCGTCTGCTTGGCTTCTGACATTTGGGAATTGCCTGCTCTGGTGCCCTTAGGAGGTGATGTTTAAAATGAGGCCAGCACGGATGGACCCCAGCAACTTCAAAAAACAAGGGCCAATCCCTGATTTCTGCAGGAATGCTGTCAGCAGAGGCATCTCCTGCTAACCAGGACCCATGATGGCAGCTCCACTCAACTGAAAAGTATGGAAGAAAGTTGGAGATTTTGGAGGCCTTGTAATCTCAATATGAGAAAAGATCAATCAAAATGCTTGTATATCAACTACAATCTGGACTTACTAGGAGGTTTTTCTATCCTCTTCCAATTCCATCTGTGCCCAAGGTATTTTGTATTTTCAAAGGAATGATGGAGCAATAGTGAAAAACTAACATTTTTACCACCATTCCCTGACTCACAAACCAGGATCTGTCTCGTCTCCATATTCTGTATTCATCAGGGAGGATGGTTCTTTGTTTTTCATTGTTACTTTTAATAAATTAACTAAGTAGCTAATAATAACAGGGCTAAAGATCTATTCTGCCATCCATCCAAATCACAGTGACCTTTCTTTGAACATGAGCTATCAAAAGTACTTCATGAGCATGACTCATATGAGGTCTCAAAAATTGTTTGCTTTTGTGCCTAATGCCAGAACTTAAACTCTGTTCTCCCAAGGCTGAAAGGCTAATGTGCTAATTCACAGTGTCTTGCAGCTGCCTATTTGGTCGAGTTTTCTGTTCTTCTCACAGAATGTTAATTTCCATGAAAGGGATTTTGATTTGACTGGGCTTGTTTGGACAAGATTTTATGGGATTTGGTTTGAGTCGTGATGTTTGATGTCTCATTACATAAAGAAATACAGCACAAGAACAGAAAATACTGTTGAATTTTTTACTGCACAAGCCTTTTTGTATTGAATGTGTGTGCAGGTATGTTGTCCTGGGCTGGTGGAGTATTTACTGTGTCTAACACTTAGCAACATTATGTTAAGCCAGAGCTCTTTATCACTCTGGTTTTTGTGGTGCATATTTTCAAGGGATATGTATCAGAAGATAAAACTGATTGAACTAGGTGATAGGCAGTAGGAACCAGATAGTTCCACTTATCAGGCCCTGGGTTCATAGGGATCTGGGGAAAGTATTTGACTGCCAGAAAGTCATTGCAGAAGTCCTAGGATTTTCACAGCTATGTGTTAGAGGTGTGACAAATGCACAACAACCCCAATGAGACAAAGCAAAGTTAAAGCAATTTGTTGATGTGGACCTGATCAAGGCATACAGATCTTGAAGATGTTAATTTCCACCAGTTGCCTTGTAATTAGAGCTAATATCATTGATTAATAATAGAAGAAAGGTGAAAGAACCTGTAGATTGTAATGATTGAGATTCCTTTTGTGTTCTGGCCTCTCAAGCATGCAAGAATCAAAATGTAGAGCAAAAACTTCCATCAAGAAACAGTGATGTAGCTAAAGTAGAGGAAAGACAAGTCTCAAGGCAGTAAACAAATTAATCTTCTTTAACTCTAGTGGATGAAATCTAAGTTGAGATCAGTCTTATACAGCCTTGCTGAATTTAAAGCCATCTGCACAGGGGTAACTGATGGCAGCATTTGGCCCTGCAACTCATTTAGAAATACATCTTCATTTGGCACAATCCAACAGAGATGAAACGCAGCAGCACTTTGTGAGCTCTGCTGAGCAAAAAGGTTTAAAGCAGCTGACAAGCACCATAAGATATTGTTGTACCAGTTTGTATTGATTGTGCTGGAGGGCACCTCCTTCTGGAAGAGGATTGATTTTTGTGTGTTTTCACAAAGAGATTTTAATAGTCTTTGTACTTGCTGTCATCGCCAGGACCCACAAGCAAGGCATGCCTGACACCACAGCTTTAAATGATCAGCCATCCAGCTTGCAGTAAGCATCAATTAATATAGTATAAAAACATCTCCAATGCACTTATACCGAAAACCAATTTTTATAAGCTATAAGGTCAAATTTCTGCTATAGCAAAGAAATCAGCATCATCCAGGAATTAAATTAGCTCAGCTTCAGAGAGCGATTAAGAGAAAGAGTACTCAGTTTCTGATTCTTTGTTAAGAAGGTCAAATTCTTTCTTAAACTCATGAAAATGTGAAAGCTGTTAATTGCAATCATTTGAGTCATTGAATAGAAAATTGTTCCTAGAGTTTTTTCTTTTGTTACTTCACTCAGAAATGTAATGCCTCTATAATTTCCTGAGGTAAAAATTCACAGCAAAGAAATTACTAGCTAGATAACTTTTTTAAAATTTGGACAGAAAAAGCACAGAAAAGAGTGTATGGTTTTTGTGCCTAGGTTTTTTGTGTCACAGGCTAGGTCAAATGACTATAGAATTACTAAATCTTTATCATAGATCCTTGATGCTGCTATCAATACAATAGTACTCCATTTGGAAAACTCATGGAGAATCTAACAGAACTGAAACCAGAAATGGAACACACATGTGTACATGTGTACATCTACACAGGTGTAGATTTAAAAAATCATCTTTTCAGTGATGTGATAATTATAGTAACTTTCAACAGGTATGTCAGAAAAGGTTTATTCTCATTTATTGAACTTTTCCATAAGATGAGGAAATCCTTTATAAATCTATGTCCAGTCTGATGCCAGCTCTGCTGCAATGCAGTGAAACATCTGCTCTAGGAGAGCTGAGGCACTGCTGGTTGTAGATGCTCCGAACAGCAAGTGGTTAATTTGTGGTTTCTCCTGACCACAGTAGGTGATGCCCCTTGCTGAGCCAATAGCGACTTCTGGAATTGCTTGACTGCTGCAGGTGCTTAAAAACACGTGTGAATGTGGCACTTGGGGACATGGTTAGTGGTGGACTTGGCAGTATGGGGTTAGTAGTTGAGCTTCACAATGTTAGAGGTCTTCTTCAACCAAAACAATTACGAGAATTCTCTGAATGTCCTCATGGGGCATGCCACGAAGTACTGAGCCCTGCATCCGAGATGCCACTCCAGATGTCGCATTCTCTTCTTTCTTCCCTCCCACATGCATAATTCTCATCTTCTTTCTTCATGTCTGTTACTAAGGATATTGAAGAGAAACTGAGGTTTTGCCAGAAAGCCAACAGGTAGTGCTATCTTTGCTTTCTGGTTTGGCTTTTAGAAGCAGCACTGACAATGCACATGCCTAAAATAGTTGCCCAAAATCAGTGAAAATATTCTGTGCCTCTTTGGTTTTGTTTTGTCTTAGTGTTTATAAAAATCTTCTGAATTTTCAGGAGATTGTATCTGTGTTGCAACCATTAGAATGCAAATTACAGATAAAGACCAAATCAACATGGAGGTAAGTAAAACTAATAGGACTGTTTCCACCAACATCTATAGTAGGTTGATCAGAATTAATAAGATTTCTGAATAAAAACTTTACTGTATATTCATGTAGTATTTTGTAAAGTAGGGTCTGAAATCTGTTTTTTACTGCTGCTGCACTAAAAATAGCGGTGATGTAATGTACTTTAGAAATACTGACCTTCACTGTGGAACCTAGAGTTGTAGCTTTTGACTTTTTCTAGTTTGTAGCTGCAGTTTGTCACAACTCTACCTGCATATTTGGACAAAGAAAGCTCAAATGCTTGAGTGTTAGGAAAAGTAAAGAGCAAAGAAATGAGATGATGGAAAATGTTGGATGGTTCTTAGGAAATAAAGATAGCTTGTATTCAAAATAAGTGAAGAAAACCTTCTTTTAGCAGCTCATTTGTCTAGAACATAGATGTGAGAGTGGACAGAAAAAATGTGTTTCATTTTAATGAAACACGAATATGGAATATTTCAAGATAAATCATACTCTGGTTGTTATCAGAACCATCAACACTGTTTTTTGTGGAACAAATATGCAAACAAAGAAAAGAAAACAAAGAAAAGATTTTACAATACTGATCAGAAAAAATAGGGTAAAGAGTAGAGAAAATGTGGAAGACAGACAAAGAGAGAATGAGTAACATGACTTTGTGAATCAGCAAGTATTGGCAGTGCTCCTTGAACTCTTAACCAGCTGGGAAAAGTTGGCTCTGACTGTAAGCTTAGATACAGAGTATTTATATTCTTCAGTATAACAGAATAAAAAAGACAATACATTAACTAATTGTTTGAAGATGAAGGAAATGATAAGATTTACTAATATACATGTAAAATTCTTTCTATGCTGTATGTTGTATATTATATATTTTACATCTTGTACACAGGGAACAGCTGCTATCTCCGTCAAAACTATGAATCTTAATTTCTAATATAAGATGGTCGTAGGTTTTCAATTATAGTGTAGCTTTCATCTTTTCTTCAGCAGCATTTTTGGGGAAATGGAAGGATCAATTCATTAGAAAGAGACTAGATGAACAGTAGAAGAGTCTTGACATGACAGGGTTTTTCCCACGCAAATCCAGCAGAAGAACATTCTTCCTTAGAGTTAACTTTGAAAGACTGTTTTTGGGGTTTTATTTGCTTTTGGGTTTTTTTTGTTTTTTTTTTTTTTTTTTGGGGGGGGGGTATTTTTTTGGTTGGTTTTTTTGGTTTTTTTTTTTTTTTTGTGTATGTTTGTGTCTGTGACACAGCCTAAGTTTTTAAAAGAAAAGTACTAGGTGAGAACATTTCGGGATAAAAGTAATGAGATCCAAGGCACTTTACCTAATTAAAATAATGGATCTTAAAAAGCATCTTAAGATGTTCATCTGCACAATTCTGTCATTCAAAGAGCATAGGAACCTGGTCACAGATGCTTGTAAATATCATTTATTAGAGGCAGAAAAATACTGTAGATTCTTTATCTCACTCAGCTCTCTGCTATGTAACTATTTCATACAATATTCATTGTACTGTTTTAAAAATATCACTGTTTAACTTCTAAGTCTGCCTTTAAAAAAATGTTGAGTAACTGACATAATATTCTTATGCAAATATAATGCTTTTTTCTTAGAATTAGCATGGTATAGATGAGAGAAAGGTAATGACTTATGATTGTATAGTTGATACTGCATAGACTTTAACAGCTGCTGTTGCATGTACGAGATAGTTGTCAAATATTTTCTTATGCAGTCATCAAAGATTTCATGTGATCCTCTACATAGTCAAAGAAATTCCTGGCTATTTCTTTCTAGTCCCTCTGCACCATTAGAGATACATCTGCATTCTGCTTTTAGAACCTTGAAAAGATCTCTCTATGTATCAGCGGATATATTTCTCAGACAAGGGAGGTAGAGTGATGATAATTACAGGTCAACCACCTGTGAAAAAATGAGAAACAAATGAGCCCACGGGCTCCATTCTTAACCTAGAAACATGGGCATGTGTGACGAGTTTTCTGCGTTCCTTGTCAATTTAACTTTGTTGCACAATGTTGTCAAAGATGAAGTATGTTTTCATACCTAACAGTGGAATTAGTTTCTAGATTATATATTTTTACCTTGGTATGGAGATTACAGATGGGTGACTTTTCTTTAATGTTTATCAGGGGAAAGTATGCTTGAAATTTGTTGTCAAATATTTGTCATCTGCACTAGAGACAATGACCAAACCTCAGTGCTATATGTCTAGAGATCTCTCTGTTCATTCAGATCTTTACCTGATCTACTTTACAAGGATGGCCATTTTTTGTCCTCAAGTTGTCTGTCCTCAAAATTGGAGTAATTGCATTGATTTAACATCCCCAAATATTACTGTTAAGTGTAAAGAATTGTTCATGCAACCTGCTGCAAACATTAGTCTTTTTCAGAAATGGCAACAGGGATGTTGAGAGAAGAACACCTAAGTTCATTCAGGAAGTACTGAAAACTCAATAGATTTAATTAAACTGTTGACTGATTTTTGGAGTGTGGTTGCTGACATCCACAGGTACATATATAACCACAAGGGAAAGGTGGAGGACTAGCAAGGAAGGGGTGAACAGAAAAATGTGTGTACTTCTCTAGGCATTACAAAGTCAGAAGCAAAGTGAAAAGGACATGAAGTGGAGGGAAAGTAAAGAAAAGAAGGAAAGGATCATTCTGTGACTTGAGCCACATGAAGAATTAGGGTCATTGAAGAAGGAATAGAGTTTAGGGGGAATATCTAGAAAAGACTTAGAATGGAGAGAAGAGAACTGGAGAGTCATAAATGAAAAAGAGGCAGATGTATCTGAATGAGAACTCCATATTATTAAGTTCCTCCTGAACAATCTGGCCTTGAATCAGATTGTACACGGAAGTACTTACCTACTGCAAGACGATGTGATCTGGTCATGAAAAAGCAGATAAGGTTCTAGACTGGATCAAGGAAGTTATGACCATCAGACACTGAAACCCATCAGTCCCATTGCTGCTTTGTGCTGTGTTGATTATCTACTTCCCTAAGGACTTGTAGTTGTGATGAGTACACAGACAGGATTACCCAAGCAGGGCCTGTTTATTCTAGACTGGTCCCAGGACTAGAGAGTCTGTTATGTACCAAAAGATTTGTATGAGTACAGTAGTTACAGGAAAAGGGACTACTGTTAGTACCTATGAATACGTTCTGTGGTTCTAGGCAGCAACTACTTCCTCACATGTCTCCTTGGTTCCCCTTCCTTGGTTCCTAGCTCAGGTCACATGTGGCCCATCCTGTTTAGGATGTTGATGCAATAAGTGACATTTCTAGGTGGTCCATTCACCACCCTTCTGTGGAATTGAAAAAAGTGCCATAATGTGACTCATTTAATGTTAGGAGGCTTTATTGCCACAGATTTTACTAACAACTTCCATATGTGCATACATTTATTTGTACAAAGGCTAAATAGGGAGTAGGAAAATGTTGTTATTGGTAGAGGATTGCAGCACTTGTACATCTTGTACAGTATTTCAGGGGAGTCATTCGTGGTGGAATCCAGTCACTAAAATACTGCTGAAAGCTACTTGAGAGGAAAATCTGATAAAATTATAGGAGTTCAAATAGTATTTTAAAAAGGGAAATGTTGAGATTCTGAAAGTTATTAGAAGTTATTTCTAGCTAAATGAGATGGATTTGGTCTCAAAAATATGTATTTGGAGAGCAAAAAAGCCAACAATATTAATCTACTGGTTTATTGTACTTTGAATAACTGCAGAGCACTCCTGGAAAACAAAACAAAACAAAACAAAACAAAACAAAACAAAACAAAAAAAAAACAAACAAACAAACAAAAAAACCCAAACCCAAACCAAACCAAAAAAAAAAATCCACAAAAAAAAAATCCACAAAAAAAATGAGGTTATGTTTAAATGGACCATGGGAACTAATTTGTAACTGAAACACTGATGATTTTTTTATGCTTATTAGCTTCTATCATTTAGGAGAGAGATTAAGCTTTCTACAGAACCCATAAACATTTAGTTTGTTGTAACTACAGATTTTAATGGTTCAAAAACAGGCTTATCCATCTGTTGGAGACCAGCAAAACAAATACCTTGAGTTACCTGTATAAGCTGCTTTCTCTGTACATGTAGTTCTAAATAAGCATGGCATGATAATACTGATCATTTTTTAGACAGGATGTCAAGTTTAGGGTAAATGATGCTAAAAAATATTGTAAAATGGTCCCTAGCCTCTGTCAGTGCAATAAAATGATCACAGCAGGTTTTTTTCTCATCAAAACAGATGGCTTTAATGATTTTTCAAGCCATGCTTAATTCATCTGCAAACAACAGAGATTGATTTCCAAATGTGTACTGAAAGAGAGAGATGTTACTGTTCATAAATGCTCTGTAAGTTTGTTTTGCCCCATCATTAGTGGCAAATGGTGTTTACTTAAGGTAAATTATTTTTTGTTAACTGCCTTGGAGTTAGTGTTGCAGTTGCAATAAATTACCTGTAAAATGAAATGAGCATCACCTGCTTAATGTGGCTAGTACAATAGACCTGATGGAATATACAAAATTATCTATTTTCTTTTGAATTAAAATTGCATTGTAGAAATGACTGCTATAGTTTCCAAATACTTGTTTGTTTTGTATTATAAACCTGAATGTTTTTGGTTTTTTTATTAATTTTCTATTGTGAGTTTGTTATTGTTGTCATATTGTTCTTAACACCAAACCAAACAAAACACATGCCCAATTCACATATGCCTTCATGTTTTAAAAATATCTTTGTTTTTGTATTGTGTCAGAAGTTAGTCAGAGAACAACTGAAGAACTAGTCTGTATAAGATATCTTACAGGAAGGGAAACATTAAAATACACTGAGTAAATGAAAACCATGATTCCAGATTCTTTATGTCTCCAGAGGAGGAAATGCAGTTATTCCTAAGATTATATCATTCCTCCATTTACCTAGTGACTGAAATATGACTGGAGAAAGAAAGTTTGTGTTAAATGGATGTATTTCTGAACATTGAAACTTATGTCTGCTGAGGCTTCCTCACATTAAAAGCCTCGGTTATATTATTATTATTATTATTGCTCCAATTATAATAATATAATAAAATTATTATTGTTGCTTTAGGCCATAAAGAAATGGGAAATTTTCTTTCTTTCTATAGATATATAACAAAACTCTAAAAAAAAAAATTTATTCTCCAGAACAGGCATTTGTCACTTAGAGATGTGAGTAATGCACACATTTAGACCATTGAAGACTTGTTTTCTTTCTAAACTGATCTTAGTTGAAGTTAAAATATGTTTCATGATTTATGATTGATGGCTTGCCAGCTAAACCATTTAAAATGTAGCAAGAACAGACAAAGGTGTTGGGATGACACTGACTATAATAAATAACATGAGATATGTGTTAAGAAAACTGTGAAATTAGATATTGAAGGGCATTGATGCTTGGGGTTGTAGATGTTCTTGATTTCAAACTGGAATTATAAACAAAAGTGGTATTAAATAATTTCAAAGAAAGTTAGATGCTAGTGGTGTTCCTGATATGTGTTTGTTCGTAGTCTAGACCTTCATGCTTAAGCTTCATAAAATATTGAAAAATGTGTGCAATTAATATGAACTGTCCACTTCCTTACTGTGTCATATTTTGTGCTGCTCCCCATCACTCCCATTGAAAGTGTTGTAAAAAGCCTTGGTCCCAACATTGCTCAGGTCAGAAAGGGAAGTTCAGGGCTAGCCTGTACAGAACTTGAGTATGCAGAACAGTCAAGCAGAGGTGAGGACACCTGACTAAATCAGTATCTACACAAAAAAGGATTTGTTGACCACTCTCATTTCAGACCATGACTTTCAGATTTTTCAGTCCTGGTAAGTTCTGTGGTAAGAAATACACAGGGTTTATGTGTCAATATAAAATTTTCATTAGGAAGACAATAGAAAAGATCTCTTCCAAATAATCTTCTTGTTGCACAGTTGGAAAGAATATTTTAAAATCATCCTTATTTTGAAACGTTGCTGATACAACATTATTCATGCTGTCAGTTGTCTGGGAGGAAGATAGCAAGCCCTTACATGCAAAGTTGTGACATTTTTGAGTCACAGCAATTAGTTCAGTTATCTAACACAATACAAGTGAGAAAGAATGGGGCAGAACAGAAATATCCTCAACATGTCTTTCAATTCAGAAGGGAGGTCAGGGTTGGAAACATTGCATTCAAGATGTCAGAGACAGTGTTAGAGAGCATAATTTAGCAGTGACGTTCATGGCTAGTGCCAGGAAAGCAGCTGGCATCCTACAAGAAATACACTTGAATAGAACATAGTTCAAGACACTCAAGACCTTTCTGAGAAGTGAAAACCTAGATGAAAATACAGCCTCAGAGTATAAATGGAGGATCTGTCTAGCACTGTGCTGTTGACATTCTGTTAAAAAAAAATAACCCACAACAAAACCCACAGTTGGAAGGTGGGAGGAGGGGATTGTATCCTGCTAAACTGTGAGTTTCAGTAATAAGGCTTCACTAAGAAAAGTGCAGCATAACTAAATTTAACATACATTCTAGAAGAGCAATCAAATCATATAGCCAGAGTTTCAGTGAATTATTCATGTGAAACCTGATGAGATAAAAGGACTGACATGAGAGAACACCATAAATAACATACTGTAAAAAGACTGAAGACCAAAGACCTAGGCTTTCATCAGCAGATATAAGGCAAAATTCTCTTTTGGAAATGATGGTTCTTCACTCAATCTAGTCAACTTGCATTTTCACAGTTTTTAGCTGGGAAACTGTCAGAAGACAAATTTCCCAGCAGACAAATTTGGTATTGCTAACTTGCTACTAAACTCTAATTCTTGCCAATTCCCTAATTTTCTCAAATTGACATTTTGCTGAACAGGATAATAAATATGGGATCTTGTTGCCATTCCCAGTGAGTGTAAACACCAGAGTGATCTCTCCTATTTGGTCTATAACCCACACAACCCCTTTAACCACTTCTTGTATTTGGCATAGGATCAAGGCCTCCTTGCGTGAGTCACACTGCTTTTCTTCATCTTATCTTCTAGGTTAGAGAGATGTAAAGCACACACTGAAAGACTGAAAATCATTTTTCTGGGAAAAATGAACTTTTTTTTTAATATGTCTCTGCTGCAAAAAATTAATGTAAGTAAAGCAGCACTTTAAAAATAGTGATAATCCACTGCTGCAATGGACTTCATGTCAGTAGTATAAGTGTTGCATTTACTAAAAGTCCATTTCTTCCCTTCCATAGCTGTGTTGCTCTTACCAGGACTTTTTGGTTGTGGTGACTAAGACAGTGTGTTTTTCAAGTTGTTGGTTTTTTTTTCCCTGACCTTTGCAAGAACACCTGAGTGACCTTTGTCACCATCTGCCAAACTGCAGCAGCAACAATCTGCTTTATTGGTTCTGATAAAAAAGGACGCCTATGCTAGTGTAGTTCATCCCAAAGCCAACCTGAAGAAGGTTGTGAAATTTCTTTACATTCTAGATGTGTTATGGTGTGGTGTGAATGCTTGATAAGGTGTAAACCACTCTCCTCCTCAAGTATTTGCCTTAGTCAATGTACTTGTGACTACATGTTGGGATGGGATGCGGCATAATCCCTTTTTTCTTTGTAAACAAATACTAATTTACAGGGAATAACAAAGTATCTCTGACTTCAACAGATTCTCTTGGTATAAATAATCAGACCAAGGTGTGTAGTGGCCCGCTGAGTGAGTTTCCACTGATGGGAGTCAACTAGAAACCACAGTGAATTGCAAATTATGTCAGTGTAGTGTAAATGCTGGGTTGTTCTTGTGTTTAAAATTACATATACTTTGCTTTACTACACAAAAGCCAAAATGCCCAGCACTTTGTAAACCCAAAGGACTTACAGCATTTAAACTAGATCTAGTCATACTATTTTCAATTAACATGTTTATTCTGTTGAAAAATGCTGATTTCACACATAAAACAAGGCAGACAATGAAACAAAACTACTTCTATCAATATGTTATAATAACTTATAATCTCATGATAATGATTTATTTTGTTAACTTAAGTAAAATTAATTCCTTTTTAGATAAATTTAATATTAAACAGTAGTTTCTGACTTAGCTTTTTGTGAAAAATTGTTCAAGTAACGCAATTTTACATGGCCTGGGTTATTTAGAGTACTGCCTTTTCTACATTGGAAAGGAGAATTCCACTTATCACAGCATCTTTGGGAATCCAGAAAGAGTGGAACATTATCACATAACTCACATGAATATGTAAGATATATTCAAACCAGATTCACTGTTTCTAAGAAGGAAAAATGTCTTCCAGCTTCACTTCTAATTGGTATAATGAAATTGTTTGATGCTGAAATGGCCAGAAGGAAATTGCTTCATCTTTAGTACTATGATTTTTTTTTTACACTATACTGTGTGAGTAGTTCAGTTTTAAGTTGTCACCCCAATTTGAAACAATGATAAATATTGACATATGGCTATTGCCTATAAAGCACATCCCCACTCCTACCTAGGTCTCAAAAACTTTTATTCCTGGTCTGTCAGAGCTATTGCATCTTAGTGAACATTTTCTAAACCAGCAAAACAGCCTCCCACAGCCCACTTGGATGGCTGTGGTGGGCCAGTGCTTAGTGCACTGCAATGCAGTGGTAAGCCACAATGTCTCAAGAGATACTGGACTCTGGGATGCAAAGCTAGCATTTGTCATTTTAGTCTCCTGTACATTGTGCTGAACATTTCGGCATTTTTGCATTGCACCGAGCAGCTCTGCCTTCCCCAAGGAGAAGGGCCAGAAAGTAACCTTGGTTAATCATTGGATTCATTCTTCGGGCAGCTCTCTCAGCTGATACTTTTCCTTAATCTATGAAGTTATTTCACAGGCTTTCTATTTATAATGCATTTAATGTCCCCTACTGGTGGTTTATTTGTGGAGTATAGTGGTACAAAAATATGTATTAGAAGCAGACGATATTAATCCTAGATGTACTTTCAGTCTCTGAATTTTATTGAGTAATTGCTTCTTTTGCCTGCAGGCACTGATTCATTACAACACAATCCAAAAAACAACTTTGGATTTCAAATAAGTAACTGAGGTCAGAAATTTGGCACAAAACTCTTAAACCAATAGTGGAGGAAATTACTTTATTACAGAGTTAGGCTGATATTTTCAGAGGCAAGAATAACTCCCATTAACATTGTTGGCAATCACGCAGCCTAATCCCAAGCACGTAACTTAGAAAACTTCCCCCTGTGTGGACAAGTGTTCTCAATGAGTTTCTAAATTTATAGAAGACTCAAAAGCCCATAGTCTCTTTGTTTTGTTGTTAGAGTCTGCAGTCAATTCCCAAAGGTAGGACTCCAGCATAGCAACAAGCAGCATTTTTATTAAGCCAACATTCAGCAAAATAACATTGTTTATATGATACATTCTTATTTTTACACATAATTTTCATGATTCCATTTTAGCTCTATTCCCAATAGATGTCTGAAGTACCATTGCTCTAATCTCTACTGACTAAGAAAGCATGCAGTAGATTAGGCAGTGGTAATGGTTACCAAGTGTGGGGCCCCTGCTGTTGAATGCAAATGACAAGCTCATCATGAACTGTTTCTGATGTTCAGCTGTTTTACTTCAGTATTCTCCAAGAAGCAAAGTTGGCAAGGTCTCTGCTCTGAGAACAAAGTGACAACGTAAGAAAAGTCAAGGCCCAAATCACAATTTTCACAGCCCTAAAGATTCCAGGAAAATTACTTCTTTGTTAGTATGATCTGCTTTTAACTTTCAAGGACAGCATGAAAATGGCTTTTAAAATAACAGCAACATCAGCAAGAAGTTGCCATGACCTATAAGCTTGTGTTATAATATCCATCGTCTATAGTTCAACAGTCTGTCTGAAATCTGAATGCAAATCAGGCTTGTGGTACTGCCATGTCTTGGAGATCATGAAGCTGAAGTTCCTTGTGGAACAGTTTTGTTCTTGAGTAATATAAAATTGTAAAAGCTGTTAATGTGGCAGAGAGAAGAAGCTGGAACCAGAATCTAACATCTAGATGTACCCTGAAGAAGTTCCCATTTCTCAAAGAGGTGAGGTATAAATTTCTTTACCTTTTTTTTTTGTATTGGGCTTGCTATTAATTCTATTTGGATAAAATTCAGAGCCTCACACTCCTCATCTTCACAAAGACAGTACTTTCAAGCTGTCTGCAGAGAAATACTGAGTCAGGGAAACTAGCAACTCCTTTGTGCTTCCTATCTTCTGGTTTTGAGGCCCACCTGTGTACATTTGAATATTATATACATAGGTATATTCCAGAGGCTCCTGAAACATTGGGCTGCTTGTTGCTGGCTGTCAGCCTTTGTATTCAATTACCAGGAAGAAATCTTCTTGGGAGGGAAAATGAAAAGAAGAAATAGTAACATTTGCAATGTTATAAATAAATAGGATGCAAAGAAGAGTCTTCTAAATTTCTGCTGGTCCTAGTTGTAGTTCAAGCAATAGAGATTATGTGATCCTTGAATGATGGATATGGCAGTATCTAGCAATGTGGTTCCACTTATTTGCATTTTAGTATGAAGATCAACATTCCAGCATTACCAAGAGTGCTCAGGATCCCAACTTTCTCCAAGGAGGTAGAGAGTGCTGCTCACCCAGTCCTTTGCGGGGGGCTGATAAAACCAGTCCTGAAGCTATGTGTCCACTGTTTGGTTGATGTTTTGGGAAGGAAGAAGTGATGGCTACAAGGAGGTGATGGAACCTGACAGGAGCAGATATAGTATGGACAAGAGAGGCAACCTGGATGGTGACATGTAGCAGGGGTGGAGACCTACAGCCTTTGAATGAGAGTAGTGGTGTGTGGTTACTGTTGTCTGGGTTTGGCCAGGACAACAGAAAGTCTATTTGGTCTTGATAGAGTGAAAGACAAATATTTGAAGTGAGATAATATTTGACTGAGAAAGACAAATAGGGTGTGGATGATGAGTTACGTATGAAAGGAGATAGGAAATCTCTGGAAGTGATGCAGGACAGGTGGGTAGGCCAAGGAAAGTGAACAAAAAAGCAGTCAATAGCTGACAGGATGGAGAGGATAAAATAGTAGAAGGGAGGAGTGCAAGTAGAAATTCTTATAGGTAAAGGAAATGAAAATTCAGGAGTTTCCAGTATTTTTAATGACACTAGGAATAAAAAGGTAATAATTGACTGAGAAAAAAGCCACTGTTGTGACCAATCAAGGTATTGTCCTGCAAATTATCCAATAAGCAGAGAGACATGACTCCAATAATGCTTTTTACTTTTTGTTTGTTAGCTTGTTTGGTCTTTGGGGGAGTTTTTTTTTGTTCCCAGAGAAGCCATTTTGAGAAGAATTTTCACTTTTCTATTCCAAAAAATATAATTTTGTGAAGACTCTGGGAAATACAGATCTGTATTTTGATCCACTCATGCTTACTTTTAGCTGTGTTGTTCAAATGAGGAAGTAATATTTTTATGATGCTATATCTTAATAAAACTTCTGGAACCCTCTCATTGTAAATTCTTTATTATTTTAATTGTACAGGGTACAATCATTAGTACATGTACAGAAGTACCTTAAGAAAGAATTCTGTCAGCAAAGAAAGTCAGTTCTCTAGCACCAAGGTTAGATTAAATATTCGCTACATATCTGTAGCAAGAGCCACTTTAGTGATATTTATGGCTTTTACATTTCAGAGTTACCATGTGTACTAGGAAAGGTGATGCAGAAGGATCAGTCTGGGCTGAATGTGTAGCCTCGCTTGTGGCAATTTCCCAGCTTCTTCCTGAAAAGCCCAGTCCCTTCTGTATTCATCTCAAAGCTGATATGTGCAAATATCTTTGCAGTGGTAATAAATACATTCCTGATAAAAGGGGAAAAAGTAAATTAATTTCCTCTGAAAGATGAGCTTGGTTATGAACAGTTCAGGTTTACACAGTAATTATCTAAATTCTGTTTTTTAATAAAGTTTATTCAAAAGCTCAAGACTCACTCTTTAAGATACTGTCTACCTAGTTTTTCAATGATGCTAGTTAAAGAATGTGTACTGATTCATAAGACACCCCATTAGAATGCCTATATAGAGATATTTAGCTGGAATGAAGCAAGATGCTATGAGCACCACATTTGAAAAAAAAACAGATCAGTGTCAGTCTGGGTAATTTTCACATAATCAGCATGTCTGAGGTTGGACTGGACCTATGGAGGTCATTTGGCTCAAACCCCCGACTCAAGTGGGACCCCTGCCCAGGACTGTGTTCAGACACCTTTTGATTATCTCCAAGAATGAACACTTTTGATTTTCTAGAAGTGACCCATTCCCCTTTGTGTCTGTTACTGAAGGAGCAGGCTGTACACCAACATGCACAATGTCACAAAAACTCACAAGTGGGCTCAAGTGCTTTGGTGTGAGCATGTATTTGCCCCATCCCTCAGAACATTATTTTGGAGTGGTGCACAACTAGCCAAAGTCACAGCTCTGCCTCTCTTCCCCAGCCATTTAAAAGAAAATGATCTTCTCCTGACTCAGCTCCATGAAGTAGCTCAGTGCTAAATCACAGAAATGCCAGCATGGGTGACAAGGAGGGATTGAAACTGTATGGCCAGGGGAGAGATGAGGAGTAGACAGGATTATTGTAGATTGTGTTCAAGTATGACTTAACAGTCACAAATGACATAAGGTGGAGAATTGAAAAAAAGTATTGAAAAATATGAAGTACAATTTATTCCCCTCACTGATGAAGATCTGATTGGTCTCTCAGTCCGAAAAGTGCCTCTGTCATCTAAGTAAGCAAGCAAAATATTAAGATATCAGAATTTTTTAAATAGTCAATTGTAATTGCAGAGTAAGGTAGAACACGGTATAAATAACAATAGTAATCATATTGATATCTAGAGCTTTTCTATTCAAACTTACTATCCTCTTTAGTTGATATCCTTAGGTTTTTGTTGTAAGAGTTTAAGCATTTTTCTTCAAATATCATGGACAAATTGAAGCTAAAGTATCTTTTCTCATTCTCTGTCATGCTCAGCTACAAGAGTCAAACCAAGTGACTGCAGTGACTTCTGAACTAACAAATTATGTTACTAATGTGAGCAAATATTGTAAGAATATAAAATTGGTTAGATTGAAGATATTGTTGAATTTTGTATTTCAGCTGCTTTGGATTTCACCAAGAGAAATTTGGATATCTCTTCTCTAATGCCATGTATATACCAAATTTTTTTTCCTTCCTGTTATTTCTTCATAGAAATATCATTATTCCAACTATATCACTTTTCAATGTAGAGACCTACATGGGCAGTGATTTGTGAAGGATTACTTACAGAGCTTACACTATAATTGTCTGAAGAAAAAAAAAGAGAAAATAAAGCTTACAGTAAGGTAACGTACACTCATCAAATTGATTCTACATGCAGAGTTTCAAGCCTGCTGTGTTTGCACAAAAATATTGTTTCAGTTTCTATATGTCAAAGAAGAATAATCCATCTGCAAACAAGGATTTACTTTAAGCTGTCTTGTATATCAAGATTTCAGCAAAAAAACCCTGATAACTAAAATTTGTAACTTCCACAGTTGTTATTATACTTAAGGGTAAAGAGGCCATTTCAAACCTATGAAACCAATGAAATTTCTTATTATGATTAGCATACTGATAGCACAAGTATGTTTGCACCCCCCCTGTACTAGATACTTTATAAATCCTGAGGCTTAAACATCAAAGCTGTTGTTCACTGTGTGCCTGACCAAGGGGACTAGGTACCACCATGTTCATATAAAGAAAATAGGTAGGATAGCTAAACTAATCTCTCTAGTTACACCACTGTAATCCTCTCAGATACAGCCTCACTGCAGTGAACTGAGACTGGTAGCACATCAGCTGTGCTCAGTTCCCTGTTGCACTGCTCTAGCTGGAGGAAAAACATCACTTTATGCATCATTCCTATAAATATAGGGTCTGTTAGAAATGTTAAAAAAGAGTTTGCAGTAAAGCTGGCACATGTCACTGGAAAGCATGTGCACTATAGAGGCAATCAGGTGGTTTCAAAAGTGAATGCCATAGGAGGAGTGTAAGATTTGGTCTTATCTGTCTATGCAGCACAGTGAAGCACTGATGCAGTGAATGGTGTGCTGTTTGCAGCTCCTTGAGCTCTGTGAGGTTTCACTGTCTTTAAGACTGGTGTAACTTCTGTTCATCTGGTACTGCAATGTACTGAATTTCATTTTCTCCCTGTGGGACAATCAGCCTTTTTTATTTTGGTTTTGCACTTCTTACCAGTATCCAGACACTGTAAGTCTTAGGTAGATCTATCTTAAGCCTCCATAAGCAAAATTAATATTTTCCTCCTTCCTTGGTTGTACCAAGGATGAGGAGCAGGGACTTTACAATATCCAGGACTCTTACTGGAAGGGTTAAAAGTGAAAACTAACAAGACAGGCTCTAAACTTTCTAAGTGACAGGTACCAGCCTGTCTTTCTTGAAACTCATCATAAGCCAAAGAGGCAGTGCAGTCATGCTCTAGTCTGCTGCTGGATATTTATGCCTAGATCTGATCTTCTTTATAGCATCAGAGCTCTGTAATAATAACATAGTTTTTGTATTTCTCAACGGCTTTGGTAATTTTGATATGCCCCTAATATTGCTGACCTTCTTGATCAGATCCTCAAGGGCCACCTCACTTTTAATTCATTGATTAGATGCATTGAACCCAGATGCAAGCTGGACACACAAATAAGTTTGAGGACTGAGTGAATGTTTTCTTTGCTGTGTACTCTCCCCTGGCCTTCTTTTTTAGGTGATTCTTGACTTTCCTTACTTTTATCACTGTGGTAAAGGTTTCAGCCATGTATTTTTCTTCACTATTTGCATATTTCAAACAGACAGCCCTATAGTACTTCAGTGCAAGGCTTGTCCTGGTGAGCTTCAAATTGATCATAAAGAAGTTTTCCTATTGACTTCACTTAGATTTAGGTCAGGTCTAGATGCTGGGATGGGATATATATTTAAGGATACAGAGTTTTGCAAATTACTGTATTTGAGAAATAAGAAAGTAGGGGATGATCCTTTCCAATAGTTACCTGCCTCTTATGAGTGAAGTGTAAGGCACTGTATTTTCTACATGGTGCTGTCCTGGGTACCTGAAAATGCCATCTGGTCTAGGCAGTGTTTTTAGTTTCTGAATATAATTGTTGGTATCACATAGCATAGGCATGTAACAATTTGTCTGGGAACTCTGGATTTCCTTAAAGGAGTGGCCCAGGCTTAAGTCCAGGCACAGAAAGTCAGGGCAAAGGGAGGGAAGAATGGGTAGCAACTGAAGAGAGGCAGGTAACTAATAGCTATAATTCTTTACAGCCATAAGACCCTCTGAAATTTGGAATGAATGTTTAAATATTTCTACAGGTGTTAATGTTGCAAACAGGCATTTGTTGCAGTGAAATGGAAGCAAAAACAATCAAATCAAACAGCTCTCTTGCTTATAAACATTCATATCTTGCTTGGTAGGTCTGAACTTTTGACAACCTAAGTATTAAATTTACTCATTTGAAATCACATGATCCTTTTCCAAAGAATAGGTCAGAGATTGAGAAAAATAAGGAAATAAAGCAGAAAAAAAAAGGGCAGTAAATAAAAAGATTCTTTATTCTATTATATCTCTCTTTACCTCTCTCCTTCTCTCTTTCTGCTTTCTTGCTCCACCACTTGACTATATCATACTGTGTTGCTGGTTGCTGAGGTGCTGCTTCACCTTCTGCAATGTTGCTTGATCTTTGGTTTCCTGTGAAGCACAATGAATCTTACATTAGAGTGTGCAGAGTCAGGTGGTGCACCATCTGTTCCCAAGCTCTGAAAACACTGAGTAACAGAGAGCAACAGAAAGCAACAGCTACACCAGTTTCATCAGAATATTCATATTCACACAGTAACAAAAAAACAGATGACTCTTATTTTCAAGCAGAAAAAAGCATTTAGTTTTCCAAGTTACCTATTAAATCTAACATGTTGGGCTGGTTTTCTTTCATTTTGTTAAAATATGCTTAATACTCATTAATATGGCTCAGTCATAAAATATGTTAACCAATTCATACTGCTTAAGTGATTTGATGTTATGGAGACCATGTGACATAGACTGCAAGTAGTGTGAATTTAACTGTAGTTAAGAACATCTGTGCATGCAGGGACCAAAAGACTGGTGGAAAACTATGGTACCAACATTGTAAGGAGCAAATAGTGAAGAGGATTGGTAATTCCCTAGCCACCAACATATGATAATACTTCTTTCTTTTAGTGTGCACTAACATTCTGTTGAGAAAGCGTTTTGTATCCCTGACTTAGCCTTAGAAATCTCTGTGCTACCCTACTAAATATTGATTATGAATCATAGGCTAGAACTATTTTAATTATATGTTTTCTTAACTGTGGTTTAATCAGACAAAAGAGAAATACCTTGAGTGCCTTAGAATATGCTTATTGGTTGAGAGTAAATCAGTTACAGTCAAAGTTGCTAACAAATATGCCTCTAATTCTTCAAGGTTCCTCTCCATATTAATGCTAGAAGAGCTTAAGTCAGATTTACAGGAGTCCAGAATTGCTTTAAACACTTTGCTAAACATTGTGCTTATTATAGAAGAAACTAAAGAAAGATTTATCACATTTTGAGAAACCATTTAAAAATCTTCATTGATCTTCCTGCACTTTAACTTTCTGACACTCTTGTTTTGAAGCACTATATTACAAGAAGAATATAAATGTTCAAAAATAAAATTGCTTCTGCCAAAAAATGAGGAAGTCGGGGAAGAAAGAAACACTGTTTTGCTTAGCACTGGTACATCACTACTGTCTCTAGTGTCTTCTATCTCAATACACAGCACTGAAAATAAGTTGTATCTCATGGGTAGGGTTGCCTATTCCCAATTGTGCTCATGATTTGTTGAATGATCTTGAGAATTTGCTATGTGCTATAGTTCATCCAGACATGAGTAGAGACAATGATGATTGTATATACAATGATTTTGCATATGCAGGATTTTTGACTCAGAAATGTTCACATATTTTACAACCACCTTACTTATCTTACCTTACTCCATGATTTCCTTGAGGGATTACATATGTCTAGCTGGCAACCACATATAGCATTGTATAATCATATAATGCACAATGTGTTCTAATACTTGTTTTATTTTACGTATATGCTTAAGGATAAAGAGGTGTGTATGTGCTATATGGATTACATATAATGTGTATAAATGTGGCTATACAGATAGACAAATATACAATCCCCCATGATATGCAGTAAGCTTACTGCATGGTTGTAAAACATTTGAAGATATCTGCATCAAAGATATTGTACTAACACAAAGTGAAAAAACCCTCCTACTTTAAAAAAATGCTGAGCCACTCACTGTGGCAAACAGGGCAATGGAGGGAAAAAAGGTAACTCAAAAAGCTGACACAAACATATTTTGTGTCTTGGCAAATGTTGGTTGAAAAATTGATTTTGCATCGTCTGAGTTTGGAATGGTTAATGTTGAGATCAAGCTGCTAGTCTGCAGAGGAACTAAGACTTTTGGCAGATAAGAATAAACACAGCATGTGCAAGTAAAATGCAGGACAAAAAGAGATCCCAAGTCCAGTTAAATTAGTGATAACTTCTGATTTTCAGCCTGGACAGTGCTCAGTGCCCAGCTGGCTCAGCCTTACACTTCATGGCTAATCAGGATGATCAATTAAAATATTTCTCATTGCTTAATGTGCAAGTATGTCCTAGATCAATGAGGCTTAGAGGTCCTATAATAAGATGTCCTAAGCTTTTAACCTTTAATAATTGAGCTGTAAGAGATGCTTCCTCATTCTTCTTGAAGCCTTCAGGAGCATGTGTCAGTTTATTCTTTGCTTGTTAACTGATCATTTGAATGTAAGAGAGTCTGACCCTGTGTTTGCTGCCCTAAACAGCAATATTTCCATTGAACTCAATGGATTTGGGTGCACTGTTGCTGCCTGGGGGTTGGACATCTCTGAAGCAATGTAAACACATGGGTGTTGTGTATGCTGGAAACAAGCAAACAGCCAGCCAGAGATAAGCTGTTAGCAGGGTAGGTTGGCTGGTTCTGCAGCCTGCGCAGCAATGTTTGTGAATATAAAGCATTATGTAGACAATTCCAAGTTACCCCTAAAGAAGGAATTAGGATCACTCCAGCTGCAGCACTGAAATGGGAAGTGGCTGAATCACCAGCCCTGGAGGTGTTTAGATGTATAGATGTGGCACTTGAGGACGTGGTTTGGTGAATGTGGCAGTGCTGGGTTAATAGATTCCATGACCTCAGAGGGCTTTTCCAACCTAAATGATTCTGTTATTCTATCTGCAAGTTTCATCTTGGCTACTTTATTTTGCTCTGAAAAGCAAATGAGGATATCTATCTCCTTTGGCTCTCCTACAGCTATAGCATAACTTTGAAAGATTTACTCCTTCAGAAGCAAGGAATAACAGCCTCTGATATAAAAACAGGCTACTGAGGCAGAGTCTGGTCCATGAATTTGTCCATGCTTCCACTGGAGGTCTGTGTCAGAACTAGAAATCAGAGACAAATAATGCTGTATCAAGATGATTTGAGCCTTAAGATGTATCAAGATGATTTGAGCAAAGAATCCTTGTGTGTTAAGAAATGAACATCAATACCACCCCTCAATCTCCCCAGTCATGCATTTGTTCACCAACAAAATTTCATCCCATTCAGCTGGGACCAAGGTCTGGATTGAGCCTCTTTGTACTCTTTTTAGATATGAGCTGGATTTCTTGAACAATGCAGTGATTGCTGGAAGAGGTAATGTTTTCCAAGAGCTAGTCTCACAAACAATCAATTTAAGGTTAACTAATCTGATTATTACCTTTTTCTCTCAAAATGAGGGTAGAAGGTGTGTGTGAATCTGTAAGTGCAAAAGGTAGAAAAGAGTTTATTCTTAAGTTCCCTCAAGGTGCTGTGGGATGTCAGCTTCTGTTCAGGAACTCCTGGGGTTGATCATGTCAGCAATTGCTATGGACTGATCTGAACTCTGGTGCAGATGTGTCTGGAGTGGGACTATGTGCAAGTGAAGGCAGCAGTGAATACATTCTCTGGGAAGAGAATGGACAGAGTAGGGAGGGGTAGCAGAGATGGTGTGAGATTGGACTGATGCATATATCTCTTTGGATTTAAAACTTTAACCACATAATCTTTTTCTATGTTGATTTTCAAAATTTCATTATGTACTGCAATAGAAGCTTAAATTAAAATTTATGCTGACCCATTGACTTGAATAGGTGATGGCTCTGAATTTCAGGGAGCTGAATTTGCCTGTGTTCACATTTCCGTCAATTACAATGACAGCAGTTTTAATTTAGAATAATATTATCTGGTACATATTTATCTTTCTGTGCCAAATAAGATCTCCATGGAGAACCTGAAAGATTTTGACATAATTAGTAGAGACAATTTCCAAAATGCCAGAAGTGAGTAAGTTGCAGGCAATCCCCTCTTGAATTTACCTGCCAATTGTTTTTCTAAAATGTGTTATGATTCCCATTTGTTTAATATTTATGAAAAACTACAAAGTACTTTCCAGTAACTATGTTCTGCAGTAATCACATTTTTACTATTATAACTGTTTATGACTTAATTAATTAATTTTCATTAATAATCTAAATAATGTTTGCATTTATTAATTCTTAAGTATATTAATGAATTAAAGGCAATTTATTAAAGAAAGTGGAAGTGAAATATTTTGAGGCCCAACTGCCTCTCAGATTTATTGTAAAAATCTTGCAATGATAGATGCAACCTGAAATTATCCCACAGATGAAAAGCTATCCTGCAACAGATTTCAGAGGGCTGCCTACACAAGATGCCAGCAATCTCTACCATCATGGACCAGGCTCTAAGCCCCAGCTGAAATTTCACCAGACTGGACATGTTGTGCCTGAAATGTCAAAATGTTACTGAATCATCATTCAAACTAGGGCTAGGATCAATCCTGCTCAATAAGAGATTTCTGAATGCAGCAATTCATTTTATGACCTATGCATTAATAACTACTTTAATTCAAATATAGGCTAACAACTGGCTTCTCACTGACAAGAATAGTAGAAACAGTTTTGCTCCTTTTGGCCACATGAAGTCAAAAGTCCAATATCACCCTCATTTTTTGGAAGGTAAAATCACACCAATTGTTCATTCTACTATAAATTACCCCTTAAAAAAATTAACCTAATTTTGTGCTCTACCACATATGCTTAAGGAGCATAGTGTATCTATTCTTGAATCTATAGATTCAAGTTCAGTCGTGAATATATATCAAAGGTTTTATACACAGTTGACAAAAATCCTTTTCTGTCAAGATATATTTCCTTTATCCAAAGCTAATAACTAGTTTCATTTGCATCAGCTGCAGACAGTATGTGCAAAGCTGACACTGAGATTTTGCCTTTTTTGACTGAAATGAGGCAGGTGAAAGGAAAGAGGAAAAAAACTCCAACAGCTGATTTTAGAAAAATTCTAATTTGATGGTGTTCATTTTGCTGAAAAAATTCTTGCTCCATTTTAACACAGTTGATCTTCCTTTTTGACATGCCATATAATCTTCTGAGAAGACAGAGCATGTCTTGAGATTGTTACTGTGGTATAAAAAACATAATACTGCTTTGTTGGGGTTGAGTTAGAGCAGCAACATGCAAAATGGTGTCAATGCCTAGTAACCCCTCAGCCAGGTCTATTCTTATGCCTTCACATGTGGGTGGTAGATTACCCACCAGCAAGAAGTCTCCTCTATGAAGGTAACATGTCTTGATGTTTTAAGTGCCTATAGGTAAGCTGAACCTGAATCTAGACTGATTATTTTTAGTGCTTTTTTTTATTTGGATAGTAAATGTGGGGTTTTTCCCCCCTCCTAACATTAAAATATTCAGATGTCTGTCAGCCCTTGTATAGTGATGTTTGAAAAATAAATAATTTTCACTGTACTTGTTGGATTTATTTCAAAAGTTTAGGAATTTGACTATCACTTGTAGCCCTCTTAGAAATAAGAATTCTGCTGGATTTGAAAGAAGACAAGGGAATTTTTTTTTTTATTATTTGATAAATGCTACCAAAATGTTTTAGATTAAGGTAAATCTGATAATTGTGTAACATAAACATTTTCTTGAACATGAGTGTAATTTGGACTTCAAAGAAAGACTCTCTTTTCCTCTATTCCTACCAGCAGCTGAACGGAATCTAATATAGTTATCTAGAGAAATGACAGGCCCTTTACATTTAGGACCCATGGAAAAACAAAAGGAAAAATATTGAAAAAGCTCTTCAACTTGACAGTGGTTCTGTGAATTGACACTGGTTTTCAGGTTTTGACGCCTCTGTACATGATGACCACCACCACTAAAAGAAAACACCCTTCTTCCCAAACACAGGTAAAATAATACCATTTTTCTACTTGTCCTCCTGTGGCGTGCTATACCTTACAGGTCTGTAAGAAAGTACATTTCTATGTGAAAAACAGGTTAAAACAGATGTGAGGATGGAAGCCTCCTCTGGAATTTACATTATGGGGTACAAACTCACCCAGAATCCTAGGAAAGGGCAATACATACCAAAAGTTAATAGTGTCTGAGAAAACAGTGCTGGATTTTTAAGAAGTAGTGTATTATTATGGGTCAATACTCCCTAAATTCATAAGCTTTTAACAGCTCCACTTGTGCTGCTTTATTCTGCCCAATGATGTATCTTTTGTTCGTTGTAGACTATCTTTAATTGGAAAATTGTTTAATAAATCCTCGCATTTTATCTCATCAAAGACAGACATAGCGTGTGTAAATATTCATTACCACTTCATGTTTAAAACCACTTTGATAAATTAACTTCATAACCTTTAGAGAACAGGAAGAGACAGGAAGCCTGGATGTAACTGAGACAATGCATAAAAAAAATGGAATAAAAAAAAGTAACTCAACAAAGTCATTTGAAAAATGTGTTTAGAAAGATTTTGATTGTGTCTATTAGCCAGAAGGAGATTCACATGAGCTCTCTTAGAGTAGCTCTCTCAGAGTAGAAGATGAATTATCTTCTTGAGCTGCCAATCTCACTCTTCTATCTGTAGATGTAGCTTCAGGTACTGGCTTAATATAACTTTAAGGTCACTGTGAATTTAAATCTTGTGGATATTTAGTAACTACTGTAGGATGTCTTAGTCCAAGTTTTACAACTTGGACTAAGTCTGGTCTCATGTAAAATGCTGTTACAATAATTTCTTTACTTTCTTTCTTCAATCCTTTAAAGGATCAAACTTTTCCTTCTTCTGTATCTTTTCCACAATTTTTCTGAAAGGTCTGAACTGCTTGCCTTCACCATTAAGTTTCTCCAGGCCCTATCTCCACCATCTGTATCCCTCCTATTCACACCTGAGTCTGCACTATTCACTGGTTTATCTTCAGCCACGTCTGCACTTCCTCTCCCTGTGCTCTTCATGCTGGGAAAAAGCTTCCTTTTACTATATATACAGCTAGTTTATCATGCTCTTTTCATTCCCTCCTTAAAACCTTCTTCTTTGGGACCATAAATTTTAGAGAACAGCTGACAGCAATTATGATGTGAATGTGCTTTGACCCCTATCAATCTTAGTGACCAATTGCCTCATTTTTCCCTTGTATTTCCCCATATGTCTGTATCTGTTGCCTCTTATCATACCATCTCCATAATATTTATGGAGCTAGCTGCATAATAGAAAGAAAATATCTGAAATGCTTTAAATGAAATGACTATATCATGAGCAGTCTCCTGTACAGTATAGATGTATTCTTAAATTGCAGTCTTGCTGAAGCAGAGCCTGCTTTTTTGGCAGGAGTAGCATAATTTCAGCTTGTAAATAAGTCTCCTAAGTACCAGGGCAATGCAAATAATTACCAGTAATGCCAAAAAAAAAAAAAAATCCTGTAACCAGACAAGCTGATTAGCAGCTGAAGCAAAAGTAGAGGTCTTGTCTGCATGAAGTGTTAACAAACAAGCAAGTAAAATATCCTATATCACTTTGTACCAGCCCTCTTCAAGGTTTGCTTGTGCTAATGCTTAACAGCATATGCACTTCATGCAATTTCTTCTGCTTTAATTAGAGATCTGTGAGGAGTGAATTCTCTAGAGATAAAACTTCTGCTTATCCTATCCACTAATTATCTGCTTTTTATTTGAAAAAATATTTGATATTAGAATCTACTGTTCTTGAGTAGGAAAAAAGTTACTGTGACCTTTGATGTGACATAATGCATAACGAATGAATTTAGAGAATATGATGAAATGTAGTTAGACCAGCCTTTGCAGAAGGTAATATACATCACATAAAAAGAATTATATGAAGAATCTTGAGAGATTGCTACCTTTTTTGCATTTTTCTCCACAGTACTACTGGGTCATTCAGGTTTGACTATTTCTATAGGAAATATATTTACAGGGGTTCTTGCTGGAGAGCAGGACAGCAGGACAATGCGCCTTCCTCTTGTGAGGAAGGCAAAACAAATTGGCAGTAGAAATCACGGCCAGTCACCACTTCCTAGCTGCAGTCAGACCTGTCTGTTGAGTGCTGGCCCCAGAAGCTGTGATGGCTTTTCACCAGCCACATGCTGCTCAGGGGAGCAGGAGGAAGGAGACACACCTCGGGCTCGGTGGCTGGAGCAGCTCTTGGAACTGCTAATTTGATGCCCCCTCAGGCTGAAGAGAGCAGGGTCCCCCTTCACTATCCTCAGGGAGTGCTTCTAACCACCGAGCTATTACATATGGCTTCTCCTTTGGATTTATTTTTGAAATAAAACAATGAGTTCCGCACAAAGAGCAATTGATAAAGCTTCCTTCAGGAGAGCATTTGGGACTGAAGGTCCCAAGTGGAAAAGGAATATCTGTCTGCTCACGGCTCAGATCAGAAAATCAGAATTCCAGAGGAGAGAGAAAGGATTGCAGGCATGATTGACATTTCCTATTAGCTAGACATAAGAGATTCCCAGCACCTTAGGAAGCTTCCCTTTGCTATTTGATTTCATTAAGGATATGTTTTGGTGGTGCCTAATTTTTCATGTAAATGACTCTAAGAGGTTAGGTATCTAGCTCAGCTCTTGGGACTCCAGCTGAGGGGTCAGAGGTGCCTGGCATGGACAATAGTGGGAATAGTTGCAAGAAGCTCATGCCCTGGGTCATACTCTCCATCTTCACTTTGATTTATTAATTACCTTAGAGCTGATAAATTATGACTCTTTTCAAAGGGCTCAGGGAGAGGACATTGAGATACAGGGAAATTTTAACTTTGTTACCAGACGATGTCAGGCTGCTCTCACCCTGATAACTGAACCCTTTACATGGCAGCCACTGACTTCATAAATTTTGGACCTCTCCTTAATGTACGGCACTTTTGTAAACCAGGCAGAGGACCACAATTGAAATTTCGTATGTAAGAAATCTCCAGTCAAAGGCCTTACACCAGTTTTAGGTCAGTTTGACTTCTTGGACTTCTGAAGTGTTACTCCTGATACCTACTTATCAGATGAGATCACCACCAGGCCCACAATACTGCAGATTGTTCAGTGTACTAGCCTCACCTCTTTGCATTCCAGTCTTTACAATAATGTTATTGTATTTATGAGGAAGACAGAAAAAATACTGTAAAAGTGGTGAATAATGAATGTTTTCCTTTAGATAAAGTATATATATTTAAAGCAAAACAGACTTGGTCACTTGAATAAATTCCACAATACTTTCACATAAGTAGGAGGATTGACTACAAATTCCAAGTGGATTTTATTCCTCACTCTTTCCATATAAATGATCTTGCCCTTGGAAGTTAGATTTGCTTTTGCCTGCACTGGGAACCAGGCAGGTTTTCTAGAAGCCCCCAGAAGCCAGACAGTTTTCAGGGATGTTAGTATGCATCACTGGCACATACAGAAATCCTAGCTCTCAATGAATGAGAACAGTTAATGACATTTGTACAGACAAGGCTACTTTGTCTGATAAAACATAGATACCTAAATTCAAGAGAGGGAGTCAGAGAGTCTACTTTCCATCACTGCCTATCTCTGATGGACAGAATGAAAACAGATAAGTGGGACAGCTAATCTTTATCTCATTGATTAAGAATGCTGGCACGGTGTATGTGAGATCTGGGTTTTGATCTGTGTTCTCTGGACTATTTATGCCTCATTACATTCAATGGTCTAGGTGAAAAACAAACAAAGAGAAAAACGAGACCAGACTGTGAGAAAAGGCTCTTGACTTCTGCTCAGATAGGCACCATTAGAGACCACCAAGGACCACTGCTCCCTTTCAGAGCCAAACTGCAGCTTCTGAAAGGCTGCCTGCCCCCAGCAAGGTAGCACCCACTGAGGTGTCTTCTGTGCTGCATGGAGTCTTCCTTCTAGAAATGAAGTTTTACACCTGAACCTCTCAAAAGCTACCAAGGGATTTGAAACACAATTTCACTGATTTATAGGCATGACTGTTTACAAAAACATAGTCTGTGCAATGACAATCAGACATTTCAGTAATTTTGTATTAGCCAGATGGGCAATTCTGAGGGCTGCTGTAACTCAGCTGGCCATGGTCTCTTGTTTTTGAAAGCTTCAGAAATTAAATTTTGAGCCATAGCCTTACACCTAGGTCTTGGTTTCCTACTGAGTGTGAATCATGCCCTGCCTTGTAAACAAGTCTGCATTTCTTCAGAAATGACAGGGAGATGGACATCATAGAATTGTACAACGGTTTGGGTTGGAAGGAGCCTTAAAGATCATCTAGTTCCAGCCCCACTGCCATGGGTAGAGGCACCTTCCACTGGACCAGATGGTTTAGAACCCCGTCTAGCCTGGCCTTGAACATTTCCAAGGAAGGGGTGTCAACAACTTCTCTGGACAACTCATTCTAGCGCCTCATTACCCACCCAGGAAAGAATTTCTTCCACATATCCAATCTAAATCTACCTGCTTTCAGAGTAGAGCATGCCTGTGTGCTCTCCTGAGGTGAGTGGAACATCTTCTTAGCCAGTGAGATGCCTATCTATATTTTATTTGTCATTGTGGCTTTGAGTATTGCTTGTTCAGCCCGAGAGTACCTCCACATTTCAGGTGGAGTCTAGAAAGCTAAGCTCTGGAATAACATTTTGTCATGCTCCTGGGGGAGGTGTAGCCTAAGACAGGTTTAGGTGAACTTATTGTCTCCATTTTACTTGCAGTTTGAGCCAGATTGCCTTAAGCTACATAAAGATATCTCTGTATCAGTCAGATGTGGTTGTGGCACAATGTGCTTACTTGTGGAATCCTCCACAGATTTAACTGTCATACAAGGCAGATAAGATGTATAATGAATGACTGTTTTTTTGTAAAAATATTTCTGAAAAAATTCGAACTTCACACTCTCCTTTTTGATTCCACTCTTACAAAAAACATTTTGAAAGACAATTAGAACTTTGAGAAGCAGAAAAATGTAACAAAATCATGACAGACAAAAAATGCTGATTCTTTGATATACATGATTAAAAATCCTCTAATGTAGAAAATTAACTCTACTGTAGCCAAAAAACAGCACAAGCATCATGTCAGTTATCATGCTGCTGGCAGTGGTTGGTAGGAATACATCTAAATATCTTTTTTTCTTTCTCTGAGACACTACCATTCATGGGTGTCTGTTCATGCATAATGTGATAGCCCTGGGGTCACATACTACAGAACCTAGTATGAAAATGTCATGTGCTTAACTGAAGGTTGTATGATATTACCTTTAATGAGAAAAAAAAAAAAAGGAAATTAGCTCGGGACACAAATATACTAATTAATTTAATGCTGACAATGCCTTCTACTATTCTGTCACTCTCCTAGCTGTTTTAAATCTTTGGAGGACTGTCTAGCAGAAAAGAAGATGTCCAGTTCTGGGGAAGGATGGAGGGCAGATTATTCTCACAGAAAATGAAGCATGTTGACTGTTATGCTGCTTAACATAGGAAGTTGATTTACATGTTTCTTAAGCAGATGTAAAAGAGATATGGTATAACTTAGTTTAACACATGAAGTAGTAATAACAGTTTTGTCTGTGAAATAAAGAAAACTCCTTTATCATTGCTAAAATTTCAAGTTTTACACTCTCAGCTTAAAAATGGTTTTATTAGCTTTCTTTTAGTCACCAATGACAGCAGAAAAGGCCTGATTCATTCAATCCAGGCATTCTTCCCAAAACAGTAAAATAAAGCCATGAACAGAAAACTGAAGCAAGGATGAATCTGTCTATTTATGGAGAACATGCCATGGTCATATTTGAAAATTGTCCCTCCTAACTCAGAAGCTTCAGGTTCCTTTTTATTCTGTAAAGTAAGTTCCATTCCGAATGGCCTTCTAGGTGTGAGGTCTGCCTTTCTAGTAGTTTTCAAAGTGTTTTACAAAAGGGTATTTAATATATTACCTTTACTCTTTTCACTTCAGCAGGATGTTGTCCTCCACAACCTTGTTGAGGGCACTGAAGAAAGACTGTCATAACTTCTCCCATTTTTCCAGACTCTGCCTTAACTTGTAACAAGAAGGTCCAGCCATATGAATTTATATTCCTCTCCTTTTCTTTCTCAAAACATAGGAGGGCACAGAGATGTGTGTCACTTACTGTCCCAAGAAGACACATTAGAATGAGTCATCTTCTCTGTTGGCTTATTGTAAGTAACAAAACAATTATTTGCAAGGGCATGGGAAGATATTAAAGAAAAGAGAAGAAAACAACTCAAGCTGTGTATTGAACCAGTGCTGCTACTTTTAAAAACATAATTGAAATGATAATTTTATTTATTTAAATATTAATTAATATTCATCACTTTTTGAAAGACCGTGAACAAATCATTGATATGATACAATGTAGTGGTACTTCTAACTATGCTTTTTATTTTTATATGCAAAAAATTTTTATATGCTTTTTATTTTTATATGCAAAAATTATTGCATAGTTAGCACTACTAAAACTAAGTTCCAGACTGAGCTCTTCAATTGTAAGTCTGAAATACAAAGACCTAAGTAAATGATATAGTAAAAGCTTTTTAGTTTGCATTTGTTAATCTGCCCATTGCTTGTTTTGTGTGTTAATTGCATAATTAACACACAAAAAGAATTCTCTTCTGAGCATCTCAAGGAATGATTTGATGTTTCAGTGTTGTTGTATGGTTTCAATCATTAGTTAGTTTTTTAATTAGTGACTTTGTTAGTTTTAGAAGACCATCTAGCATGGGGTAGCATTCTAATTATTATGTGGTGGTAAACAACATATTACTATTTTACTGTATCAAATTATATCACTATATATGGTTATAAATTATATGTACATTTATATATGTAATATTCTTATAAACAATAGTTGTACTCGGAATGTTAATTATTTCGTTATGTAATTGTTTCTTGGTTTTTTAAATATAATTAGTTCCCTGTCATTGAATGCAGGCAGAATGTACTCAGAAACTTCTTCTCCTTCCCTGTGGATCCCTATGCAGCTTTTAATAATCAAGTTGTTTAACCATAGAGATGAATGTAGGTGCTAATGGCAATTAGTTTCTATTTATTCTTCTTTTCCTGAGAAATATGGGAGGCCACAAAGGTACCGTGTTCCTACTGCTGTAAGCAGACACAGTAGGATGAGCAGCAGATGTAGGTAGCCGGCGGGATACAAGTCAGCAGTGTGTCCAGGTGGCCAAAAAGACCAATTGGCATTTTGGTCTGTATCAAGAATAGTGTGGCCAGCAGGACTAGGGAAGTGATTGTGCCTCTGTACTCAGCACTGGTGAGGCTGCATCTCAAGTTCTGTGATCAGTTTTGGGTGTCTCACTTCAGAAAGGACGGTGAGGTGCTGCAGTGTGTCCAGAGAAAGGCACTGGAGCTGGTGGAGGATCGAGAAAACCTCTTGTGTGAGGAAGGGCTGAGGGAGCTGGGGTTATTTAGTCTGGAGAAAATAAGGCTATGGGGTGACCTTATAGCTCTCTAAAACTCGGTGAAAGGAGGTTGTAGCCAAGTGGGGTTGATCTCTTCTGCCATGTCTCAAGTGAAAGGATGACAGGAAATGTTGCACCAGGGGAAGTAAAGATTAGATTTTAGAAAAAATATTCTCTGAAAGCATGGTTAGACACTGGAATAAGTTGTCCAGGGCGGTGTTGGAGTGTTGCAGTCTGTGGTGGTGGCAGATGCAACCTTCCCCAAGAGCATCTTGTGTCAATGGGTAGGAGCTGTGAGGGCACCAGCGCACTCACACTCACACACACACACAGACACACACACAGACACAGACAGACAGACAGACACACACACACACACACACAGACACACACAGAGCAGCTCAGCAGTGAAGACACAGGAGGGTTCAGGCATGGAGTTCCAATGTTGCTTATTTCAGGCAATGCTTAAAGGGTCCAGGGGCCAAAAGCGAAAACAAAGGAGAGTCTAGGGTATAAATACAGGGAAAGAGGGGGCAGGGGAGAGCATCAGGGATCCAATGGTCTGAGGGCTCAGGGGTGGGAATAATAGGGAATGCCAGAGTGGATGGGCGGGGTTACACAAACCAATGGGATTACATGGAGCTGAGAATTTACTAGAACTTGAACATGTAAGGGTAAAAGGGGTAGGGAAGGAGCCAATGAGGAGGACAGAACTGGGACAAATTAGCATAGTGCTGCAGAGCACCATGGGGCAATCTTCTTTCCTCACCCTGAGCTCTGAGGAATGCCTAGAGTTTAAGGTGTGTCTCTCCAGGGAATTGCTGTTTCTTTCTCCCCAGCAGATTCACAGGCCTCCACACTGGAGTCACTATGTCTGGAAGACATCAAGAAGTGTCTGGATGGGGTACTTAGAGATATTGTTTTGGGGTGATTATAACAGCACTGGGTTGAAGGTTAGACTAGATGACCTCTTCCAAACCTTTATGATTCTGTGATTCTGAGTCCTACCTAGCTGTTATTGGTAACTTGAGGATATAGGAGAAATTTTGAAAATTAAGATGAGAACAACATTAACATGTTAGAACAACATTAGATAATCTTCTGAATCCTCAGGGGTAGCTTTGAGAATGCTGCCATGAAATTTTGGTAGTTTTCTGATGATACAAACACAAGGACTGATTTACCTATGTAAGATGTGATTTGCGTACTGTTATAAAACCTGATTATTGTTGGCTTTAATCAAGAATATACTTCTTCTGAATCTAAAATATTTTGATAATTTTCGTTAACAGAGCTTCCTCCAGGGAACAGATCCAAGGAGTTCAGATATTGGAAGTGGACTTGAGTCCTTTATTTGATTTCAGCTGATGATGTTAATGATTATTTTTAATAACTCCAATAATTTCAAGTGAGGTAAAGTCTGAAATTTAAGTAAGTCTGGATCTTCCACATCAATTGCTCACTTATTCATTATAATCAGTCTCTCTTTTTTCTCATGAACTAGTAGGGTAGTGAAAAAGTTTCATAGTTATTCTTCCTGATGGTATAATAAAGCTAATTTTAAAATATCATATGATGATTATACATTTGATAAAATTATATAGGTGGTTTTGTTCACTCTGCAGAAAAAAAAGGGCTTTTCAATATGCCTACTTAAAGTTGATGACAACAGACATATCTATTCAATGTGGACAACAGTCTG
Organism: Chloebia gouldiae; assembly: GCA_003676055.1. Classification (NCBI taxonomy): domain Eukaryota; kingdom Metazoa; phylum Chordata; class Aves; order Passeriformes; family Passeridae; genus Chloebia; species Chloebia gouldiae. The sequence continues at coordinate 26,174,623 of QUSF01000003.1, read as the reverse complement.
CATTTCCAATAAGAGTGAAATTTGGAAGCACAAACAGAATATTCAATGACATAAGGAAGAAATTTGATGAATAGCAGTGCATCTTGTGATGTAGTTCCAAATTCATAAGGCCAAAGAACATCAATAAGTCTGAGTGGTCATCATTTCTCTAGAGAAGCAGATGCTCCTGGCCTGCTCTTAGTTTATGCCTTGTGCTAGAGACGCCATTGACAGACAATGGCAGTCTTACTTCCTACCACATTTTACACTAAAAAGAGGTTGTTATAAGACAATTCTGTCTAAATGCCTTGAGCCTCCATACTACTTGTGAAGAATTTTTACAATTTTGGTAGAAGAGAGTCAAGAAAGCATGCCTACTGTTATCAGTAACTTTCTAAATGTGATTGAAAAAAGGATCTTGAACAAGTCCATTCTGTTATGTCAGCAAGGTGCTTTTTTCCACTTCTGAATCAAAATTAGACTCCATTGGTTCCAGGATGGGGAAGGCTCTTCAAGGGCTCCATTGCAAATTTCATGCCAAATACTCTAGTGCTCTTAGGGATCTATTGAGCTCAAATTATATGCTAGTCTCTATGGATCTGGCTTTTGTACCTAGATGAGCCATTCAGCTGGGGTACAATATAGGGCAAAAATGCATCTTTGTTGAAACAAGAAGGTGTCTCCCTGGCTGGGCTATCTGTGTGCATGTATGCATACATGCATTCTGCCTTCTCTCAGTGATCCAGCAACCAGAGAACTGCAGCAGAAATGCTGATCCCAAATGGCTATAGACAACGTGACTTAATTAAAAAAAAATTAATCTTCTCCTTCAGTTAGCTTAATGATGGTATATTCCTTTAACCATTGGCACAGGAGCTCAGCACAGACACTCTCATTCCCACATAGTTGGATGGGGGGCTGACCTATTGTACTCAAACGTGATGCACATACTGATTCTCAGCGTGCCAACACTCATGACCATCTGCTAGGGTGGCACTGTGCCCACCACAAAGGTGGGATGCCATTCTCAAGAGGCCTAGGTGCCAATTGCTTCTAGGTTGAGAGTTTAGACAATACAAAAAGTGGCACTTTCTTTGTGGGTGTTCTTCCTGATGCCTCAAACTAGCTCAAATATTGTTTGCCTGCGTCAGGCAAAATTTTGCTAATTCCGCCTGATAGCATGTATCACCAGAAATATGGTCTTTGAAGTGATTCACAGACAAAATTCCAGACATAAAAAAAATCTTTAAAATGTTGCTAGGCAGAGTCAGAAACCATAAGATAGAAACTCCCCCAAAGTTGTGCTGAAAACACAGAAGCTAAGCAACAAGCATCTGGAGGAGTGGGGGGGACCTGACACACCCACTGCTGGGACATGGAGCTTCATACAGCTGTGTCTCTCCCTTCTCAGCGCTCCTTGCTTTATTTTGGAAAATGCAGCTTCTTTCAAATCAAAGTGGTTGCACACAAAGCTCAATATGCAATCAGTCAGATTTTCAAAAAGATTCTGTGTGTACCAAAACAAATATCATATTTCCAGGGGAAATGAAAAAGAACAGGGATGGGGGAGGAATAGGATTCTCAGATCCTTTAAGCTTGTTTCACCTTTTTCTTTTGGCTTAGTAAGCTTTTAAGGATAGAAAATTTCAGTTTACTAAAATTTTTGGACACTGAAATTCTTCTGAATCATTCTAGAAAAAAACACCATGCTCTGATACTGATGTCTGGATATTGATAAATCTGCATCAGAAATACCCTTTGGTGGAAAATATGTGGGTGATGGTAGTGGAAAATTATACAGGTTAAGGCCCTGCTGGAGGCATCACAACTGAACATGTTAAGGGTCACTGCAGAAGAAAAGTTAGGGAAGTCAGCACTTGTAAAAGTGAGGGGAGGAAGAGTTAGATGAATCTTGTTGCTGAGCTTGATGTATTTAACAAATCCACCATTCTTCAATTCACCATCCAGATCATTGCCTTATCCATTTCAGTGTTATTGGATTTAAGTCCCCAAAGCATGTCAGGTGTATTTGACTACTCAGTCAGTCATTCCACAGAGAACCAGTGATTTTGAAGGGTTATGCACTGATTTGCAATGAAGTTTTGTCAAATGTGTATGTTATACTTTTCATTATGAAGGCAAGAAATGCTGTGATTCTTAATGGCTGAGCATTTCAAGTGAGGATTTAGTTTGCACATAGACACTCACAAGTCTGTACATATTTATTTTCCAGTAGGTAATGCAAGAAAAAAAAGACCTTGTTTCTATGGTACAGGTTTTAGAATAAATGCTGAAAATTTGCATATTAACAGAACAACATTCTTAAAACTTCAGTACCTTAAACATTCACTCAAACCTACACCAGAACACAAAAGCAGAGCCCCAAATGGCTCACGTGTTAAACTATACTGGTTACAACTACAGTAAAGATGCTGAGGGATCACTCATTCCCATATAAAAGTCTTTACTCATGTCATAGAAAAGGAGAACATGTCTCACATATCTACACTAGCAGGGAAAAATATGAAAATATTTTGTATTTTTCTGGGAACTTAAATCTCTTTAGAAAGTTTCCAAAACAAGTCTAGATTTCTTTTCACTCTGTCTTCTATTCTTTCCATTTTTGGACTTTGAAAATTATTAGATGTTTATGGAGTGGTTGCCATGATCAGACATTAACACACTATTGATATGGAGTTAACAGGATGAAGTGGCTTGTGTTTTACAAAGGTAGTACTAATATTCCTTTCTGGCCAGCAAACTTCATGAATTTGGTTTTCTTGCAAAGATTTTTGTCTCCTCAGAATTTTATAAAATAAAATAACTGAAAAAATAAACAAGATTGAAAAGAAACTGCTTGCATCTCAGACCTGTTTCTGCAGCATATCTTGGCCATAGCATGATCAAAATATGGAATATCTGCACATTAAGCATGCATGCTTAGCTAATTTTACAAATACCTTTGAGGTCATATTTGTTATGTCCGGCTTACATATAATAAGAGGGTTTATTTTCCTCTCTTTCTTCCTCTTTGTTTTCCTGCAAGTCAGAACCCGTGCAACTGGCCTACCCTCTCAATCAGTGGTGTCTGCACAATTAATGGCTAGAAAAGAACCAAGCCCACCAGTAGCTGACAGCTGCTTGAATTTAGGCTAACACCTTTAAGCAGGAATAGAGATAGCAAAGGTAGCTGATGCTGGGATGCCTCCATGGGGAATACAGTAGATCAGCTTGCTCAGTACGTAGTTTCTGTTGTATAAATACAAACTACTGGGCCTGATCCTTTGAAGCACCAAGCTGGCAGCATCTTCAGACCCTGCTGAATGTTCAGGCAAAGTGAAGATAGCTGCGTTATACATAAAATTTCCTTACCATTTTGTGGACTAGGTCAATTATCTTTTAAGTCCTTTCTAGGGACCTAATAAAAGAGTCTTTCACATGTTTAATTACACAGAGAAAGGAAGAAAAATAGACAATGGGCAGAAAGAGCATAAGAATTGATTCATTGTCTGACCACAGTGAAGTAGAATGGCAGGACTGCACTGAAGAGCAGTTGTTTGGGACTGGATGACCTCCAGAAAGTACTCAGACATTACCATGAAATAATTTAACTTTCAATGTCTTCCTCCTTTCCTTTCTTTCTTTACTCTCCTTACCCCCTTACTTCATGAAAGAGTTCTAAAGCTGAAACTTTAAGTATAAATGAACATGGTGTTAGGTGTATATTTTCATTGTACAGATCTCTTCAGCATCTAACAAGAGATGAAGTGAAGACATTAAAGACAACACATTTCCACCTAAAAGGACTAGCCCAAGTCAATGTGCTGTCATTTTAACCTTTCTCATAATCCATTCAAATTAATGGAGTTAATGGAGTTAACTACAATTTCACAGTTTATGAATTTTGAGTTAGGAATTGGAACATTATTTATCTTACAAATGTATATAACATATTCTACAAAGGATACAATAATTTATTTGATACAGAAGAAGTATATTATATATTCCTGTGGGGATTATATACTCTAAGGAAACATGATATTCTAAGAAAGAGAAAAAGAAATATCAGCATCCCTGTCTGAGAGAATGGAAGGAGATTTTCAGCATTTAATGCATGGTCATGCAGAAATATATGGCAGCTGTAGGATTTAAACTAGATCTCCTGACTTTCCATCCAATCCCTCTCTAATTATTCATTTAATCTGAAAAATATGCCAGCAGAAAAGTCCTGTGCTGCATCTGATAGTAGACAGGATATAGAACTTTATACAAGAAGATTCGTTATCATTACTGGCATGCAACATGATTTCAGCAGAGCTGTATTCTGAATTTTCTTTAAAATTCCTTTAAGATGAAAGAGTGACATCCATTACTAACTTACAATAATTTTTTATTGCTTCAAGATTCAAAAGCTGAATACATCAAACTTTAAACCCTTATTTGCAGTAAGGGTTGTTTAGCTTGCCTTTTATTGTGTTGGTTTGGGGTTTTTTTCCCCCCTGTGATAAGAGTCCACAGGAGAATAACTTTAAAAAAATGGTGATCAAGGCCATAACAAAAATATGTATTGTTGTCTTCCTAGATGTTCTTGGCCTTGAATAACTTTGTTAGTCCTCACAAATTTTGGCACAAAATAGTCCTGAATTTATACTGATTAGACTGCCTTTGTTTTGGGCACAAAAAACTAAGAGGTTTGTAATAAATATGGGAAAATATTGTTCTAACAAGAACAGCTGTTCCAAATAATTTATTCTTTATTTAACCAATATGCAATTTTTTTTTCCAGGCAGCTTACTCTTTTAAAACCTTTAATACCCATATTTAAATGCATTTATCTTAAATCCATAGTAAATTGAAGTAATATATGCAAGCACATCTCCCTTTTGGTTTGTACATGAAAACTTAGAAACCACTACATGTTGTTTTGATGAGTAATAGAAATGAGGCATGTACAAAGGATGAAAGTATTTACTATGTATGTGGCTGGATCACCTATTCTCTTTCATGCTTAGTCACATTTACCTTTGTTGTTTCTAGGTCCATTTCACCTTTCTCTTTTTGTTGTATTGCAGTCCTTCCCCGTTTTCCCTGCACTTGGATACAGTTAGGCTAGAGCATGAAGGAATCTTTGAAAGTACCTGTCACTGGTATTTGGAATAGTTGTCAGCCTTCTCTCTTTCCCAGTGAAGAGACAAGATATGGATCATTTTGATGTTGGTGACATTGGCAAGAGTATCCAAAACAGAGCCCTAGATCAGTGCTGCTGATTTGGAATCCAGTAACATTCTCAAAGACACAGAAAAAGGTGCCAAGGACTGTCTGTTTTGTTACTACTTTGCAATGTCAGGTAAGAATGGTTACTCTTCACTCCCCTTTTTCTACTGTGAAGACACCATTCAACTTTTTCTACCGTGAAGACACCATTCTACTTTTCTTTCTTGCATTTCAGTGATAGATAAATACTGCTACACCTCATCTATTGAGCAGCTCCATGTGTTTCACAAAGGAGAGGTAAAAATCCAGAGTGAGTTTTGTGTCTTCTCTACAGCCTACAACACATAAGGAAAAAGTTCTCTGTGAATGGGGTTTGCATGAAGTTAGTATATAAGGCCCTGTTCTCAGGCTTACATTAAAAAAAAATGCACGAGGCATTCCTTGAATGTCTTTTTTGGCCTTGAAGAAGCAAATTCCACAACACTGAATATTGTGGTACTACGATTATGTTACTGTCATTCTGGGTAACATAAAGCCATCCCTTCTCCACACTGGGAGGTTGTACCTGTATCTTGTAAGATACTTTATTTCCAACAAATGATCACTCTTTGCCTATTGTGCTCTAAACCAACTCCACTTTTGCTTTTAGTGAAATCTCCTATCAACCAAATCATCTTCCAATGCTCTATATTTGTGTGGAAAACAAAAGAATATTTTTAGAAGAAAACAATTTTTATAAACCAAAATATATGTAGCTGAAAAAGCTGTGAAAGGACAAAAATGTCTATGAGAAAAAAACTGATTATTAAAATCATAGTTTTTTAAAGCAGTAAACCTGAAGCTGTTGATAAAACAATAAAGAGAAATGTGAACAGAAAGACTCAATGGGAACCAGTGATGAGGAAATTAGCCTAGGATTTGGGAAAGTTGTGCTCAGATTCCTGCTCTGCTACTGAGAGTGGACACAGTGCTGGGTCATTCACTGCCTTTGTGCCATCACTATAGTAGCATGAGACAGGGCAACAGCACTTCCCAGCTTCACAGGAGCATTGCTTGGGTAAATTGAGTTAATTAAATTTGGGTAGATGAAAGACTCTGAGATGTTCAGGTGTCATGGTTATAGAGAAAGAAGAGAAGGAGGGAGAAGGGATGAAAGAGAGAATCCTGTTGGCCATATATTCCAAACAAGCAACAGAAAAGCTCTTTTCCCCTTGTTCTTGAATACATTATCCCAGAGGCACGACCACAATTGGTGATGGGCTCAGCCTTTGCCAGTAGTTGGTCTGTCTTAGAACTAGCTGGTTTAGTTGGGCATGAGGGAAGCTTCTACCAACTTGTCACAGGGGCCTCTCCCTGTATCCTTCCCACTGCCAAAACATTGCCATGCAAACCTATTGCATGTGCAGACCAACTCCTCCAGCTGTGGCTTGGGATGGTATCACAGGAGGGCAGGAAATATAGGAAGAATAATATTGACAGGATATGCAGGCACAACCTCCAGGCACTGTGGCATTGGATGGGAGGGTGTGCAAATGAATTGGCATGGGGCTGAAAATGGGATTTGGACACATACTCAGACCATGTTGCTCCTTATTTATTCTTACTGAAAAATTCAGGACCTCATTTCAATTTTTGCTTTGGGAATTTTTATGGCTAGGTCTGAGATAATTAACAAAGTGAAAATAATACTTATTATAATTGCCATCTATTGTGAAGAAGAAAGGCATTTTCCTTTCATGCCCTCCTGCTCATTAATTTCAACCTTAGCAGCGATGTTTTGCAGAGTTAGTAGTGGTGAGAAGTGCACTGCAGCTCTTTTCTAGAAGCTCTTTCTGGGACCTCAAGTAGCTTTCTGGCCTGTTGAACGCTGCTTTTTCACTATCACCCTGTGAGGCTGGTGGTGGTTGCAGGGCGCTTAGCCCCTGCACAGCTTGTACACAGTGCTCTCTCCTGACCTGAATTGTCTGCTGAAGGACCAGGCACATTTACTGGTCCCGTGCTGAGAAAAGCACAGGAAATTCTTCATCTCCATTCTCAGCATCAATAAAGGGGAGGGCAGACTGGTGGAGGAGGAGGAGAGGAGAGTCGGTTTCCAAAGGGAACAAGGGTTTTGGCCCTCCATCCATGAATTGGTTTGTGCTGGGGCTGTAGATCAGTAGGGCTATAGAAGATTTGAAGGCTGTATGGAGCATTCTGCCTCTATAGCCATGTGGAGACACTTGAATTAATTTTTAGATGAAGGAAACAGAGCATGGGGTATTCAAAGATCATGGTTTTCCAGGTCAGATTTCTAAAGGTTTACATCCAAATCTTTTCTAAGTAAAGAAGTAGAGGAGTTACACCTTGAGTCACTGTTTTGTGCAAAAATTATGGTAGAAAAAATGCCTTCAAATATCATAGGGAATAAATTTCCCTCTTAAGATATGTTCTGGAAAAAAAAAAGCCTATGCTTTACTTCTTGCACTTATTTACAAAACAGAGATTTCTATCTTTTTGGTATTTAAGAGTCTTTAAAACTTATGTATTAAGCCAAAACCATAGAAAACCTGCTTTTTGGATGTTTGAAAGTACTAATAATATCTAAATATGAAATTGCATTATGATTAGCATGAATGAATAGCATATTCTATATTTTATGCCTCTTGCAAACACTGGAAGTGTGTCTATATTTATCTTTGAAAACTAATTAGGCATATGTAGGAAAACTGTTTTTTGGACAATTTTTAATTTTTGTCTGAATTCAGTTTTATGTTCCAAATTTTCCATTATGAATTCGGACCTTGGACTTACTGAAAGTGAATGGAAATTTTTCTTTGGTATTTGCAAGAAGGTCTTGTTATTCCTTTTGTTTTGTGTCTGACTAACTAAAACATGATTTTGCACAGTCTTTTTGTCAGACTTCCCCAGTTTTCTATCTAAACTGATCTGTGCATTCACAGTGAATCTTCATTAAAGATCAAGCCAAGCAGTCTTTAAAAAGTACAGGGCTTCAATGATAGACAGATGGTGGCTTTCATGATGTCAGGAAGTGTCAAATATTATGGTTGGCTGCAGAATGATGGCTACTTTCCAAACAGATTGAGAAACAGACAGAAAGAGCAAGAACACCATTTGTTGTATTTAGATACATTGTGAACAGAAGGAAGCAAGACAGAGCATACTTTTACACATCTTTTTCCCACTCCTTGTGAAAACAGTTTAGGATTTGTTACGTTATATTAGCCCTATCATTATGCAAAAACATGTGAAAGCCAGAAATGCTAAGATAGATATATATATCAATAGATAGATAGATAGCTATAGATATGGATATATATATATATATATATATATATATATTTCCATTCTGACTTTATGTGTATTTCAGTTCTGTGGATAATTTTTTTTACTATTATAAGCAGATAGAAACCTGACATTTCATTTCATGGATTTATTTATTTATCAATTTATTTTAGAAACAAAGCTGTGCTAATCAGATACCTTGCAAAAATATTATAGTATTATTAATAATATTACTGTTATTAACCTATATTTTCTTCTGAGCCCCTGCTTGGGATACTGCTCATTAAACTACTTACATTTAGGCCATTGCTTTGATGTTGAATAGGGGTGAAGTTTGTTCAATATTTGTGTTGTTGCTTCTGGAGTTTTGGTTCTTCAGAATGGGACAATATTGAAATATAATATGAGTCAACAGCTAAATAGCAACTTTTATATAAAAATACTGTAAGACAAAGGCCATGAATTGGTCTGTGCCTGGATGAGTGGCTTAAGCTGCACAGAGCCTAAATGACAAGTCAAAGATTGCTTTGGGATGGGACAGATTTTGTGCCTAAGAACTAATTAAGTACTACAATTTTCTACTTGAGTATTTTTGGACCATAGAATTCAGTGTGAAGGATGCTGAAATGCATACCCTTATTATATTGTGGGAGTCTACATCAGGTTAGCATTTTGGTAGAGCAAATTGAATGTTCTTGATGACTGCAATTTTGAAAAGTATGTATGAGTTTTATGTGCCTGGCACAGTTACTGGAGAGTCTGCCCTCATAGCTGTAAGGGAGAGTGGTCAAGTTTCCTTTGTTTATTTAAAATCTTGGTTAGGCTGCTTTAGTGGTAAAGCAAGGAGCTGACCATGGTCAGGAGAAGTAAAGGGGGAGAGAAGGCCTGTAGGAAAGAGACATCTGAGAATCTGGGAGCTAGGACAGCTGCCTCATGTGTGTTTGTGCTTATATTACTTATTTATGAGCTTTTTCATGATGCCATTCACTATCTGTATAATCACTCCTTTCCTCCCCAGTTCTCTCACAGAAAATCTGTTTCTCTAAATTATCAAAATACTTAGAAAATGCATGCTTATATTTATAATAATTAAACCCCTGCAAAAATAAATGACCACATCTTGGAATATTCTTTTATTCTTTTTGCTTGTTCTCCATTCAATAGCTGAATCCATGGAGCCATCCCATGACAATAAATTTACACATCCAAATTATACCAACATTTGCAAACAGCATAGCAATTATGGTCCACAAGGAACCTCCTTAACTAGAATCCTGTTGCTCTGTGGAAAGAAAACAAAAACTGTAGGTTGGAGCTTATTCCTGGCTTGTTAAATTGTGTTTTTTGATTACTAGTGCAAAATGGAGTGATGGGATTTTCCTGTTTTTCTGCATTTGCCAAATTTGCCTATGATTCAGCAGTTCCCTCTTTAAATACTAGAATATTTATTTTTATATTTTTGTTATTTTTGGTATTTTTATGTCTTTTGTAAGGATGTTTTAAGGACTGAAGACCTTTTTTATCTGATTCGTGTTTTGTAAATAAACAGAAATGGCATGAGTAATACCACAAAAATGTCCACAAGAAATCATTAAAGTTCTTAAATGAATTCCCTTTTACCCATAGTCACTCAGATCTATTCAAATTTGCTTCTTGATGAAAGAACAATCAATTGAGACTTACTTTAAGCAGAAAGGCATATAAAGAGCAATAATGCAAATTTTGTTTCCCATGAACATTTATGGATGTCTGATTTTGAGGAGGAGCACACAACGGTGTGCACAGGAAGTAGTGTTCCTCACACTACTTCAGCCAGAGAGAACAAACAGTGTGACCTGATTTACCAATCTTAAATAGATGATGCATCTTGAATTTCAAATATTTGCAATCTGTTTGCAGGGTAAAATTCAGACATATTTATTGAGTATGTTTAAATGAGAAAATCATGATCTGTTGATGGATATTGCATGGGAAGAAAAAGAGGCTAATTTAGTAGAAGAAATTACAGGCAGAGAATTACTCACTCAGCGCTACTGGCAAATAGTAAACGAGTGGCACCAAGGTTTCAATTCAAACACTTAACAAAGAAAGCAACTAATAGCATCTTCCTTTTTCATCTGAAGTACTATAAAGAAGAGGGCTAGCCCTTCTGCCAAATTGCTTTTGCAGAAATGTGACTTCCGCCTTCGTTATTTTTACTCAAATTGCCTTAATTAAGAAACTAAACCTCCAACCCTGACTTTGATCTTGTTTTCAGACTGGATATGTCCAAGTTCATCTTTATGGACTTGCTGATTTTCTGCTGGATTCAGGTCAGAAGTCACAGTCTGCTGCAGAATATTCCTCCAAATGATACATGTCTAAGGGGGAAAAAATCCTTTTGATTTGATATTTTCTTAATATTTTTAAGAAATTGGAAAGTTATGAAACAACCCCCAAGGTTGAGAAATACAGTCCATCCCAAGCTTTTTCTGTTATACAGTAGCATTACACTTCATGGAGCTAAATAGTAATTTCAAAATCTCCTTTTTGTTTGGTTTGGTGGGTTATGTTGCTGGTAGTGGTGGTTTGGTTTTTTGAGTGGTTTGTTTGGGTTTTTTTGTTTCTTTGTTTGTTTGTAGTTAGGTGGTTTGGTTTTTTCAGTCTTCCATACCTGAGAGGTCTCTTTTTTCTGGAGCCCAAAACTCCTTCTTAGGCAGAATTCTACTCTGAACTGATTACTTTTTTCTTTTGAGTCCTTTTCTTAGTAAGATTTCAGGTTCTTACCTTGGTTTCAAAGGGTTAGTAGTGGAATGATTTGCATATGTCACCCATATGCAAATCTGGAATTCCAGATAAATACAATACCATTATATTTATTAATATGAGTAGATTTTTGTTGCGTCCGTCCTGACTGTCCTACCCACTGTTGCTCCTACATCTGGGGAAGGACCCTGATGTTTGGGTTAAGAGTTGGAAGAGAGTTTAAAAGGATGACTTTAGCTCCAGCTGAGGTGAGTCTAGCCACTGTCTGAAAGTGGAACTTCCTATGGGCATTCTTGCTTAAGTTTTGTCCCTTTCTGGGGCATGTGGATTCTCATAGGGCCTCCCCTATCCTGTCTTCTTTGGTTTATTCCATACCCAGAATAGTCTCTTTTCCATGGGCATGAGGAAGGGAATGAAAGATGTTTTATATCTGTAAGTCTCTGCAAGTCCCCATCCTGTCACTTACCTGGGGGGTGTGTGCCTCCATCCATCCTCTGGAACACGTGGAGCAGACTGTGTGCATAAATGTGGGATAGCCTCTCATTACATAACCTGTCCCAGTTACCCACTTTCAAGACAAAGTGGGGTTCAGGGTGTAAAAAAAAGGTCTTAATTTTATGATCAGAAAGCCTAAGACTCCCGTGGTTTATGACCAGAAGGCCATCAGAACCCAGTTCTGGATATCATATATCTAAATAAATTCGTTTTCTTTTGGACCTTTGGTGTTCTCCTGTATATCAGCAAGGTCCTCTAATCCTATAGCATCCAAAATAGCTGTACATAGCATGACATTACAGAACAGGCTTAGGTACACGTGGAATCTCATGCTTGGGCCACTCATGTATTTCCCTAGTCACTGAGTTCAGTCATTCTGTGAAAGTAGCTCCATGTACCAAATAAAGGTACTCCTACCTTAGGCCTCTTCCTGTCCTGTTGTCCTGTAAAAAAAAAAATTGTATTGCTTTAAGAGAGTATAAATATATTTTTTTAAAAAATTAAAAAGGTGAAATTGCCTTGTAAAGTAGCCAAAAATGGGAAGGAGGAGAAAAAAGAGAGTTACAATAAATAAGTGAATTTTAATATTTCATAAGATATTTAATTTTTAATTGCTGTTCTTATAATTCCTAAATTCCTCTTTTTGGTAATTGGCTACACAAATAGAGCATAGCAATAGATAACTTTTGTAAGGTTTTTTGACACTGTCTTGTATATTATTTAGACAAGACATCATAATTTATTTCATTACTAGATGACAGTTTTAAAACTGAGTGATAAATATACTGAGAAAATAGTTGTCATATTTTGTGAAGGTATGTAAAGATTTGGCTCCTCAAAGGTCTGTTTTTGTTAGGAATGTGTTCAGTGTTTTCCTTATTAGCCTGGAAAAAGGACCAGATCCTACTGCTGACCTTTGCTCATGGCACCAGGATGTGTAGCAGTGAGTTTACTGGGGTACAGTGTTACAAACCAAAGCAACCTTGACAAATGGAGAAGCAGCTTGGAATATAAGAAATTAATTAAAACCAACTGCAAAATATTGCCCTTGGGCAAAAATAATCAACTGTGAAAACAGAGCATGAGGAACTTGTTCAGTAACACTTCTGAAAAATATCTGGGAACAGCACACTCAGCACTGGTCAACAATAACCTTTTGAAGAAGGAAAAGAATACACCAGGCTGTATGTTGAGTTGTCCCTGGTATGCAGACTATGTGAAGTGAATTGTCCACCAATTGGAACTGGAACTGGCAGAACTGCAGCTTTACCCATGTGCAGTAGGATTCAAGCTGATAGGGGATTCAAACAAGTCCAGACAAGCTGGTGAGAAAGTGAAAAATAAACTGATTAAAAAAATGGGTTCTTTGGTCTAGGAAAGTCTGGGGAGAAGGAGACCATGTCAAAAATTTTCACACTGATTCAGGAAAGAAAGTTCATCCTTAGGGAAGAAAATAATTTATCCTTAGAGAGGATTGGACCAGAGGTAGGCTTAAACTAGAAATACTTAGTTTAAACAAGTTTTGCAAGTGTCCAGTAAGGACAATAAAGCCACACATGTTTCCTGGGGATGTGGTGGTAGTGGGTTAATTGCCACTCTTTGTGGATGTTGGAGGTATGAGTGCTTCCTGTCCAAGGGAGTGGGATGCAGGCTATGATCTCTAGAGATCCACTCAGACCCTGCTTATTGCTGAGTTGTGATTGCTGTCTTGACTCAGCTTGAACGTACCAAAATATAACTGAATGTTGCAAAATTTTCTTAAAAGCACTATCTGTATAACAGATATTCAAGTTTGCTCATTTTCATGTTATCTTATTCCAAAGAAAAGAATTGATTAAACAAATTCTCAGGCTTACAGTATATCAGCTGCTCTGAGAGCTTATTTCCTTGAAGCTATCAAGTTTGTACAAAATCGAAATAAAATATGAATAAATAGTTCTCCATGAAGATGGTGCCATTCTTTATTGAACTGCATCAGTGATAGGTTAAATTTATATTGCTCTGCAGCATGATTTTAATATCATTCTGGCCTGGTTTAGGCATAATCAAGTCTTCTGTTGAAAGAGCTCTTGTAAGGAGCAATTAAACATTAGTACTTTAACTAAACCCATATTAAATTATGCCTTGGAATTTAAGTATCTGGGAATCATCTTAAATCTCAGCTTGGATTTTAGGTTGTATTGTACCTGCAATTTATATTGAGGTATAAGACAATCTGTTTCCATCTTGATTTAGTATCTATAGCTTAAAATGTTATTTTATTATTAAGTGTTCTATGCAACTGCTAGTAAGACCACTAATAGATTAAAGTACTATTATTTATGATTACAGCTTCTGCTTTTCAACAAGAAAAGAAGCTGAACATCCAGCAAGCGAATTTTAACATGCTTTTTGAAAGCATTGTAATAAATCAAAGCTAGCTGGGTACCCTTCAGCAGCCATGCGTGGCAATTCCAGCCCTTGCAGCAAATACTTATAACACAGAGGAAGCAAAGGACTTTGCACTGAACTGAAGGGTTTCAACAGAACACCTCTGTAGGGCAGGAGCAGGAGAATAGATTGAATTTTAGTTATCTCACCTTCCCTTTGCTATGGACTGACAGGACTAGCACTGGGCATCCTCATGGACAAGCTGATATGTGACGCTGAGCCCTTTGAACCAGACTGTGACAGTATGAATGATAGCTGGGAGTTCCACTCCAAAAGAATCCTTGCCAGTCTTCAAGGATATACAGTTTAGATTGTCACAGGGATGAAGGAGTAACAAATGGTACCTTGTATCTTGATCAAGGCAGATCACCATTAAACACTGTATTTGAAATCTTTGAAGCTTAGGAATAGCTTTATGTACATGACAGTAAGTTTGCTTTTAGATTTATTTTAACATTAAATATGTCAATTGTTTATGTTTTAAATATATGCTCAGTTTATGTCACTATTTTGATCACTGATGGTATCTTAAAGTTTACTTCCCCTGTCAGCACAGAGATATATTGAAGCATTAGGGAAATAAATGCTTCAAATCCAAAGGACTAAAGAAAAATAATTAATTTTTTTTACATCATAGGAAATGATGTAAATCTCTGCATAAATCTCATATGGAATATGTTATCTTTATTTGGGCCAGACTGGAGGAGTATGAGCTGCATCTTTCTTTTTCACTTGCCATGTACGATATAAAGTAATACCTTGACAAAGAAAAAGCAGAATTATACTTGCTGTACCATACAACTGATTTTTTTAACATAATCAATAAAGAGTGATTATACAACATGATATTACCTAAAGATCAGTTCTATGTTTGTAAGAGATAATTTCTTCATATTGCCAGTCTGTTCTGCAAATTCTTTTGTGTGTCAAGATGGGAGATTTCCCCTTCTCCCAGCTTTGAGGAAGAACCAGAAATAGGGAAAATAAACTTGTCTCTATGTGTTTCCACATTACAAGGACTGTCACAATATCTAGTTAAATTTTTGACAATTTTGCAACTAGGCTGCAAATAAAAACTCTTCAGTTCTATTTTAGCAAGCTGTGTGAGGACTATTGAAGACTTGCCTAAAGACTGACACATTTCAGTCATGAAATGTGTCCGACATACCTAAAATTCGTTTTTAGGAGACTAGATGGAAACCATAGTCTTCATTTTTCTAAGCATTGTATGCTTATTAATAAAGCTCCTTAATGTAAAATCAATTGACCTAAAGAGCAAGCACAGTGGTTATCAGATGACATCCTAAACATATGTATTAAAACTTTAGGATCTGGCAGTATTTAATATCATCTTCCCAGTAATTTGAAAGTTTATGCTAGCATCTAATAAAACATTCTCAGAAGACAGTGTTAACTACTTAATTTTGAGAAGTGGTGCAACCAAGCCTATGACTAGTATACCATTCGAGGAGAATGCACAGACGTCAATTCAACAGAGACATCAGTATTCAAGTTCAGAGGAGGAAAGACTCTGTCGGTTATGGAGACTGTCTCTTGCCTTAATACAGTCAGTATGTTTTCTAGTATGGGACCTTGTTAAGTCACCAAAGTAACAATTGTTCTAGAGGCTATTCTAATTCTGTTGTTTCTGGAATTATTCTTCTCCCCTTCTGTATATTCTGCATTAGCTTTTCTTTCTGAGTGTCATCCTATTTCTCTTAAATCTACTAATTCTGATCTTTTACATTTTCAGTTAAGATACCCCAGCATTGTATCTACCTAGGGGCATGGGTTTGAGAACGGGGGGAAGACAGTAAATCTTCCCAGTGAATTTGCTATTAGAAGAGCAGGACAGAAACATAATTACTACGGTCCCATCCAAGCTTAGCATTGCCACAAAACACCTAGGTTGGCATTTAGCTGAAATGCTCTTCTGTAGAGTTTCTTTGCTTTACTTTAATTCATAGCTGAGAGCTTAGCCTATAGCAACCTGAGCCATAGTTAATGAAAATCGAAAAGCTACATTATATGCTGTCCTTCAGGGTAAAAGAATTAAAACATCAACTTTATCTACAAAGACAGTTTCATTCCAGCTGCTGCATTTAGGGGGAGAAATATATGCAAGGCATATACATTATCCAAGTGTCTCTGTCCCCAAAGGACGGATGAAAGAATGTTTTCTGGGCATGAGTCTCTGGGTTTTTTAGAAGTGTTATGATAATTTTTTGTTTATAGTAGACTACACCATAAGGAAGGTTTTACATGCAGTGTACAGACTGAGTGATGATATAATTCACAAATTCTACTAGAAAGACGTAGATGGCTGGAGTCTATTATTGAAGCAGTGCCTTATATGAGTAAAATAGAAAAGGACATGTAACAGCAAACAATTTCACTCTCTGTAGGAGCCATCCCTGTCTTTTTTCAAGAAATAAGTTACCATGAGTCTGGTTCCTCACTACATCTGTTGTAGCAGATGCAGCAATAAACAGTGCAGGAGTGAACTATAGTTTTCTGAAACAGTTCTGTTTACAGAGCAATCCTGAATGGTTGGTCACTGATCAGCTACTCTCTGTTCTACAAAGATGAATACCTGTATACTAGTGGGAGACAATCTACAGCTGAGCCACTCCAATATGAGTTTTTCCCTTCTTCCTTTCCTCTTCATGCAAACATTCCTCCCACAGTTTTATCAATACAAAGTGGCAACAGTAGCATTTGTTGGGTTCCTCTTGCTTAAGGTGTGTGCAAAAGACCCATTATAGTCTATATGCAGCTCCTGGGAGTTCTTAACCACCAAAGCCCCCCAGTGTCCCACCCATAATTCCTACCAGAAAATTTCAGGCTTAAGTGCACTGTCTCTGGTACACATATAAAGCAATGAGAGGGAGTTCAATGACTTGGAAAATAAAGTACATGAAGTATTTTTATTATTTCTAGTTTTATTGTATATCACAGATCAGTTTTTCTTTGCTGTGTGAAATGTAGCAGTTATGCCAGGGCTTAAAGTGTTGCTTTGCTGGCATCTCAGTTCAGCAGGAGGAACTCTGGCCTGCACAGTATAGTAGATTTCCCAAGCCAGATGCTTGCAACATAATATTTATATTACAGTAGCTGCTTTTTAGTCTTTTTTATTTTTTTTTAATCATCTTCAAAGAGTAGCAAGCAATTCCCTGGGAACAACTTCTACTGTGTTTCATGTTCTCCTGGATATCTTGATCAAAGTGCAATTTACCTTTAATAGCAAGTAAATTTGTCTTTATAAATCTGTAAGTCTTTTAGCATGAGCTTCAGAAAACACAGCATTATAAGAAAACAAATATTAAAATTTTAAGAGATCAAACCTCTATGCACCCCTAAGAATTCCTAAGATAGAAGCTGACCACAATATGGGGAGATTTGGTGCTCACATCACCAGATGTGAGCTATCTTACAGATATTTTTAGTGTTACAGTAAATCTCCTTCTTCACCTTTCCCCGAGTGCCTTATCCCATACCAGTTATACTTTTGTGGAAATGAGTTTTAGGCTATGTATACAGATTGCTGTATACCAAGTAAAAATGTAGGTTAATCAATATTGTGCCAGATGTTTGTAGAAGAAGAGATATCCCATTCTTGGTTCACATGTACAAATAAGCTGCACATGTTGTATGAAACTGTTCCTGATTTTTTCTCTTCATCTTCCATTCTCAAAGACTGTTTTGCCTGTAGGAGAGCAACTCTAAAAAATGTTTCTGCTGGAACTACAAAAAATATACTGAATTTCAGATGTGCACAGTGAAAGCATTTCAAGAAATTGATGATACCTGCTGTATTGCCAGCTTCCTGTAGGAACCCACCATGACACAGTATTAGCAGATAGGCCTGATTATGAATTATGCTGTATGAATTATGCTGCTGGGATAAGAGCAATCTTTTAATCTTCTCATTTTTAGGGATTTGTGTGTCCTACCTAGTGTCTGCTATCTTTTCATACTTCAGCCAAGATATCTTCCCATAAAAAACAAGATGCATTTAGTATTTATGCCCTTGCAGTCAGATTTCGAAAACAAAACAAAAATCATCAAATATGGAGACTCAATTCCCATTAACATTTATCACATATAGTAAAGGTGGTCTTATGATTAAGGAAATGACCTAGTACTTGATAGACCTAGATTTAAATTCTATCGATAATTTCCTATTTATTTCTGCTGCAGAAAAACACTTAAACATATGCTACAAATTAAGGACAAGCTTAAGTGGTTTTTGAGTCCCAGACTATAGACATTGGGCAAACCACTTTGTCTCTTAGAGTCAGAATGTGAAATCTTTTATTCAGCTTGATGAGCAGTTTCATGCACAACTACTGTCATTGATTTTAATATGATTAGTCGTGATAGTAACCACTTGCCAACCTGAGGTTAGTACCTCAGCTCTTATTCTGTAGAGGGGGGTAATTAAATTTCCATGCCTCCCAGAAGTATTAGTGTATTACACACTAGGTACTTTAGGTAAATTTAAAAATCTCACTCTTTGGAACAGCTTTTCACCGAGTTTGTGCATACATGTTTTTGTGCAGATACAACATTTCTTTGTCTTTTATTTTATTTTATTGAAAAGTTGTGTAAAAAAGTGCATATTAACATTCTTAAGAAAATTTAAGTGTTATGAAAAATGATTATATAAATAATTTCAGAGGAATATGCTCATTCTGTTTAGTATGGCATTTTCAGAGAAAATATTCCCTGCCTGTCATCCTTTAATACAACAACGACAATATGCTTTATATGTAATCTATATCAGAGCAAAGCTTGGAAAATAGTTTTAATTGCAAAAGAAATAGCCTGCATTACTATAGTATTTGAGGGTTTACCTTGTATCTCTTATATCTATTATTATTTTTTAAAATAACTACCAGTAGTGTGAAACACACTGTGATTTGCAAGATAAGCTATTCTGAGATCCTTCATGTTCCATAAACCAGGGTATGTTCTTGATTAGGCAATCACTGAAAGAGGAAACTCACAGGGCAATTGCACTTACATGTCAAAAGAATATTTATTAAGAGAAGAAAAGGAAATATTGGAATCTGAATCAAAAGAGTTTAACATCACTTGGCCTAACCTTTCATATTGCAACAGAAATCATTAGCAAAAGATAATAATTAGCAAAAAGCATGGATTTATGGAGAGAGATATTGACATACATATCTATACATATGTACATGCACACACACACACATTTATATCACATTTGAGTTTAATTTTCCACTATTTTAATCTCAAAACCAGTGGGGGGGATATTTGATTGAAGTCTTGCCTTTCAAATCCACCACAAATTCCTTCAGTTCATTAAAAATAAAAGCTTTTTTTCCTCTACTATTTCTTGTGGCCCACAGAAAACAATTTTTGAATGTTGAGACTGTAGGAATAGTCAGTCATTAGTCAATCTAATTAGATGCTTTGGTCAAACACAGTAAGCACTTGAGTGAACCTGGACAATTAAGTCATAGCAGGGCTCGGACTTTAAAGGACAGAATTACTATGATTGCATAAAAAGTGTCAATTGTCATGGATATGTTTTTGTAGTAACCAAATTATTCTTGTGAACTTGACCCATTCTACTAAGCTTTTAGTGGAGACTTGTAATGAAATTTGTTCCACTGTGTGCAATCATGTGCAGTCCTTCAGCTCGAGGCAGCCAGGCCAGTGGGCTGCTTTGTCAGGCTGAGCTCCTCCTTCCTACTAACCTCCCAAACAATGCCTAGCTCAGCTTTACAGCTCTTCATTATGTTTGTTCCATTTTTGTGCAATTAGGCTCACTCCATGCACCCAGTCCACTGGCTCTCATGTAGGACTCCAGAATGTTGCAAGTTATGGATATTTATTAAAAAGGTATGAAAATAATAGAATCCCAAACTACCCTGACCAACATGAGACAATTCCAGATCTCAATAACACAGTACAGCATTCAGTGAGGGATTTAAGGTGCAGAGAAAGAGCAAAATTACCAAGAAGATATATATGTGTAGAGAAGAGGTTACAAGGGAAGGTAATAGGAGTCATGGCTACCCCTATGTGTCACTATTCCTCTTTTGCATTGATTGTGTGGAGAAAGAACAATGTTAACACCTTTTTTTTTTAATGCCAGCCATATATACCAGCTTCATTAGACTCAGCTAACTTTCACAAACACTTATTATATTCCCCACCTCCCCTTATCTGAGATAAATAAAAGAGAGTCTGCATATTTAGATATCTAGAACATTCAGTACAGAAATTGCTTTTGGAGATCAAGAAATAAGCTTATTTTTTAACCATGTTGATATGGGGTCAAATCAATTTCCAAGGATATGGTGCTAAGGAAAGATTAGATATGCAGTCACTTTGACTCTATGTATGTGCCTGTCCTCTCCCTGTGTCTTCAAAATTAATTGAATTTTAGTACAGTAGTATAGATCTCAACCCTGGTCAAAGTCCTTTTTTCAGGAAAGGAGAGGAGACTATACTGTAAGATTTGGCTAGGCAAAACCACAGCTTAACTAATCCTGAAAAAAAATAATATAAAGAAATTTAAAATTTCTTTATATTATTTCATAGTACCTGGAGGTTCTATGAAGCCTCCAGGATACTGCATTTCCACATAAAATTTCTCTGCAAATATAAATGTTATGTCATGAAAACTTTCCAGGCAAAACTCATGCAGGCTCTATAGTGTCATCAGTCCAGTTTTATCTGCTTATATAATGAATTATTTTTCCATATTCTACTATTGAAATTTTGCACATAAAATATAAAACAGCATGTATTTATCTAAAACACAGACAATACCTGTAAAAATTGTAAATTTAGGCACTCAGTATTGTCCTTTATTAATTTCACTTATTAAAACATCATTATTCATATCCCTTTTCAATTTAAGAAGAATTTAGCTCATTCAGAGCAAATAAGGCAATATTTTTCTACATATAGGTCATAACCTGCTCCTTTGAACACAGGTTATCAAAGCCAGTGCTCTTGTGCCAATAGTTTAAATGCCACAGCAACAGTCAAATCTCTGAGATGGCACCAGTGGTCATTGCTCCTTGTTCACTCTGACAGAAGAGTTTGGCTCTGTCATCTTTGTATCCATCCTCTATACCACCAAAAAAGTGGCTGCAAAATATCTGTTTTTAAATTGCTTCTGAAAAGTAAGCATTAGCTAGAGAGGAGTTTTTTCCTTAATCAGTGAGAAAACATGTGAAACTCAGACCTTACAAGTCAGCATGAAATGCCATTGAACAAAGCATAAAGTATTTACCTCTTATGATCCCACTTTTTTTTGTGACAATATTCCCTATGGCAACAAATTAGATTTCAGTACAGCAGTGCTGGCAGAAGTAATGACCTGTCACCAAAGCATATACTTTTAGTATTAAAAATAGTAAGTCTTGTGGGGGCTAACTCATAAACTTCTCTGGTGTACCCTAGAGAATGAACCTCTGTGCATGCATCATCCTTCTGTTGCCAGACAATTTTCAGAGCCAGTGACATGACACTGCTGAAGTCTAAGCCAGAAAGAAAGCTTAGAACACTTATTTTTTCAGTTTTATCAGGGCTCTCCGATACTTAATGGTGCAGGCTGTAACCACAATAATCTATTTTCTAAACTAAATTAAACTAATAAATGATGAGCTGTGTTAAAACTGCAGAGAGAAATCATGAGTCCATGTTCATGGCAACATAACAAGATGCTTTGTAGGTAAGACATTCATAAACTGTTATTTTCTTTTGGTAAAAATCTTGGTTCCATCTTTATCCCTTTAAAGAACAATTTAAAAGGCAAAAGTTCTCAAAAACTTGTGATGAAATTAACTTTTGCAATAAAATAATTTTCTGGATATATTTAAGTCTTTTAGGTAATGCATAGGACATATATAGGAGGCTGAAATGTAAAACTTCACAGTAACTCTACTGTACTCAGGGGCCACAGATATACATCTTATCAACTGTTAGAATAATTTCAGTTTGAATCCCTTCCAGAGTCAGAAAATTTTGCTATTCCTGGATTTATTTCTGCGGTGCTAGAGTGATATCTGTGCCTAACTTTTTTTTGAGTGCTGTGGGAATCTGTCCCACTCAGCTGAAAGGAAATGTGATGAGTGCAGCCCGGCAGACACCCACTCATGCCTATAGATGAGGCAGTTGGAAGTGGGGTAAATTTTCCTAGATGAGAACAAAGAAATATAGTCTGAACTGATGGGAAATAGTCAGCATAGTAACAAGATTTTATAACGTCTCACCTGAAAGCCAATAACTCCTCCTGCATCTGCTCATACTTTGCACTCACCATTGGCAAGATCTACTCTCATGTATTAGGACAGAAGCATTGATGGATGGAAGTCTCTTCTTGATGCCTTTTTTATTCTCTCTCACAGAGCCTTTCTTGTCATAGTCCTTCCTAGTTTATTTTGTGCCAACTTTAAATTAGCATACAAATTTCTAAATCCCCATTTTTAATGGCACTTCTTTGCCACATTTGGTGCTTGTGCCCACAATGTCTGCTATGCTGATGACAGCTTTCTGTCATCAATTTCATTGTTCTTACACCTTAAAACCAGTGTTCTTATATTCTTTGTGAATTCTGATCTTTATTTAGTGTTGTCCTGTTTCTGTACCTGCACTGTGTGCAGCCTTGCCTTAAGTATTTTAGGCACAATTTTACCAGAAAATTTAGTCATCCAGTATGAAATACGAAATGAGCCAAATTAGATCATAAACATTCCTGTTATAGTTATTTTAATGACTGCATATCAAGAAAGAGAGTTTGATGGAAATGATCTGGAAAGTAGTGACTTCTTGAGAAGAGCTGGAGAATGCTATTGCTTGCATTGGTGAATGAGCATTTTGAAGTGCCTCTGGGGCAAACCATTTTTGGACAGAAAAATTTGGGTAAGAATAATGAAATGCCCCAGTGGCTGAGCATATCGTGCATTCCTTCCTGAAAGTGCCAGTATGAGTGGAAAGTGAGAGGAATGCTGCCAGACAAAACCAGTGAAGGCTGGATATTGGATTTAAATTTTTTTTTTTACAGCTGTTACCAGGTAATGCTGTTCATATGCTATTCCATAATGAATAAATAACACATATGCTATTTTCAAATGTGTGTATAAATATAGTATAATATTTTGATGTTTAGGAATCAACTGTAATAATAAGTGCAGCATTTTCAATATGTCTTTCAGCTACCATCTTAATAATTTGTGTGGAGTAAACAAAAACATTTGTTTTCTCTCAAGATTTCAGTCTATGAGAAATTTTCCAGTATTTTAAGAGTTCTTTGTTTTTTTACAACAAATTCTAGCACTGTATGCCTTAGGCATCAGTATAACCTTAACTGTATTTGTATAGATAGCAATGGAGGAAAATAAGTCCTTTCAGAAGCAAATTTCCCAAAGTTATTTTAGGCTAAAAATTTCAGAAAAAAATCGAAACTACCTAAATTTATCATTATGACAGAGACTCCTGCCTTGTTTTCAATTTTTTAACTTCCTCTCAATCATGTTGCTGCACGTAACTGCAGAGTACATCAGGGATTTGATCCACATAGGCATAAGAATACAAGAAATTTCCTTCACTAATTCTAGCAAATCATGCATTGTGGTAACGGATTATTTTCTGCAAGTTCCTGATTTAGTAGTTCTTATCTTTTATTTAAAAATTAAGCATATTTCTAGACCCAAATTGCACATAAAAACCTGAAAAAATGTTCTCAGTTAATTTGAGCTTATCAGATTCCTGAACTTTCTGAAACAGAAGAAAGCAGACTTTAAGTTTTCTGAGATTCAAAAGGTTCTTTACAAGTTGAAATTTATTATACTAAAGTAAAATGAATATTACTTTTGGTTTTAACCTTTAGAATATCAAAATCTTAATGCAGTAGTAGCCAAAGGCATTTTTTAAGGCTGAAGGAACACAGAAGGAGAATCATAGGATCATCTAAAAATTTAGGTTATAGGGAGATTTTGGAGGCCATCTGGTCCAGCCTTCTGCTTAGATCAGGGTTAATCTCAAACTGGATCATGTCACCCAGAGACCTGTCCAACCAAGTTTTGAAAAATCTCCAAGGACAGTTTCCCACAGTTCTTGAACAACCTGTTCCAGGGCTCTTCAGTTCCCTTTGTGCATTTTGTCCTTAATTCCTATTGTAATTTTCTTTCTACAAATTGTGACTGTGACTTCTTTCCTTTCACTGTTCACCCATGTGAAGCATCTGTTTGCATCTTCTGTGACTCCCCTCGAGGCAAACAGATACCCTCGCAGCCTTCAGACCCAGTTTCCTCAGCTTTTACGTGCATGTCCAGCACTCCAGCCCCCTCCAAATCATGCTGTCCCTCCTCTGGACTCTGCAGCTTCTAAGGATCTCTTTTGCATCAGCCAGCCCAAAGCTGGACTATGGACAAACCTGCACCAGGACTGATCAGGGGGGGATAATCACCCCCTGGGGCTGCTCTGGTTCCTGCAGCTGCCTGCACGGAGCTCGGCTGGCTCACAGGGTGCTGTCTGCCACAGCCCAGGGGCTGCTAGGGTTAAACTCACAGAGCAGATGAAACCCTGGAACAACAGGTGAACAGCACTTTTACTCATGCATGACTGAATCGATTTAACTCAAAAAGCACTGAACTTTGTTTCTAGCTTTTTAGGACAAATATTACAATCTGATAAAAAGAGATCCCTATTTGTCTTGGCTAAGGTGGTAAAACGCTTCTGATATCAGAGCAGCTATGGCAGGTCAGAATCTGACATGATATGCTGAATAACAAAGAGGCAGAAAAAAGGTAATACATTATATATTAGAAAACATATACTGGAAACCATTATTCTATGCTTGGAAAGCTTTGGGCATTTTTTAAAATGATGGCTATCTCTGCTGTTTTCAAAGATGATTTAAACCAAAGTTTAGTTGCAAGCTGTAACTTGAGCCTGTTGTGAGTTATACCACTGTTTTATTATTCTTAATAGCATCAAGTCCATCCAGAGATATTTCATCCTGCAATTTTCTTCTGATATGAAAATGCATAATGTTAATCTTTGTAATACTTTATAAACTGACCATAAACCAATGTTTATGGTCAGTTAATCATTGTATTACTTTGCTTTAGGTAATTTAGTACATTACCATAATGTAACAATCTACTTAATATAAATTTTAAAGTGAGCACAGTGCAAGTTGCTGGGCATTAATATGCTTTCTAACCAGAAACTCAGAAACACAGCTAAAGTTTAGACGCAGATTAGATATTTTTCTTCTTTGAGTGACTTAGTGTTTTGCCTAAGGAATATTATGATTTTATGAAAGTTACTACATTTTTTTATAGTGTGCCTTTCAGTTCATTTAGAAGTCCCAACAGGATTTGTGCAACTTTTGCAATAATCATAACACAAGAATATCATATCAGAAAGCTTCTAGAGCATCAGTCTGCATACATTGTGGGGTACTGTTTCCACCAACACTGAGGCATGTCAAATCCCACTGAATCCAGAGGAGATTTAAAAGCTGTCATTAGTGGGAGTTCAGATGAAAGGCATTAGTGCTAACACATGATGACATTATTGATTATATGAAAAAATAAAACAGTGGTTGGAGGATGATGCAAAAGTACTAACAACGGATAGTTTTGGAATTTAATTAACTTAATTAATGATTTTTAAAACATTCTGTATATTGCTGGATGGTGCATTAAACATAAAGAAAATTGGTGGGTCCACCACTAGTAACTTCCATACACTTGTAAAAGATAGCTATGCTCCTTAATGGACAGCTGAAACAAAGGTAGATTCCAGCCAAATGCAAAGAAACCTTTGAGAGTCAAAAAAAGAAAGTAATTCCTCCTAATATCACTTCAGAACTCCAGTAGTAGAGACTGTTATTTTTCATTTTGTATCACATGATCACAAGATACACATGATGTATGCATACAAAGAGAGACTGCTATCTCCCTCCCTGAGAGAATAAAACTATTGTCAGAAGAACACAGGGAACCTGGACATGAGAAGAAGTGGAGTAATAAGATTAAGAATTTAATGATCTAAATGACCTGGGTCAGATTACTGCTGTGATTAAAGACTGAGTTAAATAGTTTTATCACCATTTTCAACTCATAGGCACCAAATTTTTGCTAAGTGCTCTGCTTTAAAGAAAGGACTGTATTATATATCTCAAGAATGATCTTCCTCCTTTATGAAGTCGATTAAAACTAGTATTTTTTTGTTGTTGTTAATTGCTTCTATAATTTGTTCTATACATAATCTGATACATAGTGTGCTCACAAGTCTGCATTTTAGCTTGAGGTATCTTCATCACATTTCACGGTGATGGAAGTAATTTGTTCATCTGCAAAGCTAAGACTGCTGAAGCTTGAACCGTTTGCAATAAAAGACATGGCAGGAAATGGATCCAATCTCTGACTGCTGCATGAAAGGGAATGAGCTGTATGTATTCGGCTTAATCGTTGAAGGCATGACACAACCAAAAGAATCAAACTTAATTATGAAGGATAACACAATCCTATTAACTTAGTTGTTCAAAGAAACACCAATACTACACATTGAAATCAACCATTTTTCACAGAAATAATTACTTCTGGGTCTTTACTCTTTAGCCCTGAACCAAGCCAAGCATATTTTTGCATTTTCTTTAAGTAAACAAAGAGGCAAATTGTGGCTCAAAGAGACAGTGAGCCTCCTGGCTTTCCCTTTCAGTGCCTGAATTCTTACATGCTGGTGCAACTAGGTCATACAGTGCAAGATTCCCTATTGTGGTTATTCTTTTTATTCGCCTCTTACAGCTCCCCTGGGTATTAGCAATAAAGGAGAGTTTTATTTCTTTATTCTCCCTCCTATCCTGCATAACCATGCAAACTGGGTCACAATTTGGACCATAATTTGTAACACATCTGTGGATCCCTGTAACACTTTATAATCTACATATTTTCAACCTGCCCAGAACTGCATCAACTTTGCCAGCATTTCTGGGAGTAGGGAGGGAGCAAAGTGAATAGACAATCCTTTTGTTTTTTCAATCCTGTAAGAGAACAAAAACCATAAATGGTTTCATTATAATCATATTTACTACTATGCAGTGTCACTGCATAGCAACATCAACAGGGCTGAGATAATCAGTATGATTTCATATTTTATTGTAATGAGATTACATTAAAGTTTAAACTCTGCTCTGATTTCCCAGATTCATTATATTTTAGCCTATGTTATTTACATTATTTTGTAATACATTTTGCTATGAGTTACTCTGTCTCCAGAATTTTGAGTGTAGCTTTTCTTCAAAAGTTTCCCTGATTTGATTTTATTAATATGAAATAATATAGTTTCTTGACTGTTTACAATGACAGTTTTGTCAGACATTTTATTGTATGTATATAATAGTCTCTAAACCAGTTATTTAAATTAGGTTAATAAAAAGTATGTTAAAAAATTAAACGCCTATATGGAAGATGTTTATTGTAGGCTAGGCACTAGTTTACATTTCTTATATTTTCTTTACAATGATTTATTTCTTCCCCCTCTGGCTCTGGTTAGGCATATTACTAAATAACATAAAAGGAAAGATTTTGTGAGACTTCTAAACAGAAGTGCAATTGGAACACGACATAAGCCTTGAAATACAATTTTACATGGAGTCCAGTCATTTACAGAGTGGTAGTAGAAATATTTCGAATATATCACATAATCCAAGTCAGAGAGGATAGCTTCAAAATCCTGGACAAAAAGACTGTGCTAAATACACTTTATCATTCTTTTGCCTCTTCCTCTCACACATTCATACCATCATAACTGAACACATTGTTAGTCTTCAGCTGACAGCACTTGAACCAATAGGGCTTATATATATATTATATATATATATATATATATATATAATATAATTATATCATAAATACAGGTTATTTTCTCTGAAACATCCCATATTTATACAATAAGAATTTTTTTATTTCTTTTGTATATATTTTTACTGATATATATATACACACACTGATATATTCTCCCCACCACCCTGCTCCCACAAAAACTCTAGCTAGTTTTCTAGCTATTATCTATCTATCTATGCATTTCTGCTCCTTAAGCATTTGGTGAAACAAACTGTATTCCTTGTCCAAAACATATTGGTGGGGCAGGAGTTGTTCCCTAGGAAGACCTTCCCAGTGAGAGCATTGATTGTGGGGTAATTTTTTGTTTTCTGATACCTCTCCCGCTTAGGCTGTCTTGTATAACCTTATATTCAACCCTGAGCCATGCCACATGTGCTTTGTGCTATGTGTTTCTTTTAGCATTTTTTCCAAGTGTTTCAAGTGAGCTTTCTGTTCTTGGTATTCTCTTTGTGGGTAAAAATTTCAGCTGTAATAGTAATGCCTTTTCCAAAACCAAGGTCTACAGAAACAAGGGTGAATTCAGAACATTCATATAAAAATTTAACATTCAGATAAAAATTTAAGTTGACTCATCTTGGAAAAGGCACTTAAAATTTCTGAGGAGTTGCAAAGGGCTCAGTTTTTTGCTGTTCATAGAGAATTTTTGTCCCAACACATTGAAGTGTGAAGTCAGCAAAAATAAAAAGTTCATAGATGCTCAGTAGCAATTTGCTATAACTTGGCAGCAAAATTATCCTAATTTTCCAGTCACACCAATCCTCCCAGCTTCTGTGTGGCACACCACCACAAAGCTGAGGTATTTTGTTACCCTAAAATATATTGCTTATTTTAAAACAATATCTCTAGAGACATGTGACATTTTACAAGATGAGGAAATGAGAACAACAGCAGCAAAATTAAGATAATTCTTCTTTTTTTCCCCCCTTCTTCTTTCAGCTTTGCTCTTAATGAAAACAATCAAATCCATGGTATAATTCTACTGTGTTCAAGTGCATAAAGGCATTTGAATGTACAGAACTACATTTTTACCTTCTGGGACCTGGGAGTAGGATAAAAAGAATGAAACCTGCAGTGTTTGAAACTTCTAGATGAAAGCAGAAGCTCTATTGGAAGAACATTTCTCTAGTTCTCTTGGTAAGGTAAACCCTTCCATTTTAATACAGTAAGGTCTAAGTCCACCTTCTACATAATGCAATAAAAATAGACACAATTTAGTAAAAAGAGAATTTGTCTTACTGTATTTCATAACTGCTACATATGTGTTTGTGTGTTTGTAAATACAATTTCTCAGTGTCCAGGAATTAAATCCTTGCCTCATAATGCTAGTAATAATAATAATAATAATAATAATAGTGGTGTCCTTATAGTCTATGGAAAATAAAGATGGTCTATTACTTTCATTAGGCACTGGTAAGGGAGTGTGCACAGGTCACAGTATTCAAGCTATTAAGATTGAAGGCATCTGCACAAACAGCCTTGCCTGCTTTTTAAAGGCTAAGCTGCACAATTTGTCTTTCATTAAGAGCTGTTGTGCAGTTTTGTGATTTGTAGCCAGCTCAACTGAGCTTCCAGAGTGTGTACTTCTATTTTGAGATCTTGTCAATAAACAAATAAGACATATGCTTCAGTGAGTCATCTGAGCAGAGCAGACTATCACAAGAATCAGTTGACCTGTACTTCCTTCCTGCTACTGAATCGTTCTCTACCTTTTCTTGTTAGCACAAAGTGTGTCCCTGTGCACAGCACAAAGCAGAGAAGCCAGGGATGGGAAGACAAGGTCTCTTTCATCCATATGGGTTTATTTGTGTTCTGCTGGCACCGTTATAGTCATACAGTAACCAACATAAATTTTTAGTTTTATTATCACCTCTAAAAAGAGACAGAAATGTGAAAATTGAAGCCAGAAGGTTTGTATCACAGGATTAATTAGGCAGGGCCAAGTGGAGTCACACTCCTCCTGGCAGTGAGTGCCTCAAGAAGGTGCCTGCCTTCAATTATGGAGCACACAAAGCAATTAAAAACCCTGTTTCTTTTTCCTGGGGTGTTACTTGTTGAGAAATCTTTTTTCTTTGTATTTTCCTTTTTTTCTTTTTCTTTTTTTTTTCAATTCTCTGGAGATCTGAACTGGTTTGAGGTGTAATCTGCTAGGGTAGATATTCATGAAAAATTGATTTAGCTGAAACCTAAGTGCAATAGGTTTAAAATAATCCTGAAAGGAATGAACTGTGTGTTTCTTGGCTGAAATTTTATTGGGCATTTTTTAAATACACACATACATGCACAGGAGACCAGATAATTAAGAACCCAGACATTATGGATCTCCAGGAAAGAATTTTGTCACGGACACACGAATCAAATCAGCCAGACACTCTATGCATTTCCTTAAACCATACATACTCTTGATTAACCTTTTCCTCAGTACTTTATACAAATATATTAAAGTTTCTGAATGGCAGGGTTGTGTGTGAGTGTCAGTTTTTAACATATGTTTCAGGCAGTCGTATTCCACGGTCCATTGGAAATTAGTACTCTGTTTCACCTGTACCTGTACCTGGTTTACAGGATGTGATAGCCTTTCTCTGGATTTATGACCCTCTTTGCTCTCCTGGTGTTACCAAGAGCTTTACCACCATCACTGACTCTGACCCTTTGTACCAGGACTTGACATCTGATTTTGTGCATCTGGACCTGAACATTAATTCTTTTGCCACATTCCATTCAAACATCCAGCTAATTCCTTCCTCTCCTGTTATTTCCCATGACAGATAAATAATTCAAAATATGATATAAAGTATGGTGTATCTCTGGTTTGAATAGTGTTCTATCAAGATGTGCTTCAGCTATGGCAATGACCTCATACTTCCTGTTGAGTAGGGAGAAGCAAAAAGATATTTAAATCAATAGAATAAGGGAGCCATAGCAATGGATATTGCAGTGCATGTGAGTTTTCTTCACAGGTATTACATGACAAAAAATATATGATAGGGCATTAAAAGGATGCAAATAATGACCATTGGTTTATTATTTTTTCTAAGACTGGAATGCCTATATTCCCAGGCTTCCTCATTAATGTTTCCTAAGAAGTAATTACATTTTTGAACAAAAAAGTAGTGGGTAATGGAGATTTTTTCCCCATTGTGCTCTTTAATTTTATTATTCCCTAGTTTAAATATAACTCACAGAAGAATGAGAAAAGTCTTTATAAAGGTCATTAAATAAATGCTGCTGGAACAAATCTTTAAACAGGATCATCACTGAAATGGGAAGTTATGCATATGGAATACTTTAACTTGTAGTACAGATTAAACAGTTGGCAAAATAAAGCTTTAAATTGCCAGACATAATGTGTCACTAAAAATCAATTCTGACAGATTTTATTGAGGCTTTTATCCATATTATTGCTGCTATATTTTTTTTCAGTTAAAAAAAAGAGGAAGAGGATTGACTTTTTCATTACAGGTCAGCCCATTTGGCAAAGGCTATCCTGTCACATGGCACACTTTTATACCCATTTTGATTTAGTGTGCATAATATGTTTATCAGTGGTGAATGTCAAGATGACAATAGTTTCACATTTCTGAGCCACTGCCAGAAGAACTGTGATAGATTCTCCTATGATTATTTTAAGATATTTTAAAAAGTTTCAGCAATTCCACCATACACATAAAACAAAACACACAAAGACATTTTTCTTTCTTTTCCAAAGTTGTTTTCATTTGGTTCATGAACCTGAAATAACTATTACAATTAGCTAGCAACTAGGGGATAGCAGAGCAATATTCTTTCACTCTTTTTCATGCCTTGTCACAGGTATAAATTTGTAAATTTAGTGCCAATGGATTTTTGAGTTAGGCCACCATACAATCTATATGTTGTTTTCTTCAAAAAGTCATGTACATTTGTACATACATACAAAGTCCAGGATTTTTGTAAAAAGTCTTCAAT
The DNA here is from genome assembly GCA_003676055.1 of Chloebia gouldiae. NCBI lineage: Eukaryota > Metazoa > Chordata > Aves > Passeriformes > Passeridae > Chloebia > Chloebia gouldiae. The sequence goes on along the minus strand of QUSF01000003.1, from coordinate 26,142,626 downwards.
TTTCACATCATTTAGGGAATTACTGATGCAATTTACTTAAAGAGATATTTATACATTCATATATATACACATACCCCCCTGGACAGTCACAGAATTATATAAAATAATACATTGTATTTGGATTGACATTCTGATCCTAGTATTAACTGTCTTTCATACTGCAAAGAGTGGATAGGATTCAGTTGCAACACTTTTAGAAATAATTAGGAAAGGTTGTTATATTCTTAGTGCAGCTACCTTGGACCCTGCTGCCACATGACGTGTCTGAGGCCAGAAGTTTTGAGGTCTACAGAAAGAGTGAGAGTCACACTGTTAGCAAAAAGACTTATAATAGTCTGAAAAAACACCAAAGAATCAACAGCTTTACAAGTGTTTTAGGATATTCACCAGCAAATAACAAGCTGAAAAATAGGCTCCAGTTCCTCTCTCGTAACTTTATTCACCACTGCAGGTGGGTCAAGAGTGAGCTGAATATGGTGTGTTTCAACCACCAACACTGAAACTTGTCTTTAGAAAGTATCTCTGTATTGGGAACTGAGGCTTCATTGTGTGTAAAAGATCAGTCCTGCTGGCTTTAAGAAATAAGAAACACAATTTTTAGGCATCCTGCTTACTTCTGAGTATCTTTCATCCTCTGTTTAAGTTTTCTTGTCTCAGACAAGTTCAAAAGGTTCATTTGGTTAAGATAGCAAACAAGGGTAAGGATAAAATTGTTAAATTTCTGACTTTGTGTCTCTGGGCAAAGGCAAAGGGCTGAAGCCTCAAGTAAAAAAATATGTTGTCCAGCTTCCTGTGGAGCCTCATACTAAAGAAAGTATAAGAAAAATAATTAAGAACAACAACTTAATAACATAAACCTAACAAAAAGCAAAACATTTTGGAATTCGGTTCCCATTCTGATGACTGTTCAAGCTTATGCATTGTGATTTTTTCTGGATATTAAGATGATGCAGATGCTCTCCCTACGCATGGCACAGCCCATAGGAGCTGCTGGATTGCAGTGAGAGAGTGAGCCTTGCTGTGATTGACCTGAGCCCTGCTGCGAGCTGAACTCCTCTGTGGGAACCTCAGACAGGAGCAGGGGAGGCATTGTTTGAGCCCCCTGACTGCTCCTTCCTGAGAGGCCCATACTCCTCCAATATTACACATGTGTGTGCCTTTCTTTTATGTTTCATATTGCACTGCGCAGCATTATACATCTACAGTATGCACATTTATCTACCTGAAGGGAAAGGTATTTTTCTTTTGAATAGCCTTAACAAAATCAGGGTTCATGTAGCAATTTGATTCATTTGCACATAAATGAACTTTATTTAGATCTGTTATGCAGCAAATTTTTTTCAGAATTGTTTTTTCTATGTACTGACAACAGTGGTGTCAGATTTAGCAGTGGTTATGTTTCAAGCAGGAGCTCTACATGTGGTTACTGGGGAAAAAGGGAGAGTAGAAGTTTGAGGTGTGAGACTGTTCAACAGGAGATTCTCCCAGGTTCCTTTATTACAAATATTGATGAACACTAATTGAAATCCATAATATTAAAAGAAAGGAGCAATATTGAGAACAGAGACATTCAACTGGAATTTTGTAGAGATGTAAGGCAGGCAAAACTGCAAATTATTTTGCCCAAAGCAATTTTTTTAAGAAGCAATCAATATGTCCCTTGTCTTTTGCAGGGATATTTTAGAATAAAAGTTATTTTACTTGTATTTTTTCCTAGTCTTTCTTGAATTCAGTTCATAATGTTTAATATATTTTTTGGGGATAAAACTCAGTCTTGACTTTGATATCTATCACATGAATTAAAGGTCATTATGAATTATGAATTCTCTTGTTTGTGTGTTAATAATGTCCAAGGTTGTGATTATTTCCAGAAATACTTTTCAGGACTTCACTTGCATAATAACTTTTTTCTGCCCCTTTTTTTTTTTTTTTTCAGAAAGGAAAAGCAGCACTGTGAGCACATAAAAAGCAGGTTTTATAAGAGCACGCACTAAGATATACACAGAGCCATCTAAGAAGATATTTAATAAATAATACATCAAATTAGAAAATTTATTTCTAAAATAAGGGCAATTTCAGTAAATACTATCCTATTTCAGAAACATTTGTATTGAGAAAATAAGATATGACATCTCTGCCCATTGGAGGAGTGGAGAGATTATCATCCTTAGTCACTCAGTATCAGTACAGGAAAATACAGGGATTATTCAATTGTTTAATGGAGAGGCAAGATATTTTTCAGTTTCCTGCTTGTGGGAATGTCTTATTATTTTAAACTAAATGTAGAACACTGACATGTCTTTGTATCTGGAGAGTCCAATCTGAGTATGTGTTTCTTCAATCACCTGCTCCAGGATCAGGATCATTTAGCACTCAGAGGTGTTCACCTCCTTCAGCCATAGCTCATGATGTTAAGTGGTGACTAATACCACATTTTAACTGTCCATTATCTGTTACCACCAATTTAAATTCTGGGAAAAGTTACCTTATAAATGAACATCCTCCTTTGGCTTTTATATAAAATATTACTATTCTAATAATAATGCAAGTCCATCATGTTTAATAAATTAAACAGGACCTTCATTCTCCTTTAATAGCAATACAGGAAGTCTAAAACTTATTCTTAAACCCTTAAATTTAGGGGAACATAAAAGTAGATGCAAATTCTCAAACATAATAGTATTTCTGGTCAGCTACATAGAAAATTTCACTAAATGGCCAAGGTAGGAGACCACAATTTCTGACTAGATCCAAATAGATCAACACTAGCTAATAAATTTTTATCAACTGGTTGTTCTTTCGTGAGGAATGAACAAAATGAAGGGCCATGAAAAAGATATATACAATAAACTAAAACTGCAGCATTGATTTATTCTCATATAGTAACTGTGTGATGGATTAAAAAATAATAACAACTTTTTCCAAGGTTCTCATCAGAAAAATCAATTTGACTGAGACAGAAGGATTTGTTATTACTATTTTTAAGCAAAAGCCTTGTTGACAGGAATTTGTTTTATAAGAAAATATCCTATAAAATTATACTTCACAAATAAGTATCACAAAGTGAAGGTAAGTATTGTATTACATATATGTCTCAAGAGGCAATTGTGAAATCTAGTCATGACAGACAGAAAATGTCCATATTTTCTGGTTTCTACCAATAAAATTTTTAACAGAAAATTTTCAATTCATTTACTCAATAAATAAAAAATAATTACAAACTTCCAAGAGACACAAGCACTTACAACTCATCAGATACATAGATTTCTCTTTTTCATGGTTTTTAAAAAGCAAAACACACATGCAAAAGACCTCACCCCAAAACACAAGTCTAAGTTTTGTATATCTTATAGGACAGAGCCACCATTTCCAGTGGGCGGAAAATAATTTATTTATTAAAGACTAATGCATAGTCTTTAATGACTATGAAATTTATATGCTTTCTTGCAGCTATGAAAGTATAGTTATTATGAAACCATTCCTAAAATAATTAAAAGGGGGAAAAGAAGCAATATTAGAAATTATTTCCACAAGCTGATTTGGGGAAATGTAGAATGATTATATTTTTGAGGGTAAAATAATTACCTCATGGAAGTAAATAAAAGCATAAATACTGATTTGAAAAGGACAGAACTTTGAAATATTTTCTATTAATTAAATCATATGTACACTTTCAGATATCAAAGAAAATTGACAGAGATATTGGAAATGTATTTATGGGAGTTTCAAATGCAAAAAACACTTCAAAGGCTTAGTAAGTGTTTCCATCACCTATGCATTATTGAGATTTATGATTTCTGAGGCTGATACCTTGGAAATCGATGTAAATAGAACAGATTTAAGCAATAGTTACCTACAACCTAAATGTATACAAAGAAACCTGTTTCCACTTTTTGCTATATGCGTCATCTGCAATTGCATGGTGTGCTATAGACATTGTAAACTGTGTTCATGAAGCCTTGGATGTTGCTTTTTGATGCCATTGTTTTATAAGGGTGTCACTGCAATTTGTAGGTATTATGGATTTGTGTCTTACTTGATAGGATAGAGACAGATTTTGTCGGGGAGTTTTGTTTCTTATTCTTCAGCTGACTCTTGACTGGGCTGAGCAATCTGCCTGGAGAAGTGTCAGCTTCAACCAGGTTTTCCTCACACTGGAAATATTTGCATTTTCCTTGGAGCACACTTATAGCCTGGCTGCCCTTTCCATCCCACTGCCTGGAAAAGTACTGTTTGTGCTTCAGGAAAAGATCGCAGGGCAGGAGACAGAAGCCAGCTCTAGCCCTTTCTCTTTTGACACTTACACTCTTGCTTTCTGTGTGAATTGGATTGTTCTTGAGGTTTCTGCTCAGCAAACTCCTCTCCCATCTTGTGGCAATTTTGCTGATTTGAGGTGGACAAAAGAGTCAGGATCCCTCCTTCAAGGCAGCATAGTGGAGGAATTACAGGGTAAGGAGCAACAAGTGTCCACACTCCTACAATAGTGACATGCTTGAATTTAAGCACAGCCACCATGTCAGTTATTTACAAATAAGTGAATAATAGGAATGGATATTAGTGTTGTTTATGAGTTTCAGAGAAGGAGTATTTTATTTGTGTTGTGTAATAGTTCTGCTTTATTTCAGAGGTTTGTTTTCTTTTCATGACATTTCATCACTTCTCATTTCCCCCAAATTAAATTGTAAACCAAAGTGTTCATTCTTTATTCCAGTCTCACAGAAGAAAAAAAGAACACCAAAACCCCTATAAAATAAACATTTCTGGTATCTATATAATGCATAATTTCAATATACAGTTTATGCTTTTTAGTACATAGTTGATATGCGTTTGTAGAAATAAGCTCGGTAATACTGACAACATAACAAGAACATTGTTTAATATATAAACAGATAAAACTGGATATAAAGTGTTTGAAAATAATTATAATTTTCTTCAGATAAAAATTCCTTAATTTTCATTCACAATAGGGAAAACTAAGGAAATACAAAGTATTTCACAAAATATTAGGGCAAACTAAGGAAATACAAAGTAGTTGAAGATGGAACGATCTCCTGAAATGCTGGCATGTTTTCATCATCAGTTGTTAAGACTTTAACTCAGAATATGTTTCTAGTTTAGCCAAAGAGTCGCTGTACACCTTAATCCATGTCACATAAGATTATTCTGCTCTGTGACACAGATATCACTGAAGGCTTCCAGAATATATGAGATTACTTTTGTTCTCTAGACAATTAGCAAGATTTCTGTCTTACTCTCTCTGACAGTTACAGAAGTACTAAACTTATCAGAGACAGAATAACATAAACCTTCATTTTATGTGAGCATGTGTAATCATTTTATCATGATGCTCTCAAACAGGAATATTTCTCCCTTTTTTCAATTGAGCAATTTCTCTTAGAATAGTTTAATGTAAATGTTTATATCAAGCAGACCAAAGTAAATACCAGCATTCAACAGTAAATCGGAGTAAAACAAGTAAAAACAGTAAATCAACAGTAAAACAAACAAACAAAAATAAAACATACACAAAAAAGTTAAAGTCGGCAACAAATGGAAACACATATTTCAGAATATTTCCTATTTTGAAGACCACTGACACCTGGAATATAATTTAGATGTCTCAATCTGCCATAACACAATATGAAATTTCAGGAAAAAAACTTGGGGAAAGTGACAGCAAAGACACAGGAATACTGAGGTACAAAATGAATAACATATATATAAATTTTATAAAAATACCCCAATATAGTCCACATAAATTGTAGTCTGAACCACTCATGGTAGTCTCTGAAATAATTAACCCTATCTTAGCCTCCTGCATATTGTAAGTACAATGATACTCTAGGAATGTTAGGTTCAAAGTTATAATTCAGGAACTTAAAAGATAGATGTTTTAGCTGAGGAAACTCTCTTCTGAAGCACTCTGCTGATTAACAAAGCTGTCTGTGCAATTCATGATGACACCAGAAAATCAGAAGAGAAGAGGATAAAATGTCCATTCAGAGATCAGAAAATTGATTTTGCTGCCTAAAAAAAGCCTTTTTCCACTGAATAAATGTATTGTGAAATTCATTAGAACTGAGTTATATTCTGCAAGCTGTCTTTTTTTTTTAAATACTAATTAGTATTTCATTGTAATTGCACATGAGTATAACTACTTGAGAATGTGTATAAGCAGGTTTATGGAAAGCTGAGAGAGAAAATAAAGATCATAACTTCTCTAAGAGATAGTGCTGTTGGTATTCATGGGGTTTTTTTTGAGTTCTATGCAAAGTCCTCAAAACCTTGGAGAGTATTAGAAGCATCTGTCCTCTACCCTCCTTTTAAACTACTGTGGCTGAGACAGTGATTAGAGATGGACAAAAATGTTCTTTTGCTTGCAATACAAAGCACTTGTTTCCCTGGCTCCTTTATTCTCCATAACTGATTGGCATTTTGTCAGTAGGTGCTATAAAGGAAAATATCAAAAGGCTACTCAGTGATGAAATCTAGCAAAAGTATGGTATAATTTCTTCCTTACAAACCCTTTCTGTTGAAATCAGAACTTTAAGTTCTAGGCAAAGTTTAGGAGCCATTCAAAGATAATTATTAAAAATAGAAATAAAATACAATAAAAGCAGAACAGTCTGCTCTCAGTAATACTGATAAGCGTTGCACCTGAAATTATAACTTGTTTTCTTAGACCCTAACTCATATACACCATCATTGCTTGAGAACTGAATTACATGTTTTTATTCAGCAAACTTACATCTTGTAGCAGACCTTGAAATGGTTCTGGAAAGTCTCGAAACACCACAGTGGAGACAACATTATGTGCACATATGTGTTATTCATTCTGACACCACTTCCCATTATGCATTCCTATGCAGTCTACCATGAGCAGGGCTCTGCATCCACGAGGAGCAGCTCTATCCTGCTATACCAAGACATCCTTTGTCCAGTCATCAGATGGGTGGGACTCGTGTTTTGCTCCTTCCCAATTAAATACCTGAGAAACAGCTCATTGCTGACAGAAATCCAGTGACAGGGTACTTATTTCCAATGCTGAGAGGAGCCTAGGCAGACCTACAGCTCTGAAAATAAATAGACCTGTTTTTTTTTTTTTAATAATAAATATTATTTCAGAACTGCAGCCAAACTACAAAGCTCTCTAAGTTTACAACTTTTCTGGCACTGCATTTCCCTGTGTACTTGTGTGGTTTTTGAAGCCAATTGTTCGTCATGCTCTCCTAGTGACATCGACAAAATCTGGGTTTGCAGGGTTTTTTTTTGTGTAAGGTGGAAGTTACAGAAGGCTCTCAATCCTTAAATGTGTCCCCTTATAAACTAGGTATATTATTGTTCCAATATAAGCCTAAAGAGAAGCTATTTTAAAACCAAACAAAATAACCTCAATTTAAAGTACTATGAAACTTTGAGAAGAGTTCTATGTATATGAAAATGGTGAAAGCCTGAACATAAATTGCAAGTTGCTGCTTGGAGCCCTGATTGAAAGATTTTGGCTGAGTGAATAAATGCAAACATTGCTGCATTTGCTGCTTTTAGTGCATAAGGACTCTGTTCAGAGACTAGTTAAAATATCCTTACCAAGCTTGGGATAGGGTAAATTATTCCACCAATCAGGATCATAAGAAGGTCCGGGTGACCCAGAACCCCTAAGGTTTGTTTGGAGTGCATCTTTTTCTGGGCTGGTGATGCACCACATAGTCTTTTAGAAAATGGGTGAAGAAATTAATACAAACTTAGCAATATTCTGTAAGGTTTCAAGATGTGTCCTAAACGCAAAATAAAAATAAGGCATTATTACTGTAAAATAAATAAAGGTGTTGATCTGCAGGGATCTCCAAGAACTTTGCATAATAAAATGGTAGTAAAATGAGATAACTCTTGAACACAATGGCTCATTCTTGGTTACAAACATGCTGAGTTTTATGTAAATAAATCTGCAAGAATTTTAATGACAGTGTCTGTTCTGGAGAATAGGATTTTTTAATTTTATTTGATCAATGTCGGAGAGTATAAAACATCAGAGCTATTATTTTCTATTAACTGTATCTGGCATTGGCATAAGCAGTCTACTTTGCCAATGGGTTGAATGGGTAAAGAAGTAAGAAGAAGAGAAAAAAAGTTTGTCAAACTTAGTAAAAACTTCATAATCTATGTATAAAAGGCCCCACTTACTTGCACCTGTTTATTTGAAAACATTTTACAAAACCAAAATCCTGTTGATATTTTTCTGCTTAAAAAAAATAATAAAATCTCACACATGTAAGAGTTTGAATGTCTGGCTCATCACGATTTTAATTGTAAATCCCAGGAAATGCAGAATATGAAAATTAAATTAGGAAGTGCTCAATGGATTGCAGAGTAGTAAATTTTATTAAATTTCTTTACAAAATAACATTTAGAAAATAATTTAATAAAAAGCTATGTGCCTTACTAAGAAACAATGAAAAAGGTTCAAGCAGTTTTTAGTGTATCTAGAATATTTTTTTGCAATGCCTGTGGTCTTTGGCAAACTGTGGCTCAAGCAAATGTGAATAGATCAAAACATATCTTCCTTTAATCTACTGCACAATTTATGTATAGATTACTAAAAATATAATTTATGGCATACAACAGCATGATTCTTTAAAGCTATTTTATATGAACACTCTTCCTGAAAATATAGAGAATTTTTAACTGGTCTTGTAGAGTTGCAACCTAATGTTTGTCACAGACAACATATTTAATTTCAAGTTTCAAAAAAATGTAGGCTTCACAAACTGTATATACATGTGTAGTATTCTTAGCAGAAGTCATAACCTGCTGTCCATATTCTGCTGTGAAAATCCTCATTTTACAACACAAGAAAAACATTGATTTTACATTTATGTGCTTTTTTTCATATTAATGTACATGGCTCTCCACACCAAAACCCTCTATTTTTCAGTAGGTTTGTTCTTGGAGAGACAAATCAGAAATTTTCTCATATTTTGGCTTCTGTAACAGTATTATGAACAAGGTATGAAAAGAAAGAGACTGCAAAAATACATATTTTCTATGTACTTTGGAACAACTGTGCAGTATTAGATCTTATTGCTGAAATATATAGAACTTTGCTACTTGGACTGATGAAGATTTCTCGTTCTACATGAGGACAATATTAAACCTGAATTTAATCATGCTGGTTCAGTCACTATTGCAGTCATCTTTCCTATTGCAGTTTAATGAAAGACAATGGTAACTATATAACAATATTCCTTTCAGGATAGTCATCATTCTGTAGGGCTGTGGCAATGTCTTCAGAGCAAGACCTCCAAATCCTTCTAACCCAAAATCTCCTCCACTACCAATTCTTGGCAGTATTTTTCTCAGTCACCTTGTCATGCAAGCCTACTGAGTGAACAGCATAACTAATTCAGACAAGAATTTTTCACCACGTGAAAAGAAAATTCCAGTGTTAAGTAGCAAAATCCCACTTTTTTCTACAGGACACTGCTCAGTACAAGCCATTCAGAGTCCTTCAGATTGTGTTCATGAAACAGCTGCAACACTGCTTGGATTGATTCACTTGATTAACTTAATTAGTATGACTAATTATATTAATAGCAGAAAGCCGCTCAATATTACATTATTTGTAACACTGTCAGTGGGTACACCCAGTTCATAAAATGTCTAAAAAAAAAAAAAGTGAATAATGTAAAATCTTGGTTTTAAGTCCCCTGACACTGCCAAGAACAAGAATAACACATGAGACATCTTGCAGATCTCATAACCATGAACATGGAGTGATAGTTCTGAGGACATTGATGTCATCACCTCAGGAGAGTGTCTCACACAGGACTCACTCCTCACTGTCCTAGTGCCTTACTTAATAGCCTGGATGCTTCTCTTTAATACAGCAGGTTGCCTTACATTCCTGAGGATCAGCAGATAGTGCAGGAAGGCTTTTATTTCATGCCTCATTTCTTCCAATATCCTTGGAATGACTTACCTCACTCACATTCTCCTGGCAGTTGTGGAAAAAGAAGAGAGTTGCAAATGAATTGTTATTTCCTGTATGTGCGTGCACAGGTGTAAGCATCACAGCACAAGGGACAGAGAAAGAATTTTTAACAACAAATATTTCAGTGATGAAAATGTTTACCTTAGCAGCCCTCAGCCCATACAGGTGGAGTGGCCTGTTAATTAGCTGAGGGGGTATTTTAGTGAGCAAAAACATTATTCAAAGAAAAATACTATTGATTTAATTAGGGTTAGTTGGTGGCTTATCAAGGAAGAAGGTTGACTGCCTTCTATGTCCCAGAAAGGTGAACATGCATCTCCTGGCTAAGACAGAGATGAATTGCCTACATCTCACTCAACCAAAATCTATATGGCATTTAACATCTAAGCACCAAATGTTTTTAATATAAGGTCCTCTTGTTCAAATCGGGGACATATGCACTAATCATATTTCTACTGTGGATCTGTCAAGTTGCAAAATTTTTTGTGAAAACAAAACAAAAAAAAATTTGGGAGTTTTACAAGGAAATCAGTTGCCTGCCAGTGAAAATGCTTTGTCTTACTAAAGTTGCATGGTAAAGCCTAAACATTTGGAATTGAGTTTTGTTCAGCTTTCACATTTTACTTTAAGAATGTTACCTGGAAACCAGGTAAAAGATACAGCCAGTAAAAAAGTTAATAAATTAAATTAGTCTATGCATGCCTGTAATATAAAATGTAATATTGATCAGTAAATAAATATAAATAATATAGGCACTGAAGAGTTTCACAATGAATTTGAATTTAGAAGTTAACATATTTTTAAAATAACTTTCAACCACAGTCTGTTCTCCCCTCCAGCAGTCCATCCCAGCTTTCCATTATGAACAGTGCACGGGGTACCTGAAACCACATCTTTTGCACAGCAAATTGCCAAGACTCCTCCATTGTTAAAGGGGCAGAGATTCCTTGGAATATGGCACTCCTGACAAGAGTTATTGGTCAACTCAGCTAATTCAAAGAAGTGTTAAGCATCATAAAAGGGCCAAAAGATGTTATGCTGACTGGATCTGACATCCCTAGTGCTGCCAAGAGGTTGGATATGGTAACTGACTGTTGCCCTTTTTTTATCAGGCAGATGTAATGCCACTAAACACACACAAAGGTGAGCAGATGTGAGCCAGTTATGTACATCAAACTGAGAAACTGCAATTCACAGGAGGTTGCTCTTAATAACACGTTACACTTGAACAGTAATATTCCACTAATGTTTAGTCCACAAGAATGGCAGAGCAACAGACAAAGGAGGTAGAGTAAAACATTCACAACTATCCTTAGGGAAAAACCTGTAAGAAAAGAAGTTATAGAAGCAAGTAGGCAAAAAAAAAAAAAAAAAATAAGGCAGACAAAGTGTAAAACAGAGCAAAGCCTGATTTTTCTTTGTCTTGTCTTCAGTCTTCCTCATCCTTTTGTATTCTGTGTTGAAACCAGAATCAACTATGCAGTATTTATAGTGATGTTACTCTCCTGATAAAGTATTGCACAGGCTGTGGCAACAATCTAGGGCTCAGCAGGGAAGCTGTGAGACAGCTATTTTTGTAATGTTTAAAATTATACTAAATTAATAAAAATAAAATCTCCTGCTGGGTTTCCAGTTTTAAATAGCACATTGTGGTGTAAATTATCAAAGCATCAGGGTTCTGCTAATTTAGTACATATTATAACACTGAAGACATTAAAAGATCATAGCATTTTTCATTTTAAAAACAACACTGTGAACTGGCTGAATAATTTCAATAGTTTATACTAAGAATGGCTAATATATGCTCAATGGGATAGAGGGAAATGGGAAAACTGCATATCATAACTTTTAAGGGTTTGAAGGTATAATTGTTTAGAACTCTGTCAGAGAGGATTCTGCCTTTTCCCCAGATTATGACAGTCTAACGTACTAAATTTTCAACTCCTAAAATTAGAATGGTATTTAAAAATAATAACTATACTTAATTTTGTATTAAAGCAAGATGACATACTTCCTAATTAAAACAAAACAAAACAAAAAAAAAGAGATTGCTTTAAAATAAGAGAAATTCCATTGTCTCATACCTGTATAGGGAACTTCTGCAAAGTAGTGATGAAAATCCTAACACAAAGCCTATATTAGATTAGATAGTCATCAATCACACACCTTTCAAAATCATCCAGAAAGTACCCACTAACTTAACTTACAGAGAAGGCATGAGCTGAAAGCATTTAGTCAGATGTTGGGCAGCATGAAGTGCTGATGTGTGTGCGAGAACAAGACCTAAGCAGAATAAAAGAGAAAGGTGATGGCACATGTTTCCAGAGAGACAATGTCAAAAGTACAAATGTCTACTTGACTGTAAACCCATGTATTGGCTTCTTAGATATTTTCCACCTACTCCTAGAAAACTCTTGTGGCCATTCATCCCTGGTAGAAAAGGATCAGAGTAATGGCAAGAAAAATGTGCCACAGCAAACCAAACTGTCTGATCCACTTTGACAAAGTTAGGCAGGTTGATAACAGTATTAGTGCTTTGCAAATAAATATTGCTCCACCCGTGGGTGGGGCTATACCCAGAATAATGGCAGCAGGGCATTTGTGGGGAAAGTTCAAGCAAGACAATGGGATGAGACATCTCTTCCTCACACCAGTTTTTTTTCAGTCTGCTTTTAAAAAGCTAGAAGCTGTGTTTGAAAGCCTGGAAGACTTATGACTACTGCTAGCATTTGTGTTTGCTCATGGCAGACTATTTATTTTGAAAAGTACTGCTTGTTAAGTAAATAAAAGACAATATAATTTTGGCAATTACTATGTTTACAGGGAGCTGGAACAAGGTGAAAGTCACTGGCATTCTTGTTGAGCTAGCTGATAAAATGTGACCTGAAATAATGTGCTACTAGAGAAGTCATGCAAAAAATTCCTTGACCCAGTATACTGAGACCATGTCCTCATTGTGAAGAAAGCAATATTCAAACTGTGGCAGTCTAATATGTGTGTACCATAAAATACTGAACAAGCCAATAAAAGCAAGATAACTGCAACTTCTTGGGATGACTTTTGGACAGCAGTTTATCAAAATTTACATGCAAAGCAGCTCACTTCTTTTAGAAACCTTGAGTCTGAAAAAAAACCCACTTTTCAAGCCCCATCAGGTACTACTTTGCTGGCTCACGTGGATTCTCATAAAGGGTGAGTTGATTTAGAACACCATTGAATTCCATAGAAAATCATAAAACTGAAATCAGTGTTGCTGTTGTAATGCAGCAAAGACAATGACCAAGATATTTAAAGTAATTAATTTTTTTATCAGAAACTTACAATTTTTAATACAAATTTTATGACTGAATTAAAGCTTGGATAATGGGGACTGATTGATTAGCAACTTCTCTCTTTCCACCAATATTGTGGCAATCAAAGGTCTACTTGGCACTTGGGAGAGCAGCAATTAAATTTTTGATTTTCAAAATTATCCTAAATTATTTGAATCTGGGTTTTCAATATTATATGTCAGTATAAAGATCATTGTCTACACTAGATTCAGAAGTATGAATGTAAATCTTGAGTATATGAAAGTGCTCAGCTTGATTTTAATTTCTTACTAGGCTTCCAAATCAAACTTTCCTTTGTGATGTCCAATTCTGATTTACTAGCCAACATCAATGACAGGGTCAGAAAATCATATGAAAGTTACCAGGTTTTGAAGCTTCATCACTGTGAAGAGATTTATTTTGCTACCATTCAGGAGTTCTGTGCTTCCCTCCTCGCTGCTGGAGTGGGGATAAAACATTTTCCCCCTCCCTCAAAGGACTTCAGAGAGGGTGAAGAGTTTTAATCCATGAGATATGTCAGGAATGGAGGATATAAAGGTTACGTCCGTAGTAGTATGAACACTGGGAGAAAGCCATAAGTGAGGCCAGCTTTCCTCCTTGCTCCCTGGAGCAGGAAGGCTGTGCTCAGCCTGTCTGCTGAGGGCAGACTCCTCAGAGGGGAACTCACTCTGCAATCCATACCATGCCAATATTGTGCCAGTGAGCATGCTAATTATTAATTCAAACAATAAATGCAGTGCCCAAGTTGAACTTATACCCTGCCTTTGTGTAATTTATTAGTACAGTAAACTTAGAAAAGAGAAGCAGGCAAAAAAGACACAGGGAAAAGGACACAGATCCATAAACCTTGTTAGAGATATATAATTTTGACTCATATATTATTTTTCTCAGGTTTCTGTTGAGCCTCTCTGAAGCCATATTTTACTGATCTTCTTACAGAAAAATCCATGTCTAAAAAAGTGGCTACGCAAATTTATCTGGCTTTATTATTAAGAAAGTAGTATTCAGTATTAATAAATAAGTAATTGGACATTGCTTGTTATACTTTGGTTAGAGGTGAAATATAAATATTGCCCCTATGGACACACTGAAGAACAGGGTTTTATATTTTTTTTCAACTACAAATGCTCAAATACTCACAGTCTTGACATGGAAGATGCACAGATACATGGAGGAAGCAACTTGCACCTTACCTGACATACTGGAATAACCTGTGTGATATATTTTTATGTCTATGGAATCCAGCATGGTTCTAAAAAGGCCTTTATCTCAGATGTGCTCGACAAAGCTTAGTGTTGGAGGCTTCTGTTCACCCCACAGAGTGGTTGTCTGAGTTTTCACCATTATTCTGAAACACTTGTTATTCTCCTTTCCAACCCTTTTTTCTCCCTGTTTCATTCCTTGTGCTGGCATGTATTCATATGGATTTTTTTAAACTGTTATTAATTACAGATGATGTTTCTTCTTCACACTTGACTGCAAAACCAGACTGAAACGGAGATTTATTGAATGGAGATGCAATGTAGTGTGCTACCAGTTCATGTGCTGCTCAGGTAGGTTTTGAGACCTTCCTTCCCCATCTATTGATCCATGATTTATTAAGTTAGGAACCCTGTCAAAAAACTAAAACTATAGCTCAGCAGCACTAATTGCCACTTCTATCATTAGAACTGATTCATTTTCCCTTGATGCAACCAAACCAAAGAATAACATAACAGAGAAATCTTACCCTCCATAAGACAGACGGATAGTTACCACTTCTTACTAGAGAACTCTTTCAAAAACTAAGCAAATACAAAATTATGAACAAGAGGAGAGAACATTGGTATATCCCAAGATTGTGTATGAGTATGCCTGCTTATTTAAATTATGATGAAAATATTGGGAGGAATAAGAAGGTAGCCCAAATTTATCATATAGAGATTTTTTCCAAGACGCCAGCTTTGTTGCAAGGAGATTGAAATCAGGTGAATGGTGCTAAGAAAACACAAGATTCTGGATAGCCCATTGTCCTGGAGAAAAGCAGAAATAAGGTTTCAAAATGCATTTCCAGATGCTATGTTGAATCACAGTCTCCATGGAGATAGACTCACATGAGACATTTGTGTGTCTGAAATGAAGTACAGCAAAACACAGTTCATTTCTTTTGTCAAGTGAATAACAGACAGCTCATTTGTCAGGAACGAGCACAAGGCTCACAGGATTATTGCTTTGACACTAGAAGCAAGAGTAAAACATTTAGATAGAGCACAGGTAGTAAAATGCTGTAGAAATTGGAGCCTGTTCAAGTGCTCTAGAACGTGTTTGCAAAAGACAGATGTTTGTAGAGTTCTGGCCAAGCCCAGATGAACCAAAATTTTTGAGACATGGTGATAAAAATGAGCACTTGCTGTCTATATAGGCATATACAGGAGGGAAAATGTCTACTTTTCACTCAACTTTCAAAAATAGGAAAGAGATGAAACAAATTGTAAAAATGAAAGAATGGATCAGAATTCAATGCAAATAACAGAACATGAGTGAGGTGACATAATATTTTTGTCTTCTGTCCATGGGGGTTCAAATCCACTAAAACAAAAGTCAAGCACAAGTACTGCAGAAGCAGAAATAATATCTGACAGGGTTATTAAAATAAAATTTTACAATACTCTGCTGATAGCATATATTCACAAAATGAATGCTTTTACCATTTGTTAGAAATGCATGTATATGCACTCAAAGGAAAATCTATGTCTGTAATATAGATAAGAAAGAACTTCTAGAATATCTTGATTATCACAGTCATTAGCAATTCTCTATTCAGCATAAAAGAAAGAACAATATTCCATTCATCAAAAGGTATTAGGTAAACTAACAAAGTTATCTTAAGGCTAAATCTCAAGTTATATATATCATAGTTTATATCTCAAAATATTAGTGGGCAGATGTACACTGCTATTATGATTATCTTGGCTGACTCCTAATATGACCAAAATCTTCTTCAATGATTTCTTAGGCTTTTTCTCTTTTTTTTTTTTTCCTTATAATTTTTAAAGATACCTTGAAATAAAACCAATAAATGTAAACACTTTTTGTGTTCCTTTAAATTGCTGTCTTTGGCTACAATACTGAAAGCATTCATTGCTCCATTTACTCCCATCCAATCTGCACTCCTTCACAATTATTCCTGTGAACAAGGGTATGTTTCTCTTCTTTCCTTTGGGTTCATATCCTTAGCCAGCATCTACTTTTACCAATTACTGATCTCTACTTCCAACCTATTTTATTTGATAAAGCAGATTACTTTGAATAAATAATGTATTCAAGTTCAGCTTTCCTCTTGTAGATTATTCATAAGGAAGGCAATTACAGCTTTGTCCAATTTATTTGGATTTGAAAGTATTTACTAATTTTGTGTGATGAATTTTCACCCTATGGCCTTGAACCTTGTCGATGTTTTGAATTAAGTCTGGTGTTGATGGCCTAAAGCCAAATGTAGGAGAGTGAACCAAAAGTAAAGCAAAATGCTATTTCATTTAAGCTAATGAGAAGACCAGATTTTGGAGACCAAGTTTGTATTGTTTGCCCTCTCCAGAAAGAGTGAAGAATCCATATTAGGTTCTTAGGGCATGTAATGTGATCATGACAATATGGTAAGTAAATAAAGCTGAGCACCTATTTCAACTCTTCTAAAACACTCAACAAAAAGAGAAAAAATGCCTACAAATTAAAAAAAAAAATTTTCAAAATCTTTACTGAGTTCAAATTACCTCGTGTGACCTCATTAAGAAATGGTATTGGTTCTGGAGATAGAACTCTTTGAGTTGGAGTGCAGGACTTTTCTTTTATGGTGAGATACCTAGAGAAGAACAGAAAACATCAAATATCAACTTAAAATACTCGAGTACTCTTTGGGGTTTTTCCTTCTTTTTTTCTTTCTTTCTTTCCTTTCTTTCTTTCTTTTCTTTTTTAAGTAGTTGAATACTTGGGATTTCTAGGAAAGGCGGAAATAGCAAAAGCTTTATAAAGAAATCTCTGCCAAAGTCTTTTCTTGATTGCTTTGTCCCTGAATGAAAAGTCCTTTGTAGCTTTGTTTCCATCAACTTGGTGGCCTTTTGAATTTGCCACAAACTGCACAGTAGCTTCTGATTCCCAGGAACTTATTGTTTGTGCCATTTCTGAAGCCCGAGCTGTTTTATCATTGATCCTCTCAGTGGTTTCCAACCCTCTTCTTGAACTGCAAACCCAGTTTCTGTGCTGTAACTCTGTCCTACCTGTCACATCCTCTAATCCAGAAATGTCTATCCTGAGCAGAGCCAGTTCCTCCCAGGGACAGGAAGACTGTCTTCATCTAGCACATTGTCTTTTTGTTCCACCCCATGACTTTAACTCAGCTTGTCTGGATTTCCTCAGCTATCTGCTTCTTTCGTATCTTCCTGTTAAGTTTTTCTGAGAGGTTTCCTGGAGCTAACTTAGCTGCCTAAAGCACAGAAAATCTTCCAGGCACTGAAGGAGGTGAAATTGCTGTAATTATTCTTTCAGAAAACTAAGATAGGGAAAAGGTGGGTAAATGTCTAGAAAAGGAAAAAGGTAAGCCAAAATCATAGACCTTTCACAGGAAAGACTAGTGAACACCCAGACCTTTGCAAAAGTGCAAGGCGAGCACAGTTTCATTAATTTTGAATTATAGGCAGGAAAATAAAGTCAATCAGGTACTGAAATGTTAGACCTGGCTTTAAACAGGACACAGTCCAGAGCAAGATACTCACCATTTTTCTCCTATAAGGTATTGGTCTCACAAAACAAGGAAGACTTTGTATGCTCCAATTAAAACTTTCACAGAGAGCCCTTGGTATAGTTACAAGCATTCAAGTCAACTTACTAGCATATTGGAATACACCTAGACCCAGTAAGACACAATTAGCTAACAGATACATATCCACAAAGTCCAAAATACTCTTAGTCACATGTCATTTGAGACCAAACAATATATCCTGCAGGTTACCCTTTCCTAAACACAGGTTTCATACTGAGGTTTGCATTCCTGCTCTGTGTGCCAGACTTGATGACCTCTGAGGGAATGCAAATATATAAAGATGAGCCATATTTGCACCAAAAGAGATAATTAAAGAGAGGAAGGAAATTAAAAAAGAGAAAAATACACTGCAAATTTCTGAAAATCTACCTAATAGTGGAATAAATGGATTGAGGGATAAATGGTCTCCCAAGAGATAGAACAGAAAGGCTATCTGCTTGGATTAGTACTAAATGGAATGAACAAAACACTAGAAATTACATTGCAAAGAATAATATTGCACTGCCAGGGGGATGGTCGGGATAATCTAATTGTACTGTTTATCTCCAACCTCCCAAAACTGCAGGAGTTAGTATCATGAACAGCACCTTTTTATTCTCTTACTTTGTCGCTCCTCTACTCTCAAACTCTTTCTATCCTCCGAAGAACTGCTTTTGACCGGATATGAGGCCATGTACACCCTGAAAGGAAACGAAAAGAAGAACAGTCCATGAAATATTTTGGAAGAAGCACATGCTCACCATCCTCAGGGCTTATAGCAGGTCTAGTATTTCAGCAGGTATGACTTTTCCAGCAGTGTGACTGTTCTAGTGGGCTGTCTCTATTTTCTTCCTTTGCCATTCAAATACCTTGAAGAGATATAGGAGAGGGTTAGAGAAGCTTTTGTTTCTTTGATGCACCTGTTCTGATTGCTCATCAAACAGCAGTGATAGTCCTAGAAAAGCTGCTGACAAAGAGAATGAAGGAGACTCCCAGTTATGGGTTTTATTCTTGTTTTTCAAGGGAGCACTCCCCTTTGGAAACAGCCTTATGACAGCAGGCCAGAGGGGTGACATACGTGTGAACATATGTCAGTGCCCCCCGTGGTAATGTACATGCAAACATATGGCATTGCCCTCCTGGTGCATATTAGCTGTCAACAGACACAGGAAGGACCTTGCCCTGGTTATGTTTCTTATCATCCATATGGTTTTCTATTGCTCCTGATAGCAGATAAATTACAACTACTTCCAAAATCTCTGTCTAATAATAGTTTGTGTTTATTCCAAATATAGATGCTTACCCTTTCCCTTTGGTACTTCCACAAAATTCATTGAGAACCAAGCAACATTTTTTCATTGCATTGCAGGACTGATGATTTGAAAACAGGGGAAAAAAAAAAAGAGAAGAGTCAACACACACACACAGCTAAGGAGATGAATATCTGGAAGTAAACCTGCAGCCTGACACCTGTAACTTGGAAGGGACTCAGCCACATGGGAAGGAAAAGCCACCCTGCCACATTGCACACACCACTGTGGTCAACACAGAAAATCAGGACAGTGGCCCAATATGAGGAGAAAATGCTTCTACAGAGATTTTACAAAATGACATGATTCTATGAAAAACTGTGTTGGAAGGTAACAAAGTTAACTCAACATACGGACTCATATCTTTCTAGAGAGAAAGTTATCTTCTAGACATTTTATAGTGAAAACTCAACTGGCAAAAGCACAGACCATCTCTAGATGATGCTGAAGTTAATACTTTCAAAGACTAGTTACATAAACTGTAGAGAAGGGATCCAAAGAGCAGCTAGCAATGCTTCTGCATTTGTTTACTACCTTGTTGTCTATTCCAGACATAATCCCAAACCTCTAGGCAGCCATTTCAATTAGTTCAATCATCAGTCCCTAAAGTGGTGTAAACCACAAAGTGTACAAAATGAGTGTTTGCTTGAGAGCACTACTGTAAGTGACAACCTAAAGTCTGAGAGACAGGAAAATCACACAGCTGTCCTGCCCCCATAAAGTCAGTCTCATCTGTTCACGTTCACACCCCAATATCTTAGTCACACTGCACATGGGGGAGCTGCCATTTGTTTGCTGTGCATTCAAGAACATGCTGCTTGATTTAGTGTTTCTGTTGACAAAGAGGAACACATATGCATTGCACTAAAACAAGCAACATTATTCTTGAAATTCAGGTCTTAGTGTGTTGAAACTCAGGTCTAAATATGTCAGAGCATAGTCAGACATCTGATTTGTCCTTTCCTGTTTGACTAGCAGAAAAACATCTGACCCATAAGATTGGTAGTTGCACAGATCAAGTTTGCAGAAGTACAAAAAAACAAGGGCAACAGATCACAATATTTCTTTATATTTTAAAAAAATGTGGGTTTGTGGTACTTCAATTCAGCTTAAATGATCTTGTGGCACTGAGAAACGTCTTCCAACATTCCATGTCAGTAAAATACATTTGCATATGTTTATGCAGAAGCTCTCAAAAGAGTTTTCTATGGTGTGTACATAATCTGGTTGGCATGAAAAACTCAGCCTAGCAAAGAATCAAGTACCATAACATGAGTTCTATGCTATCAAGAATCATAACATGAGTACTTAAGATGATTTCAAAAGCATTTTAGTGGATCAGAACTAGTTTTATTATTTTTAGCTGGATTTAGTATAGTAATCGCAAAGAATCAAAAGCTGAGAGTTGTACACAATAGCAAAAGCTAGATGGAGATAAATATTTCTCACCTTCAGTAGTTACTGGAATGATTTGGTGAAGTTATGGTCAATGACTGTTCCAAACTAAATACATTTGTAATAGTCTAGGAATATTATAAAAATTAACAAAGAACAAAAATTTAGGGCACATTGATGGGGTTGTCTTTATCTTTCAGGTGGAGAGAACTTTATGACAGGAAACAACAATAGGTTAAGGTAAACAGCTTATTTTGCCTACCTTCATATTTCAATACAGTAGTTCAATATAACCACATTTCTCTAAAGACTCATATTCTGTTATTGAAAGGTAATGGTGGGAACCAACTTAAGAACATGTAAAATGCAAGATTTTTTAATCAATGAGAAGCTATTAATTTAACCAAGCCTTCCTGTAATAATATTGAGACAGACTGTCTGCCTGTTTTTACATTATAGCTAGCTTTGCAATCTGTACAGAATATAATGAGGTGTGTACATTTTGTGAATATATTGATTGAGAGAGGTCCTTAGGAGTCTAATGCTGCCAAAAATTTGGTATTGCTCTATGATTCTTGAGAGGTTTGCTTTCTGGAACAACCAAGTTGCTATTTTAGTAGTTGTTGACTCTTTCCACTCACTACATGTAGAACTCATTTATTTTAACTTCACTAGATCACATTAAGCTCAGACTTAAGTTCAGACTTGATGTGATCCAATTACTGATTAACATGGGGATTACTGATCTGACAGATCCCCATGTTAAACCACACTGATGTGTCACTTGACAGGTTCATTAAAGTCATTGTGCATGTGTGGTTCTGCAGCAGCAGGATTCCTCGAGTTCCCAAACCACCTCAGACACTAATCTAAGCAATTCTTGATCTGACATATTTGGAGTCAACCAAAAATTCAAGGCAAAAATTTGCGGTGGACAATGTAATTTTTAAGATTTACAGAAACCAAATGGATCTTCTTAATCTAAAAACATGCCTCAGTTTAAGCATGTTTATCTCACTTTCATGATGTATCACTGCATTCTGATTTCAGCAGAATCATCCACAGCAGAAATCCAACAAATAATTATGTTTTTATCAACTGTGGCTTTATCATAGATTTTATTAAAAATTGTTATTAGCTTAGAAGACATACAAAAGAGAATCTATAGCTAAATATACTCAAATCACTGAAAAATTAAGAAGCTTTTTTGCTTGCTGATTTCTTTAACTTAGTTCTATAGTTATTTGGTATATTCTTTATACCAACTTTTTGGTGTAGTGTCTGAGTATCTTCCATTAGTGCGTTAAGTAATATAACTAATGTCTGAAACATGACACATACTCTGGGAAAGTTTCACTCTGTATGGAAAAACAAAACAAATCTACTGGATTGTGGAAAAAAGTAGAATCAGTGATACTTCAGTGTGAAACACAGCTGACAGGAAAAAACAGGTATTCTGGGCTTTTCAGAAATGTCAAGGTTCTACAACTTGTGCTTATCCCACATAAGGAAAAAGCTGGGAAAAAGAGAGAAAAAAACACCTTGTGGCTAAGACAGTTTTGCACATTCCATTAGAAGTGGGAGACAAGGATGATGTCCCTGATCAATAGTAGGGCTTGGACTGGATGACCTTTAGAAGTCCCTTTCAACCCAAACGATTCTTTGTCTGTGAATGATTCCATGACTGAGATACCATGAATATTCTGTATAATAGCTACCAAAGCCATTGGAGGTTTTGCTGTGCAGTGTGCATGCATCTTCCCCAACAGTTTGCTGCTTCTTACATTCTAGCTGAGAAATGGGCTCTGGGAAACTGTGACAGAATTGGAACAACCTGACTCATGGTTGGTCTGCTCCAGAGGAGCTCATCGCCCTTCCCACGTGCCACCAACACAGAAAAAAACAGGAAAGAGCTCAGTATATATTTAGGAAGGTCATGTGTTATACAGTCTAAAGATGGATCCAGTTAAATATTGGAACATAATGTTTAGTAGGGGCACATTGTTCTCTTGGTTGTCTGGTACATTTCAATAACTTTTATCCCACTCACCAGCTAGCTAGCTGAAATATAATACAGAATAACTGTAGTCTGATGCTTACATTTTCTAATGAAAATTTTGACTATAAAGTAGTATCTAGTCTTGGAATATTTTTATTTATTTTTGACAGAAATAAAAGGAAAGCTTGGAGTTTCTAGTGAAAAGAAATTTTGAAATATATAAACAATATAAAAGAAATTAAAATAAATACTAAAATTATGTCATTCCACATCCAAAGTGGTGCTAATGTTCATATAGATAATATATAATGTTTAGAACAATTAATTAATCAAAAGTGTTCCACAGATTTGGTGTAGTGCAGTCTTTTACTGTATCCCTTTTAGTTAAAGTGAAAAACAAAATCCAAACTAAAGCAGGACTTCGGTAATCACAATAGAAATAAATAACAAATAAAAATACAGAAACCGTAACCTAGGATAGTGTGTCATGGGGAAAGGAGACCTAAGGTGACTGGATATGGATATGTACCCACTAGCTAACAGTTTATGACAAATGAAACATATTTAAGTATCCTAATTGTCTTTCTGATTTAATAGGATCCAATAAATGGAAACTGTATGGCCAGAATAATGAAAAGAGCACAAAATTTATCTCATTCTGTTGCGTCCTCTCTGTGTTCTTTTGTCCTTTGATTGCACTGGTGGATAATATTATTTTGTTCCCAAGGAAATATGTCCCTTTGATTAGGTTGCAGATATTCTCTCATTTGTCACTGTTCTATCAAGCTATGCCATGTAACAGCAGGAACCCTTGATTATTTAATTGCTTGTAAGAACTCATTAAATCTTACTATCAATCATTGGACATATGGCAAATATCACCCAATGGCATGAGAGGTTTTAACAGTGATCTGTCACTGGGGCATACCCTTTCTTTAGTCGCATAGGCCCTTTGTTTAGTTCTCTGATCATAATAATTTTTAATTAATATTGATTTGTAAAAGAGTGTTCATGCAGTGGCCTTAATCTATGGGTACAAGGATAATCTTCTAGCAGGAGCATTTGTAATTCCATATAAATATCAAGGAACCCCATCTAAGAGAGTTTAACCTTTTTACAATGTTTTGTAGATCATGTTAGTCCGATGATAACCTAATTTAGTCTTCTGAGTGGATACGGCTCATTAAGAAAAACATATAAGAAAAAGTCACACAATAGGTTTTGCATCAACACCTTCATGGTATCCTGTGAGCTATCTCTGATGATACAAATACAAAAGACATTTTTCAAAATGCAGAATATTAGCTATAGCTACTAGTGGTAGTGAACTGTGCAGCTACTTGTTTTGTCTATAACAAAAATCAAGTTTAAGGGGTGGGAAGTTATCTCACCAAATACTGTTGTATTTCATCACAGATCCTTAAGGTTTAGGTATATATTTATGTAGATGGATAATAAAGTAATGAAATAATTTGATTATCGCAAAAACTCCTGCCTGGGATATGTAGATTTTACTATAAGAAAAATTTAGATTCAGCATTCTTTGCAATCAGAACTTTAGCAACAGCTAATTTTACCTCAAAATTAGTCATGCTCAAAACCTAAATAAACTTTTAAGATGAAAGTTCATAGCAGTTGACAATGGAACTACGCCATTTTTCAAATCATAAAAAGAGTGATATTTGACCATATTTTTGTGATGACTACCCTTTTACTCTACAGGACTCACAACCTTTTACACAGTTTATTTGTTAGCATTACTTGGAAGTTGCAGATAGCAAAAGAGAAAAGCTCAACCACAAAACACTGATGATTATATCTAACAAAAGACTTGCTTCTTTCTTATTCTTGATATACTGCTATTTAGAGATAAAATCAGGGTATTTAATCTAGTACTTTGTAATAACTTTGTCAAAAATCCCTTTACTTTTGAAAATTTTGTGTCAAAAAACTAAAAATAATTGATAAAGAGAGAAAAGTGGAAACTGGAAGACTTCCATCTCTGAGTCAGGCTTCTATTCACACATGCTACCTGTGACACACAAGGCTCTTTATCTGAGGTGTGGCTGCCTTTGTAACACACCCGACTTGCCATAGCAACAGTTCAGGTTTGGAAGTGTGGGTTAAATTCTAAAATTTGTATGCTCTTGGAACAAATTTTTGAATATGGATCACAGCTGTTAATGTCAATTTGTTTTGTGTTTCAGTGGGTGAGCTTCATAAAAGAAGAGATTTGAGTGTACAGAAATAGTAAAGAGCCAGACAACTTGCTTTAATACAGAGTGAAAGGACTGTGAGAAGTAAGAAAGAGAATTAAAATCTTAATACCTGAGATATTTTTCTGCACTTTTAGGTATGGAAATTATTAAGAAAAAAGGTAGAAAAGAAAAAAGAATTTTGAAGCTGGATTTTTCTGTGTATTATTATTTTAGGTTACCTTTTGTTTGATGACATTCTGCCTCTACACATTTCTGTGTATTCATCCCTGATCTGTTAATAGCAGTATTGTAGAGGCCTCTGTAATTTGTCTTATGTTATGTTGTGTAATGATCATATCATAGTTTTTTGAAAAAAACCCCATATCTGCTTTATGTTTCCATGAGGAGTTATGTTGACTCCCACATTTTGAAACAATTATATTGATTTAAATCTCTATAATAATACTTTTTAAACTTAGTTTCTGAATCTTTGGTTCTTTTCAAATGAAGATTCACCTATGTCTAAATAGCTATATGCATGCATACAGCCTTGAGGACAGATTATTCAGGTGTTTTGTATTCTCTGATAAAGTGAAGTCTAATTCATTCCTGTAAAGGCAGAAGTCCATCCTATAACAAGGGGAAAACTTTCATGACAGATACTCAGATACAACTATTAAGGATTTAACATTATTAGAGCAGTATAAGGGATCAGGAGTTATTTTCCTTTCCTGGAAAACACTATAAGACTGTCTTGAAATTCCTCTAAGCAGTGCTGCCTATGAAAAACTATCCCAAGGAGCAAATCAGATATGGTTCATGAGAGAGAGAGTTGTTTGGGAAATATTTCAATAAATACATATAATTTAATTATTATTTTGTTTTGTAGCTTACATAAACTCGACAAAACATTACAGGTAGACAAATTAAAAATGTCAGTGGTTTTATAAACACTTAGTTATAAACATTTAGTAAACACTTAGTTATAAACATTTTATAAATATTTAGTTACTGGGTTTGGTCCTGATTCCTCTTTTTTTCCCATGTTGTGACATTGTTGGAATCCTTTTGTGCTTTTTACTTCTCTTTTCCTGAAGTTTAATAATTGTAATATCATAAGAATAAGGTAGGATGACAAACAATTTTTTTTTTATTCTGTTTGAAATTCTGACATACTTCTTTGTAAAGATATCTTTTGCCAACTGTTTTGAGACTATGCAAGTGAAATACTTCATCAACCATTCAGAAATACTGGAAACACCTTCTTTTCCCCATAAACAGTTTAAACTTAAGGACTTCACAGACAGCCTGTCAACAAGAACTACAATACATTACAGAAACTTCATTACTTCCAAGATAGGCTAGAGTGCCATTTCACAAGTAATGAATGATGCTTTAAGATATCAGGCAGATACCCTATAGACACTGAGATTATGCCACAAAATACAGAAAGTCTTCCAGGAAGCAAATGAATAAGATTTGCTAAGGGAGCATAGAATAAAACCCATTAAAACCCATTAAAGGAACCCAAACTATAGGTAGAAGGTAAGGAAGGATTGATTTTTTGTAGCTGTAAAGGCAACAGAATGCTATTTATTAATTAAAAGTACATTTTATGTATTGTGATGTGATAAATTGTTGACTGTTTAGGTGAATTACCTCAGAAATGCACTGAAATGCACCTAAGGCTATTAACACTGATAAATTATGCACTACTACTTTTAAATTTCTGAAACAGTCTTCACAAGTACGCCCAACTTTATTTTCAGTTTTAAGCAGCACTTTTGAGTAATCATATTCAACATTTAACTACTGCCACTAAAAGCTTCCTAGTCAGAAAAAACCCAAGCTTTCACAGTTTTAACTCTCTTATCTTCCCCTGTTTTCCTGTTAAATATACATACATATGAAACACAAAGTTTTCTATTTTGACAGAATCTGATGAAAAGTGACATAATCTTAACTATATATTCCCTTGACTTTATATTCCCTTTAACTTGGGAGAGCTAAAACAAGTAACCTGAAATAAATGTTTGAAATATGAAAATGACATTTTTTGGGTATAAATAAACACAAAGAGAAAATTGAAAGTGCATCTGTATAAATAAATCTATATATTCTCACACACCAAAGTTCTGAGAAAATATACTCATCTCTGGGGGTTTTTTATTCTAGGATACTTACTAGGATAAATAAGCTATAGGTGAGAAAATTGAAATATTTTTCATACATGTGTATCTTTGGACATATAATGTTTTAAGTTTAATACCTATATTTTGTACATATATATATATATATATATATATATATATATATAGTGTCTATATTCTGATATAGACATGTATTCTGTGTACTTACAAAGGAGTTTATATTTGAAAATCAGGCATCTATCCAATACCAACTTAGAAAATTCAACACTATATTTGTCATCTTTTATAAATTTGAATGTGGGATTATGGCTACATGGGAGAGAGTGTGCATTGTGTGGGGGTCTGTCTTGAAAAACAGGCCTTTTTTGTCACTCTCGGATGGTGGTGATGGAGGGAGAACAATACTTTTATCTCACTATAGTTTCTAAAGGCATTTAAAGGGTTCATTGTTTCAAATCAAAGAGCTATTCATAAGTTCCAATAAAATGCAATCCATCACAATCTTACATGAGCAGAAGCTTTCAGCTTGTGCATATTTTGTCAGGAAGGCAATTTAAAGCTTATAAACACAAATCACTTCTTTGGTTTTTAACCACAAAACATTTACACAGTACTGACATACCACCTACAATATCTCAGTACAAAGCCAAGAAGTAGAGCAGGCAGGACCAGGAAGCAAGAACCTGGAGACAATATTTTATGTTAGAGTAGAACAGATGCTGGGGCATCAATTCAGGAATTCTCAAAAGATTGAAAGAGAAAAGGATGTTCTCCTATGCTTATATCCCTTATCAGAATGTATATAAGATAATAATTAAAATACTTGTTTGGATGACAGACATATTTGAAGCAGGTTTCTATATCCAGGAAGAAGGATTCTGGAATAATTTATTTGCTCTTTTTTTTCCCCCCCATATATTTGATGATTATGCTTGTGAACTAATATGTACATTGACCAGATACACAATGGCTGTGGTACCATAGCAGTAACTGATTTGGCTCAGTCTGCTAAAAAGCCTTTGATGCATAAGGGAGAATCACTCTTAGAAAAAAAATGTGAAGAAATATTACGTATTCTATTTTACTGGAGGAGAAGTGAAGCTCACAGATGCTCTACTGTTTCTCAAGCCTACAATAATTTAAGTGGCTTACTCAAAGAGCTGGAATCAAACATTTCTGTCCTAGTCTGTCTTAATGTGCAAACTTTACTCTATTTTTATTTAGTATTTCCTATTCTGGGAATCTTGAAAGTACAGTGCAGTGCAGAAAGTACAGTGCAAATCTTCCTAGGGAACTGGTATTCATAGACTCATGAATCATAAGATAATCTTTGTTTGATGGGAGATCTGTAGGTCATTTTGTTCAATCATCTGTTCAAATCAAGACATATTCAGAAGCTAGACCAGATTAAATAGGGGATGGTCCAGTCAAATTTTGAAAGCTTTGGTGAAAGTCCACAGCCTTTCTTGACATCCTGTTCACCATTCTCATTGTGAAGACTCTTTCCCATAAGTCCCCTTGCAAGGTCTCATGATGCAACTTTTCATCCTGAATCTTGATTACCTATGTTTGTCCAATAACCATCTGTTATGTACTTAAAGACAGAAAATGATCATCTTTTAGCCTTCTTTTCGGAGGTTTAAATAAGTACATTCCTTCAGGGTGGTGTGTGCTCCAGCTCCTGTCTATCCCAGCAGCCTTCTCTGGCTTTTCTCCAATTTTTCAGTACATCTCTTAGAGAGGGGAGCCTGACATTGTGGCACTACAGATAAAAGTGGGAATAAACACTTCCTGTGACCTGCTGACCATGCTCTTGCAGCCCAGTATGGATTTTACCTTTGGCTGTGCACGCTTGGCTCTTTCAACTTTCTGTGCACCAGAATCCTGGTGTCCTTCTCTGCAGAGCTGTTTCCAGACAGCTGGACTCCAACTCACACAGATGCAAAAACAGTACCTCCCCCCAAAAAAAACATACAATCATTTGTATTTTAGGAGAAAGAAGCTCTCAGTACCACCACAACATGGGAATGCAGTGTGACAATTGCTTTCCCACTAACATTTAAGGAGGATTTCAGGCCCCAAACCTTTAGCTCTTAAAAATAAATCAGGTGATTTATAGTAAACAAAAAGCACTTGTAAAATAAAAGTGAGAACTTGCTACTCATTGTAATGCACACTGATATATTGTTTAGCAGCATCGTTTCATTCCAAATAATCACAGGTCAACAAATGACAAATTTACTGTTATCTATCAGTTGATTCTGTTACAACGTCCCTGAGATTTATAACTCCCACACTGGATCTTTACCCCTTTCTTCATGTTAAACTATTATCCTCTCTCCCCCTTTTAGTTCTTTGATTTTAAATTAAAAAAAAATGAATTAATTTAGGCCCATTTACTTTCAGCATATCAAAAGGCTGCATATTTATTTTGGAACTGTTAGCTGCTACTGAGTTGTTTGCATGATAGAATCATGGTCCAACATGAATATTTTGTGTTATAAAGCATATTAAGAAGCCAACCAAAAATCAACAGGAATGGTTATTCTAAAATCTTTTTCTCATTTGATGCAAGCAAGTTGTTTCAAAAATTAATGTCTTATTTTCTGTGCACAAGCTGCCTACAAAAATGGTGGTGGCAGTTGGATTGTTTTTAAAACACATACAACTCCAACCTTTCTTAATCTAATTGAAATTTTAATTTTTTTTCCTGTTTCAATTGAATTTATTCTGCTCCTGCCATGGATAAGTGGGAGAACAATGTTTAAAATAATAGTAATTCTTTCCTCTTTCAGACAGCCAAGCATAGAAGAGAATAGTTCAGATTAGGTTGGGAGAACAAAGAAAACAGGCCTGGATTCACTTTGGTTAAAATAGTGTCACATACAGAATCAGTATATTCAGAGTAGAACTTTTGGAACAAGTACACATGGCCTGATAAATACAGGAAAGAAAAGTAGTGACAGAAAATCAAGCTACTTCTAAGTTGCAGAACAGAGGAAGGAGATGAAGTGACAGAGCCACTACTGCTGGAACAGAGACTTGTTGCCATGGGAGCGAGGATAAGGAAAGCTGGTACCCTGGAGGCAGTGGCTGGGGACAAGAGCAAAAAAGAGAGGGATAAGAACTTGGAACACTGCACATACAGGGAACAGACTCACACACACATCCCTCTCTATTTTGCCTTATTTCCAACTCACATAATCACATACGTTATGGGGCCAAGGCCAGAAAGGCAAATTTTTGCAAGGAGAATATTAAGTACCTCTTACAGAAGTAGTTTGGTTTTTTCCTGACCAGTCTGATAGTTCTCTCTTCCCTTTGAGCTCATTTTTAGATACTCATGGTATTGACATACAAGGTGAATATCCATGCTCACAGTCTCATATCTTCTGGATCACTAAGGAAAAGACAAAGACATTTATCCATGGAAACAGAAGATTCACAGTTTCTTCCCCAGGCAAGTAATACATTTTCTCATAGGAGTGCCATGACAATAGTGTGAGGGTTTGGCTTACACAGAAAGATAATTCTTAAAAACCTTGCTAAATATTTCTACTGATATTTTTCAGTAAAATATAGCACAAAAATTCAAGTAATATTCTCATGTCATGGGACATTACCATGCTCCAACAGGGATAAAATTGCTATAGAATTTGACTACAGTATTTTTAGTTTTGAAGTAAATTACTTTAAATTAGTTTGTCATTTCCTGTCTAAAAATCATGTGTTTCAATTTCTATTTTCCCAAACAGCAGGCATTTTATATGGAAAAGGTCAGCAAAGAAACTTTTCTCCTTTGCCTTTTCTGGGCACAGAGGGTAAAAATGGCTAATATTTTTTTCGCATGCTTACATATCAAACTTTAAACTCCCTGCCCCATGGTTTACCGGCATGTTTTTGTTCTTTTTCCTCTCACGTCTCCCTTGTTCTCATGTTCTTTTGTTCTACAGTATGAGCTGATTGTTCAAACTCTGTGACCAAACCTCTCACTTTGTAACCTTTTCTGAAAGTGTATAGTAACAAAAACAAGCAGGAGTTGTCAGTGCAGCAAAAAAATAAAAATGCCTGTTATATGCAAAGTACATCTTTAATGATGTTTAAAGAGGAGCTAAACATCTCTATGGGAATTCTTAAAACACTTATCTCTTAGGCCCTTATTTAGTTTTGCAAGTCTTTGTTGTTTAACAAGCTGGAGAAATGGGTCATCTAATGTTATATTAATCAGTAAATTAATATTTTAATTTGATTTTCTTTATAGTTGAAATGCTTGCGGCATCTCCAGTGTTTTCTCTCTCTGTGCGCTGATGTTAAGCAGTATCATTATCATACTGTACCTTGGGGTTGTGAGATAACAGGGTCCAGTGATAGCTCTATTCTTAGGAGAGTGGGAGGTTTATGATGACACTTCTTCATTTTAAATGGCACATGGAGGCTCTTGTGCAACGACATGTCTTACAGCTGAGTCATCGGCTTTTCTACATTGGGCTTTTCAGTTCATATACTTGAAATCACACACTTTCATGTCTGAGCAGGTGATACATTTTGCCAATTTTTTGATAAGATCTTTACAGTTTGCTGAAGTAAAAATTTTAAGGATTTGGTTTTTCGTAACTAGTCCTATTTTGAAAATTTTTGATAAGTTGCAAGAGATATGACTATCAGTAGATGAAAAGGAGAGAACATGAAAATTAATTCTTTTTATTTAAAGGTTAAGTCGCAGCTAAATCTGTTTTTTTCAAATATTTAATCAGTCAAATACAGAAGACTTGTTGACACAAGAAGAGGCACAAACTTTTATTTAACATTATCAGCTCTAATTACCCTTCTGAAATGTGCTTGGAAATTCAGAATTTTGATTAGATCAGGCAAGATAGTCCCTGTCCCTTCTGCATCTTTACAAGAGCTGACAAAGAAAGCTTTCTCCTTTTTGGTCTCTTATGCATGACCTTTAAACACGTCAAAATGGTGCTAAGATGGAAATGGTCCACAGGTTACTGTTAGGTGAGTACAAAGGAAGAGACAGTCTTTTTTCCTTTTACCTTAGTCACAATCTGACCTTCTCACCTTCTTCTTTCCCTGCAGACTCCATATTTACTACATCAAAGTTCCCATGCCTAGTTCAGGGCCCCTCCCTCTGTTACAAATACACAAATCACACATCCTAGTGCATGCTCGCTCTGGTCCAATGGTAAGTTACATGTCTGAGTGAAAATATAGGCTTGGTTGATATACTCACATACCAAGGTCAAAGCAAATCACATTCACATATTCCATATCACACTTGGTTTGCTGGCCATACCTCAGCAGATGCACCATAACCATATATGACTGTAAAACAGCCAATACTTTATTGTTTCTTGAGCTTCACTGGCTTTGTAACACAGTCATTCACAAAAATGCATCCAAATGCAGGTTCCACTTGTGCGTGCAATTGGGCAAGTGCAAAATTGGCTCAGGAGGCATGTAGGCATGGTGCCATTTTTCTTTTCTCTCTCTCATATTTTTTCCTTTTTCTTTTTTTTCTTTTATTTTTCAAATAATTTATTAATGTGAAATGGCATTTTAAACTTTCCATAGCACAGGATTCTGGGGACTGAGTCATGTCTGGCAACCCTTACTTTCAGTCAGAAGCTTTTTTTTCCTGTCTCAGAATAGTGGTACCAGCTTTTCAAAAGATAAATCTGCCTGGATTGAGTCAGCCTCGAGGCCAGAAATGTTGTGTGGGCTGTTGGCTGGATGACTGCGCCAGAATGTTTTGAAGTTAAAATAAATGGAAGAATCTAAATGAATGTGCTTATTATTTTAGCATAATAATACAGTTAATAGGTAATCTTACATTATGAGATCCATGAAAATTTTTGTGATGTATCACTGAAAACTTGAGGGAATATTCACATTGCTTTTGATTGGTAGTAGTTTTCCTTGAGGAAAGTACTCACTCAGTTTTACAAAGCCTATAAATAGAATAACAAATGAATTAGTTTTGAATTAGAATGAAGTTCCGAATCTTATTCAATGTCAATATCCTTTTGAATTCAAGAGTAGGCTTACCTCAGTTTCAATACGCAGGACTTTTCTAAAAGTATGAAACTTCAGAGGTGTTTTGCTTCATTGTGAACATTTCACACATCTCTAGCTAGCATGTTATTAAAGTCAGCAATTGCCAGTGTCAACAAATTAGTTTGTTACACATCACTGAGTGTTCAGGAACAGGTTTGACGCCCTCTATGATTTTGAAGTCTCATTTCTTGGAGCTTTCACACAAAACAAATAACATCTGTCTTCAAAAAGAGTTTCTTCAGCTCCAGAAGCAGGAAGGCAATGGACTACATAAGCAGGAGCAGCAGAGATGTATTAAGAAGGTGGGTGCTCCAGAAGTGAGCGTGCACTGTAAAAAGAGACAGTCTACTTAAAATAAATCAAGTAACCTAAGGGATCTGGCTACACTCCCATTTTTACAACACATGCAAAAAACAAGTTAGGAAGAAGTTTCTTCCTTTAGCAACTTAAAAAATAAATTGAAATTCCAATTCTTTTGTCCCAAAAGCACAGCAATATTTTCTCCCTCTATTGATTATCAGTCCACTTTGGTTGAAAACAGTCCTGACTAAGATCAAAATTGCTTTGAAAAGATGACTTTTAACCTGATAAAGTACCAGCACCACTGCACTATGCTATAAGATGGGTATTTTTGGAAAATGAAAGTAAATCAATATTAATAATATAAACCAGAAATTGATTGATTTTGCCATTAAAATATGTAATGGTGAAAGAGCCCATATCTAATTATTTCTGTTAAAGTCTGTAAGTAACATATTAATTAAACTGGATACATGAAAATATCTGAAGACATTTGTAAGATTTACTTAGGTCAACCAATTTTTAAAAGCAAAAGTTCTGTCATTAATAAACTGCAGAAAGATCAGAGCTGTTAAGCAATAAGGATGAACGTCACATGAAAGGATGACTGAGAAATTTGGAAAAAAAAGAATTTGCAGTCTCCATCACTCTCTGTCTCTTACAGTCTAATAAGTTAACTTGTACTGACTGGTAAGAGAGGCAATAAAAACTGGTAATTCTTTAAATGACACTAATTCCAGGATGTATGCAAAGCCTTACCAATGCCTTAGCATCTATCAAGGACATATTAAATAACTCAAGATAGTGGATTAATATTGTGTAACCATCTTCAGAAATACTAAACCATCCATTCCAACATCCTTACTAGCATTGATCATGAGCCATTGAGTCAGTACTTTATGTTCATTTCCTTTCATTTGCTTTATTTTACACTGGGGAATATTTGTACTACATTCCTCTTTCACATCAAACACACCTGAAAGTTCTTACCTGCCTTAATACAACAGTAACTTTGGTAGCCAGTTATTGTCTTTGATAACTATGCTCATACCCCACTCCACCCAACAGAGAAGCTGAAATAGCAAAAAATGGGGAAAAAATGAAAAGGAAAATTAAGACCCAAAAGTCCAGTGAACTGAACACAAAACCAACACAAGAATAACAAATGGGTAAATTTGGAAATTAACATCTAATGTATGTCAATAAAGCTCTAGTAATGGCTTTAAAAAAGTTAACAAAAGCACCACTAACAAAATGAGGAATTAGAAAGCACATTAGAGCAATCAGTAAATCATTTTGAAAAATAATCAAAATCACTATACAGAACTGAAAACCACTAAGTCAATCCTTATTGTCAAGCCTAATGTGATCCAATGTACTGTAGAGAGGGAATAGGAAGGAAGTGTCTACACCACATGTTGAATTAAAGAGAATCAACCAGCCATTTACTTTCATTTATTTAGTAACCTTCATGATGAGATCATCAAATATATTGTCTTCTCAGGAATCATAGAAGGCTGGTATCTTGCTCTCTTTCTTCCATCCCCCACTTTACAACCTGATTTTTCCATCTGACTACTTGACCACTTAAATGCATGGGATTTTTTGGGGGGAAAGTTTTTTTTTGCTTCTTACCAGAAGGAATACTGAGATATTATACTAACAGATTAAGTCACTCTGAAGGATTCACTAATGGAATTCTGAAGATTACAGTATCATATTTTATGGAGCAGTGCTCACAACAGGCTATGTTAACTGAGACCAATAGGAAATAATTTGACTGCAAATGTTAAGTAAAAGGAAAAATGTTTCCTGTTCCACAAAAGCAAAATCAAACAAGAAAAACATATTGATGGCAACACATTACCTATAAATCTAGAGATCACTATATTAAACAGAGAGGACTTTCCTTGTCTCTTGTTTTAGTAGGCAAGTCATCCGCTGTCAGAGTAATTTGTTGTCAAAGGTGGTTCACATGAATTCTGCTCCCGCCTCTTCTATCTCAGTCCCATGATGGGAACCTGAAACAGCCCTACCTGTAGATATTTATTCTGTAGAACACCCAAAGGAAGGTGTTCTACAATAGGTAAGACTTGTGTTTCCAAAGGCACAACCAAAAGACCCATCTGAGTGAGTCCATGGCTCACTGGACACTGGCTTACAGGATCCCTTATCCACACTATCTATAAATGATTTGGTAAGTTTGCAAGAACATACAGAATTCCTTTCTTTGGTCACTGTAGCTCCTTAGTACAGTTCTCTGTCTAGGCAACACTGCCTCATGCTGGCTAGCTCCGAATTAATTTGAATACTGATATAGAGCTTTGTAATCAGTCATATTTATATTTTGAAAGCAACAAATGAAGTAAGTGCTTTTAGCTTTGGAGTTTCCTTCACCTACTTCAAATATGCTGGAGTTCATGTGTATTTAAAAACCTACAATTTTTTTCTCAGCTGTAGAAACTGCTCCAGTAGTAGATACTACCACACTTTGCAAATCTTGACTCAACTATATCAGTACATTGTGGTAGGAATATTACTACTGAGAAGTTTCCCTGTTCAGGTGTACACACAGTGTAAAAGTAAATTTGCACTTCATGTTACTTCTAATACTCATACTCCCACAAAGTTTGAGATTATATATTCATAGAAATATGAAAGAGATACCTCAAACAAAAGTTTTTCTTGAAGAACTGTGGTTACATTGTCTCTTTTCATAGGGTTAAACAGGTTCACTACCTGCTTCCATGATAACAGTAATAAAGTCTCAAATGAAAGTTATAGATTATAAAAAGATAATGAATATACTACTGGATATAATAATTATAATAATAATAATAATACCACCACTTAAAAATGCACCATAAAATTACTGAAAGTTTGCACCAAACAATCTGAAAAGGAAGGAAGGCACAGGTTTAATTCTTTGTTGTTTCTTGGAACAATTCTAGTAGTTTATTTTTCACTCTTGAATAGCTTCTGCACAATTTATTGTAGTTTTACTTGGTAGTAGTGCTGATTGTATATCTCCAAAGAGTTGAATTTGGAAAAATAAACTGTTTACAATATCAATCTTTTATCAAAGAAAGTCAAAATATTATTCTTTTAAGTGTAAAATTTCCATTTAGTGATAGCTGAGGCACACATTATCTATAGCACTATATTACTTTTTTCTGTTCCAATTTGTCTGGTAAAGATTTTGAGTCCCTATGAATTTATTTCTTGTTTTCATTTTATATGTAAACTGTATATTTACCGAATTTCAGTACATGGGGAGATCTGCTGACAATTCACTTTGACAACTCACTTTGACAATTCGCAATTTGTAGAGCATAACTGCTTGTTAAATCATGTGAGTTTGGTTTTGCTCTCTGAACATTCATATTTTTTTAAATGTGGAAAGAACAAATAATGTTTAGCAAGTAAAAAGAAAAAAATAAAACTCTTTAGATGATTTGTGATTCCCTTCTTCCTCTCATAATTATGCAACAAAAGCTGTTTGAGTAAACATTCAGAAATACTAAAATGGAAGGGGCATAGGCAGACAGGAAGAATGGCTTTACAATTGGTTACTTAAAAGTCTTCCATTAGGTGTCAGCTGCTTACATTTCCAAACATTATATCCCACAATAATGAATAAAAGACTTCCTAATAAAAGGAAGGCTTTTTAGTATGAACATTATGAGTGCCTACTCAAGACTAAGGTTAATTCTGTGCCTTGCACGAGCACTTTGGCTTGCAGATAGAGAGTTTGATTTAGGAATGGGTCACACTCCACAGACATGAAATATCCATCTGTTGTGTGAACAGTCATACTCTAGAGTGAATGGAATTTCTCAGATCCAAAGAAAGTAACTGAGTATTTTGTGATACCCGATCTCTTCCCCACCTGTGGAAACCTATTGAAGCAGCTCTACTTATAAGGCATTTGTCAGAATGTTAATTGGAAAAATGACTTCATTGTGTGAGTCATACAGTCACCTCTGTGGACCTCATTAGGTTTAAATGAGCAGACTGAAGGCCAGAGCAATCATTCTGAGCACAGCCATATGTTGGTGAAGAAACTCTCTCAGAAACAGGCTCTTAGCCAACTTTGGGGACTTACAAATGACTAGATGGAAGATGGAAGTCTTGGTGGCAGGAAACACACTGGAAACACTGACATATGTAGCATGCTCCCTTTCACAACAAATATATTTTAAAATAGAAGATTCACTACCTGGCAGGTTTTTAAATTGCTTGCAGCTTTTGAGTTGAGACAATGATAATTTTAGGTGGCTTGTGTGTAGCTGTGGACTTCTTTGCAGGACACTCCATAGCTCTGGTTTGAAGCCCTTTGGAACACAAAAAATTTTGGTGGGAAGTGAAGTCATTCCCATCTTACTTCAAAATTAGCAAGGACAATCAAAGTGAACAACTAGTTGAGTCTGTGACTTTCTGTGAGATTATAAACTATATTTATGGAGCTGCTTTTTACCTACATTTGAGAATTAGGTAAATCTTTATGAGAGTTCAGTAGAAAATGAAAACAACTCTGTCCCTCTCAGCATCTAAATAATCTCCAGCAGCAGAAGTAGTTCAAAGAGAACAACATATTCTACCATTCATTTAATCTTTTTTAACCTGAAAGTTTCTGCTATTAGGCTATCCAGACTCAGAAGTGCCGAGAAAAACATTACTAGAAGATATCTCATAGTAAGAAATCTTATCAGAACAAGTAAATGGAAGGAACATGGGATAGCTATCTTCTTCTTATGTCATCCAAATATAAGTTTGCAATGAGGCTTAAGTTGACTTACAAAGCTTGATTAGCAAACAGGAAATTAAACTCCGTATAACTTTTCAGAGGATAACAGTAATTAATGTAGTCATTAATATCTATTGAATACCCTCCCCCACAACAAAACTACTGAAATACAAGACTTCTGTGATTACAGATATGTCTTACCTTAAATATTTCTATTCTGAAGCTTTAGCTTAAGGTACTTCTGGGGGCGTGAAACTCTCGATAGTCTGACCTTTATGAAATTTATGTCAACTGTTTGTATATGTCCAAACTTCTGAGAAGTGCACATTTTACTTCCTTTTCTCAGTTATTATGCACAGTCCCTTTTCTATCTGACCTTAAAATAAACAAGAATGAAGAAAACATTTTAAAAAACTGACAGCTCACTACAACTAAGCAGAAATAAAATAAGAAGCTTTTAAAAACCAATAAACTACCAAAAAGAAGACTGAAAATCTTGACATTGTCATCATCACTTGAGAAACTGAAAACTGAATTGTATCTACTCAACTCTACCTTCTCACATGATGAAAGATAAATCTAAGACATGGCCTTGAGGTATCAAGCCCTCCAAAACTCTGCTCATGCAAGTTAGGATCTTCCAAAGGTATATTTTTATTACACTTAGTGTCATAATTGGAAACACAGAGATGAACAGCATTTCACAAATAATGGCTGTAAAATTGCATGCTCCCATAAAAAAAGATACCGAGTCAGAACTTGTTTTTAGCAAAACAAGAGGATAAAAACTAGGAATTTAAAGACATTGGCCATTGTGAA
Source organism: Chloebia gouldiae (assembly GCA_003676055.1). Taxonomy (NCBI): domain Eukaryota; kingdom Metazoa; phylum Chordata; class Aves; order Passeriformes; family Passeridae; genus Chloebia; species Chloebia gouldiae. Next base: position 26,103,551 of record QUSF01000003.1, on the reverse strand, counting down.
AGCTCTCACATCCAAGAAACACTTGGTCCTTTTCCCAAGTACTCACCCAAGAGACAAAAAATATTCCCCTAAAGCACGGAACTTCATTTATAACACATGCAGTAAGCTGGGTGTCTGCATCAAAACACCTAAAATTTAGAGGTTCCTACTCTGGATTCATTAAGAGATTTGGGATTCACAGGGCTCACCTTGTCCTTATTTTATTAAAGTTCTATTCAGAAATTTTAAGCATCTATGAATTTACATATCACTTTTAAGGATATTTCATATTCCTGTGGTTGGATGTAAATGTAGATACTGTTATGTCACCAATATGATAATCATTATTACTCAGGCAGGTACATCTTTCTAGTCATATTCATCTTTAAAGAAGCATCACAACCAAATCTTCAAAGCAAAAATTGTCATCTGAAAATTCTTTCTTTCTCTCTTTGAAGTCCCTTTACACTTAGAGGTGCTTTCTATGGAATATAATCTGGCATGCCCAGCTGCTTTCACTCTGAGTGTTTTCAATTCTGAGCTTTTTCTAGAAAGCCAAGCAAGAAACAAACAGCACTGAAGGTTATGTGAACCAATTATTCTCTGTGTCAGCACTACAATATTACAATGGTATAATTCACTTAACCACAGCCTATGCAATCCCTGTGGATAAACAAACTCTTTGTCCTTGGTGCACCCATAAATTCCTTTTCCTCCTCCCAGTGTCTAACTTCACGTTTATCCTTAAATTATTAACTCCCGGAACAATGTCTTCTTCTTTGAAAATAATAAAACTATCTGCCAATTGTTGTTACCATGTAAAAAATTAATTTTTCATAATCACATTAAAGAAAAATGTAAATATCTACATGATAAAATTCTGCTATTATTAATTAAAGACTTTGGTTCAAAACAAGCTCTGTCTTCTCTAGAAATGAATATCCATATTTAATTTTAATATTTAATTATTCCTTTCAGTAATCAGCAGAATTCATAGAAAAAAACTTACTTGATTGTCTACACACAATTGATTACTGGTATGGATTGTAGTTTATTTAGTTCCATAAAATGGAACTGTGGTTTGAGCATTTTAAAACACAGGTTCATGTATGTTCAATATTTTGTTCAGTTACACTTTTTGCCAATATTTCCTCCAATTACAATAACACATTCCAGCTGCCTTTTTATAAAGCCATCTTTCTCATTTATCTTTTTGTCCGTTTGGCAAGAAATATCCATAATGATGACTCTTTTCCTAACCTTGTATTATCAGACAGGATAAAAAGCAACATCAAACACCTGCTTCTCTGAGGTATGGCTTAAAGTTATTTATTCCTCAGCCCGTGTCACAGATGACAATGCCGAATGTACTTTTCAGTTTATTGATTAGACTGCTGGGAAGTTTGCATTTTTCTGAATCAGCCTCTGCTTAGTGCACTACCTCTGTGCTTCCAGCTGTCTATACTTCCAACGCTCCATTCTAGTTTGAACACTTTGTTGTTCAAAACTCATGAACTAAATGAAAGTCTCAATTCCATGGAACAATAAGGCTTCCCACAAAGTGGATCAACTGTTAAAGACCAACCTTTACAAATATTTGGGCAAGTTTTGCACTGCATCAGATACAGAGAACAATACACATACGCAACAGTGAACTCTTGTCTCTGACTGGAGGTTTTTTCCAGCCTGATCACTGTTTCTACCAAATTTAAACAAATAAGGAAATGGAATGTAAGAAGCTAGAAAGACCCATGGCATTGAGAAAATTAAACAGTTCTTCCTGAACTGCTAATTTTTTTCATATAATATAAGCTATTTTTATTCAGTATTAGTTATGCTGTTAAATTAACTGGAAATATATAATTACACTTTAACAACCCTATGGTAAATGCAAAGTACATCTTAACTGGAAACTTACAAAAGATGCTTACATAATGCAATACTGACATAGGTTATAGAATTCTTGTGTATTTCAAGGGTTTGTAATGTTTATAAATATCTGCAAATTAAGAATTGATAAAATAAGACTTTGATAAATAAAATGTAATTATTTTTCAATGTTTCACAGATCATACTATATGCCAAATAAGGTTATTCTGCATAACCTTGTAACATGCTTCAAGTTTAATAGAGTTAATTTTCCCCACTCAGTAACAATTTTGAGTCTAGTAGTGCAACCTACTTCACTAATGGTGAATTTCTTCCTGGCAAACAAATATTACTACTAATACTGATGTATAGTTTTCTTCTTCTCTGTCTGCCTGCTGCCTACAGAAGAGCCATGCAGTACACATGCAAATTAATCTGTGGGAGATAATCCCAGTCCCTCAATTCACCCATTTTAACATCAGGAAATAAGGAAGTTGAGTACTGAAAGCTCTGTAGCTCTAGGGCTTACAGAGCATTGCCACAAAACAGATTCTTCTGATTCTATTTTTCAACTGTTATTTTTGACTCTTTTTTTTGTTAAGTTTAATTACATAATAATAGTTATATTTACATATCAGTATAGAATTCAAAACTCCTGGAAAACACTCAGTGTACTTACTAAAAACTGGTTTGCAACATTCCCTTTCTCTATTTTATTGTTTCCACACTACAGAAGTGCACCAAATCCACATCCATTTCCTTTGCTAGTGTCAGCTGGTGCACATCCAGGCCTGCGGTGGAGGCGGTTTGGTCTCATTCCCCAACTGGCTGCTAAAACTTGCTCCTTGCAGCTCCCCTCAGGAAAAGCTCACTGCTTCTCCTGGCTGCTGTGCCCTTCCTGAGGGCTGCAGCGGCAATTCCCAGCTCTGGGCTTATCTCTCAGCCAAGCCAAGCCAGCACCCAGCACACCAGGGCCCCTGGTGCAGTGCACCGGCCCCCCATCATCACCCCGCAAAGGAAGCTGTCAGTATTTCCTTGGCAGAGCAAGGCTTGGCGAGCTCTGTGCTCTGGAGCTGCAGCACGGGGCTGTGGCTGCCCTTATCAGGCTGTGAAATTCCACAGAAACCAAGGGGATTGCTTCTGTCAAGAGGAAAGCATGCAGAAGGGCTGTCAGGTTTGGGATCTTACGTACTGCTCATGAGTGGAAGAAGGAAAATGGAAATCTTTTCAATGAGCCTGTTTGCTTTGTAATATAAAACCATGTAATGAAAGAACATTCACATGATTGTAATTTTCTCATGTTTTATACTTCAGTCATATTTTTCATAGCAGTTTCTCAGATTTATCCATTTCAATTTTTTATGTTATTTCTTTTTTTTGCCTTTGTTGTTGCCTGTTTATTATTGGCATATATTTTTAGTATTTTTCCTCTGGATTTTTTTTAATTGACAGGATTTCATCTCTGTTTGTTAAAGAGAACCAGCTGTTTTCTTCAAAGATAATTTTCTGAAGCTGTCGTATGCCATAATTACACTGCAATTACACAGCAATATCCATAAAAGCAGATGAGGATTCTATGTGTCCTTCTGACTCATTAGAAGTTGCAAAAATGATGGATGCAGTCTTTCCTAGCTTGACTATTGCCCTCTGTTGGCAAACCCAAGTCCTGTCCTATCAAGAAAGAACGAAGGCAAGGAATAACACATACCGTGAAAGGAGATCAATTTCAGTTTTAGTAATGGGAACACTGAGATAATGTTGAAGCTGGAAAGTATTTTCTAGGTGCATTTTATGGAGAACACTTTGAGGGATTTTTTAATGTTTGCAATAAATCAGTGTTATATACATTTTGCACACTTTCTGATAAATTATTTCTTTTCTCATACAGTTAAATTACTTGAACACTTATTCTCTTTGCAGTTCAGTCTCACATCCATGTAATTTCCTTGCAAAATCCTTCAAACAATTTATTGTTTTGAAAGATATAGTCAAATTCTATTGAGTTTTGTTTGTTGAGTTGTTCTGGCATGAATAAATTGAAAGAAGTGAAAATATGCTCATAGGGCTTTGGAATACCTTAGATCTTCATGTTCTGGCTGTGGAGAAGAAAAAAAAAATCAGAGAGATGCTGTTTTAACTGAAATCAAAGCAGACCAAACCTAATTCCTTCTGAATTGACAGACCAAAAATATTTTCATTCTAGAATGAGGTCTCAAATAATTAAGATGACAAAAGAGAGCAATCACGTGGGGGAGGATGAGATGGTGAGATTCTGGGGAGAAGAAGAGGTTGTGGGAGAAGAAGGGGTTACTTGTTTATTTTTACATTAAATAGTGAATCAGGTGAGCTATTTAGTTTTGTTCATTCATTTCTGGTTAGGGTTTAGCATGATCACTTCTCAAGATCCTTCCTGATGAGCCTAAGCTAAGGGAAAGGGTCAGTGGGCTGCTGGCACTGATTTTCAGTGGACTCTTGTGCACTCCTGTCAGAGCAACCACTGAAGTCTTGACATGCAAAAGACTGTGGCTAGGGCAGAACTTCAGAAAACAAATTCATTTCACTAAAATCCTGCAAAATTTAATGAGAACTGAAATTCAAGAGAGACCTATCAGCACATAGATTTCTCCTGGCTCTGCTAGATCCTGATACACTTTCAAAACATTTACTTTGGTACGGGCAATAGGGAGTATTCTGGTTCTGTAGTCAACTGCTCCACTAAAGCATACAAGGTGAATATTAGTCCTCTAGTGACTGTCAGCAAACAGACCATGTTTAAACAGCAGAGTTAAACAAAACTCAGTTTAGTGAGTCTATTCTGGAAAAAGAATGGCAGTGGGAAATGAACAGGTTTTATTTTCAGTTGTCTTTCTAGCTGTCATATCATCTATAATATATATCTCAGCTTGCAGAATTTTTAGATGCTCAGAATTCGAGTGTTTCCTTTAATGCCAGACAAGGACGAGATTTTGTTAAGGCTAACACAAAGACAGGAATACATTTTCTAATGTTCACAGTTTTTCAGTACTGATAGCTAAGGCAAGTTGAGTGAAGCTTCACAGGTCAGTGACTTCTTGTTTAGCATCACTGACTTGACCGAAAATTATTTTATATCGTCTCTTCCCTCTCTTTTCAGCAACAATTCATTAATATGTCCAAGATTTTTTTTCTCCATGAAATTAGACTTGCACACCAAGACACTGTGAATGCAATAAAAACCTACACCAGAGAAAATAGAAATAAGCAAAGGCATCATCTGTAAAATGAGGAACTAGCTGTCTGTCCACTGCAAATGCACTACCAGTTTTGAATTTCTATGCAGGGCAGTAGTTCTTTCAAGAAATAAGAAAATTGCATAATTGCAAGACTTCCAGCTTTTCCTCCATCCAGTGATTGCTGACTGAACTGTGTTGATTAGCTTTCAATACAAGGCTTGACAGTGGCTCTGCAATCATTCTGCTCCACTCATACCAAGCAGTATTTTAATTTGTTACAAGAAATACCCGCTGAAGTGTATTGTTGAAGTCACAGCTTTTATGCTACTGGTCTTGTAGAAGACACCACTTTTGATGCCAAGCATATCTATTCCACAGTTTCTTTGTAATTTTCTTCCACTATCACTTTTCATTCAATATTTAGAGTTTTTTCTTTAACTTAATTATTTAGAGCAGTAAGATAAAAACCCCCACCACAATGACCTCTGCTTTGTTAAATTGTGAAACAGTATATTTATAACTTCTGTCAAATTTCTAGAAATGAAAGTCAGCTCTGTCCCTTGGTTTATACATTTTTACTACTATATGTACTTAAAATATCAATAGATAGAAAATTAGAATTCAGCTACCAAAGAAAAGTCTTTAAATATTGCAGAGACCAGAAGCACAAAACCCACAAAAAAGAAATATTTTGGCGACTATAACGAAGACAAAATAGGCAGCAGTTAAAGCTCATACTTTTCACTTTTCTCCAGATGTACAGAATCTCTACATTTTTTGAGGCATAAAACTCTGATGTTAAAATTGTGACTGAAGAACTGCATAGAATTAAAACATTATTTTTATCTATCTAGATCCAATAAAATGTAGAATGGAAAGAGGTAGACCCTAAAGTCCAATTAATCACCCGTGTCTAAAAATTATGATGTTATAGTTTGATGTTATAGTTTGATGAACTCATTAAAAAAATCAGAACCATGTTTACTGGCTTCTAAATTTTCCTAAATATTCACTTTATTTGTGCTGTCAAATCAAAGATTGCATATGTCTCACTGCAGGAAATGTAAGAAAAATTGACTAGGAGATAAATACTCTGGTTACTGCATGCAGGAATTGCAAAGATGTTTGCTTTAGGCATATCAGGGCATACTGTCCTGCTGTAAATATAATGCTTATCAGAGAGTGAAAATTTAGGCTCACTGCCACAGTAGAAGAGAGTTTTTTTCCCTCTTTTAGTGGTTGTTCTGAGATTAATACACAAAAAGTGCAATGTTTCCAAAAAAAAAAAAGTGCTTTAACCCCTCTTAGAAGATTATTTTAGTGGGACTGGCAATGGCACTTTCACAGGTACAACAATCAGATGATTGCCATTCAACAGTTCAAGCTATTATCTTTTAAATATTTCACATTTCTCTTTGAAAACATATAACTCATATTTTTTATTAAACTCTGCTGTCTGGTTATTTCTGGTTTATTTTTGAACTTTCATGCTGGTGTTATGTACTCAATGATGCGATATGTATGTACAGTACATTTCTCACAAACACTATTAGCTTCATTATTTGCGATTTAGGATTAAGATTTGTCTTTCAAATCCACAGTTTCTGTCAACTGCAATAATTTTCTGCTTGCCTTTACACATAAGATCAATGCTCTTAGAGTTCAGGTTTCTCTGACTGTCATCCTGAAGTTGATGGTATTTCTGGTTCTTTATTGCCTTCTGACATATCAGTACACTTAAGTACAATTTTTCTCCAGTGCCTGAGGCTGAGTTGAATGAAGTGGTCCTTCAGTTGCATTCTGTCATCTGTGTGTTGACCACGACCTTCATGGTTTATTTATGATTAGGAGGTTATGTCTTTCCTTACTCTAGCAATGGTATTTTAGCGAAGTTCTCCATAAATTTCTTAGTTCTGCAAATACCTTGCAATTTTTCAGGCTTGCTTTCTGCAATATTCTTCAATAAATAATAGGAAGCTAGCCTGCACTTTTAGAGAAACTTTTCTGTATATATTTCCAGTGCCAGCTTAGATTGTCTCTCATATTGTCAGCTGTCTTGCAGAGCTGGACAAATAGTGAATGGCCTTTGCCATCTCTGGATTGTGCCACTGTGAGTTTTTGATGATATTTTACTGTGAACTAACGATCTGGTAAGGAATCTGCTTGATTATGTGTCATCTACCTGGGAGTGAGTGCGTCTGGTAGACACTGAAAAGGATTTAGCATGAACAGTTTATGGCAGGATGAGACCTTTATGAGCTTTGAAAATCAACAGTTTATAAAATATGAACAAAACTTCATTAGTGTTTCAGACTATGTATAGTGTTAATTGCATTTGGAATTTCAGTTGGGATTATTGCTACTGTTTAAACTTACACTATAAATTAAGGAATGATACTTCCTTGTGCAAAGTCTCTCAGTGAAATTAATGACATTATGCATGTCAGTAGACACCAGAAGATGACCATACTTTCCAGCTCATTAATCAGAACAGTTCTACCAATACCAGACAAAAAAGGATGCAAGTCTTGCATCAATAAGGTCTAGGTAGATGTACCAAAGCTACCATCTAGCTGAAAATTACTTATTTGCACAAATAAATGAGTATCTTCTCACATGTACATTTTCACAAAAGACATGTGGATTAGGAAGAAAATCCATTTAAAATTCTGTGTTGCTGTACTACAAACTGATTTCCTCCCACATAAGGTTAATATTGTTTATAAATCTGGTGGATCATCTCTTTCTTAAAATCACCAACAATTTCTTAAATTTCACTGCCCTTAGGCAGCTAACACTACTGCCAAGACCTTCACCTAGCATTTTTCACAGGCAGGGTTTGTTGTCCCAATATCCTTTACACTTCTTGTGAATACTCTGAATTTCCTTCAGACCCTTCACCAGCCTTGCTGCTCTTCTCTGGACATGTCTGAGTATCTCAACATCCTTCCCAAATTGGGGGGTCTAAAAGTGGATGCAGCACTCAAGGTGCAGCCTAACCAGGGCTGAGTATGTGCTGTAGAGGTGCTGCTCATAGCTTTAAATACTTTGCTGAGGACTTTAGCACACATTTTGATATTATGTAAGAATGAGCTTTCATAATCATAAAGCCAACACTTCTGAGCAATATTCAAAAGAGAAGGCTTCTTGAAGGCAAGGGTACACATTTGGACCCTTGTCTAACCTTCAACTTATCAGAGCACATAAATCCATGATTTTACTCTAATATAGAAAGTACTACTAAATGGCATTATGCACTTTGTTAAAGAAAAAAGAGGTATGGTTGAATTTTTTAATTAAACCAGAAAAATGAAAGTTGGAAATGAAAATGCCATGTAGAAGAAAAACACCATCAACCCCATTGTCTTTTTTGGAAAGAATACTTGCACTCTTTTTTTGTTATAAATTATCTTACCTCTTTTTCCTCCTCTTTCCTCTTCTACAGCTCACCAGTAAGCAAAAGAATAATTTCCAATCCTGATACACTATTTCTGTGTATGCGAATACCGTTTTCTGAGCATTAAGGCTATGATTTTTTTGAGAATCAATTTCCTCACAACATAGGCTCTCTTACAAGAATCTCAGACACACAAATGTTTACCCCAGCTCATAGGTTTTACACTACATCTGAATAAATTCATCATTGGTCAAGTGTCTGGAATCAGTATTAAGAAAGGTCTGATCTATTTGATGGATGTGATTAGTAATTCTGACCTAACCTCTTGGACTGTACACACTGAAGATACAAAAAAACCCCCAACCAAACAACAAAAGTGCAGAATCAGTTGATCTTGACACATTAATCACAGACAAATGGAAATGGCAGGACACAAGTCCAGTAATGAGTGTCATAGTCCAAAGTACAAAATCACAGCTAATTTGTAAAACTGTTAACACACATAACATTTACCCTTCTATTTAAAAATCTGCATTATTCAAAAGGTTTAAGGGTAAAGAAGCCAATAATACTTGATGATTCATTAGGCTGGGAGGCATACATGCTCTTGTTAAGACAATTAAGGCTTTGGTCACAAATCCTTTGGTTTTATTGATTTGGCAGAAATCATAACCCTGGCTCATTTTATACTTAACACTGAAGAGCTCTGAACAAGGGGAAGATAAGTTAAGCAATTATTCTGTGATATTTACATTGAACTGATCCTGCAGTTTAAAAACACTGATCATTGACCAAATGCTGTATTATGATGTAATGTGGCTACAGCAAGTGCCATTCATCCTGCACAAAAGGCAAATAGAAAGCTTCTGTATTAGTATACTGAAAATTTGATAGGATAAAATGTCAAATTTTTGCAAGCTCCTCAGAGAAAATCCATATATGTATAGATACTCTGATATATTATCTAAATAGTACCCTTTCATAGATGGAACTGCTACTTGCAGAGGGTGCAGCTTTACTTTCTTTCTAAACACCCTTTCAAATACACTGTTGAAATCTGCCTTGCAATCAGTAGGTTTTCCTTATAAAAGAGTTCTATATTTTAACTTCTTTAATCCCTCTGTTCTGGATACATGAAAACATTTTCTTGGAGATGTTCCACTCAGAAGAGAGAGATTTCAGAGCCATCATGGACAGTTCTCTATAAGCATAAGCTCAAAGTCCAACAGATGCCAAAAAGAAAAACAACAATAAAATGCTGGGCACTATCAAGAATATAGCTGAGGATGAACATAAATTATAATTCTGTCACTATCAACTGCATGCAGCACGCTCCATATCTGCAGGACACAGCAGAGTCAGAAAAAGCAAGAGAAAAACAAATAAAATTACTAAGGGCATGGTGCAGCTGTCTTGAAAGAGAGAATAACTACCTAGGCCACAGGGTTATCTGCTGAAATTTATTTCAACTTGGATTACAACAAGAAAGTTCTTTATGCAAAGGGCATTGACTGTGTAACTTCCTGCCAGAGACAGAATTGAAGGAAATAACATGTTCAAGAAGAGATTAAACAAAGCAATGGACAACCGTATCCAAAGGCAGATACTGAGGGAGATGGGTGGGGATGCACCCTCTATTGTTTTCATCTGTTAATTGTGGAGGTTAGGGCAGGAAACCACAGTTAGTGACCAGGCTTAAGGCCTTCTACTGCAAGAGCTAGACAGAGAGCAAGAGGGACTTACAGATGAGATCTGTTCAAAAATGTGATTCTTTAAGCTGTTTTAGAAGTAAGGCAGTGAACATGTTACTGCCATGAATAGTCTTTCGAATGATGGAAATTTTATATATATATATATTTGTGTTTTCTGTTCAAAAATCATATATACACTTCAGGAGTAAAGAGGTGTTTAAGCCATGCATAAGCAGACTTTGAAGATCTTTTGGGGTTTTCCCTACCATTAAAAGGACAAATAAATTAATGGCTAGTGAAATATATATAAAAATATATTGCAAAAAATCGAATGTATCATCTTTGTCAACTTATATTGTCCTTTAATATTGATTTTCCATCTTTTATGCTTATGTTCAATATGACTGTCAGTCTAAAATGCTTAAAAAAACCATCATAGAATATTTCAGGAAGTTTATCTGAAATTCATATTTTTTTTATTTTCTCTAGAAGCCTGCTTTTAAAGGTTATGTTCAGAGCACCAAAATAGTATTGTCAAATCAAGAAAATCTGAATGTCTTAAGTTAATTTGAAATGTTTTTAAACAATCCAAATTATTTTTATTTGTAGAAATTATTTGGAAAAAAGCAGAAAACGATAGCCAGGACACAGATGCTGTTCAAAACCAGTAAACATTATCACTGTGTCCTCCAATTCTTACTTATATTAAAAGAGTTCTGAATAAAAGAAACTGGCACTGTTCAAAATGCTTGTCATTAGAGATAGGACCTTCTTAATTTTACTGCACAAAAAAACATTCCTCACACAAGTTAAGATCTTTACTAACTGAAGAACTAAGCTTCCATTTTACCTAAAACTTCTTATACTATTCAGCTCCAGCATTGTAAAACAGTAACATATGGTGAGCAGCTTGTCAGAAGAAGGGGGATACTGAAAAATTTAAAACATACAATTTAAAGAAAAAGGCTTCTCTTGCCTACTTTTCTGTAATGTCGCTGTAAATCTATCTCAGATTGAGCTTATTTAATTCTTGCTGCAGGATGCACAAATCCTATGATGGCCTCAAATAATCCTAGTTTATAAGACTAGCTAGAACCCTTAACAGAAATGTCCACAGAAAGAGTCCTGACTTAGTAATTAGCCTAATGTTTGATGTGTTGGCATCTCATGAGATGCCACAGTGATGAGTAATAGGTTCATACTAACCCACAGCTTCATTCATGTTCTGCAAGAAAACACTAAACTGTGTGCTAGTATGGTTCACAAACAATAATTTGTGAAGACTGGATCATGCCCACTACCACTGAAATTATATCAGAAATTATTTAGATACCTTTCAGAGAAGTAATTAAAAAGGAAATATTAGAGAGACTGGCAGTATTTTAATCATAGTACTAATCAAATTGAGTGTTGTGTTAGAGTTTCACTCATCATCAAGATTTCTTCTAAAACCACATCTTACAGAAACAGTTTCACAGGTATCAGCTGATGTGTGACAAACTGGGGAGCAATTGGGAAATGTGTCTGAAGCTGAAAGTATTAGTCTTCATGGTTGATGGTACTTTGGGGTTCATTTTTCCTATGCTGCAGAAGGATGAAGCCACAACCATTCTGAACTTTCCCACACATACATAAAGCATTTGCAAACAGCCTGAAATCCTAGCTTTTCCAGTCTGCCACTCTCCCAGCAAGACAAAATCACTGACACCACTTAGAATCAAGAGCCTCTCCATCTTCTTATAGAGATCTGCATGACAAAGTTTTCTGGTGATGGCACTCAGGCCACTGCTGGTCTTTCAAACGTTACACGAAACATGAAATCACTTGGGTGGAGAACAGGTTATCCTCTAGGCCTCATACACATAACAGGTGCAACTCAAAGTCTCAGAATAGTCATCAGTCAAGATACTTTGCTTTAGGAATCCACAAACACAGGTTTACAAGTTAGACTTGGTCATTGCAAGAACTTGTTATATTTATGTACATGTTCTCATTGGCTGTTAATTAATAATTGTCAGAAAGACAGAAACTTCTAATATCAGCAACATTTTCCAGATTACAATTTTTTAAAAATTTGTCTGGCTTTTGAAACCAGCTCTAAACACCCTGCTATAAGAAGAGGTATGTAAAACGCAAAAAGCCCATGTCTGGTGTAATTTACAGCAAGAATAACTCAGAATTATTTGGCAAAATCAGGAAAAAGTATTATGTGAATAGAAATAATACATCAAGGAAAGCAGGTAGTATGCACACAGAAGGCATTTGAGGAGTTACTTGTAATAAAGGAGGTTGTGTGCACTTTGGAGGAAGCAGTACCACTCATTAAAATGTACACTTTAGGTTAGTCTTCTCTTAGGAGTTAATAGGGAATTAATCATCTGTACACCAGGGGAGAGTGGTTTGATCAATACTGAAACTATAACCTTCACTGAGGCAACTTATCTAATAAGTACATCTTGAATAAAATTCCTTCATGCTCTGACTCATTTTTCTTAAAACATGAAACCAATAAGCATTAGAATCCTTTGGAGTGAGGGTGATCTCAGCAACACTTCTGACTGGTCTAACCAAAGTGTACCCATCTATACATCCACAGATAGGCAATAAGCACATCTAATACATTATTAACACAGAGTGAAAATAATAATGGATCAAGAATTAAACTTTCATGAGAAGTATGAAGGTCTGGTGTTGTGGCTATAAAATAAAAACAAACTCAAACCCGATATTTATCTAAATTAACACAGAAAGTTAGAGATTTCCTTCTCAACCAAATAACTAGGGTGAAAAAAATCTCTATACAATTTGAAGCCTTTCACTATGACTGTGAGAGTAAATGCAGTAAAGAGTGCTGAATTGATTTTTATAAAAGTATATTAGTTGAAGCATTCTAAGAGAAGTATCAGATCTAAAAAGTATGATATAAGCTCCAAGACCTATTTTGAGTCATTCTACCTTTTGCATTTTTTCTTTGGTTTTTAATGGCTGAACAGGGTGCCAAGCTGGAGTAAAAGCCTGGCAGGACAAAACATGCTAGATTTAGTATATCCAAAAAAACATTACAAATGTATAGGTAAATTATTGCCCGAGTTATCTAGCCAGTAGTCAGAGGATTTAACATATTGATTTACTTACTGTGGGGCCTGCAACTCATTCTAACAAACTAATAAACTCTAATAAACCTTCTGATGTACCTCTTATGTAATGAGCAGAAAAAAAGAGAGAAGTTTAAAAGTTGAAAGTTAGATGCTTGCAAATCAGACACACAATAAAGCTGTGAGATTTTTAAGCAACTCCCTGCTTTCACATCTTTGCAAAACTATTTCAGCTAATGCAGATTGCTTTGGTGGGACTGATGTAGTGCAGTCAGCTGATTTTCTTTGCAATTTTTAAAGGAATAAGTAGAGGAACAGAGATAACCAAGAAGTAATGCTTCTCCAAATTTAAGAGAAGTATTAGGTATCTACTTGTTTTATTGTGCCAATGATGCAGTTTAAAAATACTGGTTTTGGTACATTTAATTAAAAAGCTCACTACTTTTGTCAGACCTCTGGCACCAACCACCAGCCATTTCCAAGTGCTTACCAAGAAAACCACTGCTGGGAATAATGACTTTGGCACAACTGTGCTTCTTGCTTCTGTCTGATCACCGTGTCTTGTACAAGGACAGCTGAAGTGCTCTTTTGACAGCAAAACAGCAGATATTGAGGCCTGTGTCTTAAATCAAACAATGAAAATGTTAGTTGAACTGAATTGTAAATTGTGGTGATTTATCTGCTTCTATATTAGCAGCTAAGAAAAGGCAGGAAAACATTGTAGAGTGGACAATCAATGAAAGGAATCACTCTGACTTACTGAAAAAGAAAGCTGTTCATAGACATAGTGCTTTTAGGGAATGGAGACAAAGACTTTGCCCTTACACCACCTCAGGCAACTCAGATTTACTATACAAACCAAAAGTTTTATGTCAGAGAAAATAATATCTGGAGAAAGTGCGAGGAAGGGAGAAAAAAAGTACTATTGTGGCTTAACGAAGATATACTTTTACCAAAGTATAATGGGTAAAAGTGGACTTGAAACCCGAATTGTTGAGTCAAAGTTTACCATTTCAGAGAAATAGATGTATCAGGACCATATTACTTCAATGTCTTATTTTACTGATATTTTCATTATGTGATTTTCAAATGATCTCTGTGGAAGTGCTGTACGGGAAAGGGGTGAACAGAGATTTTAAAAGGACACAGTATATGTAAAAACTAAGATGATTACTGCATGCATCTAAACAGAACTCCTTGGGTGGGTGATTTGTTCTTATGAGACAAATGCCACTAGGCAATATGTGCTCAGTTCTTCAAACACTTATATTCATCCCTCTGTAGGTAGTTCTCATATGTCCCATTGCCCCAAACTGGTTTCTTTAATGCACTCTTGAGGAAGAGCAGGGCTCAGTGCACAGGTGGGAGATGCCCAGGCAGCAAGAAAAGTCAGCTGTAACTCATGAGCAATTCAGATCTGTTTTAATCATAGAATGGTTTGAGACTAGCAGACACATCTTCACCTACATCAAGTTGCTCAGAGTCCTGTCCAACTGGACCTTGGATGTTTCCAGGCATGGGGCATCTAACACCTGGGAAAAATTCCAGTATTTTGCCTCCCCCATTGTAAAATAAAATTTCCTTATAACTAATCTAAGTCCTGTGGCTATGTTACAGAATAGGCAAAGGGGTCATAGTGCAATAGCAGATGCTGCCCAAACTAATCAGCCAGGAAGAAAAGGGAACTCCCACTGGTTCTTTCGGGTAAAAAGACACATGTCAGGGCTCAAAGGCCTGGGAAAAGGAGAGCTTTCTACAGTAAGGAAGACAGCTGAAGTGAACATGTTAATCTATTATGTAAGCAACAAAAGTAGAAAGTAAAAATTTAAATGGAGGGGAAAATATAAAACGGGGGCCAAAATTAATTTATTTTTAAGTGTTTGAGCTGAAACTAATAATAAAGTAGGAAACTAAATGTCAAAAGATTATTATCCTGACAGTGTCTCATCTAGTAGGGTTTTAAAGCCCCTGATTAGCTTCAGTACCTTGTGTTGTGAAGAGCTTAGCTTGCAAGTTGCAAGGTTAATAAGTGCACTAAGAGATGCAATGCCCTAACTGCTCCTGTTTTCTCAGCAAACAGATGATATAGAGTAATTGTCATTCACTGATAACTGAGTGTCTCTCTTTTTAGGTCTTGTATTCTCCATAAACTGATTTTGTACTTAGAATAGAATTTTCAAGAAATCAGTCTGTCAACATAATATGGTCTTGTTATTGCAATAGTTTAGCTTGTAAACAACTTCTCTACTTTTCGTCTATTTTAGATTGACTGAATTATGTAAGTAATGTCACATTTATGATTAACAGTGAGTTATTTATCCAGGGACTTAACCTCTGTTGGAAAGCTACAGACACTTAAAGTTCAAAATCACTTTTAGAAAGCTACAGAAACTCCTATGTCTTCTAAAAGTGGGACTGAAGAAATTTATCAACAGTAATACAATGAAAGCAAGGGAAAAAAACCCAAAAAATCACCTGTAAGTCATTATTATAGTATTTACTGAATAGGTTCAATTTAGTGTTTAAAAATAGAAAATCCTGATATCTGGGGATTGAATTTCATTTTGGCCTTATCAAGGGCAAATGTCACTCAGAAGCTGGAAGAAAGCAACAGAGGAGAGGATGAAAATTTCCAATAACTGCCAGCAGCATGTGCACTACAGGAGAGATCAGGGTCCTGACCAAGTGTTCACTGTATATTCAATTCTCAGCAGTTTTGAGAATACTTAGACCATGTTTCTCTCCTCCACTTGAGGAATGAACTAAATACCCTCTACTCCTTAGAGGGTAAGAGTGTAGAAAAATGTTTTCATTTAGACTCAAAAAGTGTACTTTTTCTAATAATTCAAAAACTACTCTTCCTTTCAACTGCTTTTTTAAACCTTTGGAGCCTGGCAAAGAGATCAATGCTCTTAAGAAAAACACTAAAATGTTAAATCTGCTGTTTCAAAGAGGAAAATTTTGATTCTGATTAGAATTTCTTTAAATGCAAGACCAAAACCTTTCCTCTGGAAAATTAGTCAACATTATGTACTGGCAGAAAGCAATTGAGATCATTCATTGCAAGCATCACAACCTTCTTAATTTATTTCCATCATGATATTTAATAAGACATCTCAAGACATCTGTTTCAAACTTGTCCTCCTCATTTTGCAAAATCTGTATGCCTGAACACATAGAAGTCATGCATTAAACACAATCAAAAGTCCTTTCCAAAGATGTATGCTTTCACCAAGAAAATATTAGGGTGGAATAAAAGTACATCCCACATCACCTTCAAATCTCTCTTTAATAAAGGGTTACTTTTAATCTCAGTTTACACTTGGATCAGAACATTCCTAAACACTGCAGTTCCACACAATTTTAAAGAGTTACTTAAAACACAGTCTGGTTACAGACCTTGAAGTAAAATAACCTCCTTTGCTTACAAAAATTTAACCCTGTGTGTGCCAGCTATTCCACTCTGATGGCCTACAAGCCAGCTTGTTCACCTTTGAGGTGTTCACCATCCTCCCTTCCAAAGCTGTGCTACTGTGAATGAAAGGAACAGTGATACCAAACACTGATTTATGGGGGATGACCTTTGTGCCTTTTATCCAATGACAAGATGATGTGAAAGACTAAAATATAACTTTGGCAATGGGCTCAATGCTTCTTTAAGCCAAATTCCCTGACTACTGGGTTACAGAAGCAGAAATATTTTTAGTCCATTCCTGTGGCCTAATACATCATTGATTGCCTTCTGCAGAGAAGGGATTTGAGCATATGATCTAATCTCTAGTATTTTCTCTAAAAAAAGAATGGCATCAATTTGTTAACACATCTGATTAAAAGAAAGGTATGAGCTTTACTTCATTACTTTATTTTCAAAAGCAAAGCACAGACAATCCCTTGCAAGGAAAGGTTTCTGATGCTTTTGGTCCTTAGTTTCCATTGCCTTAGAAAGGCAAAATTTGACATGCAACACTATCAAATTGCCATATGACTTTAATCTTAATACCCCCCTATCTATACCTCTACTGCATCCCTCTTCCTGCAAAAATACAAGGAGCCCCAGAGAGAAAATTCCTTATTCCTAGGGCCAGGTGGCATTGCTGTAGCTGGTGCAGCTCAAGTCTCGTTCACAGAGTAGGGTGACATGGCAATAACACTCAGTGTAAACTGACACATGTATGCATAAGACTTCTAAAAAGGTTTCACTGGCTCACCTTTGTTCAGTTCACCCATCTTGAGTCAGCTCTGTCCAGGCTTACAGGTGATCCTTCCAGAACCATGTAAACCCTTAGATTAAGAAGCAGCAGTGTCCCTCTTTATCCATTATTACTGCATAATTTTACAGTATAAAAATCAGAGCCTGCCTTTATTAGATTCTCTACTTTGCCTCTCATCTCTCTTTCAGAGTGGGAGTGAGAAAGAAAAAGACAGTAATTTAAAAAAAAACAAACCCTAAAAATCAAAAGCATAACATTTCCCACTGCTAACTTCATGAATTTAGATTTTGCCAAGCAGAAAAATACATATTGAAACACAGCCAGCATCTATAATCTTAACTCTTGTTCTAACTTAATTTTGCTTTAAGGTTCTAACTTGCAGGTGTTTGGGGATTTTTCTCCCCTCAGCAGTTTAAGACTGCATGCTTGTTGCATCAGACCAACTTTGCTGAGCTACTGAGTTCCATTACACACACACAAAAGTACAGTATCACCTCATAAAACACTTCCAGGCTTCATCATCTGAGTAAAGATATGACAAGGCTGTTTATCAGTAGGTAATAAGACAGATAATTTAACTGTACAAGCTCTAATTGGTCTAATTCACTAACTGACCTCTCACCACTTGATTCACTAGTACAATTGAGCTCTGATAAAGCCTTTAATTGTAAATTGCACACAGCTGTGAGCTGCTTCTCATGCTGGCACAAAAACACTATCATCGACTGTTTCATCTCTGCGACCTGCTAATTTGGAGCATATGTAACTGTTTTTAATGCTGAAGGCTTGACATACCACAAACAGCAGATGTTGCAGCTGCCCCTGAGACGCTTTATTTAATTCAATTACGTCTTTTGGAGATATGTAAAAAAGCTAGGCGAGATGAGAGAGGGCAGGAGAATGTTAAAAATGGAGCCCCTGGTTGAGGCCCAGGTGGCTCGATAGGCAAATGATTGGGTGAATGTCTAAATGATCTTTTTAATTGAGTAGACTGACGGCTAATCAGGGTCATGAAGTGTTATCACACTGATGAGCTGAGTGGAGCCCTGGGCTGCTCTGCAATTAATGCTGCTTTTGTGAAAGGAGAAAAAAGGAAGATAATGTATACCATCTGGCAATTGTTTATGATAAAAGCAGCAGTTTGCTACAAATTCAAGTTAAATGCTATTCATAACATTATTTCTTCTGCTGCTGCAGAGGGCAAGGACATAGAGCCCAGGCCTTTGTCTGACTTTCTCATTCTCTTTCAACAAGCAAAACATTCATTTGCTTCCACGTGTGTTATTATTAATTACTTGCCTGCTTGCTAATGTATGGCCCAAATGATGCTCTCTGAAATGCCATGAATAAGTCCAGCAATCTAGATTTTGGATGCTTCATGCCAAAGCATCCCATGAGATAAAAATGAAACTAAGGTCTCAACTTGTAGCTAGAAGCCAGTGAGAAAACAAGTTAGATGTTTTGTCAGTGGTGGGTACCCATCCCCCTTCCCCTGCTCTGTTGCATTTTAAGGAGATTAAATCTTTGGAAGACATACTTAAAGGTTCAGAAAAAAAGCATGGTTTTCATAAGGAGGGAAAAACTGAAGCTGATGAATGTCTGTGTGAAGGAGTTTCACTAGGCCTAAGAAGGTTTGGCTTTACAAAACCAAAAAACTGTTCACCAGCAAGTCAGGGGTGTTATCGGGATGTGGCTTTCTAGCAAGGTAAGCAGAAGTAGACAGGTACTGCTGACAGCATAACACTGAGCTAAATGCTCATTCCTGTAAGCAGAATATTATTCTACTACTAGGTAGAAGGACATGACAAGTGTGGAAAAAATAATCCTGGCAATTCTTCTTAGGTTTTAAACAAGCTGGGAGCTGAAAATAACACTGCTGGGGCCCACCTTAAACAGGACAACCAGCAGTCAAGTTAGGGAAAATTTAACAATATATTGTGTCACTTCTGACAAGAAGACGAAGCCTTGGCTTAAAACTTAGATATTAAGAGCTTATTTATTGCTTACAGATTAGTTCTGAAAATCAGGTCGTTCCAATTCCTGGCTGCATTGTAAATATATTGCACATCCTTAAGAGAGTCACTTAACTTGTATGTGATTTGTCTGACAGAGAATCTAACCCAATATTTTTTTTAAACCAACAAGTCAAAGTTGATAAAAATTAACAAATATCTGTTTTAACTCCTCCTTAAAACCTAAAAAGCTAGAAACAGAGACTGTCCCTCTGCCAGAAAAGTTGGAAAGAATTGGACTTTGTGAAGTTTCTTTAATTCTTGGGGTGCTGGAAACACATTTTGTGTATCAATTCTTTTATTGTGTTTGATAGATTTTCAACTTATGACTGGATTTAAGCATCATATATATCTTCAAAGCAAGATATTGCTGAACAGTTCTCTAGTAAAAGGAGGAATAGGCTCAAAAGCAAAGCACCAGCCTCAACCTTAGATCTTTGAAGTTTTTGTCTTAACCCCTTGTTAGTTTTTCAGTTCTGTGGACTACAGATTAATACACCAGTTATTACCTGTGACCAGTTGTTATTTTCTGTCCTTACTAACCACTGTGTACTGAAGAGGAAATATCACTAATGTTTACAGAGACCATCTGTTTGCAACCTAGAGAAGAGAAGGATATGCTGCTTTAAGGATTTCACTCAGCAATTAAACCATGCTTTCAATCAAACTTCTAGCTATGATTAACAGACCCCTGCTATAAATATACACTGCAGACTCCTTAGCAATTTCCTACCTTCTCCCTACTCTTCCAGGTACTGCAACATTCAGAAGTGCCTGGGAGACTGTTTTCTCTTCCAAGAGAAGTTTTACAAGATTCTTTAAGTTTTCTTGCTCTAAACCAGGAGAAAATTAACAACAAACAAAATGCAACAAAACAAACAAAAAAAAAGGAGAGCAGAGGAGAGGGGAAAGGAGAGGAGGAAAAGAAAATAAACAGGAAGGTATAGCCTGCAGGAGGACTTTGTCTGAAGAAGCTGGGAGATGCTCAGCTGCAGCTGACCTGGCTGGTGTGCCCAGCACAGTGACACAACCCCAAAGTAGTGTAGGCAGGAAGGAGCAGCCCTGCTGGTACCACAGTGCAGTCCCCAGCACAGATGAACCGTGTTGGTCCAGGAGCAGGCTGACACAGCCGTACTGCTTTGAGATTCTGCTTAGTCCATGCTGCTTTCTTGGCTGGCAGTGCTGTGCTCCACTCTACATGTAGATATGCAAAAGGCCTCCCTGAGCCATCCATTTAACTCTGAATTATGAATACAAGTTGAAATGGTTGTACAATACCTCATGAAATAAAGGCACATCAAATGTTGATCTGTCCCCTAGCTCAGCATATGGATTTAAATACCCTAAATGTGCCAGATGAATAGTGGGTCAGTGCTACTATTGCTGATCAGAAATCCTTGCCTTATTAAAACAGGTACAACTTGGAAAAATATTTCCATTTCAAGGAACAAGTGTATTCTGAGAAAAGTATTCGCAAGAAATTTCCCAACTGTATCTCTTCAACAACAGCTGTTCATCAGGCTTGTGTTTCATTATGGCAGTGTGAGATACAAAAGGGTTTTTTATTGAACAATTGAGGTAGAATATTACCCTACTTTATGTTTTAATAAGGGTAGAAAAACAAAATACTAGGGAAGAATGCTGTGATGAGAGTACCTTGTGAGTTGTGTTGGGAAGAAGTGTCTGCTGAGGGTGTTTTGAGAGTGCAGGAAGTTATCAGATATTGCAGCAGGTAGCAGCTCTTGTTAAGACTGTGGAGTTAGACAGAAATGTTGCTACTAACACCATGCTTTAAAAGACAGCTTAAAATAATACTCAAGATAGTCTTTGTGGCATTTTGAAATCATGGCATTAAGCTCTGAATTATGGATGAATACTGCTTTATTTTAGTTTAATAAAGGTATTCTGCTTTTTCTCTCAGACTAGTATTAGACATAATAAAAAAGAAACATTCTTTCCAAGATTTAATATGCTATTTGAGTTCTCTTCTGTGATCAGTTTCAGATTCTCTTTCTGATTTTTTAGCTACAAATTAATGTAAAATCTTCACACATAAAAAAGAATTTGCAGTGACACTTCCACTTATTTATGAAAGAGTTTAGGACTCCTATATTTTATGTATTTTTAATGAGACAGTATATGAATTCTATAGTTTTAATTTCATTACGGTGTGACAGATTTTTTTTCAGCATGACTGGGACTACATGAACAGCTGAACTTCCATTTTGATGACTGGACCTAAAAACAGTATCATTTTTACTGAACTTGGTAATTTGTTTCAGTTAAAAAAAAAGAGAAAGACAACATAAAGTAACTCTATGTTGGCAGTCTGAGAAGTCCTTTGGAAGTGTAAACCTGAATTAAAGGCCTGAATCCAGGAATATTTGAATACTTTGTAGGACTATTCCAACAGAATAGTTTAAGGGAGAACTATCTAAAAATATACTCTCCCAAATATTTGGTTCACAGTCCTATCTCCATGCAAATAAAGAGAAGGAAAAAAATCCTCCTTCCTTTGTCTCAACTCTGTGACAAATATTTGGACTATTGGACCCTAAAAAATTTTACCATAAAAAAAAAAAGTACTTCCTCTTACTAGGAACAATAAGACATTGTTATCTTGAAAGTGAGCTTAAGGTGTTGTTCTGCCATATAGACTCACCTTTACCACGCTACAGGTATGTCTGTTGGAGAGGAGTGCAGAAATCTCATCTGGGCAATTAAATCACTATGCATTTTATCAGTAAAATGATGAATACAGATTTTAGCATTTCATTGAAATATCAATAATCATTCAAGTAGCTCCTAATGTCCTTTCTTTGAAGTACCTTAAACTTTTATAAAAATCACAGGTTAGCACAATGACTTACAGACTCTTTGAAGTAAAATGGATATGAAAAGTAATGCTGCTTTGCCTTCAGTTCAGAATTCAATATAGAGTTTATTCTCCTCCTTCCACAGAACTCCCATACTTTGTATATGGCTGGGGGAGAGACCAGGGTATAATTTAAAACTCATAGAACTGTCCCATGTGTTCAAAAAATCCACTGTTGCTGCCACAGGATGGGAGAAAAAGAAATCTTCTGGGAAGGATTCTTCTTTCAGTTCCAGTGTTACCAACAGCCACATGATCTTCCTGAGCAGTGGCTTAGCCAGAATTTGAATCCTAAAACTACTCCTGCATTAGGCCATAGGCAGTGCCAGAGCATTACATGTGCAAGGCATTTCAGCTCCATCATAATTTTACCCAGGGGACTGAACTCCAGAGGCACAGCAATACATGTGTGAAAACCTGCTAAATACAATATCTTCCTTAGATAAAATCACAGGCAGAGAAACATGAGGTGGGTTTACACTGCTACCCTGAACATAATAAGATTTTTGCTATGTTTTCTTCCAAATTTGCCTTGAAATAAGATTTTTGCTATGTTTTCTTCCAAATTTACCTTGAAATAAGAGCATTCTAAGTGAATAGTTATGCTAAATGGTGAGAAAATCTTTAAGCAAAATGTTTTCATTCATCTAACTTCTGTGAATAATATTCTAGAAATGCCTCTGTCCCTCTGTTTAGTGTAAACACCTAATTTTAGCCTACCTTAGGTTTCTGACAGGGATGTTATTCAGAACAACTACATTAGATTACATGAATATTTCCCATGGGGTCAAAATCCAAAAGACAACTTTAAAAAATGTTGGTTGCTAAGGTTGTATATTCAAATGAATTTTAATGAGGTGGAGTAAGGCAAATTATGTTTTGCAATGCATTGTACAATCCTAAAATAAATCAGTGAATGAAAATATCCAAATGCAAACACAGTTTGATATAACTCAGAACATCCTAATTGCTCTTGGAAACAGGAGTCTCATAAAGTACATATAAACTGTGTCATCTTGACAAAGAGCACCCCTGCATCCTGGAGTTTTCTAGTGAGTTTGTTTTAAGTTTATGCTAAAATAAAAAGGAACTGTTTTCAAGGGCACGACAGACAGATGTCTAACTCCAGGCAAAGTCAACACCTGAGACAGTATATTACACTAAAATCTTGGGAAGATTTCCAAAGCCCCTAAAAAGAGATAGACAGAATTCAACCGCTGATAACTGAGTGCAGTTTTGTAACCCATGTAAGACAACTCAAGACTGTTCTCCTGCCAAAAAGGCTATTCCTGAATTCCCACAACCTCATGACCATATATTGTATCTTTCTTGAACTGGAATGAAGAAAAGCACAAAGTTTTTATTTTTTTTTTTTTTTGTAGGATTATTTTTTTCTTTGTCTAAGATAAAGAAAAGAATGAGTATGTAGGGGATGTAGGGGCATTGTAACATTAAATTACTCATAAAACTGAAGAGAGCAAACAGAAGGTGCAAATTGTAGTGACATTTAGAGATCAAAATTTCTATGCCTCTTCAGCCTAGTTCTCTCTTCAGAGGTACTACTAAGTATATGTTAGATATACAAATTAGTTACTAAGCAAACATAGTATCTATTAGATATACTTGAAGATTTCTATCTGTTTTAAGACAATACAGACACAGCTATGTAAATACTTGGAATTTAATCCTTAGAAATCCATGTTCTCAACACTGACATATGACATGTGCTAAAATTCACAGCAAATGTGTTTTCCAAATCACTTAGACCCAATCCAATAGAGAAAAACAAAAAACCCACCCCAAAGCTGTCAAAAATTTTCCTTTTGATTTTTTTATCCTATTCTGCAAGGCATGACAATATTCAGATGTACGACCTTATAAGACATCTCTCTCATAATAATATAAATTAAGTTGAAATGTGTGTCCTCATTATTTTCAAAACAAGCATATTAATTTCCAGTTCAAAGTGTCCTAATTTTTTTTTTCTTTCCATAATAACTTTAAAGGCATATTTCAAATGGAAAAAAAAAACCAAACAAACCAAAGAAATATAAAAAAATAATGTTTTTTTAACTCCAAACAACATTTTTCTCCCCTAGACATCTCATTCAGAACTTCATGTTCACCAGACCAAAAGAACAACCTCTTTTTCCACAAAACTTCAGCCTAAGGATATTTGCATAGAATATAGCATTTCAAACAGTGAACCACAGTTCAGACAGTTCAGTGACAGACTAAGAAAATTAAGAATGTTCAGCCTGGAGAACAGAAGGTTGCATGGAGAACTCATAGCAACCTCCAAGTATCTGAAGTGGAAGCCAAAAAAAGACTCTTCTCAGGAACTGTAGTGATAGGACAAGGAGTGATGGGTACAAACTGAAAGAGGGAAAATTTAGGTATTTAAAAATACTTCACAGAAATTTATATGAATAATTAAGCTATAAGGAAGAAATTCCTTATTAAGAGGGTCCTGAGGCACTGGGAAAGTCTGCCCAGAGAGGTTGTGAATGCTCCAACCCTGGCAGTGTCCAAAGCCAGGCTGGATAAGGCCATGAACAGCCTGGTCTAGTGGGAGGTGTCCCTGCCCACCATGGCAGGGGGGCATTGGGACTAGATGATTTTAAGGTGCCTTATCATTCTATGAATCGACAATTCTATGATTCTAAAAAGGCAAGCAAATTTTATGGAGTTTTCTTAATAAAATAAATGGTCAAAAGTCTTCTTTCCCTGAAGAAAATGTTCATGTTTAAAGTGACTGCTGTTTCAAGTGCATCTGTTCTGCCTAATTTTAATCCTAAAACTCTATTTTACATACTTTACATCAGGCTCAGTTAAAGATAACTTATAATTTACTAGACAGCCTAGGAAACTTTTATTAATAATGACTAGGAATTAAATTTTAATGTTAAAACCATTTCAGTGTATAAATATAGTGTATTCACTGCTAAGAAAATTGCAATGTAGCTCTTATAAGCAACTTATATTTTCAGAAAGAAGTGGGAAGAAAGTAAAAAAAGGCTTGTTTCTAATTTATTGTGGTGTAACAGATCCCCAGTGATATCTGTTCTCTTTCCAGAAAGGCAGACGTTGGATTACAGCAGTGGAGCAGAATCAACCCAATCTGATGTTCCTCGAAAAATGAGTACAATAAGGATCTCTGGGAATACAGTTTTCATGATTCACTTCCAGAAGGGACACTGCTGGAGATTACATGAGGTGAGGTTCAGCAGCATCCACTGTGCATACACCAATATTTGCAGGGGGGAATCCAGCCCAGAATCTGCTCTTGTACTGTGGTTTTTCTTGGCCAGAAAAAAACACAAAATACCCACACTCACATATGGATTTGTTTCCAGACTACAGAAGTTTAAATAACTTCTAAAAAATACTCTGAAGGAAAACAAGTGAACTTCTAATGATAAACAACTTCTGTGATACTCTCTATATTTATACTCCTCAGTTCCATGCAGAGCTAACAACAAAGGGCTTGAACAGTCTGCAGTGTTCCACAGTCTACCACCCTGCAAAGGTCACAGTGGGAGCCCAGATCTGCTCTGTGCCTCCACCAATAACTTAGCAAGGTTTTGGCTGGCCTCCCTCCCTCTGCTCTTAGTCACCCTGCAGTCTGGGGATGCATGATCTGGGTGGTGAGAGAGCGAGCTCATGCTAATGAACCCCCCTTATCATGTGGCTCTTATGCCTAATTTCAGGCACTTTGGAGAGCCATCAACTCAGCAGCCACACGGTGGATGTTTTAGCTCAAGGCTGGTGTATGCTCTCTTTTGGTGCACCACTGTGGTTGAAGAGACTGAGTAGATAAGTATATGTTGATAGATTAAATGTTACCAACACCTCTCCTTACTTACTGCTTACTGGACTCTTTTTCCAATATTAACAAAATTAAGCAAAACAAACAAAAAAATCAAATAAAAACAACAAAGAGGAAATTTGAAGTAATTCCATGTTCTGAGTAGACTATTTTAGAAAAAATATTATATATATATATTTAAATTCATTTAAAGACAATGAAAGATATCCTGAACCCTTTCTTACTTTTCTGAAATGTTTTTGAGTCCACTATCATTGTGACTGCATATGCAGACATCCAATACCTTCTTATAGTCTATTCTTCTTTCTACCCAGTACCTGTCAGTTTGCTGTCTGCTATGCCTTCCTCTGGCTTGCTTGTAAAGAGACTCACCAGCAGCAGCAGGCTGAGGGTGCTGCCAAACACAGGTGCACCTGTGCACAAGACACAGAAAGAGAACAAATTTTCCTGCAGTTCTCCTTCACTTACTGGCTTTAGACCTTGCACAGCACTATAGTATAGTAGCGCTTGAATCTTCACATTCAATTCTGTAGGTTTAAACTCTTCATTTGGTGATGCAGTCTCTTTCCTCTCAGGAATAGAAAACTTTAGTGACTGTTCATTGGAAAAATAAAAGATGTTAAAGCACAAATGGGCAATTTAATCTGACTGGGAGTGAAAACAAACTCTGCCTAGAAATGGAAATTATAATTATACCAGTTGCATGTCTTGCAGATCCTCCAATGATCTTCAGCAGCAGGAAACTTTGGATTTACATTCAGCTTTTGCAGTTCAACAAAAGTCTTATTAAAAAAAAAGTGAATAAAACTAGGCCAAAGTCTGTAAAATAATATCCCTGTCCTGCAAGAAAAAGAACCATCCCCAGCCCTCACAATGCAACATGAACTTCACCTGTATGAATAGCGTTAGGTGTTTGATTCTTTACTTTTTCTTGAAATGGTCATATTCCTTAGAAGATGATTATATCCTTTCTAGCACAGTGTGACCACAGCCTTTCTGGGGAGAAACAGAAGGATGCACTCTTCTGTCAGGGTGCAGAGCAATCTCTGATGTTCATACTTTAGCTGTTTAGCACTGATGGACAAGGGCTCAAGGTCAAAGATACTCCTAGCTTGCTGTCCCTCCTCGGTAAGAAAATTGATTTGTAAAGTGCTTATCCTCAGATGGACAGGACTTTTTGAACTGCCAATCCTGTTTGGGCATGTAAGGTAGTTACACATAACCATGTACATGTATGTATGATTTACGATTTCCTGTGTGAAAATATTTTAATATCTTTCTGGCTGTGCAATAATTTCAATATTTTAGTTTGCTAAAGCAACCAAAGAGGAACCTTGCAGAGCATCAGTTCCCACTGCTGCACCATGATCCAACTTGGGTTTCTAAAGATGGATGACATGAACAGTGATGTTCACTGTCCTTACAGAATTTAATTCAGGCTACTTTGGGTCTTGGTATCCAATCAGACCAGCCTACTTTTTCCACTTATTGAGCAGTGCCTGACCTTTTCACTGTATCTGAAATCTACAGGAGAGGCACGAAGATTTAATTGATAGCTTTGCAAATTTTCCCTGAAGGCAAAGGAACAAGACACTCTGGTTAGATCTAGATGTCTGAAATAAAAAACCAACAAATACATACCCACAGTCCTTTAAAAACTGAAGATTCAAAGTCCAATTTTCATTTTGAAGGGGTTTGGATTTAGGGCACTAAAAACCCAAGTTGTTCTCAAATCACTATGTGTGCAAAATTAAATAACTGGTTTCTGACAGATTTTAATTGGAATTCTTTTTATTGTTCAGCCGGACCCAGTAACTGCTGATGTATAAGAATTTTATTTGTTATCTTCATTTCACTGCAATGTTTACATTATGCTGTGTTGTCTGTAGTTTAGAAACCTTGATCATAACTATAAATACAGGAATCTTCAGGAAGACCTTCCTGAAGAAGTACAAGAATATAAGGGCCTAAAAAGAAAATGTTTTACTAGGTTTGTGTCTCATAGGCCTCTCAATATGATCTTTAAAATCTGAAATAACTTCATATAAATTTGTCTACAGAACATTGAAGCAGAAGCACAACTGTTTGCAAAAGTTGAGGAAAAGCATTTAAGTCTACTTGGCATCATTTCAGTTCTTTACAAATCTATTACACAAAAAAATCTTAGCTCCAGGGAGCTACACTATTGTACCTGAACTGGAAGGTCTGACCCAGATATGGATTGTACCTATTATATAGAGACCATCAATTGACAAACATTTGAAAGTGTTCAGAGTACTAACACGAATAATATATAAAAGAAATCCATTGTCACGAAAGCATATCATGAAACACCTGAGATACAACAAAGAAGATAGTGCTTGTTCATTGTGAACAGACATTTTCAAGTGGTTTACAGTTTTTACTTTGTTTTATAACAAGTTCAGTAGAATTTTAAAACCGTCAAAAACCACCTGGCTTTCAGAAAAAAACCCCAAACTTCTTTTAAAGAAAATGTAAAGAGTTATGCAATGATTCTGGGCATGTGATCTGTGAATTTGAGTACCCACAGCATTCACCAGAATTTCGGGGAGAGGAACAGAGTTTCTTTATTCTTTTTAAGTTTTAAGTGATTCAGCTTGAGTGGGTTTCACACAATCATGCCCAGTGAAAAACAGATCTACAGGAAGATTGGACAGAGTGTCAAAGAGATCTTGATTGTGGGCTAAGGAGGAAGAACCAATGTTTTCTTCTTTGACATCAGATTTGGAAAATTAAGTTCTACCTGCAAGTGAAGTTGACTGAATTTTTTTTACATGTGTAAACAAGAAATTCACATCATTATCAGAATACACATGCCCTCAACACCATGCCAAAATAAATCAGGTGATCTGCTTCATACATGGACCTATTGTTAGTGCTGCAGCCCTTGTGCCTACTTTGAACTTTGTGCATCAGCCAGGGTCATGCTAAAATTAAACATTCTTCATTTTATTCAGTTCTTCAATAATTTCTTTCATGGAGCTAAATGAATCAGTAATTTTTTTTCCCACTGATATCTGTAATATTGTGTTTAACATCTAAAACACCGCAGATTTTTTGTTGTGGTGTATAAAGCAACTCAAGGTAAAGCTACCCCTTTTCGATGATACTAGAGCCATTCTTAAAAATAATAGAAGAAAATTAAATTTCAGGAACAAAATACCTCTGAATTTTCCCCTGTGTAGCATCCTTGGCTGCAGTCTAGAGCAGAACAAGAGCTGTGTGCTTTCTATGTGAGTACAATATCAAGCACTACAAATGTTCAGCTTAGAACTGTCAAGCCACACATAAAATATTGATACCTCACATTGGCAGGGTTAATACAGTGTTATTTTAATTGCAAACACACTGTGGGTGATTAGTCAAACTTAGTGTGTCTTGAATTCTAAGATAAAAATGCCTTCTGGCTGGACCTCCTATGCAATTAGCACTATGACCCTCATGTGCTCTTCTCAGTTATTAATATGATTGGTCTAATATGAGTATTAGACATCATTCATTAACCTGTTGTGAACCATCTTAAAAACCATCTCTGAATAATAGACTACATTCCTTTTTCTAAATCCATTTACAAGTAAGGAAAGTGAAAAGGATGAAGACGAGCTTTCACCATTACGTTGACTGGTACAGTGTAAAGCAATATGTACTGTATGAAATAATGAAAGAGCAAATTAAATAACAGGGCATATCTGGCTTATTAGTAATGGATGATCAGGTGCTCATTCTGTTGAATTTCCAGCCTGTTCAGAAGATGAATGCACATGACAGAAGAGAAATATTTTAACTGACCCTGTCTGAAGATAAACTAAATCACTGTTTTGCCAGCTTACTTTATGTTGGATTTATTTTTTTTTCCTTCCTTTCCTTTCCTTTCCTTTCCTTTCCTTTCCTTTCCTTTCCTTTCCTTTCCTTTCCTAATTTGTTAAAAAATTAGAGATTTTTCTTAACAGTAAATAAAATAAAAAAAAAAAAGGAAAGTATTTTAGAACTAAAATGCTCTCTTCTTTGTGGACAGCTATTCAGTTAAGAGAAATCAAGTACTCCACTGGCTTCATTGCAGTTATATATTTTACAATAGCTGAGGAAAAAACCTAGTAAAAAAACATTATCTACAGTAAGCAAGATTGGACTGTTATCAGGAAATGATTATATATTAGAAAGATTTCCTGGATCACTATTTTACCTAATAGCACTCTGAACTGAGTATTACTGTTTTGCTCCTACGTGAAAGCTTGGCCACTTCCAATTTTTTACCCATCTCATATACTTGGTCCTGTCAGTGTTCCTGACTTATGATGTGTGAGGCACCCCTTCTCTGGTCTGCAGAAAAGGTCACACCTGTGGCAAGATATCTGCTTAAGAAGGGTGTTGAGATTTACTTTATCTGATGGGTAAGGCAAACCCCATCAGAGAGGAAAAGATTTAAAACACTGCAAGAAGCAGAGGGTAAGATGAAGGCTCTTGCCTGGTCTCTGCACTTCACTAGGAAGCATACCTGGTTTTGTAAAACTCCATGTGCTCCCTTGATGGGAAGGGGTCAGCTCTGCTCTCTCTGCTGGTGTGGTCACTACTAGGGCCTGGGACCTGGGACTGCCCAGCAAATATGTGAGGTGTAGGAATGAAAGAAGCAGAAGGATTCTCTTAGAGGTCCAGCTCATAATGCCTGAGACTTGGCAGGATGTACAAGTGAAATAATCTTCCTTTAAAGAAGTCAGTGTCCATGTTTCATAACCTTTATTTTTTTGGAGTAGGATTCTGAGGATGAGTCCCCACTAACATAGGACTGAATTTTATATGTTTATAATAGGATTAAACCTTCCTTAGTGAGCATATAATTATTCTAGATATTCCTATTGGAAGGGATAAGAAGTTGAAGATTTGCTGATTTTTCTCTATGATGTCTAGCATGCTGTTTCATTAAAGTATCATCTTTTAAATCAAATTCCTGAATTACTTGAAGAAGAGTAGTTCAGCGATTGCTTTTGACAAGGGCATGAAATACTTGTTAAAGAACTGTGTGTTGTTATCAAATGAGTATTGTGTTGTTTTCACTGAGATTTCCAGAGCCTCTTAGAAAGCCATACCTAATGCTTAAATCAAAACATTGAATCATATTACTTCAGCAGAAGTCAGATACTAATAACGTAATTCTTACTGATCTGATAACAACCTGGAGATCAGTTCAATTGTTAGGAATTCTTGCAATACCAAAATTACCACTGTGTTGAATTATTAATGGTTTGTATCAAAGAATGAGCTTAAATTGCTTTGGTCTTGTGTAAAAATTCCTCTGATCTTTAGCAATCATTATTTATTTACAGCTCCCATACGTTCTCCCTCTTTCACAAAGAAATAGGGTTTCTTAAGTATGGCCAGGAGGCACTGAATTTTCATATGTAGTACTGTCTCTCAGTTAGAAAGACAGGGAAGAACTGCTGGCTTGAAGGTTCAGCAGGCAGCTTTTCCGTGTGAAAGGCAGGTTATCTAAACATTTTCTTCCCCTGAGAGAGATATTCATAATATTTATTCTAAAATACAAATATTAGGGCTCTTTGCTACATGTGAATTATCCTTAGGTATAGTAAATACAGTTCAGGTTAAAATAAAATCAGGGTATAGCAACAGCTAATGTTTACATTTATAAAAAGTACATGTGGAGATTATTGCAGGAAAGTGTTCCTGCCTGTATTAAAAAGCCCCCTTTTTAGTTGGATAAAGAATATTTTAACATTTAGACTTGGACCCAAGTTGGCTGTAACTGTAAATGTGGCTTCTATAGAGTATCTCTCTGGTTAATGTGAACATCTTCCCCTAAGTTGGTTCATTTTGCAGAAGGCAGATTAATACCAAATGTCCTGATTTATAAATTACACAGGACTGAGTATTTAATTTTTTTTTCTTTAAATTCAGCTTCGATCTATCAACTAATGTCTTGACAATCCTTTAGAGTCAGAGAGAGATAGGATCACCCATTTGTCACTATTACTTGTCTGTGTCAGACATATAATTACTTGAAGCATCTGATCAGATACAATAAAAATGGAACAGAGAAATAAAGGACATATTTGAGATACCATTGCAGTTTGTTCTTAAAACTGCAACACAATTTCAAATAGTTCATGACACTGCTTTAAAGATAAAGTTATACAGAATAAATCCCTAAATTTTTGTTTATAAAAATACTTGATGCCATTTGTTGCTTTGAGCTGATGTTTTTCTGTTGATAATCTGTTAACTTTCACAATATATACAAAGAACTGATTTTCTTCAGAAACAGGATATAGCAAATGTTCTAAGCAAAAATGCCTTTTAAGTTTTCATACAGCATTTCTCACTTCTGACAGCTTTTATTTAAAACTGCTTCTTACTCTCTAGAAATCAAACTAGCTGCAAGAGGACTACAAATCCTCAAATTGTGCTTACCAGTTTTATAAGGTTTAACTGAAGATGCACTCAGATTGTTAACAGAGTTTGATAGTTCCAGCACCATGAAAGGGAGAAGCATTAGGAGGCTCACCAGCTACTTAGTGCTTGTCACTATCAGACCAGAGCAATATAAAACAGCACCTGACTCATCATTTTCCTAAAATGCTTGTTCCTATATTAAAGTTCTACTTTCCCTCTATGGTAGATATTCCTACCAAGGTCCACACTCATACTGGAGGGCTGGTCTTAATTACAACCTCTATAGCAATGTCCCTGGCCTGCTAATTCTTATTCTATAGAACTCTTTGGGAATAGATATTAAATATAAACACAATGTTTGCTCTCTCTCTGAAGCAATCTTGCCTATGATAAGTCAGCCCTGAAAGGGTTCACCTGGTTCTTGGAGCAGAAATCCACTTCTCCAAATTTATGTTCCAGTGAATCACCAAATCCTGGCACAGACATACAGGAAAGGCACATCGTTAACAGCAAAAAGCACTGACTACTGATAACTCCAGATAACCCATAGCATGAATCTCTATAACCTACTCTAACAGTGAAGTCCTTTCCAAAATGCTCACTGCTAACCCAGTATTATTACAACCAAAATAGCAGCAATTAAATTTCCATTGCAAAGAAAATATGAACAAAGCTGAACACTCTTATAAAAAACCATACCGTTCAGATGGGGAAAGTAGCTTTGAATAGCTGAGAACTCTGTCAAATCAACATCAGTTCTCATCAAACCACTCCAAGGTACTTCTCTTTGCAATAACATAATGCATTTCAATTTCTGTCACTATCAGTTTTCCATGCTTAGATAAACAATGCTACATGATTACTTTATATCTCTAAAGACAGTGACTTTTTTCTCTCAAACTGTCCCAAATAAAATCTAGCAACACTAAATGTATATAGCAGCAAAGTTAAAACAAACTATTAAACAGAAAGCAAACAGCAAGGATGTAGGGAGATTATATCTAAAAACATCTCTAAGTTAAAGACTTCAGAATGTTAAGAGTGAAAATAGAATATTAGAAAGAAAGCACTTTTGAAATGTTATCTGCAATGGTTATTGCACTGTTCTACCACTCTCAGTTGCAAACTCTCTTATAAAATGCCATATCTTCAAATTGCCATATATATGCATTTAAATCCTTTTGTTCATATATCCAAGAGGTAAAAAGTTTTTGTTTTTCTTTTAAGTCCTTACAGGAGTATGACCTTCATAAATGTAGCTTCCTCAGATGCTGAAAGAAAATAGAACACCCCTGTCTATTCATTAAAATATGCAGATAAATTAAGGGATTTTTTTCCTTTGGTCCCAAGAAATACAATTTTTTATATATGCTGTTATAGGAGTCCATACAAAGAAGCATATTTTATTTTACAATATGTAAATATGCTGTATTTATCAAAAGAAATCCTCATCAAGTTTTCTTTCTTTTGAGAAAACTAAAGCATATTTTGTAGCTAACTGTGCAATATTATTGCATCTAATATGATTTTACCTGAAGGAAACCAATGAATACAAGTTTAGGTGAAATATTTTGAAAAATGTCTCCTCTCATATTTAGTACAACACTTTGTTTAATAATTGGGGAAAGTACTCCTTTTAACTGAGAATGAAATCAAATCTTCTCTCTCCCTTCAATTAGGAAACCCCTGCTCTCAATTTTTAATTAAACAGCCCATATATTTGAGGTATTGGATCAATTTCATACATGATGAAATATCAGATGTCTGGAAATCACTGCAAAATAAAAACCCCACTAACAGGCATAATGGGAAAAGTAATCACAACGCAACTCTCCACTCACCCAAAAAATGTTATATGCTTTTATGGTTTCTCTGACATTACTTGTACAATCAATCTCTTGTAGGATACTTTGCACTTGGATGGTGGTGAATTGTAGTGGACTGTCATTTCTGTCTGAAGTAAAAATTGTCATCCTTTCTGAAACTCAGAGATAATTTTTTGTTGTTGTTTTATATGCATACACCAATATTTGACTATAAAATAACATATTCACATTGGCATGAAAAGATTATGTGAAGTCAGTCAAGCATCCATGATTGCAAGAGAACTGGCATGCAGATTATGGTGAGGATATACTTTTTATCTTGAATCTCAGTTTTGTGAGCCAGCCATTTAATTTCTGCTAATCTGACAACAAATATTTCAAAATTGATTCATAATATGTGCTTTAGTCTGGCCTCAATTACGACCAATTTATACCAGGCTAATTGTGGGAAAACTTTGCACTACACCCTTTTTAACCTTACCCTTTGAGGATATCCTTTAAGGTTACCTTTGCATCATGGTGTATTTGCCATTACTATCATCCCATTTTGCTGAAACCAGAGTAGTTATCTGATGAAGTATCAATAAGTACAGACTTTTC
Organism: Chloebia gouldiae; assembly: GCA_003676055.1. Lineage (NCBI taxonomy): Eukaryota > Metazoa > Chordata > Aves > Passeriformes > Passeridae > Chloebia > Chloebia gouldiae. The sequence continues at coordinate 26,068,529 of QUSF01000003.1, read as the reverse complement.
TCTGGAGTGTAGGAACTGAGAGCAGTTTTATTATTTTTCTTTAAACCGGCCCAAGTAGAGTACAATCAGCATTAAAATCTTATCACTTAGGAAAATTAGCAAACAAAATTTCAATTTTTTTTTTTAATAGATTAACAACACAGCAGCCTGAGTCCAGGAAGCTCACCAAACACAAAGAAGTCTTATTTTCCCCCCGATATCTTCCTCCGGTGAATTTTTGTGCTTTAGTTCATGAGTGCACAGGAGTGCACTTGGGTACCATCAAATAGAGATTCAGTAGTCACTGGTTATTTCTGATATGTAATAATCTCAATACAGAGTAAGAGTGTCAGATGGTTTCTGCATTAGAGGACTCACAACTGTCAGAATTTATCAAAGACCTATTACAGGAATGGATGTCGTCACAGTCTGCTGCATATGGTCTTTCCTGCTATTGTAATTTCTGTGGAAAATTTTATTCAACCATTAAATTAAATAAACAGGAAGGAAGTTTGAAAAACCAGTCTATATGAGGACTTGTAAAATTAATAAGAAATTCCAGGAACCAAAACAAAATTATAAAACCAACAATAAGTAAAAAAAAAAAAAAATTAGTCCAAGCTTTTGATCATTCTTCAGCCAAACCTCTTGGGACTTGGCTTTACCAACACATTTCTCCAGAAGTTGTACTGCAAAGCAATATATAATTAGATTTATGATGACAAAGTAAATTATTCAATAAAGAAATTCAGGTTTCAGTAATGTCTTTTTTCCTCCTAAATTTATGTTGCAGCATATATATGCTGCAACATTGCTATTTATCAGTCTAGTGAGTTTTTTTAGTATATGAGTGCCTCCTAATGAATAAATAGCCAAAATCACACTAAGGTGATGGTATGTCTTTCCTTCTACTTAATAGTTGATTTTAACCTTCTATTCTTTTCCCTCATTCTGCACCTCCCCAGCAATTCTTTTGTTCCATTCTCTTTCTAAATAAATTTCCTTTTACATTCTTTTTACCCCCTTATTCTTAATTTTAGTTACTTTCCAGGCAACTGTAAAAAAGAAACCAAAAATAACATTTTCCTTTAATTTCAAAAACATTCATTTTCATGATGGTATAAATTTCATATACCAATAGGCTTCTTAGATTGTTTCTGCCCTCCTCACAACTTAGACTTTGCATTTTACTGAAATAGATGAATATTCAGCTGTTCAAATAGAAACCAGAATCTAGTGATCACAGCACCCAAAAATAGAGAACAATCAGTCTAAAACTAATGACTTGTCTCTTTTTTGGCAAGGTTTAAAACAATAATGCAAATATTTGTATATTTATTTGATAAAAATAACAATAAGTATTTTTTTATTTTCTTATTATTTTATTTCAGAAAAATCAAATATTTCTTTTACCCCTCGTTAAACTCCAAGCTTCTGGTCCTTGTTTTTTATTTAACCTCCCAGGAGAAAGGGAATGATGAAATCTCCTTTTTCTTACCTGTTTCTCTTTAGTAAATAGAGATATCTAAAGCAAAAATGTAAAGGAAATAAAATTTATTTTAATCGGAAATGTTTTACTTAAAATATGGCATAAATTTTATTTGGAAGTCAAAGAATGACTTATCTTATTTCTTCTGGGTTCAGAAATGGCTTACTGCTAAGACTTATAGTGCAGAAAATAAACTTTTTTTTTAATTTCAGCTCTTACCAGGTTGTAAAGCAGACAGATATATTCTTATTGAGAGACGTGATAATTAAAAACATTTTGGTTTCTTGACTCAATAAATAAGCTGAAGTCACAAAAATGTTATTTTAATATTTACATCTTGTTTTTCAATGCGGTTGTCATTGGAAATAGAATTGTGGTAATCCAAGTTGAAGTTCATCCCCCAAAAAATTGATTCGTTGAAGTAATCCATCCAAAAGTTATGTAATTTCATTTGCTACAATTAACATGCAGAATTGTAACTCACCCTTGTTTTCTGCAGAAGACATAAAAGAATGTTCTGCCTTTTTGGGTGTCAAGTGATATATGTAATCTATACACTCAATTACTGACTTTTTTCCTAATAAGCTCTTGTTTCCCAAAATCAGATGTTCCTTTATGACCTTAAGATCTTGAGGAAATATCATAAGAAAGCAACTTCCCTCTTTCTCTTGCTTTTCTGTTCCAATATTTTAGAAGAAAAAAATCAAAATACAGTCATGCTGTTACTGTTAAGTAATTTCTTAACCTGCAAAGAGACAAGAAATCCACTGGCATAAAATAGTCAGAGTATTTACAAAATCCAACTGGAACCATTAGAAGACTCAACCAGCTGAGAAGCTCAGGAAGAAGAGATCTTTGTATATAGATAGATATATACAAAGATAAGAAAATCTTTGTATATTAATTATTTGTTCTGTATTATATGCTATCTAACAAAAATTTCATTCTTTAATCACATTATTCTAGACTATGAAGTCAAAAGGTTTACAGCCCAAGAAACACACCTTTAATTCTGAAACTTCTATTTTCTCATTTTCCATTTTGTATGAATTCACATCCCAAAATGCATTAACTTCGTAGGAATGCTCACAATGTTAAATGGCAGATAAGAAAAAAATCAATGTGAGAGTGTGGAGCAATGGGAGATACTTATTTGTGTTTGTAGTGCTATGTGTGAATGCTCAATTCTGTCTTGCTTCTTTTACAAAAGCAAAAAATGTTTTTACAGTGTGAAAAACATTAATGACAATAGCACTAAATAATCATACATGTGCTTTTGGATACTTTTTACAGCAGCAACATACTACATTCTTATCAGTGAATGGCCTAGCAGGCTGTTAATTTTCTTTAAATTTCCATGAGATTTATTTTTCTAGCCTTAATTTTATTCTGATGTGAGCTTTTGAATGTCACCTTAGTTTAAACTTCAAGTATATGCTGTTGAGTGACAAAGAAATAAGAGATAAATGCACAGGACTAGTCTCAGTGTAAAATAGTTTTTCAGCTTATCCAAAAGATATCCTCACTGACATGTTCCCTGCACTGAGGGGAAGTAGATACCTGACATTGTTTGGACTTTTTAAACATTTTATTATGATGTTGCCATTAATTTAGATACTTTCCTTATTGATTGGCAGAATTGCTTGTGATGGAGAGTGTAATTCCTGCACTGTGAGATTCTGGGAAACTTCCATTTACCTCAGCAGAGCAGTACGGAACATTGACGCAGCTACATGGTACCCGGCAGAGTTCATCTAGGAGGTCTGGAGGAAAATCACCACTTGGAATCATATTTTCTTATCTAGCAATATGTAGCAAAAGACCAGCATTTCAAACATATGCTCGTGACATAACTTAGGTAGATAAAAAGACTAGGACATTTTAGGTATGTTCTTTACACAGAAAAGATCATTCGCTTACAAGAATTAACTTTGCTAGTAAGAATTTAAGAGTTTCATTTTTTAATACAAATATTTGGATAATAGATATAAAAGGTATTTATTTTCTCTTCAGTTGGCTTTTCTTCCTAGCATTAGTATAGCATGACAGATGGCTGATGTCATCTTTACTTGGAAGAGCTCAGCTGGCAATAATAGCATGGTACATTTCTGGGGATTTGCGGTACTGTATGTCATGAAGTCGTTTTCAACCAAAAAGAGTCCAAAAGGGAATTCCCAGAAGTAAATATCTGCCTATGATATCCTACTGTGTCTTGTTGATGCATCACAAGCAGAAGGAATCATAGAGTCTTTATAAAACTCCATAAATATTTACAATATTGTTGAAAATACATTGGAAATACTACAGATTGCAAATGGTATGGGCCCCCTTGGCACTGTAACTTTGATTTTGCTGTTGAGTGAGAATAACAAAAACCGGTGATTTATATATATCAAAATCTGTTATGCATACATTTGAAGTTCAGTGATTTTTGTCACATTTGACATTCATGTGTAATAGAGTGAGAGCATTAATATTAGTAGAATGTAGATACGCTGGTTGATTGTTTTTCATTTTGCTAATGATTGCTATGATGAGTAGAATAATGTCAGGGTCGGAGGGTTAAAGTTAATGAGAGCTTTCCATTGCACCATTGATTAGTGGTGGATACCATAGTGAGAGATTTTCAGATTCCTCCCATATAAAAACAATAAAGGTAAAAATGATGCCAATTTAAACTCTTTGACTACCTACCAAAATGTTTCTAAACCTGCCATAATGACATCTAGGCCTGACAAAAACTGTGAGAAATTATATAAAAATATATAATTGTATCAGATGCTTGTAATTATATAAATCAAAGCTTGCTTTTTAAATCCATGCTTTCTCTATTTGCACTAGGTTAAACAATAAGAGATTTTAAATTCCTCTCCTAAATGCATGTTGAAGAGTACACTTTCTAAAGGCAGAACAGGAGACTATATTGTAGCATAATATATGTTTTAATATTATAATGATTCAATATTTCAAATATTGATTCAATATTTCAATATCTGACTTAATAATTAGGATTTAAATATGCTGACTCCAGTTGCTGTTTGTTCCCTTCTAATCCAAGAACAGACTTTACTGACTGGATTTCAAAAACATATAGCTCCAACTCTTCTTGCAGAACAGAGATACAAATGCAAGAAAGCAGATCAGTGTATATAAGAAACTGATAAAATATTTTTGATAATTATTTTCTACTTCAATGTTTTTTACTGCTCTGTGTCACAATGAGAAAAAAAGAGAGAGACTGCAAGGCAATGAAAAAAGCATCTTAAAAACAAAAAAGACCAACCCACCCTCAGCCCCAAAATCTAACCTTACTTTCAAAAGTGTCAAAAAAAAGTTTTTTAAAATTTCTGCTAAGAGTTTTCCAAAATATATACTTTTAAAGCGAAGATTATAATTTCAGAGGTAGTATATGAGAGAATTTAGTGACTTAAGACAAATGTTTCTGCTTGTCAAATTAACCTAACTTTATATACTTAAGAAATGCACAAATAAAATATGACCATGACATCTATATGAGAATTTTTATTCCTTTTCCATTTTTTATTAGGAAATAAAATTAAATGGCTGCATGTACCATGGTTAAGAGAAGTTAAATCTTGTTCCATCACCTGAACATTATGGACAACGAATGCTAATTGACCTACAGTACCTCTTAGTACCAATGTAAGCTTTACCTGTTATATGAACAAATTTGAAAAAGGCTGGCCTGGTAATAAAGGAGTATAAAGCTGTCATGTTCCACTGTAGCTATGCTAAAGGTGCACTAAAGAGACCATCATATGCTGCAACATGGAAAATAGTAGGCTGGTAGGATTTTTAATGCTTTTCTTTTGTAGTACAGTGTACTTCTTTCCTAAGTATGATTAAATAATCATAAGAACTCCTCTAAGGGCTAATCTGCGTTATTTCCCAGATTTTCACCTTGGGGACATATTGTCCCTTGTCACTGAAACCTCAGGGACAGAAGGGTACGCTACAGGGTGGCACAGCAGGAAGCTGAGATACTGATGAAACAGTGCTCAGTTAATGAAGGCATGGCCCATGGCTTCTGCTGGTATGCCATATGTTTGAAGAAATGCTAATGACTACAATTCAAATACCTTTTTCATCTTAACTATATGTAAATGTGTTTATAAATGCTCTCTTATAAATATACTATCACATTTTTAAAAGCTAAGTGCTAATGTTGCTTTCAACATCTATAATACACAATAATTAAAACTTTAGCAATTCTGCTTAATTATACCTTATGGGAAACTGTACAGTAATTTATAGAAATTAAGCAGAAAAACAAAGATCAACAGAAATAAAACAGCAGTCTAAGAACTGAATAATAAATCATTTAGATCATTATTTCAAAAAAAACAAGATCATTGTGAATAGACAACTTAAGGCCCACTTCTCAAACAGCTGAAATTTGCAAGGGAAAGATCAGTTTATAAACTCATGACACTCTGTTAAAAAACTCCTTCAGCAACTTCAACTAATTGTGACTTTTTTTTGTGCAGCCAGATCATTTAACAAAACTAAAAAACTAGAGCTACCGATTTAAGATCAAAAACCGGGGAGATCTTAATTGGGCCATGGCTTTTTCTCTTTGCTTTACCTTTGTGAAAACCCTGTAACACTGCGGGTGATCATTAGCCACAAATGGCATTTTGCAGTGAATCATCTTCTCCCCAAGTGGCCAAAACAACATCTCCATTGCAACAGCAGAAGTGGCATTCAGGAAGAGCAGTTGGTGACCAGGTTAGCCTACATGGGACACTACTATTTTTGCTGAAAGACAGGACACCCGGTTGCAGTCATCACTGTTCCAAAGAAACTCCCTCAAGATCATGGTGGCATTGCTAATCTGGGAATCCGGCACTCACCTTTTTTCTCCCCCCTCTTAACATAACTGACTCACTCATATACAAATCTTGCCTAATATCTACTACAGAATTTAATAAAATTAAGATGAAGAAGGGCTAAATATTTTTAAGTCTCAGAGAAAGCCTACTGAAATTGCATCTCACAGAGGGAAAGCCATGAAATTTAACCACCATTTAACTTAATTTTCATTCAAAAATCCAGTCCAAGCAAGAAGGAAACTAAAATATAAAATGTGACAGCTGCCTAAGCATTCTTTAGGACATTATGAGTATTAAGGTAAAACACCTGTACTAAGCTCCTTTTTCTGTTTCCTTTCTTTCATTTGATCCTTAAGAATTGGGACAGAAGGGGCAATCCTTAAGAATTGGGACAGTAAAGCTCATATGTATGAGCTGTACTAGTCTAGTTTCAGACAGAACTGTCCAACACAAGTGCTACACCTTCAGTGGAAGACTTTTTCTGCTTCACTCTCAGCAAAAAGGGTCACAATCTGACCTTAAGGAACGAAAAGGAGAACAGGAGAACTGTTCTATTTTGTGATCCTCTTACTTAAAAGTTAGGCAACTGTTAGAGAAAAATAATTTCTGACTAACCCTATATTTTGGAGCACTCTGTGGGAACCCAAACCATTGTGTGTACATAATGAAACATTGTAATCTATTTTATAGTCAAGGCAATCAATGTTTTAAATTCTATTAGAGAGAATGTGAAAGTCTGCTGCACAGAGGAGGATACCTTGAAAGTAAAAAAAAAAAAATAGAAAATCACAGCTTCTCAATATCTTAATGGAAAGTCCTCCAGGCTGGGTAAAAAACCTTTTTATCAACTCTGCCATCTCTTCAAGCAGAATTCATCTCTGTCTGCCTCAGCCAAAAGCAGCTTTCTGCCCTGTGTGCCCTCTTCAGCCAGGCAAGACTGACAGTCGGGGTCAAGAATTTTGCCCTACATATTTGACACATAAGCTCTGAATGTCTCATTTTTTAACCATTAACACTGACTAGTCTGTTGAGGTGTCACTCTCTTCTGGAAAGCTGGTGAGGCATGGGCCTTTTGTTGGCCTTTCATACAGAAGAAAATTTCACACTCTGACTGTACATTATTTTTTATTGACAAAAATGTAAAATATGGAGGACTATAGAGGTAATGGATAATGGACTAGAACGTGTGTCCTTCAGTTTAGCAAGCCAGTTCCAGCTTGGAAAGTAGAGAATTATTTTTGCACTTAGCGCTTGTTTACTGACCTCTGTGAAGAATATGAGTAAAATGATTTTAGGTACCTTCAATTACCACAGTTAACAAACTTCAGCTAAAAAAAATTTAAAGGTATTATTTTATTCCTATTTTACACATAAGGACATAAGGTAGAAAACATAAATGTGCATTTCTGAGGAGTAGAGGTGATCAGCCCAGTGACTTTGACAGGAATCAGGAAACTTTCAATAGCTGATACCCTCAGGTTTGGCCCCAGTAGATATTTAAATATCAAAAAGAGGTTGTTCTGGTTGGTTTTTTTATCAAATGAATATATAATTTATGTAGGCTACAGAAATGCAGAAAGGGAATGGCAGTGACAGAGAAAGTCTTCTGGAATGCAGTTCTCATTAATGGTATTATCTCATGCTTACAAAATAGAAACAGTTTTGAGGGAGAAGGCTTGACACCAGATCTCCTACATTACAGGCTGGTGTTCAGCTACAGAGTTAAAACTCATCTTCTTCTCTTTCTTTCATTCTTAGAATATCTTCAATTGTCTTCTCCGGAACATTTGAGCTTTAATGAGTAATATTTGAGTAATATTTGAAAGTGCTCTGAAGAAGATCATGGTTAAGAATACCAACCTTGGTACAGTGAACTTGTAAGTCTCAGGCAGATCCTCTGTTCACAATTTAATTAACAATTCACTTGAGAAGTTCATATACATGGGGCAATGCTGCTCTTCCCTCTTGTTGCCTTTTTACAGGCATAAGTGAGCACATATCAGGTACCATAAAATAGGCTTTATATTATCTACATGAGGGAATTTTGAGCTTCAGAAGTCACAAAGCTCTGTAGACTTTGGTGATTTTTCCTGTCCATTCATTAATTCCTCAGCTGAAGACAGCCTCACATACTTTACACCCAATTTCAGTTTCTGGGGTGTCTCACTCTTGCTGTACCCTGTGGAAGGAACCTGAGTGCCCAACCAGGGATTCTTCCATGGGGAGGGAAATTTGGCTTTGCACTTGCTTCATAGTTATTTGTAGAGAGGGGAAAATTTTGAAAAGCTGTATTCCTTGCTACAACAGAATGATCTTTGGAATGCCTGTAGGATCCTCAGTCAAGCATCTGGATATTAACAAATCCTTTCTGTTACTTGTTTTGGAAAAATAGGCTATTCACCTGTCTCTCCAAGTAAGAAATTGATTACATGTCCCTTCCCTCCTTCACTTACAGTTCATGTTTTCAGTTCCCATGATGGTATATCTTGAATTTTTAATGCTTTTTGGACCTGTCTATATGTCTTCATTTTTTCCTCACTAGACCTTCAGAAACCTAACAAAGCTCCTTTTGAGCAATGGTGGCCAATAAAGATGAAGATTGAATCAGATGGGCAATACAATCCCTGGAAAAGATAACTGCATAAAAATCCACCAGACTGGTGGGAGCTTCTCAGTTTGATCAATATGGTTAAAGATATGTGCAGGCTTACAGCTTTGCACAATCAGTGTAGCTAGACCAACATTTTCTATTTCAGTAAAAGTATTAAGAGAATTTATTAAATCTAGAATTTCATTTAAAAATTGCCTTTCAGAAAAATATTTCACTACATAGAATCAAAATAAAATTTGAAGGTTCTTACAAAACTCTTTTTTGGTGAGGGGGAGTGCATTTAGATTTCAACGGAAATAAGGTCAAAGTGTTTCAAAAATACTTCAGTTCTTGGGTATAAATTACATCATAGTTACAATGAACCTCAAAATGAAAAATAATTTTGAAACAAATAGCAATGTTATATTCCAATAAATGTAGAGAAAGCTGTTAGCCTATTGAAATGTTTTGTTTCAAATTAGAAAACACCTTTCAAGCAAATTTAATCAAAATTGATACTTTCCTTTAGCAAGTTCAATTTTGTCAAAATCCTGTTTCCTGACAGCTGCAGTTATGACTTATATTTAGAAGCTTCCAAAACATTTTAATTTTGAGGTTATTATACAGATACTTCCAGTGCTAAAAGAGAATATTGTAAACACTGAAGGCTTAGAATAGCCTTTTCAATGCAGGATCAAAAGCTTTAAAATGTTGCACATGGATATGGCTGGGGAATTATTTCAAGAGACAAAAAACATTTGGAGAATGTTTGGAAAACATTGCTTTCCATAAATCTATACAAAGAATTGAAGTCTCAAGCTTTTGCTAAGGAAAAATATCATATCACATCCTCCTGATTATTCAATGGATGCATTTTGTCTGTTTACTCACACCTAGCATATTAGACATGAACTCTGGGACAGAGGTGAGCAGATTTCAGTAAGGGAGGCTGGTGCCTGCTTGAACACCCTTTATTTACATCAGAAGAGCTGCCAAGAAAGAAAAATGTAAAAGATATGGAGCAAAAGCAATCCTGATAACTATCAATAAATAAATTAGGAGTAATTTCTCTCTCTCTTTCATTTTAGTTTATTTTTTAATGTAGAAGACACTTAACCTATTTTTAAAAGCATTTTCATGCCACCCTTCCTTGGAGTAGTAGAACACATAGTACCCACCATTGCTAAGGCAGAGTTCATTTCACTGAAGGTATCTAGAAGCTAATTATCTCCTGAGAACTTGAGATAGTTTTAAGGTTATGCAAAAGATGTTAACTAATCACACAGCTCCCAGATATTTGAAACATGCAGTGTGACTCTGAGGTTGCATTTAAATGAGAGACAGGCATGACTACTGATGTGTTGTTTGTTAGTGCTGCACAGCAAGCAAAATGCTACATTACACAGTGCCAAATTCACAATACTTCATCGGTTATGCTTCAGAGATAACAGAAAGCATACAACACTTAATCAGTGTTCAGTGTTCCACAGGCTATATTAAATAATGATGATAATAATAAACTGAGAAGTACTCCAGGAAAAAATAGACTACAAAATTAATTACAAATTGCAAATATGGTGCAATGCAAATGAATGCAAACAAGAAAAGCAAAATGTTCATTTTTTTTACCAAACACTGCCCCAGTTTGGAGAACTCAGGTTTCCTGATAAATTAAATTCACAGGTCAGGCCTTATATTACCTGTATTGGTTAAAAATTACACAAATTTGAGGATGTTCAAATATGAAACATAGAACTCAGAACATATTCTCAATTTAGAATAGTTACTTTTTAATATATAATGAAACCAAAACTGCTGCAGACAAGTATCAGACATTCTGCATATTTTCAGAAGTGGGTAGACAAAGAAAATAGAAGTTATTGAATCTGAAAACAATAGTGTTGACTTCCTTGAAAACAATGCTATTGAGTGTTTTTTCCCCCTTTGAATAGCTGTAAATGCAATCAGCTAGTTATTTTATAACAAAACTTCACTTTCAAAAGTTGTAATTTAATGCAATCAATCAATACCAAACACAAAACTATATGCAATATATATGTTTGTGTCTATTTTATATATATCTACATTTACATCTATAATATATAAAAAGACAAAAGCAAATAATTAAAAAATATTATCCCTCTCTGGCAAGAATTAATATTTATGCCTTGCCATTCATAATTTGAACAAAATTACAACAGATAAGAATGATGGATAACTGTTATCTCTAAACATCTGACATGTGAATTATTTAATTAATTGTTCCTATTTTATGCTACAACACGAAGCATATTGAAGTAGGCCCATACATATTTCAATAGGTGCATGTTTTAAATTTAGGGCTATGTCTTCATCAGACTAAATTAGAGACTAGATAATTAATATTTAAGTTCTATTAAAGCATCTTCAAATGTATGGTACTAACCACCACCTTTCATTTAAGACAGCCACATGAATATCTATTTGTAAATTTCCTCTTTCAAGCAAATGAAACACAAATACAACTTCAGAGGTCACATAAATGGCAAAAATCAAAAGAATCTAGGGTTTAGCAGCCCAGAAAAAGCATGTTGCAGAATTTATATCCTTCTGATAAGAGAGTTGAGGGGAAAAAAACAGAACCCCAGATGAACTAGGAAAAAAAATCTACAGTGGTTTATATACATGCCATATCTAGAAACTGATGTGGATTTAACCTTAGTGGAAAGAAAGGGGGGGAAAAGGCAAAAAACATTCCTTGAAGCTGTGGTATTTGCCAGAGAAATTGAATCTTGCTTTGAAGCTAGAAGCAGCTGTTACTGAGAAATATGGAAATAATTTACTATAAGAGACAAAGATAGAAAATAGATTCTAATCGGGTTCATAATATTATTGAATTATTATTTTAAAAGTCAGAAAAACAAAATCAATGAGCAAATCTTCAAGCTATTGGAGATAAATGCTGACACTATGGAAAAAAAAAGCAAAACATTAGAAGATCACTTAGTTAACTAGAAGGCCAGAGTGCAGAGTCTCAGGTGTTCAATGAAACCTGCCTTCCAGCTCAGAGGGAGTCTCATTTAAAGTAGAGAAAAGAAAGTCACAGACATGAGGAATGAAAAAGCTGTTTACACTCAAATATAAAACTACAGTTCAGAAATGCTGAAGAGCCTAAAAAGTCTGGAACCAAAATCAGAATCTCATAATTAGCTATTCCTATTTATGAATTGTGTCTACTTAACCCAGATTTCTAATCTGTCTTTGAAAAGTGAACTGAAGAGGCTCAGGTAGCCAAAATAAAGAGGATGAGCTAATCAGTGGGTTTTATTTCATTATGGATAAGAGATGCATCCCATTCCAGATTTTAACTTCCAATGTCTTAGATACCAGACCAAAAAAGAAAAAGGAAAAAAAAAAAAAAAGAAACATAGAAAGAAAAGAAATCCACAGAAATAAAGCCTTACTCAATGGCAATATTTTTGCCAGCACCAGTACTCAGTTGGAAAAAGTCATTTGGGGGAATAATTAACTTTAAACCCGCCTCTCCCCAAAACAGAGATTTTCAGTATGTTATTTAAAGTCTACAGACCAAATTGTCTATCAATTAACTCTGACTTCAGAGAATCAGCAAAAATGCAGCTGCAAACAGTAGAGCTTTGCTAGGATGAAAATGTCTTTCCAGCTATGTAGTTTTGAAAAAGCCTAGCCTTTCAAGGTCCCATTCGTGAGAAAAGGCAACGATTAACTGCATTTCTGCTACAAACCAGTCTACACTACTTTGATCCTTAAGTAATTGCTAAAACTAACTTATATCATTGAGATTTTACTACGGTTAAATAATAACATGAGTAAGGACCTATATATGCATACAATAGAGTTTTACACATTTTTATTCTAATGACTTCATAATCCAGTTTCTTTTACATATGAGCAGCCTTTCAGCTCAAGAGACATGATACTAAAATACTAAACAAACCAAAACAGCAATACTTGCTTAATATGTCCAAGTAACCTTGTAATTTTTGCTTTGATGCAACTTTTTCCTGACTATTTTCAGAAATTTAATCTAGGTCATCACATCAGGACTGAGCCTTCCTGTGTCATACATAATTTGCCTGAAAACATTTGGTTTATGATGACTTCAGTTCCAGATTATATCCTTTTTTGTGTGCCTTTTGATATTTCATCTCAGCTCTCTGTATATATTAAAAATTACAGACGATGCAATAGGAATTTGAATGCCATACTAAAGTGAGAATAGAAGATATAGTAAAACAGAGATTAAAAATGTATGTGCTAGAGATGAGACTGGAAAGGTTCAGTGGGATAGTTCTCTGTGTGAAAGATGCTCAGAATTTTGAATTATTATCTAAATTTTATTCTGAAAACATTTAGATCTCATTTTCAGAAGAGCTGAAGCTCAGCAAGACCCTTAATTGTATTATCACTTCCTAATTCCCTCAAAAAATTTAGAGCTGTGTTAAAATTAAACTGTGGGTGACTATAAACTGTGGGTTCAAATATGTAATTTTCATTTGGGACATCTACAGAAATTTAATTAGATGACCACACTAGTGATCACTCAAAGGCTTAACTGGTATCTTATGAAGTAAAGCTCACGTCCACTAAGAAACTCTGTTAACGTAGTATAGGGAGAAGAAGCTTAAAATGGCAAAAACCAGAGCAGCTGACTGACAAAGGGTATCCACATTTGTTAGATTCCTGAAAAAAATGGCAGAGACTAATAAGGAACATCAAGAAAAAAATATGACAAGGTTGAGTGACATTCCACATTTGGGTGACTAAAGAACGAAGCTGTAAGGAAAACAAAGTGCTTGCCTGGAGTGCAAAGATCCTGTCAACAAAAACAAGTTAAACAAACAATTTTATTCTTTTAATTCATTTTGAAGACTGTGTCACTGTGATGTAACTGAACTCTTTAAAATCTTATCAATCAATCTCTGTAGCACTTTGTGGAAGAGCAAGAAGCAGAAAATAGAAACTTGACAGCCCAATGTACCTTTGCCCTGATGTTAACTTGTCAACACTTATAACCCCAAAAGGAGAAATCAGACAATAGAAAATATATAAATTATTCTTAACAGCAGTGACAGCTGCTATCCTTTTCCTCTCAATTCATGCAAAACTCACTGGCTTAGTTTCATTATTTGTTATTGCTGCTATTATTATTATTATTATTGTTGTTGTTGTTGTTATTGTTACCACTACTATAACTACCTTTTCCTATCTTAATATTTTAGAGATGGATTGTAAATCCAAAACAAAAACAACTACTGTTTTGAATCTTTCATTCCACCACCAGCAGGTAAACAAAAATCTTCTAATTTTTAAAAATGGCTGGGAATGGAAGAAAAATCCCACTCTGATGGGTCCCAGAGCTTTACAAAACTGTGATTACAACTGCACAGAAATTATGTCCAGTGCACTGAAATTACACCCCAAGCCTTCTGGATTATGGAAACTTCAGAACCTCAAAAACAAAGATAAACCACTCTGCTATTCAAGGCAGGAGCAATGCTGCTTACAGCTCTGCTTCAGAAGTGATGTCCTTCCCAGGCACTGCTCATTGGAAGAGACATGAAACAAATTAAACTGTTCTTTGTTCCCTTTTCAGAACTCATCAAACACTGAACAACAAATGTAAAAAGTTCCCTTCTTTTGATAAAACAAAATCTTTCCGTAACCCTTGTTGAATTCTGCTGTGTTGAGAAGTCAGGAGTTAACCAGAAAACCCCACAAACTGCTTGGCCTGCCAGAGTATGAATGAAGGATGGATCTGAGAGCCTTACTGTCCCACAGGTCTTCCAGCTTTGTTGGATTAGTAGGCTGAAGCCTGAAAAGCAAGAAAGTTGATCAATTCCCAAAAGAGACTAGGGCCTTTCAAATCTTCCAAGACCTTACAAGTCCTCTGGGAGCTCAGTAATACCTGAAACATTTGCTTAACTTCTCTCCCTGAAAGATTGCAGTTATGGATATGAAGTTTTGGGGCACTTCAGACTGCCTTGTGTATTTGTTTTCATTTTGGTGAGTTGCTGCTGTGAGCAAATTTACAGTTTGGTCAGTCGTATATGTAAAGGGGTCTTTTTTTGAACCTCAGAAAAAACATTATGAATTAGACTATTACAGTTTTGTAGATGAAAAGAGGTAAAGCAATTGAAGGTGAGGGAATCTAGGCACGTTAAAGAGCAGTATAACTTGGAAGGAGTACCAGCATTTTACCATGTCTAAACAATTTGTTGAGGATGCTGGTAAATACTGGAAAAAGAGACAAAATTGGAAGGATAATTATGGAGGATCAAGATGAAATACTAGCTGTCAGGAAGCAGAAAGTATTTTAAACTAGTGCTAGCAGATGCCTCAAGTATTACTCTGCACAGACAAAAGGAAAATGTGTGTGGAGATAACCCCAATTTATGAGACTAAGAAAGGGATAGAGTGATAGGGAATATAAAATATACTGATTATTGATGCAGTTCTTTTCTTCTCTCTTTGCAGAAGACAGAAATCAAAGCTGTATGAGTATTTGCAGGTAAAATGTTATGTAATTATCCAAACACACCTGAATTCCTGGTCTAGGAAAGGCACTGAATGTCTAATCTAGGAATTGTCATCTGATTTTCAGTAGGAGGACAATGTATTTCCTTAGTGGTAGTTAGTTTCTTAGTGACCGTTTCCCCTTCTGCACCCTGTACCTTTCAATTAAATCCCAGGCAGTGTTAAGTAAACAAAGGTAAAATGAAACAGCAGTCATTCACTGGCTAGAAATAGTATGCTTGCCTTTAGCTGCACACACTGAATGGGCAAAAATATGTGATAAAGGCTCTTGCAGCCACATAGGCATCATATTGTTCTCATAGCATGGGACAAACAGAAGGCAGCATAACCTGTACCACAGCAGAGATGGGCCAAACCAGGTGGCTCTGAGGTCACACACAGCAGACACACAGCTCTGCTGTCTGGAACTGCCACTATTTCAGTCTCCTACTCCGACTCACCATTTTCTGCAATGCACGTGTAATGATTCTGTCTCTTTCATTCTTTCAGAGGTAAGAGGTTATCTGAAAGAATAATTTGGGGAAAATAGCAAACATGAACATCTGCATTCCAGATGGCCACAATATTCTGAAGGGAAATATTGGTGAATTCCTTTTATTGCTTACTTTCAAACAGTAGGAAGCAGTCCAGTAGGAAATATTTGACAGAACAATGAAGAAAACAAATAGACAAAAATTCTTGACATAGGATCAGGCAAATGAAAAGATGCAAATGCATGTGATTCATTTTCCAAAGCAAAACACTTCTGTATGATATCTGGTATAATTAAGACTGTGAAAACTTGAAGATTTTTCATAAACTTTATATACTTTACACCTTTTCAGCTAATCAGAACTGTTTCTTTATTGGCTATTTTATGTGAGTGCTGAGTAGCAGTCCATTTTTGTAGCTTTTTTACCCTACAGCAACTACTGAAGTCTTCATTTACACTGCACAAATTATCTTTAGCAGCAGGTAGGAAGCAATCAGCAAGGTGTAGCTGGCAATAGGTCTATTTTCATTACAAGATGGAGAGAGCCAGGGGACATGACATTTGTCCAACATAGTCAGGGAGTTCTCTATTAGGAAAATCAGCTCTGGAGAATCGTAGTCTTGCTGGGGAGAAATTGAAAGGGAGAATGTGGGAAAGAGTGTGGTTGTTTTCTTTGGTTTTTTTCTTACTTTTTCTCATTAAGGTAAGAAAAAGACAGAAGTAAGAAATAATTCAAATCCTTTAAAATCTTCCCACAGTGCCATAAAATGCATATAATTCTCCTGCTCTCGAGTACACTGAGCATTTCAGAGTACATCTGTGAAATGATTTCACAGTGACTCATTAGTGGAACTGTTAGCAACAAATTTGGAGGAGGAGAGCATGAGGATTTTGGAGATAAAAGAGAGTCACAGCTAATGCCGTTATAGCACACTGGATAAATTTTTCAAACAATGGTAGAATAATACAGAGGTGGGAGGGAAATGGGCAGCATCATAATGGCTTAACTTTACATACCTAATTGAGATGGCCAGATTTAAAAACTGACTGTCCCAGAGTGTCCCTTGAAGGTGATTTCAGTCCCCCAAAGTTCTTAATTATCTTTTGAAGGTGACTATTTTTTCTTGAACCGCAGTAGCAGGAATTTTCCTCATTATATGTTATTATTTCTGGTTTCAGTTCTCCTTTGAGTAATGTGTCTGTTGCCTCCCTTCAGTAAGCAGGAACGTTGTATCCTTTTAAGTATTTACTGGATGTTTTACAAGGAGATATTTTTTTCTTGAACTGTAAATACAAAGAACTCCTCTAAGCAAATGAATGCCCAGCAGGCTGTATTTTCTTTCCTTTTTAAATAATACATTGGCTT
Organism: Chloebia gouldiae; assembly: GCA_003676055.1. NCBI lineage: Eukaryota > Metazoa > Chordata > Aves > Passeriformes > Passeridae > Chloebia > Chloebia gouldiae. Next base: position 26,051,225 of record QUSF01000003.1, on the reverse strand, counting down.
GCTACTGGCCTTGGAACTGAACTTCCTCTTTTACCATAACATAGGAATAAATGTATCTTGTTAAGTTCCAGGGTAATATTTTTTTTCATACATAGTCAAGTAAAACTCCTAATATAGTGAAAACTGAAACTCAGACTTGAATAAAGGCTGCAGTCTTTAGCTATAATTATGAAATATAGAGGTATCTTGATAAATTCTTACATAAGTTTAGCTTAAATGTAATCTTCTTAAGAACAGTAATATTTGCATTTGTTTACCTGAAGAAAATCCTTAGAATACAGATGAAATTATGCCTCTGTCAGAGATGGTGAAATGAAATATCACACTGCCTGCTCCAGAAACCTGTAACAGAGCAGGACATTGAACCCTTCTCTTCTGAGTCCTAGGTTAGCACTTGAACCGCAGGAGAAACCCACCTCCATCTTCAGGGGATTATACCTGTAAATGAAAATGAAAAGGAAAACATACTAATCCTCATCTCTTCACTCATCTTTCACCTCTCAGAACCTGAGGAAAATGTCAAGCTTTATCAAGGAAATTGTCCCTTGTGATTTTTTGGTGGGATTTAGAATCCCTGGTCTTTCCCAAGTGCCTCACAATTAACTCAGGTATATGAAGCAAATGAACATTGGATGGGCAAGTTAAGTTGTAGAAAAATAATTTTTCTAAGGATTTTGATCTAATTTTAAAGTCTAAAGGTGAGGAAATATAATGGCTAGATCTTCAACAAATGCATAAAATATGCATTTAAGACACAGTATGCTTACATTCTCTATATAGTAAGAGACTTGGAAAATGTTGTAAAGCTGGGTGGGGGCAGAGGGAAGAAAACAGGGAATAGAGCCAATGCCTGTCTTATCCTCATGGAAAATTTTCAAGTTGCCCTGAAGTGTTGGCCTAAAATGATGATTCACTCCTGATTTTAGAAAAATATTCTCAGATCAACATATTTTGTTGTTTGATATCGGATAGCACACCTTGTAGAGGGTGAATACTCTTTCAAATGCCCTAATACCAGCTGCCCATTGCAAAAATCCATGCTCTTCAGAGCTAGACAATTAAAACTCAAAAAATGAAACAGGCCTCAGACTCACTTCCTCCATGTGACTTCTGAACAACTGAAAAAACTCAAGTTCTAGTTTCACTTTTTTTTAGTTGCTCATTTATCTATATATTTTCCTTAAATTTTCCTGCATCACAATTAATCTCACTGCCTAACGTTTTGCATGGTATTCTTAAGAGCAACCAAGTATCACCTCGCTTAGCAAAGAAGATTAAATAAGGATGGTGCACTACTAACCTTTGATTCTTAGTCTGCTCAGATCTCCTGACTACACTTTCTCTCTATGGCTCTATAGCAATACTTCATCAGCACAAAACTGTTACAGAATAAAGCTCCTTGCTATAAGTGTACACCCAAGAGTTTCTTCACATGTTCCCATAAAAACAGTTGGTATTCCACAGGCTAAATTTGTCAAATCTAGAAATATCAATCAAAATCCTTGACAATAAAGATATTAAGCATGGTTATTTTGAAATTAGGTGACTTTCAAAATTGCTAGTCATAGACAAAGACTATGGTAGGAAACTTCAGCAGTTTCATCCATGAAGAGTGTTTGCTCTGATCTGGAATCTCCAATCCAACCTCAAATACTTGTTAATACAGGGTGTGTGTTATTTTCTGTGCTGTCTTTTTCACACAAAATGAGGAGCATATAAGAACAAAACAAGGAACATGTAAGAAACAGTATAAAGAAAAAAACATATTTAGTTGAACACTGAACTTTCCAGTTAATCATTTTCCTGTAGTACTGTATTAACTTAATTCTATGAAATAAACTAATTGCAGAAAACATAGCTACAACTAAACAACTTAACTTGAATTTCTATTTAACGTCCAGGAGAAAAGAATTTTGTTCTCACTCCTTGTCAATTGACTTAGGTTAAAAGCTTCTTTATATAATTGAGTTGGTGCAGAAAATTCAACTGTTTGCTTTCATATTTGTTGTGAGGTACATCTCTGCTGCACTGCAATATGCCCTTTGTTGTGCCAGTTTAAATATCATCTATACATGAAAGGCAGTGAAATTCTAACAGCGAGTTTTTTTTTCTGAAAGCAAGCAGTGTTGGAACAAAATCAAAGCAGCAAACAAACCTATCCTGCTCCTCTCCAGATTTCTAAAACTTTCTCAAGTTGTGGGATATGGGAGAGAAATGCAATTAAAACAATTCTCTAAGTGCTTTATTTGCCACCTGCCATTCATTGAATACCTGCTGATAAAAGTGAGTTTTTTTACTTGCAGATTTGTCCTGATAGACTGGAATTATGAAAGTTCACAAGTGCTCCAGGAGCCACATGAGGATAAATATAGATTCAATCAAATCAAATCAAGTTTGGCAATAAAGATGTAAAAAGTGAATTACTTTCAGCTTGCCCCAAGTTGTTTAACAGGACCAGGACAGTTTATGAAGGCAGTTTTGTTTAAAAAATGTATAAAACCTTCTACTGTTCAATTCTTTTGTTACTCTGTTATCTACACAATTCCCAACCTGTTACAATTTTCAAAAGGTATTTTATCCAAAACTTATCATATGTTCAGAGGTGCTTATGCAGTGTTATTTTAATTAAGCCTTTTACCTGTCACTTTTTATGTTAATATATTTGTAACATAACTGTACATTAACTATTCCTATCCTTACACCAACATACTCAATAGTTAATTTCAGTGAAGGTGTGGGTCTGTATTAGTGTTTTATGTTAGATCTTCCCTGCACTTCTGAGGTGAAGTAAATGTAAATGTAAAGAGCTGTTCCTCTTTACATTGCTGTGAGATCTGAAGAATCAGTAGAGGCAACAGTGAGCTGATATGAATGTGCAAATCCAAGACTGCTGGGAATACAAGATTTGAACACTGAGTCCAACTGTAATTGTTAGTACCAGTAATTAAATGTTGCGTCAATATTTTCTTTCTTTTTACATATATCTTTTTCCTCCTTGCCGTTTGCCTCTTAATGTAACTGTAGAGAAAAAATTTATGTACTCAAAAATTGAGTATTTGTCTTTTAATTAGAGAGCTTTTATAACTAATTCTCACACTGTTTATTAAAATGCACCTCATCCTACTCATTAAAGCTGTTGGAAGAGCTGTTATCTGCAGCATCTCTCTATGTCATAAATCCATATGATCAAATATGGTAGACCAGAAATGCTCTGCTAATGTTGAAGTTCGTGTATACTAACAGTGTATAACTAACTATTCATCTGACCTTATATGTTATATCATGGAATTGAGTCAAATACATTGTGTAATTTTGAGAATGTAAGGTAGTCACAGCCTCAAAGCTTAGTTATACCAAAAAAAAAGGCAATTCAATTTCAGTAATCAATTTTCATTGCTATTAGAACTGGCTTCTTTGCAGTTTTGTGAGAAAAAAACTAAAACTAGAGACATTATCTGTACTACAGTTAGGGCGAATGAGCAGAAGGTTTGTGTGTACAGTTATGAAATCATAGTGTCCTCTTGGTATACACATCCATTGTCTTTTGTGGATATTAAACACAGGTATCATGTCTAGACAGTTATACTGATTCTGATTTTATTTTGAAGTTCACATGAATACTTGCCAATTTTAAGACAACAAAGACCTGAGGCTGAAAACAGTGACAACAGGTTGTCCATTGGTAAGCTGAGATAGTTGGTAAAAAAGTCAGAACTAGCCAAGTGAAGTTTATAAAGGGACTTATTTTATATTAGTGCCCTTATGAACCAATTTACTCAGATTACAATGTCAGCAAATACAACACCAATAAAAATAGAGTTTTATTTTAGTAAATCAGGGAGGTGTGGCATTTTCTTTTCAGCAAGTCATTCTCATAACAAGGTCACTATAAAATCATTCTTTGAACAGACAGATGGGAGGGAAATGACCCTTTAAGGATTTTAACTGGCCATCTAAAGGGTCATCTAAAAGGACCCTTTAAGGATTTTAACTTGCATGTGGTAAAGAAAAAGTTAGGTTCTCAAGTACAATAATTTTGAGTGAAACTGAAAAGCAGTAATTTTTCTAGTTAAATGTTTCACGTCTATGATTGGGTCAGTTTTATAATCTTCCATAATGGATGTTAAACAAAAACTAAAATAAAGGCAGAATTATTGTTATTGTTCATCTAGTCTGCTACTATGCTGCTAATTGCTTTTACATGGACCATGCCAAGGATATAATATTTTAAAAAAAGAATTTTTTTTAAAAAAGCAAAATAATTAATACTAAAAGTTTCTTTTAAACTAAAAAACACCCCATCAAACCTATGTAAAAAGTTGGTGTTTTTTTCCCCTCTAATTAAATGAGCTCTTTACATATAAATTATATTGTAATAACAGAGCTCCCTGGTGGAAAAGAGTTCCTTCTCCTGCTGGCAAAAATTAAGATAATCACAGATGGCTAATGATCAAAAATACTGACTGACAGCTCTGAAGTACAAGGCATAGATAATATTCTCAGAGCTGCAGTTTATTTATACTCAGAACTGGCTTTAGGCTCCCAAAAAATGTGCATTTGTGATGTCCTGTTATAAAGGAGATCTTTTAGTCACCAATTCCTGTTGCTAAGGTTTTTCTTTAAGAATGAACTGATCACCATGATTTTTTCACCAAAATACTTCTGTTTCAGCATACCAGTTATTTGAAACAATCTGTAACTAGCTGAGTTTTCTTAAACATGTAGATTATAATTTTTAGCAGCATTATAATTAAAATGTGTATTTTGAGTTCTTAGAAATACTCTGTTATATACTTCAGGGTTTATATACTGCAGAAGTCTGTGAGGGCAAAGAAATGGTACTGAAATTCATTAGTTTCTTTGAATGATGATGTACAAAGTGTCTGGTTTCTTTGGTAGTGTTCAAAAACCTATAAGGAGTTTGGTCTTGCTCCTACTAATGTTAAATGAAATGTTTACCTGATTCAGCCAGGAGGTGGATGACCTTACAGGTAATTCTAGTTTTTTCAAATGATTCTTAATTTTCACTTTATGGCTCCTTTAAAAACTTTGCTAAACATTTTGTGGAGTAGAAACCTATCTTTAATTTCAAAACACTGACTGTTTTAGGCTTGTGATTGTTATAACCTTTCAATACACATCCAACATGCAACATCAAATGTTTTCTAATAGAATGTCTGCCCTATTGAAATAGAATTTCTAGCTCTTGTAATGTACATGAAAACTTGGAAAGATATTCCTCTTTAAAAGGTTTGCTAATAAGAATGCCAGTTTTAAATACCCCAAAATCTTACCAATTTTGTATTAGCAACATTTCCCATGAAATATTATGTTGCAATGGATATCTGAAAAAGTTTCTGCTCCTTTATCCATTTAACTTTCAGGTACATATTGAGAAGATGGCACAAAAAAGGGCAAAGTTCACTGAACTTTGCTATTGATTTTTTTAACTTCAGCAACCAGGAGAGAGGGAGAGGTGCTACTTATGGAAAAGCTATACAGAAGTACACATCACTAGACACTGGTGAATGCAGAAAGAAATTTTCAAAATCCAAAACTGTAGGGGAACCTACAGCCAGAATTTGCACTTGCTTAGACTATGCAGTCCATCTTCACAAGCAGCATAAACAAAGCTTCATTAATCACAAAGCTCCCAGAAATACTTGCTTAATAAACCTTTTCAACTAAGTGTGATTTTGGACATAGGCTAAGGCTTCTTGTGCTGACAGCAATAACCTTGCTGATATCGCATAGTCTCAGACTTTAATATAGGTTCACTTTATTTTCATTCAAGTGTCTGACTGGACCCCTGCTACACGAGCTGGGAGCTCTGGGTGTAAGGAGCATCCATATATCAATGCAGCTCCTGCTATGCCAGAACAGTGTAAATTTTACAATGGCAGGCATATAGCTGGAGTAATAAGTAATACAAACCTTTCCTCATGCAGACCGTATTTTTGTAGCTATGCTGAGCTTCATCCCAACTGAAATTATTTCAGCAAGTTATTTCATCTAAACACGTGCAATTTATGAGTAAGTCTGTGACTTTCTAGCATCCTAGCAGCAACAAACGTATCACAAAATACAGAGTAAAACATAATGTACAGTGTTACATTGACAACTCAGAAGTCAGCAATAAAAAAAGAAGGAAAGAGAGTGAGTGAGATTGAGAGAATTTTTTTATTCTTAAATAAAAGAGGTGTTAAGAGCTACAGGGGCTTCACAAAACATCACTTTTTAAGAGCAATGTATTCATTGTATCTCTTTTGAAACCCAGTTAGAGCTAAATGAACTATAACAACTAAACTATTTTACTGAACTGAACAACAATAAACCAAAACGAGTAGAAGTACTAAAAGCATGCCTGAGGCAACAGAAACTTTTGTCTTAATTTCCATCTCTTTCAAGTGCGTTTGATGAATGATGTGACAAAAGAATCCTAATTAAAGTTGAAATCCTGAATACTAAATAAATTAGAAGTGCCACTACATTCATCTTCTACAATGATAATACAGCTACTTCTACTCCTTCTCTGTGCCCCTTTGCTTACATCTGCGGCAGTAACTCAGCAAAGGGCAGTGCCAGCACAGATGGGGAAATGGATACTTCCCCAAATGGAGAGATAATTGGACAGGCTGCTTTGTTTCCCTTCACTACCTTCAATTTACACAAAGAAAACCTACTAGGAGCATTCAAAGTATTTTTAGGTATATATTTTTCCTCTCAAATGATTTAAAACTTGACAAGCAACACTACACTATCTGGTCTTTAGTAGCCCTAGAAAAGTTGCTGTGTTTATGGCCATTAAATTTTTATTTCTTTTATTACTGGAGAATCATTAAGTATATATATACTTGGAGTAATATATAATCCTAATGGGTTGGAAAGCAACACTGAAGGGATAAAATTCTATGGCTTGTGTCACACAAGCCAGGCAAGACAATCATAAATGACCTTAAAATCTATGAATCTTTCAAGGACCTGCCCCATTCAATAAGCAGACTGGAACATGAATTATGACTCTCGAGAGACATCCTTTCCCTGCTCCCCTTTTGTTCCAGGGAGCAACTCTGAAATACTTCAGGAGAAGTTTATATCCCCGGTGTGCCCAAGCAGTAGACTTGTCTTTTTCTGTTCTCTTTCCACTCCTTAGAGAAAGAGGGCTGTCAAGGGAGGGGGCCCTTCTATTCCCACAACAACTACACTCAAAATCTGCCAATGCAAACAAAAGTGGTGCTTCAGTGTCTCCAAGTTCCATTTCTTCTGTCTAAGGCCTGTGACAAGAGAAGGCCTAAAAGGCTGTAGTCATTCAGGAACTCAAAGGGAGCCATGTAGTCCACTCTCTCAACTGTGCCAGTGACTAATAGTCAGAAAAAAAATATACAAACATAATAAACATGTAATGATACATCTCCAAATTTTACTCCCAGCCCACAGCAGTTTATATCAGATTCTGATTCAGAGTTCATAGATTTGTATTTAATGACTCTTGATGTACTGCACATGCACAGAACACACATAACTTGACTGACATGCTTAAATATTTCAGCACTGTACCTGCATAGGTCACACAACAAGTGTCTTCTTTAATCTTATTGCAGTGATATCACACTTTTTGGCTACTTTTAAATTATTTAGTTTCCTTTGTATTTTCTGAATTACAAAAAAAAAAAAAAACAAACAAACCCACACTTTAATTTGAGGTTTTACACAAGTTTTCAGATTTGTTATATGAAATTATTTTTTTAGAGTAAATGAAAGAGAGAATTATCTTAATGAAAAGATAGATTGCTTACTTGTATCTGATAGATATTAAGATCTGATTTTACACCTAATCTACCTCATGACATTCTAATGGACTACATTTTTTTAAAGTACTCTAAATGAAAATGCAGCTTGTATAGAATTTCCAGAATTCTTGTCAGTATGTGAATTTTGCATCCCTAATTTTCACCTATGACTTTTGGGCTGATGATTTAGAAAGGATATTTTTTGATCTTAACTCTAATAGTGATCATTTCAGTGACCAGAGTGGACTGTTGGGCTAATTATTCTATATAAGTATATATATATAGGTTTAATAAATTGTCTAAATTGGAGAGACATCATTATGTGAGATAATAATAGGAGATACATATTATGTGATATTATTTATAGAAGTATCTGTCTTTCACATGAACAACTGAATATTTGCAGCACCGGCTCTTGAATTTTAACTCTGAATTCCGTTACTAAGAGTAAAATATTTTGTTTCCAATATAACTCGAGGTAAAGACAATTTTCAACCCATCTGTAAAAATGCACAGGATAACTAATTATCTTACAAATTCTCTCTCACACAAACACCCTGTGATACAAGTATGCAACTTGTATTTTCATGTATGTTCAGTTTGGCAGGTAAATATCAGACTTCCATTTTTTCCTGGGTTTTTGAATGACTTCATATGTATGTCTTAGGGTGATGGTCAAGGATAAAGAAGACAAGCAAGGGATTTTGAAAAATAAATGTTTGAAACTTGAGAGCTTAGTAATTGACATGTCTGCTTTGTAACAAAAATGTGAACTGGATCTGGATGGACTTCTCTAAACTAAGGCAAGAAATTAACTTGGAAATATAACTTGTCCTTTACCATGTGCATCACTACTGAGTTTAACAAAGTCACTGCAAGCTTTCCTTTCTTAGGGATAGATTAGATTGTATTTGGCCTTCACCATCGCTTTGACTTCATTATCACTGACCTTGATCCCTTCTGCCACTGTCTGCTCTGATCCCTGGGGATTGACTGCTCAAAGGTTATTGACTTACATACGTTTATATGAGTTGTCATCTCTGGATTCTTAATAATTGATTCTCAAAGCACTTTTGCACCATGCACCTTGCTTTTTTTGGCAGAAGAAGTGCCCTTTCTTAGCTCAATGTTCAGCTACTCTTCTTTGGGATATGTGAGTGTCAACTGGCGTGATAAAGCATGAAACTACAAGTTTGTCAGTAATGACCCAGTTGATAGCTGTCAGAACACTTGGCTAAAAAGTCAGAGAAAGTTTTTGAAATTTTCTGCTATTTTTCTGTGGTGTTTTTTGGATTTTTTTTACCCTGAGACTATAGAAAAAGGTAGCAGAAACCATTGTCATTAAGAGAAGTCTAGATTTGACTGAGCTATTTGAAGGAAAGTATCCTTCTCAAGAACTAGAGAAGAAAAAGTTATTCTGTTCAGTATTTCCAAATATGCAAATGATCTGAAATGAATTGTAAAACTACAAATGAGAAAAAAAAACACACTGAAAAATAAAAATTGATGTCTGGTCAAGATTTATGTATCTTGTGAACATATAAGTTAGAGGTTTGTGTTTTTTTTAAAGTTTGTGTACTAAAAAATTTTGTTAATTTTGAAGGTTAGAAAGTTTTGTCAGGCTGGCATGTTTGACTCAGCCAAAATTATGCTTAGGTTTGTTGGCAGGGTTTGGGAAGTTTGTTTTTTCTTTTTAATTTTTAAACTGTCCCATCTTCAGTGGTTTTATTGAAGGATTGTTCATGCTAATGAAGACCAGATTACATAAAACTAGCGGCCTTGTATGTTGATTAAGCTTACAAAACAAGGTTAACTGAACACAATAATTTGTTATATTTGTTGCACTCACTAGAAAAGTAAGAACTTGTTTCTTACTCAAGTGTTTTTTTTCAAGAGGTTTACTCTCAGAGACATAGAGGAACATCCTTTTGTTACCAGACAATGTTTTCTGGAGCTGTAGTGTGCTATTGTCACTGTAAGATAAATCTGTAATGTATTGAACAGAGTAAACTGTTCCTGTTGTGTAATGCTTTCCTATCTCTCTAAAGGCTTAGAACATCTTTTATCACAACAGGGAGAAATTTGGATCTTTTATCAACTAGTTCAAAAAAAAAGCACTCCATTTAAATAATGTGTCTGGAACTGTAGTCTATGGAGATAATCAGCAGCTTATTAACCTTAATCATAACAACACATTATCACTATTTGGTTTCATGTTGACTAATTTGCAGAACAATGTGGAAGAGCACACTCAGCACATAAGACTGCTCCTAGTTCTTGGCACTGCATAAATACAGTGACCCTCACTTGAAATGTCAGAGACTTAAGAAAAAGCTGTATCATATGATGAAGGAAGAGAGTCGGGGAAAAGAGGATCATGTAATCAGAGAGTTAGTTAAAAAGTAAACACTTGTTAAACCTCTGGACAAAGTGAGGCCATCATCAAACAGATACCAAGAGCACAGAATAAAGGTCAGTTACCTTTTATCATGTTTGTGTAGCTTCAGTTAAACTAACAAGCAGCAGCATGTGCTTAGGGTCATAGTTAAACACTTTTGCCTTGATAAATGAGCTGTGTATTAGGTGCTTCCCTTTCAACAGCATGGACATATTGGAACTCTGATCTACAAAAAAAAAAAGACATCAGAAAAGGAAGCAATTTACCTGGGGGCAGAAATCAGTCATTTCAGTTGGTAGAAGGAAATAAGGAAATAGTAATGTGTCAAATAATAAAATAATAATAAGTCAAAACAACTAAAATAAACCAGAGAAACCCCCAAAATAAAACAGATTACTGCAATTTTGGGGAGTGAAATTGCAGATTTTTTTTGTTTCTGGATTTCTCAAAATCACCAAAAATGCTTTGTCTTAAACTATTTCAGTGTTAAAGATACATTTCCTCATAACTACACACTTGTGAAAATTCTAGTTCTTGATCCTGGTGATTTTAGTATTTCATATGAACCACATATAAAACCTACTGCTGAGGAAGGAATATAGCCATAAGCCTTACAGAGATTTAGATGCGTCCATCTTCAGAGGAGAGATACCTTCTAAGGTCATGCTATATACATGGTGCATAGACCTTGGTATATAACAGTTTCTCTGACTTCATTCAAAAAGGGAATTTTTAGGAGTATTAATTTCTTAGATGCTGTAGGACTACACTATTTTCAGTGGGGAAAAAATGCTAGAATTGCAATGTACATCTTAATAGCATTACAACAAAATAAGTGCAAGAAGTTTTAGGTTCTGTATTATGAAAATAACTTCTCTAAAATTTTTTACAAAATAAAAAATTAGATGACAACACACCAAAATTCATTAGAACTAGTTCTACTACATTAAACCAGAAGAAACAAGAAAACCTTGTGCCTTTTTACTGAATTATGCTATGCACTGTACCTCTTTAAATGTATACTGCAGCTTAATAATTACTGTGTGGCAGCGTAACAATGGTGTCCTTTCATGATTTGCACTTCATAGGAAAATGTGAATGTGCAAACTTCAGTTGGCCAGAACATTCACACAGAGCAAGATTCTACTACAGGCTAAATTTTTAATGGTCACAGAATGGCTCAGGTTGGAATGGACCTTAAAGATCATGAATTCTGACCTTCCTGCCATGGGCAGCAACATATTCCACTAGAACAGGTTGATCAAAATCCCATGTAGCCCAGCCCACTTCCAGGGCTGGCCATCCACCACTGCTCTGGGCAACCTGTTCTAGTGCTTCACCACCCTCATAGTGAAGAATTTGTTCCTCATGTCTAATCTAAACCTGCCCTTCTTCAGTTTAAAGCCATTACCCCTTGTCCTATAAGTACATGTAATAAATACCTCTCCAGCATTCTCACAGATCCCCTTTAGGCACTGGAAGGCGCCAGACCATTCTCTTCACCAGGCTGAACACTCCAACTCTCTCAGCCTGTCTTCATAGAAGAGTTGCTTCAGTCCTTTCACCATTTTCACAGCCCTCCTCTGGACTCACTTCATCAGATCCACATCCTTATGTGGGACATTGTCCCCATGCCTGGACAATACTAGTTGTACCTGCATCAATGACAGAGAGAATGGTACCAATATGGTTATGCTTTGATAAGAGTTCAAAAAGTCTTTGCTGTAGATCACAGTAGGATAGCACTATCACAGTGGCAGTGATGCTGCAGCCATGAATGTTAAAGGGTCATAACACTTTTTTTTAAGTTTATAAAGTTGAAAACTAATATAGACCAACTCTTCTTCAGGTGTCATACAGAAACAGCAAGTCATAATATATTAAAAAGTTTATATTAAAATGACAAGAAGCACTTCTTCCTTCAGAACAAATTTGTTTTAGTTTCCTTCTTTATTCTACTTATGTTCAACCAGAATAATAAAACACATAAAAATTTCTCAAAATATCAAATCAGTTTGAAAATCTGTAGTCCATGTTTTGATCTTAGAAGACCTGAATTTACAATGAAGAGCATTTCACCAAGAATTTATTTACAGTGTATAATAATTTTCTAATGGATTTTTTAACAAAGAAGTTAACAAAAATAGGATGAGAGAGGTAAGCATACAGCAAAACTAAGTACAGTGACTAAGGCTGATGAAGAATGTGGAATCTGAGAATGCTTTCAACTATAAAGTTGAAATGAAGCTTCAGCCAGTCATTCTTGACCAAAATCATAATAATGAGGTTTGGGAGAGACAGAGAATTAATTCAGTGAGACTTCATTATTTCAGTGATACTTCATTATTACAGACTCACAATGCTGTAAATGAAATTATTGCCTTTTTATCTTATAAATGGTGCAGTTAATAAAGACTCTAAACCAAAAACTTCTCCACATTTTCCTACTAGCTGCATAGCTCTCTGATAGGATAACTGTGCTTTTTTTCAACATGCCATGGCCCTAGACCTCAGTTTTGTGGTAAAGTGTCTGATAAAGACCTGCAGCAATTTGGGTTCTAAATCTACTAGGTACTAGACAGTAATACCTCCCAGTAATTCACATAGGCCATGGAATAGGATGGAGAGAGAAGTGTCTCACATGTACCAAACATGAAAGGACAGCGATTCCACAAAAAAATTTGAGCTTTTGCCATATAAACAAGGTTGCAGATTTGGGATGCTGGAAGCAAATATCTGTGTATATATACACATTTTGATCTTCAAAATATTTATATATTAAATTTATAATGCTTATAAACAATCAAAGAGTCACATCTAAAACCATATCTTATTTTCACAATGATTAAATTTAAAATTTATTTTGTAAAACTGGGGCTTACAAATTCTGGAATTGTAATTTTACTGAAAAGAAGTGTGCTGAGAGAAGATTTCACAGTTAATATAAGAAGTATGCAGATCTGCTCTGAAATTATACAGAAGATATATCTGATTTTTGCATTACTATAATTAAATATTGCCTATAAAAATCAATGACTATTGAGACTTCACCTTAGTGGCAAACAGTAAATATAAAATCTGGAATTAACTTTCTGTGTGTTATTTGGTCTCTTATGATCAACTCTGGAAACACTGCATTGTAAAAACAAAAGGTGACATCTTATCCTGCTGACTCCTAGTCCTTTATCTCACATTTTTCTTATGTAGCTGAACAATATCAGTTCACAACATAAGATGTAACTTGTGTTCACGAAAAATATTTTTATTCAGCATTTATGTTGATATCTTAAGTATCATGCACGTTCCTAAGTAGTCACAAGATCAAATGCACTTCGGCTTAGTTTTCATATAAAAATTTGAAGGTGTTAATTTTCTTACCACTCTGGCAATATACTTGAAAGCATGTTAATGAGTATTAATGTCATATGCTTAGCCAAAAGAATTTGGAAAGTCAGAGTGCTATTTTATCTGCTTTAAAGCTTTAGTAATAAGGAGTTGAATATGTATTTTCATAAGTATTTTATATCTTGTTAGCCAATAGTTGGATACAATTGAAAAATCTCCTACTGTGTACACAGAAATTATACTGTATTTTGGTTAAACAGTAATGCTGATGAAAAAAAGTGACTGAATTCCAATAGAATCTATCAAAAAGTTCCAGACAAACACAGAAATATTATACAGCTGAAGAATTTTGCATTTGTCAAGATAAACATTCTGGATTTTTTATTTGGTTTATTTTAAGAAATTCCACAAAGTTTGGATAATTAGTACAAGTAAATCACTAGGAAACTAATTTAGGTTACCTTTAACAAAATATTTCACGTTTTTTCCTTGCAATATTTTCAGTGCCCTAAAAGACTGAATTCATCAGGGAACTAGATGAGAAATGGAAGTTTCTGTTTTAGAAAACAGAATGGCAGCTAGACAACAGAAAACAGATGCCAATTATTTGCCAATGTCTGCGGTAGAACAAAACATTTCATGACATTTACTTTGCCTTAGCAAGGCTGCCATTGATGTCAGTCAGCAGGTTCAGAAAAGAGAATCCATATGATCTAGGACTGAACAAAAATTCTAACACTTTGGTAAAGATGACATGATGAAAAATATGTGGTACTTTTTACAGAGTCAGCTATAAAAACACGATCTGTAATAATACTCTCTTACACTGTAAGATCAGAGTTGCTTAATAAATTAACTGAAAACAGAATTTGCTCTTCTTGGACTTAAAAACCACAAATCAGGATTTCTTTTGTCACACATTGAACAGGAAAGAATTCAAGCTGTGCAAGAGAAAATAAAATCTTTTGTCAGCACATTTTTATTTGCCCTGAGCATGTATTTGTAAGATGGGTTAGTCTTCATTATATGCCATCCAAGGAACACAAGAGTTATTGCCATGCTGCTTACCTGTAACACACAAAATCATAGTATATATTAATGATAACAAGTCAGGCCAGCAGTAAATGTGTTAATCTAGGAGCCAAAACTTTTAGTTTGGATCTGTAAGATTTTTTTTTAGTGTAGCAAACACTCTAATTAGATGGTTACACTGACAAAACATTGTATACTATTTGTGGTTTACCTTTTATAGCAACATGAACGGTACAGATAAAATACTATCTGGAGATAGAAATTGTACTCCTATGAGGAAACTATGTCCACATTTTTCTTCCAGCCAGATCTTCCTTGCTTCAACTAAGTCTTATATTGAAGGCCAAGAATGTCCACCCAAACGAGTGCCTTGAAGAACTTGGCAATGGAAGATAATGCAGCTGAATGGTTACCTTTTGTGCAGGGCTATATATGCAACACAAAAATGCATGAGATTCCACAAGGGGGGAAAAAATACCACCTTTGTTTATATCTGGTCTTTAAAATAATTACAGAACATAATACCATCATTTCATATGGGAACATCTGCTACCTGCAATATCTGTAATATCTCATGTTCTTCCCTAACTGAAGGGCTCAGTGTCACAGCGCAACCAGTGGAGGTCCAAGCATGTTTAGTGATGGGGAAGCAGTTAGATGTTTGACCTATCAAACAGTATCCTTCCCATCAGCCTTCCTGGCCTGACTCAAGAAAGAGATGTCTGTAAAGGCCTTTCTAACCACACTGTCTATGTCTTACGTTCAGCTTGTACTTCTGGACTCTCATTACCATGGACCTACCACCCCTCTGTCAGTGATACCACTTACAGCCTTGCTCCATTTCCATTGTCTTTACATTCCTACCCCTGAAATACTGATAACTTTAAAGTTTAATAACATCAACCACCTCTCTAAGACAGTACCAGATGATGAGAATAAATCACCAAGTCTTATTCAAAAAACTGTTAGCACAAAATTCTGGTACTTACATAAATACAAAACATAAATACTTATTGGTTTGGTGGCTGTGCTCCTGAGAGATTGAGTGGAGATAAGTGCCTGTGAGATTTTTGCAAGTTTTTCTCAGGGTCAATACATACTATGAAATGAGTCACAACACAGGGAACAAAGTGGATGTACAGTGCAGCTCCAGGATGACATCACTGCAGCATAGGGCCCAAATTATATTTGCAGCTATTTCACACAGTCAACATTTTCTGCAGTTTTAATTCACTATTTAATTTTTTTATATGGTTACTGACATCTGCAAAATATGCTTACTTTCTAGAGTCTTTTTTTTTCTGAATGTACCTGCTTTCCCACCCCAAAAAAAAAATCTTCACAGGCATTCTCATTAATATTTTCTGGAAATTGAATTTATAAAGTCAATAATACTGACTTTTCTGGCAAAAAAAAATTCACCTCAGATGTGAAGCATGTTGAGCTCTGACTTTACTTGGAACAGAACTTTTTGTAAGAAAAAAAAGGGTGACTTTTCTGTTAGTCAAGAATTAGCACTATAAAGAATCAACCCTCACTTATCACATTTCTTTCAAATTAAGCAACGGCTAAGCAAGACTAACTCATCCTCCCCAGATGATGAGCCAG
This sequence comes from Chloebia gouldiae, assembly GCA_003676055.1. Lineage (NCBI taxonomy): Eukaryota > Metazoa > Chordata > Aves > Passeriformes > Passeridae > Chloebia > Chloebia gouldiae. Next base: position 26,035,052 of record QUSF01000003.1, on the reverse strand, counting down.
CATGTTGAGGAAGTGAAGCTGAGAGGTGGTGCAGAACTTAATGATGTCATGGGGAACATACTGCTGTGGCCCAATAGTACATCTTTTACCCCTGTGAATAATTCCACTGATTTCAGGTGGATAGTCCTGCAGGATTAAGGCACTGATTCATAAATGTTTCAAAACAAGGCTGAAGCCCCGGTCATATTTTAAGTCTCAAAGACAGGGTAGTTTCTATCTAACCTAATAGATCAGAACCTCCACTTGCTCATTAGCTGAGGACCTCTGCCCCCCTTATTAGGCCCAATTTTCTCAGATGAACTGTCAGATGAAATCTGCTGCAAGTGTACACAGGACAAATTCCATGTCATTAATGGAACAGGTGTTTAATGATTTTGGGTGCATCAAGTTTACCCAGCTTCTTAAAAGATCTCTTCTCATGTTTAATAGCAGCTGCAACACCAGGGATCATTTTCTGAAAAGGTTGGCACTTCCCAGTCTGTCAAACCATCGGCTTTATGTGCTTGCCTGGTGAATTTATTTTAAATAATAGATTTTAAAATCCTAAAGTTAAGGAACTAAACAGTGTTTAGTATTCCTACTGCTAGCATTTCTGAGGCAGTACTTCAGCCTCCACTGAGATCAGTAGGAACTTTAACTAAGTCCGCAAAGAACTTCGGATTCACTAACTATAATATGAAAATTTCACACAAGAAAGCTTATATTTACTTTAGAAGTTTAATTTTAAATAGTAGTCCGTAAGTCAAAAATGTTTTAAATTGTGGATATGTACAACTAACATTTTTTGGTTTATACAAATATGAACAGATGCAAAATCAAGCTTTTATCACAGTGAAAACCATGCATTGTACTGAAGTTACTTAAGACATACTGGATAGTGGACTTTAGCACAATTTATTCCCTGATTTTATCCCAGCCATAATGAAATAAAAGTGAAAGAGTTTAGCAGAATGAGCATGTCAAGCTATATGGCACCTGCCCAGAAAGGAACGGGAAGATGAAAGAAAGGTTTCTACACCAGGATGGAAGAGACTTATTTTGAAAAAAATTTCTGCATGAAAACCTAGATAAAGAGAATAAGAGCTTTTCTAAGCACAATTAGGTCAACTGCATTTTTAACACTAAATCTCACTCAAGAATGAAGAGTTGTCATGTTTCTGTTACAGCTACTAATCTCTAATTTTATTCAGGTTTTTTGTACTAGTATGAAGGATCTTTGTTGTCACGAGCAAGTGGATCCATATTAAGAGTCCCAGCAAACTTAGACCAAAAGAAAAACTTTCTCTATTTGATGGAGACCTTTTGTACTGTAATATTCTGTCAAGTTCAAATTACAGTTCATTTAGAATAATCTTAAATAGATGCTTTCTGTGCAAGGAAATTTTTGAATATGACTTGAGAAATAATCTTTTTAACAGGACATCATCCAGGTACAGACAGATGTCCTGAAGGAAGCTAATAAAGTTGCATTCCAGGGAAGAGCAATGCACACCCTCTCCCAACAGCTTCTTGAAAGCCTTGCTTCTTAACACAAGTGACTTTGGCCATGAGTAATTGAGGTGTCCCAGCTGTTTTCTGATGTACCAGATTGTCTATGGGGGCAGCCAGAGATGGCAAGTATTTCAGTCATCACAGCTGAAATCTTTGATATTTTCTTGCCAACAATGAATCAGTTAATCCAAGAAAGCACTTTACTGCATTTCTAATAGGGGTTAGCCTTCACTAAATAAGGAGGCTAAATAACACTTTAGACAATGAAGGACTTTTGATACTTGCCCACTATAATGGCAAGTTCTAAGATGAGACAGAAATAAAATGGCACTGTAAACTTATGTTTAAGTATCTTAAATCTCTATTTCTGCACCAGGCCAGATGACAGAGTAGGTGGGAATATAGTGGGCTCAGTGGTAGATATATTCTCAGGCATCAAGTTATACCAATGACACATCTTCTCAGACCTCATAATGAAAGAATTGTTTATGTGCAATCACTCTTGCACATAATGCATCTCTTTGTTTAATAAACTTAACATGACTATATGGCCCCACTACATAGGACTGGACAGTCTTCTTTTCTCCTCTCAAAAATCTTTAGTCTGGATACTTGACTTCTGCCTTTGATTTTCTAGTGGAGGGTCTGTATAAAGAACTCTTTCAGATAGCTGGATTTTGTAGGTGAAATAGCTGATATAGGATAGTATACTGTATACTATACTACTTATAATATATCACAGAATGATGATTCTTTGAGCTTCCCTACATCACCAGTGGTGAAGAAATTGAGAATATCTGAGTAAATTAATTAGGAGTCAGTATTCTAAAGTGTTTTAAGACCCTTTGCTACCCACAAGCAGTTCTGCATAGCTGCCACCACCTGCTGCAATTCTAACTCCTCAGGATTGGGAATCTCTTGCAGCAAAAGAAATGCATCTGCAAGAGGCAGATACACTAAGTGGATTCTGAACCTTAGCAGGCATGAGAAGGTCAAGATTAATAACCTTCACATTTAGAAGATCCGGCAAAATGGTTTCAACTAGATCCCACATATTCCCACACATCAGCTCCTGTGACATCCTAATTTAATAGAAACTGTGAGACTGTGTATCTAAATTTTCAGTGTGAAAAAACATTGCCCTAGGTTGACCCCATCTGAGTTTGGCAAGGTCTGGGCACAGCAAGACAGTTTTTTGGGAGGCAGCCCCAAAGCTGAGCTGGCAATGAAGCAGAAGCTGTCAGTTCTCATATGGATTTGGGGTGTTATTTCTCTCCTCAAAGGTAATGTACTGCCTCAAATAAGCTCCCACAAAGTTCTGAATGCAGATACTGGTCTTTTTACAAAGCCTAGACCCTTGTTACACTGGCATATTGAATTGTCTGATAGTAAGAGTTGTTTCTTCCCTGTAAATCAAGAACTTGCCTCTGAAAGGCAGTAGTTTCCAGTCTTCCTCACCCTACCATGAAGGCAGCACTGAAGTCACAGGGCAACCTGTGACAGGCAGAGGACCACCTTCTGTATGAACTCCGTGGAATCTCAGAGATCTTTCCTGTTTAAAAACAGTATTCAACTTGCCTCCTCACAGAGCAAAGGGCTGCTTTGAAACCATTCTCTTACATTGTCATTACTGTTGCATTTTTTTTTTTTTCCTTGCTGATAGAGAAAGAGGAGACAGGTTTCTTGGGCTGATACTAATTACATCAGTGTGAAAAACATTCCTACTCACAGCAGAGTACTTTTGAATATGGCAAAAATAAAATATATTTTTGTCGAATACAGATGGGCAGCTCATGTTGTCCATTTCCACCCAGATCTTTTCCATCCTCACTCAAAGAGGAATATTCTTAGCCCATTTTTCATAGTCATTATAGCCATCCTCACTGAAATTTGTCTTTAGAGAACTAAGGATTCTGTTATTTCCTTTGTTATTTTTCCAGATCCCAAAACTAAACATTGTTTCACCAAAAGTATTGGGCTATAGTTCAGCAGCTGCGATATTTTTGATTTCAGAAATTCTCAGTAAATTTTAAAAACCTTATATTCCATATTTACCTTTATAAATCAAATTTTCTCCTTCCTTTCTTTTTGCAAATGTATTTTCCCTGAATATTCCTTTGTCAGATGAAATATCAGTGATTATAATTGTAGCCCAAACACAAGTTTTCATGAACTGTCTTGTGAATTAGGGTAGAAAAGCAATGCCTCATATGTTTGCCGTGGTTCTTGATCTCTGATTGAAATGTGAAACCTTTTCCAAAACAATTCTTAATAAGAGGTCAGCATTATCTCTGCTGTCTTTCATGAGCAGTAAGTTCTGTGTGAAGGAGGAGAGAAAAGAAGCCTCAATTGAAAGGAATAACTCTGAACAATCCCATTTATAATTTTCCCAGCACTACTATTAGTGTTTGCCAGTCTGGGGGCTGGAGGGAATGCAGCAGTTGCTTCCTCATCCTATCTAGTATGGCACTGAACAGTCTTTTATTTTAACTATGGCACTGATATTAAGATACAAGTTGGGAGCTCCCTTTTGTCATATTCCCTCAATGCTGGTGTTTTATTTATAGTTGTCTTCTATGCCAGTGTTTTATTTATGGTATTAAATATATAAAGAGATTATAATGCAGCAAAAAAGGGTGTTATGGAAAAACAGATGCTGTTTTGTCCAAGAGCCATCCTTATGAACAAGGCCACCTGGCTTTACACACACTGACTTTGAACCAGATAGAGAACAGAGACCTTTTCGTTTTCATTATTCAATCAGCTATTTTATCTGTGTCCTACAATGGTGCATAAAACACAGGACATTTCTTTCTAAGAATTAACATGAATCAAATCTTATCTTTTAGGAGAGAACAGTGTTCTGAGTTTTGTTTTCAAATCAGGCCTGTGACTATTTTTGCTGCCTGGAAGTACATTAGTATCAAACAAAGCATTTATCCCACAAGTTATTATGTAACCATTGTAAATAATATATAAATACTTCAACTTTATCTTAGCTTAGCACTACTTTTAGTACTGAACTCATTTTATTATCGTTTTTTATTAGAACTGTTAGTAAATCAATCCCCACCTTCTCTTCAAGGCAGTCAGCCCCTCCTAGTGGCTACTCCCGACCTGCAGCAAAACCCTCCAGGTTTTCCTGCCATTTGTCCTTGGTCTTTGCTGAGCAGCGCAGTGAAGATGGAGCTGTGAATTACTTTTCCTTCTTAAAATATAGGAGAGAACAGGGAAATATTTTGTCATTTAAAGTTATTGATGGAAAAAATAAACTGACACAAATGTTTGTGATATTCCTTGCATTAAATCTTGTCCTACTTTTCCTAGCCTGAATACTATGAGTCATACAAATGTGAGCTGTAAGAGTCTATATTGCTCGATTACTCATATTCCTCCCTCTGCTACATCAATACTTTTTGAAGTGCTTTGTAGAGCTGAGCAGTAAAAGCCAAACTATTCCATAGACCAAAGGCTGAAAGCCTAAAAAAAAAAATGCTTGTGGTAATATCCTTCCTTTTTAAATCTTTCCTTCCCTTAATTTCAGCAATGCTGCTCACACAAGTAGTTATGCACATGTTTGTATGCTTGTTGGAAAGGGTCTCTGTCACTCAGCCAGGAACACATTTCTGACAATCTGCCTGGTTTTCTTTCCTCAGTTTTACTGCCTGACTGGTCATTTCTGCTATGACGTTTCACCTGTTGAAACTGCCCTGGGATGCTCTTGAATAACACCCCATGTTGCCACTGGAGTTGTGGCTTTCCCTTTCTTACATATGAACATTATCAAAAAACACAGAAAAATAAGCAATGTGTTTCTCTCTCCCCTCCTCTCTCTACTTGTCTCTTCATTACAGACTTGAGAAATGTAAAAATAAGTTAACTGCTGACTGTAAGTTATCAGTGCAATAGAAAAACAGCTCACATAGTGATACCTACGTATTGAATTTATTTCATAGGACCCTGTGCAAAATTACGTTACCCCTTAATATGTAATCTTCCTGAAAAAAAAGATGAAAACGATTTGAGGAAAAGAGCATGGGAAGTTTCAGTAAAATCCACTGGCAGCAAGCTATCAACTGCATGTCAGGATGTTATCCATCCAGTTTTCAGCAAAGGGCAGAACATCTACTGCCTTTGCTCAAGTTACTGCATATCAGCAGTTTCCAGATTTTAGATCTTTATATTAAGGCAGTAGTCCCAGTGAACCAGTAAAGCTGTGCTTCTGGTGGCCATCTAAAAGTACTGGCAAAAGTCCCAATTTTCAGAAGTAGGTATTTATTGCTTTGTGAGAATAAGGCACCATGCCAGGCACCTACAGAGAGAGCCAGCCCAAATCAATAGCTGGGATCTTAGCAGGAGGTTAAGAACCCATGCACAGCACAGCAAGCAGACAAGACAAGCTTCACTTCTGATATAAATACACAATACACCGAAGAAAGCCTACAGGCATTGAATCTTTTAGGATCAGTATAATTAGCTTACTCAACTACTTTGATATTGAAAGATACAGCCTTATGTGCCAAAGCACATAGGCAACAACTAGCGAGAAAATTTCTGTCTCTAGCCCCTGAGAGGGAGAAAAGTTTAGGTACTGTGTTTAATATCAATAAAAGAACATAGTAATGGCTTTTTGAACAACTTACTTATGAATTTAGGGAAAAATGGGGGAATATTTTGTGGCCTGAAGCAGCTTGCTATACTTCTTAAGTCCACATAGATTCATGGTTTTCTCCACAGCAATCTAGATGCTTACATGGACTGGGATTTTATCATTAAACAAATTTCCAAGACTGGGATTTTAATTTGTGTTGTACATATGAAAGTCATCTGACCAATAAATCTTTATGTAGTTGACTGCTGAAGATGGCTTCAAGCCAATGCTGAAGAATGTTCACCTGAAAGTAACCCCTTCATGTTTCTGTAACAGCTTACTTTTGATTTAAGAATTATTATTAGTTATTATGTTGGTGCTTTAATCTAAACTGGGATCAGGAACTTGCTACACTAGATGTTGCCTATAAAAACACTAAGGAACACTCATTAAAAATATTTGTTTGGAACTCATATAGGCAAGATAGATTCAAATAAAATGCCTCCCACTTGCTATCAGAAACTGAGGTTCAGAAAACAAGTAGAATGAACATTTTTTTTCTTTATCAAAAGATTTTCCATCTATTACAGATTATTGATTCTATTTCTAGATATACTTGAAACAAGGACAACTTTCATTATTCAATGTTTTAAAATTATAAAATGTGAAAGAAGGTTATTCAGTGTTTTAAAAAGCATGTCCCATATTTGAATGAAAATATGGAATTTTTTAGTTTCCCAGAACATTGACAACTTGCCTGAATTTTGACTCAGGATTATCAAATCAAGCAACTGTAGTGTCATTGAGGAAAAATAATTGAAGAAACATATTTATGCTTTAAGAAAATACAGAACGTATTAAGACCGTGCATATGGATAATTCTAGAAACTGGATGCATATACTATTAGTTCCTTAAGCTACTGCAAATTATTTTTTACTCCTGTGTGGTTCTGAAGCCAGATTTTGGTCCCATCCTGCCTGGATTGTTCAGCTTTTATTTGCTGGGAAACTAAACTAAACTAAACTAAACTAATAATAATAAAAACCCCCAACCTAATAAAGACCAAACTAAGAAAAATCAATTCTGTAGCTATCAGGAAAGCCTATAATATATTCTACTCTATCCTGGAATCAGAAAAATTTCTAAAACAGCAAAACTACAACTGACTCAGAACATAAAGTTACCCAAATTCAATAGAAATTCTTTCAGTGAGTCTAATGGGCTTTGGGTCATGGCCTCATGCATTAAACTAATTTATACAGAAAAAAAATCTATTTCCTTTTACTTTCAATTAATCAGGGAACTGGATATGACCTATTGGTGGAATGGTAAATAATAGAGAGAACAGGTCAGTTGTACGGAGTGACTTGGACTGTTTGCAGAGGTCAGTTCAGATCTAAACATAGGTTTTATTGCAGCCAAGTGCAAGGACTTCTATCTAGAAACAAGGACTATTTGTAAGATGAGAAAAGCTATTGTAAAGAGCAACGATTCTGTCTCCAGATTGATAACAAATGACTATAATGGTAGATGAGCAGTTGAACCTGATTTCCTTCAGTGAGCTAACATGATCTTTAATTAATTTGCAAGCAAGGGAACATGATAAAAGTGGTAAGGCAGCATTAATGGCAGCATTGATGGCACCATTGCTGGAATTTTGTGTCCAGAATTAATATCTGTGATTCTAAAAGTATTCAAAGGAACTGGAAAGGGTTCTGGAAAGATGTAATGATGCAATCTTCAAAATATACCTCACAGTGTGAAAGAAAAAACACAGCATATTATGTTGCTTTGACAAATGACCTGGGGACAACATGCTCATGATAAGTAAAATAATATTTCTGATAAACAGTAGAAGTTTCATCTGACAGGAAAAGCTATAACATGATAAAAAGTGAATCCAAACAAAATTTGACTGGAAAAAAGGGAGGATTTGAAACACTGAGGAGAACTAAGTTTTGCAAAAAAAGATATTACAATTACCCAGAATTGTATCATTCACATGAAATTATTTTGTTGCCCTCTTTTACCTCAAAAGAATTGTGGTTGATTTAATAAGTTAATAGATTACATTCTTTGATTTGTAGTATGCTGGCCTTGGTATATGAGCCAGAGGAACAAGTTGTGCTATGAATTGAGAGGGAATTAAGGGTTTTGAAGCTAGTGCAGATGGGGTCTTATATACAGTGGTGATTTCCCCTGAGGAGTACCACTCATAGGTAACCTGGTATAGATAACCCCCACTGGCAATGTGGTAACAAATACATCTAGAAATGATTGCTAATTTGACCCAAGTCTATTTAAGACACGTGTTTGAGTATCACCATGTTTGGCAGAGATTGTTATGTACCTTATTTCAGTGGGTTGGTTTTGGGTTATTCTTTGGTTCTTAAACTATCAAACCTCTGAAAGTAGGCTGTGGTTAAAGAGTATGTCCACCTACATATCAATGGGTATTGTACATGTTTTGAATGTATTACCTGTGGTAATGTAATGGGGTAGATATGTTAAGGCTGAAGATGATTATAGATGGCTATAATGTCTTTTCACTTAAAAAATGAATGACTTTACAACATGAGAAAAATGAATACATGATAGTTTGCTGAACCACATGCAGGATTGTTTCCAGGTTGAGTTTTGTAGATGGCTTATCTGCCTGAGATAATATTGTTAATTATGTCATGAGGTCTGGAATTCACCATGGATATTACAATCTGTTATGTGGGGAGCTTTGTATATGCAATGTCACTAATGAATGCCAGACCTTATTTTCCAATTGCAGGTGCATCCCACCCTGACTCCTTCCAGCTTGAGCAGCCAGGTGGCAAGACACTAATAGAGATGCAGCAGATGTAGAGGACTGAACAACCTGAAGCATTTGTGTGAAGAAAGTTGCTCGGCTTTCACAGGAAGACAAAGGTTTATTAGGCGTGAACTAGAATGACAGAATAAATTATTCTCTTGGGCACCAAGTAGATTAGGATCCCAGGAGGAGCTTGTGTCTAGAGGAACCTCACAAGGTCTATGGCCTGGGACAGCTACCAACACAGTACAGAAACAAACTCACCCTAGGGGACCACTGGATAGGTGTTCACCTGTCCACAGCAACTGTGCATCAAAAAACTACAATAAATCCTGCCCTGAGCACTCAGTTCAGCAGGCATGCTGCACCATGTCCAGCAGCTACTGGGGAAGACCATTCCCGACCACAAAACTTACCACAGTGCAGAGATGGTTTTTGCCACTGACACTGGAATTTTTGCCATTAGGATGATGTAGGGGGACCAGCAGCATTTTCATATGCCTAAAATGCAGCCACTGTTTTGCTGCCAAGTGCACAAACCAAAGATCTCAACAGGGGAAGGGCATCTACAAGCAGTCACCAGCACTACTAGAACAGTTGTACATTTATTTTGGCTAGTAGGGATGTCAAACCAGCTAGGAAATGAGAGTTGTAGTTATTCCAAGCATCATCAGACATTTCTGTTCTGCTTTACTGATCTTTTTCATAGTAATCACGATGAATCAGACTGTGATGAGCAAATAAAATCTGAAACCACTAAAACACAAGGAAATCTAAAGGGCACTTAATAAAACTCCTTGATTTGCTATTTCAACTTTTAATACACTCTATCATAATTAATTTTGATGATCTTAAGCTAAATTAAAAGCAACGGGTAGCACTGCATGGAAGGAAAAGTATAAGGGCACCTTAATGGAGCCACCCAATATAGTGCCCTGTAGGCAACCATAACTTAATTTAAAAGCACACTTGATATGCAGAAATACACCCAAGTAAAATGGCAGGTGATCCTCCAAACAGAATAAGAAGTAGCTGTTGTATCTACCCTCAGCCACAGTAAATTTGTATGAACATAGTGCTTTTCATTAAGCAATCAATAATATATTTTATTAGTTCCAGAACACTGCATACAACTCACTAGAAGCAATCTCACTCCACAGATTTGAGTGTGAATACCACAATTAAACCAAGAAAAGATAAATTAGTTTTTCTGAAATCTGGAGGTTTTTGAGTTGTAAAAGTCCAATTACAAATTAGCAAGCTGTGAATAATCAGATTAAAAAAAAAAAAAAAAACCAGTTTCAAAGCTGCATGAGCTTTACTTGCAAAATCTTCACAGATTTATGACGTTAAATAATTGGTGACAAATGAGACCACTGATGATAGCTAATTGGAATAATGGTTTTTCACCTGTAGTTTTGGATGGAATACTGGGCCTTTTGAGAGCACCATAATCTTTCTGCAAAACAGAGTTTTGAAATACACACAAATGAAAGAGGTTTGTGCTATTCCAGGGTTCTAACAAATACACCTGCATTTAAAAACATCTGATCTCCTATTCTCTTTGCGGTGTGTAGTGAACGAGATTTCCAAATAAGTTCATCCACCTGCCCTCAACTCTTAAAAATGTTATGTCATTATAACACTAGACAGGAGATAACCATGTCTTGAAAATCATCAAGACTTAGATGCTAAGGATTTCTGGAAATCTTCTTGGCTTCTTGTTGGCATATTAGTATTAACTAGCATATACATGCTTCATTTGGATGAGATGCATCTCTTCATCGTGTCTGTAATTCAATCTTGACATGGTAATTTTTAAGTTCAAAGAAGATAATTTTGTACTTCACTCTGCTTTTAGCATGTGAGAATGCAAAAATCAAATACAGTGAATTTTTCATTCAGTAGAAAACTCTCAGTAAAGTGAATGACCCTTTAAAAAATGTTAGGAAGCCAGGACACTCAGAATATCAGAAGCACATTTCAATCTGGTTGCATCGGAAATACTCAAGAGCAAGAGTGAATAGTGGGGAATGTATTTTCAGGCTTAGAGAGCACCTGTATTCTTGAGGATGAGCTGAAATTGTTAGAAAATCGACCCAATAAAGTGAAAGCATTAAAAACAAGAAAAAAAAAAACATGTCCCAAGGATTTCACAGGCTATTCAATGAATCCTGTTTAATGCTGTTCAGACAAAGCCCTACACATGCATTGACTGAGATATGCTTATTCGGAAACTTGGTTAATTTAAAAGTAAATGACAGAATATTTAGAACTATAAAAAAAACAGAAGACCTCCTGTATGGAGCAATCACAAGCAAAAAGAAAGAATGGCCCACAGACAGAATATTTTTCAAAGATTTAGAAGACTCAGGTTTAAAGCCTTATTTATTCATAAGCTCAACAAGTTACTTAATACAACTAAACTCTTTTCTCTTCCACAACTATTATACAAACTGTTTACTAGATCCATCTTCAGTCCAACTATCTCCAAAACCACTCTTGTCAATGGTCTGGGGAAGTATTAGATGATCTAGTTGAAAGCTGTGCCAAGGAGAATGCTAATAAGAGTTAAACTTTCTGGGTATTGCCTAAGCCTGTATCTCATATCTATTTAATACACAACTGTACTTAAATCCATTGCAAATCTGTGAAAATGCAAGAAAGAGCAGTCTCCATTGTGTAATACTGCAGTGTTATGAGAAAGAATGTTCTGTGAAAACAGTAAATCCTTTCTGTAAAATAACAAAAATAATGATGTCACCATGCACCTTTGAAGTACAAGAACTTCTTTTAGATTCCACTTTTCCATTCAGAAATTCTACCTGTAAATCATTCAGCAAATTTATATGAGATTGTCAGTATAGATGGGCAGATGCGAACCTGATGTTGATACCTGTACTCCAAAGTCTGCATTTCTATAGGACACAGTCATTCCCAGGCTGGTGGAGTTTGTGCTCCTCAGCAAAAACACTGTTCAGACAAATAAAAGGTCACACTAGATCAGCCAATGCCTTCATAAGCTTTTCTTCAACCTAGGGTTTGTTTTAAGAATCACAAAGCAAATCTCATTCACTAGGACTGAGAGAAGTTCAATCTCTCGGGAAGTTTACCAGAGAAAGATTTTTGCAATAGCATTTTAGGACCAACTTCTTGAATCTTGTGTCATAATTCTTAGCAGAAATTAAACAGCAGCAAGCAGTCACAAATGTTTATAAAAAAAAAAACCATGTTGGTCACTTGATTTAGAAATTTAACATATAAAATTACACTAAGAGCTATTAGGGCTTACAATTGTCACACCTCTAATCCACAGACTTCTACCTGTATAGAATAAAGACAAGGTTGTGTGAAACTGTTTGAACATTGCTGGTTTTACCACTAGTTTTCTCTGCAAACTTAGCTGATATTGCAGACAGAATCCATGCAGTGCAAATTATCCTCTATTTCAAAGATACTAGCTTCAAAATGATGTTCATTTTCTTGCATAAATAGAATGCAATATAAACAGAGGTTCTCAGACAACTCAACATCGAGACTGAAAAATACTTTCAATCTGTGCTAGTTAGCAGCAAACAACATTATGTTTCCCCGAATGGCTATACTAAACATTTAACAAAAAAAAAGTCTACATTTAGAAGCCGTAATTTGACTGGTTTCAGTTGCAAAGCCTTCTGATTACTACTATTAAAAAACTTACCATGATTCATGCCCATTTCTGAAGAAAAATGTTGTCTGGGAATGAAAACCCACAACAATAACTTGTATATTTTTCATTAAATTATAGGGGTTTTTTTTCCTATGGTTTTGAAGGATTTTAAATGCTTTTAAAATAGATAGTATTTTTAATTTCAATTTCATTCCCACTGTGCAGGCTATTATTTTTATTTAACCAGTAAAATGGAGGGAAAAAGAATAAAATTAAGATCAGGGTTAAAGCATGAAGGAAAAAAGGCTGGTTATTTATTAAATAAATATATTTTAGGTCTACTTTTCAGTAAGAAAATAATTTTAAATGGATGATAATGTAATTATAATGAAAATTCATTTCAAAAAAGCGTTATTGTGTAAAATGTTGGAAGAAATCTACTTTTTGATAGCATCTGGGAAAAAAAGAAGAAAAAATTAATCAAAAATTCATAAATACCTCCTTTTCTTGGCCTGCTCCTACCCCAAACTGGAACAATACAAAAAGACAACACTGCATTGCATCTCCAGATGTCAAAATGTATTACCTCTGTTTTCCTTGCATTCAAGAGAAAAGCTTTGGTCTGGGGGAGTACCATGTCTAATAGGCAAGTATGAAAAATTCCAAGAAAACAGCTTGGAAAGGAACCATCTCAATCTCACTGTTTACACAGTACATTTACTTGTCTGAAGCTCATAAATTATATGATCTTCATCTGCCACTTTCAAATTAGGTCTAATATGTATAATAGCATATTTAAAAATTTATTATTCAAGAGCTGATTTATTCTCTGTGGACTTGTTAGAGAGACAATGTTGCAATTTTCAAATTTTGGTTACTTCATATATAGAGATATAGGAAAAAAGGCACTTAATGTTTGACTTAATGAGTCTTATAATATTGGAATATTGCTGGGATTAGCATTCTATGTATGTACATATATGTATGTATAAATACATATACATGTATGTAATGTTTATGCCAGTTCAACAACTGCTTAACAAAAGATTCATGATGAGAAGTACTGGAGGTGTCACTTTTCAGGTAGTTAAGAGGGTATTAATATTAAATTTAATATGCCTATTATCAAATTATCAGCCCTTATAAAAAAGAAAACAAAGTATGTATTATATTCCCTGGCAATATGAAGATTTCAGGAAATGAAAAGTGTTTTGATCATATAAAATATATGGCATTGTTAGTGCAGAAGCCCTGTATCAACTTCAGTGACCCATTTACAGGTTATTCTTTCATTGTTTTAAAGGTATTATGAATTAGAGCTCTGCAGTTTCAATAGCATCAAACACATGAAATAGAACCCGTGTGCCTCAGTTAACCTTAAACAAGTATCTGAAAGCAAGAGAGACAGATTTAATGGATGTGATGTCATTACACTATATCATACATGCCAGAAAGAAAGAACAGAATATAATAGAATATCAGGGGAACATAGGAAAGCCATTTTTTAGCTATTTAAAGCTTCAGAAAAATGAGCCAACCCTGTGAGGAAGAGGCTGAAGTGCATGTTGTAATACATCCTAAAATATCAAGACACTTAAGTTTTTCCATCCTCTTTAGCACTTTGTATTCAAAATCTGATGCTGTGCCAACAATCTCCAGAAAAAGTACTTTTAACTCTTGCTGCAACCTGATACTGTTGTAAAGTTCACAATGAAATCTCCATTTATTTCACTATATTGTTCTGCTCCCCTTTCTAAATGTCTTCAATAGAAATAGGCCTTCACTTGCACCAATCTTTGCAATTTTTTTTTTCTATTGTCAACAGTTCCTTTCTGCCTTTTTGGAAATTACTATGGCCCTAGGTTTAACTCAAAGAGCAAATGCAGAAATGACTATGTGATTCATATGGACTTTGAACAAGTTCCATGTAGCCAGAGGGAGACTTTCAATGGGAGATTACTAAACAAAGCTGGGGGTGCATGAACTTTTGACTGGACACATTTAAATCCGGTACTTATTTTTCCCTTTTTTGATCTCATTCTTAAATGTACAGGTTCAAAATGATTAAATGTCAGAGTCCAGCATATGGCATCAGCAACATGCTCTTTGGTAGAGAAGTCTACATGTTATCAAGTTTTAATTAATTTATCTTCTTCATGAAAATAAGATTGATAAAGTCCTCTGAGCAGATAAAACAATCAAGTCTAACATCTAAAGAGCCCTGTCAGTGTTTAAGCAGAGCACCCAGGAAAAGGCTAACTGTCTTTTGAGAAGTAGAAACTTTGGAAGTAAAAACTGAAGATTCTGCTGAGGCCACTAAAAACAATGCTTTTGTTTTACATTTGATGAGTCCACCTTTGCTTTCATTGTCATTTCCATTATCGAATGATCTCCTTTCTGAAAAGGGATAACTAGTTATTGATTCAAATGTCAGCAGCTTAAATGCTATTAGCCAGGAGCAGCACCAAAAAGGAAGGCCACTGCATCAAAAATATTGTACACTCTTCCTCTGCAGGACTGCATCTCCTATACTGTCTAGGCAGGCTTATGGCTCAGCATAACTGTGGATCTTATAATCATTCATATATTTATCCTCACAAAATCCCTGCTATTTCTCTTGCACTTATTTTAGAAGCAGGCAGTACATGTCTAGGGCGCAGACTGCACTGGAGCATAGAATTCCCTGAGCTAGCTCTTTCTATCACATCAGGACCATGAGCAGCAGTGTAGCCACAGCATTATGGAGGTTGGGGCAGGTCAATTCTCCAAAAGATGTTTCAAGTGCTTGCATTAACCCTTGCAAAGCTAATTCAAGTGTATCCTAAGCTGCCTGACAAAATCACAATGGATCTAGAAATTAACTGAAGCCTCCAAGTCAAATGATTTGTCAGCTATTTCATGCTGAGACTAGTTTGAGATATCCACACAGAGATTATGGATTTTTATGGATTATTTCTTTTTATCCCACGGCTAGCTGATAGTGTGAAGCTTGGACACAGAAGTAGGCACCAAGGAAAGCAGTGAGAATATACAGAGGCTCCCTTTTAAATAGCTAAGGGTGTAATACCACAAAGCAATATACGTGTCTAATAAGTGAGCAGGTTGATTATGAGAAAATATGGTAACAAATATCCTTTGTGCATAAGGTTCTGAAAATTGCTGAAAGTTAGCCCTCTTTTTTTTAGCCTCCAGGAGATTTCTAAATCCCTAAATAGCAATCTGAATTTCTTAGCTATCCACACACACGATCCAGAACTTGAGCTCTCTGCAAATCTCCTGTTTTATCTCTAATTCAAAAGATCACATCCTGAAAGCTCTGAAGGGAAAACAGTGAGGCATTTCTTCCCTTTCCTCTTTGAACCACCTCCTATGCTTTGCACCAGTGAAAGGTCTAGTTAGTCTAGACCTAATTTCCTGGGGAAGAAAGTATATTCTTTACTAGAAAGAGCTGATGTACACTTTCTTGCAGAATTAAGCCCTAACAAAAAGAGACAATAAGAACTAGCAGATTTATGCTTTAAAAAATATTAGAGTATTTCTATTAGAACAAAATTGTTTTTCTCATATAACAATGAGAAGGGTTAAAGGTAAAAATTTCTCGTCTTTTTTTTGTCATTTATTCTGTCTCCTGAATAAGGGCTTCTTTTGAGCTCCTGAGCACAAAAGTGCATCTGGAAAATGTCAACTAACGTATTTCAAAGTTATTATGTGAAAATAAAACCACTGAACATATTTTTTTATGAACCCTTCCAAGAAAATTCACTTCCGAGACCTGGCTTGAGAATGAGCAGGAGATATTTTTCAGCCCAAAATAATTTTATGAGAAAGGTTTAAATGTTTGGAAAATATGTTGGAACTGTAATTTATCCCTTAACCAACAGCCTCAGTGATGGATTACATGACCAATAGAATGAATCTGTGTGTATACACACGTGCACACATCATTTCTTTTGTTTACCTTTGGATCAAAAATAGAATGTTACAACATTTGTTTTATCATTTTCGATCCCCCTGAGGCATTGTGACATTTGGTACATCTATTTTTCCCGTTAAGAGATGATTCCTTAATTGTTTGAAGCAGGTGGAGGAAATATTTAGCAGAATGTTTACACTGTGACAACTATATATCGGGGAGGGAAAGGGGGAATGTGTTTGAACATGCACAGAAGGCCAGGAGGTGATTACATTTCTTTCTTCTGCACAGTCCAATATACAAGCTGAAAAAAAAAATCATTCCACGGTGGAGCTAGTAACAGTATACATATTTCAAAGGGGCCATAGGCCTCCTGTCATTAGCTTTGGTTCAGCACCTAAGTGAGGTTAGAGTGTATGGGCAGCCTTCTTACTGACCAGCTTGGAACACTAAGCTTTTCTTTCCACAGAAGAAGGTAAATTTCTCCAAAATTTATTTTGGGGGACCATAAGGGAAAGTTATCCCTGCATCCTCCCTCCCTGCTTCCACTTACTCCTTACTTGTGTAAGTCAGGAAACTTAAAATAAAGGTCTTTGTGCATTAAAGGCAGGATATGCTAACTTAAGTTCAGCAAGGAAAACATGGGAATATCAACTTTTGTTCTGTTAGTAAGGTTAAAAGGATGTGGTAGAAGACTTAAACTCATGAGTCTCAGCCACACAGCTACAGCTGAATCCAGACATATTCTCTTTAATTCTGCAATGAAAGTTTATGACCACTTTTTCTCAATTTTTAGGAGACAGAACCTCTCTATAATTGCATAACTTAAACTCCTAGGGAATATATTGGCATGACAGTGGGAAGAGACTTACTTCTATCGTCATTCACTGAGACACACCTCTTCTACTAACAGTTTTCAGAAGACCCAGGTTTCTTTCCAAATTTAAATCCACTTGGTGGAAGAGAGAGCTCTAAATGCCCTATCAGGAGTTTTCCTGAGCTATTCTAATTCATAGGGCATTCAAAGGACAACAGCTCTCCTGAGGCTCAGATCAGAATTCTGGCCACTGGATATTAAATATATATAATTTACACTTGGAACAAAGAATATTTAAATATCTGTTTGGGAACTTCAACACCATTCATATGAGAGAATGCCATATTAAATGGATGAATACAGCACATCAACACAGGATACTTCTCTCAGAAAAAAAAAGAAAAATTTGGGTTTCAAGCTTCTGGGAAAATTAGTTTAATCTCCCTGGACTGTTAGGTAAAAGGATAACAATATTACTACCAGTAATACATCATAGCTGTAACTATGTTTTTCTCTTCGGTTATCCTAATATAAATACCATGGTTAGCACAACATGAAATAATTTCGTTTCTGGTTTGAATGAGCAAAAACAGAGACGCCTTTATTTGATCTGAGCCAATTAGGGCTTTTTGTTGGTTTATTCAGACACAAAATAGTTTGAATATTCATTCTATTTGCTACTTACACAAACTCATTGTTTGAATAATCATTAGGAACAGGAACTTTGTCCAGCAAGATGGGTAGCAAGTAAAGGGTTAATTGGGTAATGCTGTTTTTGGAGCACACACATCTATGAGGATGTCAAGAGATATGCTTAGGCACCCATATGAAGCCAGTTCACGTTATTCATAATGAATAATGAAATTTGCTGCTCTTCAAACTCCATTAAAAGTTTTTTGCCACTACTATTACCAGGACCACATTTTTTTCTATAGTATTTTGCTTGTGTTTACAACTGAGATGATTTTCAACAGAATTTACTGTTAAATGGGAGTGAAACTGGTACAATCTATCTCAGAACAATTTCCATCTTTCTAAATCAAAGTATATCAATAGTAATATACTAATATTATTAATAATTTTGTCTATTCAATGATACGGGGGTTTTTTTGTGACAAAGATTTTTTGTGATAGAAATATACAGGAGATAATTTTAAGTAAAATCCAGAGAGCTACGCTTCACCTATTTTAAAAGTAATAATTTTCAAGTTATCTAGTTCTTAACAGGGTTCACCAGAACCCCACAGATCTCCCTGTATCACAGAACTTCTGTATTTTATCAGATATTAAAATGCTACGTGCTGTGTTTTGAAATTTATATAACATAATGACACTGCAAAGTCATAGTGCCATGGAGGCTGGGAGCAGCAAGAATACAAGGCCACATAGGACAAGGGGGAATGGCTTCAAACTCAGAGAGAGCAGCTTAGATTTGATAATAGTAAGAAACTCTTCACTAAGAGGGTAGTGAGGCACTGAAACAGGTTGCTCAGAGAAGTTGTGAATGTCCCATCCCTGGAACTGTTCCAGGCCAGGCAGGATGGGGCTTTGAGCAACCTGGTCTAGTGAAACTTGACCCTGCTCATGGCAGGGGGGTGGGGAACTAGATGATGTTTAGGATCACGTCCAAACCAAACCATTCTATGATTCTATAAAGAAGATAAGACCAAAGCTCAGAATCCTGGATCCTGTCCTCAGCTTTGTCCCTTACCAGCTCTGTGATTTTGGACCACTCTGCTTTGTTCTTTGGCCTTCCAAATAATGCTTACTTTTATCTACTTAAACACAAACTCCACTGGGAAGGTTCTGTCTTCTGATGGAGACAAGAGAAGAGTGTTTAGCACAGTGGAGCTCTGATCTCATCTGATTCCGTTAGACAAGGTAGTACTACAAATAAATCATTGTAATAATATTCTTATTTGCAGTTGAGATTAAACCTAAAGTTACCTTATTGGAGTGTCATCCTGGTTCCTGTGATATTTGTCTGAAACTTTCTTCTTACAGTATAACAAATGTGCTTCAACTCCATTGGTCAGCTTCTTCCTCTAATGCAGACAGCTTAATGGATTTTTCTTCAGCCCAGTACAGCTTGTTTCTGAGTATTAATTTCAACTTCAGGTTATTGTGCAAATTATGTCCTAGCTGGAAATTGAACCACGTTGACCACTGAAAAAGAAGAGCCTAATATATGACCTGTATTAGACAAATTTGCCCAGCCAGCAAAGTAAAGTTGGATTGATTTTCACTCTGTCATAATGAGATATTTTGTTAGACAAGTTCTCCACCCAGTGGCTGCAAATGTTCTTGGGAGCAAGGATATGATCTCCAGGATGATACTATAGAAATGCTGGAGATCTAAATCCTGCATATATAGCTCAGTTGATTCAAAAGAAGATAGGCAAAAGGATGTTTCTTTCATTTGGACCTAAGAAATCTATATAACACAGTGTTTAAGTCATGTAAGACAGGAAAAAAATAGACTAAAGAAATACAGTGGATGTAACATTTTATCCCTCCCTTCCGAAACCTGAAAATTTACAGTTACATTCTCTAAATTCTCCACATTTAGAATAATTTATCAATATGGGTTCAGAACTATGGGGGAGTATTTTGTTTGCTCATTTGCTTTCAGCACAGAAATGCAAGTCAAGAATTCCATTTCCGATTTGTCATCAACAATATGAAGTTTTCCTGAAAGTTATGTACAATGAAAAATTGAGAAAACACTTTAGAAAAATTTCTTTACACTTATAAACTGTACAGACTCCAATGCAAACAAGTGGTCATCTGTAAGAGCTATGAGTGTCTTTTCATTGTAACACACAAGTGTCACTCAGATTTAAGATCATTTCTCTCAGTTATGCCCAGATAAATTTGGGAAGCAGCATTCGATGGAAGACTGGTGTTGAGAAGAGATGACTGACACATGGAAAGGCTATGGTATTTTGTCTGATTTTTATCCAAATCTTATCTCAAATATAAAAATCACTATGGTTGAATTTCAGTCAGGGCTAGACAGCTTTCCATACAACAGTCTGACAGCCCTTACAGCTGTCTCCCACAGCAGTAGACCAGAAACCCTCTGCTGCATTGTTTCTTTAAGCTAACAGCAGCACCAGCGAAATGTATTTCTGCCTCTGTGCTTTTGATAGAAAACAACTTCAAAAATTAAAAAGATAAATTAAAAATTAAAATCAACACCATGTATTTATGTAATATGAGCTTGACCACAGTTCATTTCTTTCTTACTAGAGATCACAGAATCATTTAGGTTGGAAAAGACCTCCAACAGTGTCAGGTTCAACTTTTGACCAATAACCACCTTGTCAACCAGATCATAACATACAGTGCTTTTCCCAGCTCATGCTTTCCCTTTCTCCCCCAATAGTTTACATGTTTTGAATTTGGTTTTGCCTCTTTCTCTGATATTTGTTGGTTCTTTTCAGTCAGTTTTATATCAAGTCAGAGAGTATATTATGTAATGAATTTGAAAATTACTGTATTTTAATATGTAAATCACTGTTTATTGATGATGATTTTTTGGCCAATTAAAAACTCCAAAGTCCAACAATGGTGGTTTTTTTAATTCTTGATTCACTTTTAACATCTATAAAACACAGGCTGAACGAGTAAACAAAAGCACCCACATTCACACACCTCTTCCCCCAATTCTCACAGCACTCTGTACATGAGATGCCACTCTGCTGTTCTCTGACAGAGAACTGCAGTTTGAAACTTTTTTTTGAAAACAAGTTGTAGCTTTTTCACTTGAGACGGAGAAAGGCACTACCCATACATATAATGGCATGAATTAAGTAAGACGGGAAAGGAAATTAAAGTTTGCAATTAGGATTTTGTCCTGTGGTTTGAAAAATAAGTTCAGCAAAATATAACTTAGAAGGAAATATTTAAAAACAATGTATTCTCAAAATACAGAGGCTTTGCTTTATTGTTGTTTTCCTTGCAAGATTCATATGTTTTATAGGCTTAATCTTTTAGGCAGAAAAAAAAATCTTCATTTTATATTTTATGCCACTGTTTACACAGTCTATAGATATTTCTGCTACTAGCCAACATTTATGACATTCCAGCTCACTTGAAAAATCAAATTTGAATTTTCACAATTTTTCCTATTAAACAATGTTATGTTTTTCTAAGTGTAGTTTGGATACTAATTATAGTTATAATTTAAAATGAAAATAAATATTTATTTCATTAAGTATGGGGAAACATTATTGGGAATTTGAAATGGAAATGTGGTGTCTAAATGTCTTTTTGATAAATAAAAGAGTAAGGATGGATGAAGGGAGCACGGATGAAGGGAACAATTAAAGGTTTGGTTATCTCTAAAAATTATAAAGATCAGACATTTTAGACAAGGCAACTAGTATTTAGTTTTGTGTGTAGAATTATCCCACTCTTCTACTTGTTATGGGTAATTTTTTTAATGAGAGAAAATATGCAGAGGAATCATACAGTAGAGATTTTTAATGTAAGAGAGATTTCACTGGAAGAGAAAAGTAATCTTACTTCAAATTGCCTTTTTATTTTTTTTAGTAGAATCTAAATTGTGATTAATTTCATGCATGGAGTTTAAAATCTCACAACTCATCGGGGAAAAGGGCAGAACTAACTTGAAGCTAGAGTAACTCTGTGCAGCTTAAGCCCACTCAAGCAGCAGGTTCACACTGGGTTCCTGTGCAGAGCGTGCTTAAATTTTTGGGAGAACCAGTCCCACGCTCGTGGGATCCCTTTCCCACTCGCCGGCCCCTGGACATGGATCCTGCAATTCCCCACGCAGGGAAAGGCACAGATTTTTTCCAAACTGTTAGCCGACCTCCCCACCTAGTGGCAATGCAGTGGAAGGGTTCAGGCTAGTGCTTCAAATTAAATCCCTGGGTGAAATTGTTATGAAGCACAAATGCTCTGAAATAATGCTGTGCTTTATTAAGGCTACATAATTGCACAGTCGGCACATCAGCGCAGGTAACCCCTCCAAAAACGTACCACATTTCAGTGAAATCAGAGTTTGGATATTGTCTGGCCCTTCTCTGTCATGTCTTTGACAAGTACTAATAGTTCATATTTATTCCCTACAGAAATCAACGAAGGTACTTGACATTCACTTGTATTCCCTAATATAACTCCAGGTGACAGAGCAATTTCAACTTAACCATCCAAAAGAATGGGGTCATAATGCCTAACAATGCTTTGCAGTGAGCAACACCAAAGAAGGTATCATATTTTTACAAAACAGTATACAAAGACACACCTAAATAATTATGGAGAAAATACTCTAAGCCCTGTATCTCACATTAATCAACTTAGAGTCAGATTTGGTGCATCACACTCATATTTGGCCTTATCACTAAGTCTGGTAACTCTACCCACCAACAGCTGTAATACTAATACATATTTTTTTGATTTATCTTGCTAATCGGGTTAGCTGAGATAGAACTTCATGACCTGAAATTCATATTTTCATCTTCCCTGCTGCTTAAGCACTAAGAATCACTGCCCAGATTATCATTGATCATGACATGGTTAGACAGACTTGATATTAAAGAAAATATCACAGCCTCACATTTATGATTCTAAACAAAGGAATCCAGGATGATTTTCTCATATTTTGGTTTTGTTTAAGCCTAAATTTAAGAGGAAGCATAAACTTTCCCTAAGTTCCAAAGGTCTCTATCTATCTCACAAATCTGTTCACTTCATTTTCTATTCTCATTTTCTTGACTGATTGTTGCTGCTTCAGTCTTCACTCTTCAACTGAAGAGTTGCCTAGTTGCCTCTACAAATGCCATGTATTTTCTACAGGGCTCACTTTGGATAGTGTACTCCACAGAGGCATGTGTTCTGCAACCTTCTTTTCCAAAACTGGTTTGTAGTGATACAGAACTCAAATTTCATAATAGTTTCAAACTGATCGCTCCTGCTTTTGCAAGACAAAGCAACCGAAACAATGGCCCGACAGATGTGCTAAAAGTTAGCCAGTTGCAGCCCATCTTGATAAATAGGACAAAGAAAAACACTGGAAGTGAGGAGAATAATCTCTCTGTAATAGTTTGCTATTTGGAATTTCAGACATGCACCTTTCCTTTGTTTGACTGGATCCTCAAATTTATTCCTGCAAAGATTTTTCTGCTAATACCTATGAATTTTTTTGTGACTATCAAAGGAAAGTTCTCATTCTCATGATTGTGTGGTATGCAGGGTTAGCTGAAAAGCCTGAAATCCTCAAGAACAAGAGGATATCGATCCTGAAAATAAAACATCAGAAAAAAAAATTTGCAATGAAAGTGGACATTCCTGGGATGGGGACGGGGTGGGGGGGGTATGTACATTTTTGTTTACTGATTGAACTTTAAAAAAACTTTTCTGAGATGTTTTCACACTTCTCTGTTCATCCACCTTTGACCAGTAATGCTGATAACCTCCTGGTGTCAGTATGGCTCTACTGCAATTCTACTCTTTGCAAAGCCCTGAATAGAGATTAAAAACTCCATGTTTGGATATGACAACTAAATACACTGGTTAGAGGCTGGGATATCAGTATGCTAGAGGAGCTACTTAGCTACATAAAGCAGATTATTTCTTTATACGCAGATCCTTTGCAAAAATTCTTATTCTAGCTTTTCTGTACTATTGCCACAGTTCTGCTTATGAAGGGGATACCTTGATAACATTGTCTGCACAATATAACTATATTGTACATTGTCTGTACAATATAGCAGACATGGAATTATTTGGGAAAAAACATGTTATTTGCCACTGCATTTATTTCACTTACTGTACAAAAATGAGAATAGTGGTTAAACAAATGTTTGCACCCACCCCAAACCAACTATGACTGTTCATTCTCCCTTCACCCTGGAGCTGGTTAGTCAAAAGCAGCAGCAGCTGAATCAAGTTGTCCTGAGGTACCACTTTTCTTTCACTCAAACAGACGCAACATCCATTAAATTATGAGTCTCACTCATCAGTCACTTCCTAAACTGTGATCATTTATGCCCAAACACCAATCTAGCAGTACAAAGACAGGCGGGTATGGCAGCTTTTGCTTATGTGTACAAAAGCTGACTTTAATTCTTCTATAATCTGCCACATAACCAGATTTCTACTTAACCTGTTAGCAAGGGAATATGTCAGAGTGTTCTTTCTTCTGTTTTTTTATCTTGTCCCCTCTCTCTAGTAAAATGATAGACAGAATTTCTCTCTTTACTGTAAATTAGGAAGCAAATGAAAGAGAATTTTTGGGTTGTTCTTGCAGATTAATTAGAAGGGTTGACAAAAAATACTGCTGTGTTAAAAAGGAGATAGATTTAAGGAAAGTACAGAAGACTAATGAATCCTGAGAAGAAATTATTCTAATAATTGAGGGAAAGAATAAAAGTTGTCTTCCTTGATACCCTGAAGCCACTCTCAATTCAGAGCACCCACTAGATTTCCAATGCCTGTTTTCTCCTTTATTCTCTTCCCCCAAAATATTACAATACCAAATTTGCTAACAATCCTGAGACACATTAAATAAGTTTTGGGACAACCAATTGGAATAGGAACATCTTGTACTTATGATTCATTGGCATAAATTAATTTTAACATAAAAATTATTCTTATAAGTGCTGTACTGGTCCCAGCTGGAGTAGGGTTAAATTCTCAGACATTCCATACAATGGATCCGACTGTAAAGAACTTTAAACTTCTTTTAAGATAGGAGCGTAGCAGGTGATGCTTAGTCAAACTTTTGTTGTAACGAGTATACTACTTCTGGATATTAACAAGTTCCTCTTTCTCATACTGCATCATGAAAGTGCCAACACTAGTACTTTCTGAGGTGTTTCTACACTGCTCTCCATGAAACAATAGTTTAAAATCCTCTTTGTATAACTCTCAGGATCTACTTATCAAAATTCCATAGAAATAAAGTTTTAATCCTGAATAGCAACACCTAGGCCGAGGTGTCCTGTTTCATGAGGAGGAAGTGGATAGCACTGGGAAAAAATAAGATGTCTTTTGGCTTTAAAACAAGCTTAGGATCCCTTAAAATAAAGCAAATGGATAATGTTTTTGCTCTCAGGAGTGCTGTGTACAAATAAATCTTGTTCTAAGTTTAGTTGTACCTCAATATTTTTAACCATCATACCTGTAAAATGATTTAAATTGATTTCGAAGCATGTTATAGAGAACAGTAAGGAGAACAGTTTTGATTTTGTTTCTTAGTTGTATTACCAAGAAAACAGATGACATTTTGACATTTAACAAGCCAGCTAGGGACTTCTGCTGGTATAACCCATTTATGGTTTTATCACAGGGATCATGATATACTAAGATGAAGTTCTGCAACAAAATTCTGTTTCTAATAGACCAGTTTTCCAAAGAGATTTTAATAATAGTTTTGGCAATACATTTATGCAGCAGGAGGTTGTTAAACTATCAGAACATCCAGAATTTGGAAATTTTTTGTTTTGCCCTTTGAAATAAAATGATAATAGAGGGTTCACTGAAGCATTAACAGTGTCTTAGAAACTACACAGAAATCTTGAATAAAACTATAGAATAGTTTGCACTTCCAAGAGGAAGATGATGAAAGTTTCATGAAGGTATAGTTACTCCTGAGTGTGTTCATTTGGACTTCAAAACAAGTCAAATCTGTTCATGTCAAGTAATCCTACATAATTATATGGAATTTTTATTCCTACATAACTCAGTTAATCTGCTGGGATTTCTGTCAAAACTGCTGAAGTTGATGTTACATAAAACATAACTTATACAGTAAAGTTCATGCTCTCAAATCTAATGAAACTGAAGGAAAACACTGTATTGCTTATGGTTAAGAGGAAAGTGGCTGGTGTGAGAGAAGTGATTTAAAGTGATAGAAATCGGTAAAAGTAGCTCTAAGAATGGTGGGATAGACAAAATTGAGGTTAGAAAGAATATAGGCCTCCCTTGTTTTTAAACTGAAATAATAGAAACTCAGCTCTTCTGAAATTTTTGTAACATTAATTATATTTTCTGTCTCATAGTCATCACTGTGTACTGTGGTAAGCACATTTCTCTCACTCTTAGAATTTTTCTTAGAGGTGCACAGAGAGAAATGGAAGAGAAAACAATTTCTATTTCTGCTCCTTGTTTTTCCTATGTGGAATGTGTTTGGAGAATTGTTTACCTGGGGTGAGTGCTTGATTGGATTCTGGTGAGGATTGTTTGAGCCTGATGGCCAATCCAATCCACCTGTGTCCGGGCTCTCGCAAGCAGGGTCACGAGTTAGATTAGAGATAGAGTAGGAGAAAGTAGTATGTAGTTTTTAGTATCCTCCTTTTATATAGTATATTAATGTGTTTTATCATGATTATAATAAAGAAATAATTCAGCCTTCTGAACTGAGTCAGACATCGTCACTTCTTCCCACTGGGTTCGCCTGCATCCACAACAGTGTACCTGTGCTTTTAGTTCTGAAAGATCATCCATAATTCTAGGACTGCTTTTAGTTTACCTAAGGTACCCCATTATCATGGAATATGAAGAGAGATTCAAACCCGATCAAAGTGAAATTTATTTTTAATTTCCAACCTAAAAACATTATTCAATCTAATGGTCTACCCATATGCAGCTGGAACCTCCACATTTTTATAGTCAAGGTTCATGCTGATTTTTAAAATGAGTAGACTAAGAAATCAGAACCTATCTTGTACAACTTCTCTCCATCAGCTTCTAAATTCTTCTAAATGAAATAGAGATTGTCAGAGATTCTGGCACAACCATTCAAGCAGCAGGGTCACCTTTAGAATGTTGTGTTACCACCTCATGTTTGTCATCTCAAGCCTTCCAACTGTGAAAATCTGCTTTATGATACCCTTTAAGTTCATCAATAGAAATACCAGTTTCAGTAGATAAGAGTCTTTAGTACGGTCTCACTGCAATCATCTCTTGCTCTTAGCCCTCAGAAAAGCCAATTTTCTTACATGGAGTCCATTGATAGGTATAAAATCTAATATCTGTTTGGGTATCAAAACTGTTTTGCCACTTTAATGTAATGGCTTATGTTAACAAAATAGTTCACTTGTCAATCAAGGGTTCAATGTCCTTAACTGGATCCCTGGACCTGAAATCTGATCTATCTCATGTATGTTAGCCTGGACAGAATAAATAGACCCAAAGAATACAGAGAGAAAATGCATTTATATTAACAGAATTTCTGTCTAGAGAGATATTTTTTAATTACTTTCCTATTAAACTTACTTTATTATTTTTGTTTGTTTTTGTTTTAATTATCTTAATTATCTTTTTAATTATCTTAATGTTTAGCTTTTTAGGGTTCTTCTAAGGAAGAAGTCTACATTTCACAGAGTTTGGGATAAACCAGCATACTTGTTGTAAAGTCATTTGTTTCCTTTCAGGAAAATAAGAAAATATTTATAAAACTTGCTAAATAGAAGAAAAGAAGATTCAAACATTATGAAGGTATTCTCTGGTGTCAGTAACCTGGTGTGGTGTGTGTCCTCTGGCCTTAAGAGTGAACTCACTGCTGGAGGGACAGAGCAGCACAGCTGTGTTCACAAATAACAAATATGCACTAATGTGAAGGTTGCTTCGACCTTCACTCGGCACTGCTCCATCACAAGATGCTGCTTTAATTGGTTAACCCAGACCCTATGGTTAAAGAGAGAAACCATGCACCCTCCCTTCATTTAAAAAAAAAATCAAGAAACAGTGTGACAATAAAGACACCATCATGTCAAGCATGGCAGCGTTCTCATATATCAGCTGTTCTTCAATTTCTTTCTTCTTTAACTGGAAAGGTTTATCACCTGGTTCCTAGTTCCAGCCTGATGGTAGACATCCACAGTTGAGTGGGATACGAGCCCAGGGAGCTTTATGGTCCAAGATATTGCAGAAGAATTAACCTTTCCAAATCAAAAATAAAGTTGTGGCAGAAGAGAATTTAAAAGAGGGGAAAATTGAGTAGTTTGTTGTGATAATTTTTTAAACCTTATTTCCAGCACTCTACTTTTGGTCTATTCAGTTCAAGTTCCATACTCCCTTTAGCTATTTGAAGCATTTCTATCCATGGACTATACTAATAAAGAAGTTCATTAATTTGAAAAAGCTCTGCTTTTTGTCTTGAACTTTTGCTGAGTTGCACCAACATCTTAAAAAAATAGGCTAAGATGGATTACTCCTGGATTGGATATTAGGAGCACAGACTCCAACCATGAAGACGAGGAGCCTCCATGTGAGCCTAGAGAGCTACAAGTCCTGCTTATAAGTACACTTGGGTCTGATGCAATTCCCAACACCTTCACCAGACTGGGGATGATTTATGAATCTTCAAGAAGGCCATTGTTCTCTGAAGTATGGTTCAGAAAGCCCAGACATTTTTATTTTCAGGTATTTTGTTCAAAGTAAAAATGTCTCTAATCGTTTTTAAAAGGTGTATTTCCAGATTTCAAAGTTGAGGGCTATGAAGACAATAGCTAAGTGCATTTTTATTCTTCCTATGATGCTCATCTATTTTAAACATCAAAGCTGTAATGTAGCTGAAGGAAAAATACATGGTACAGTAAAAATATTGGCTCTCAAAATGTGCAGTAGCTCTTGCCTCTCCTCTATAGACAGGGTTGCTATAAATAAAACATCATTTGCCGCTGCAGCATTTCTTCTAGTGTAAAGAACATTCACATGAAATTTTTACTGCATCTTGGATAGTGCAAAGCTCTGGCATGGTGTTCCAAATGAGTAATTTCATTATAATTAATCCACGAGGGATGTGCTTACTCCAGAACTGCTGGTCTTTTGATCTCAAAGAATGTAACACCGTTGTGCTATGGATGCCTCAAAGGCTAGAGTGTTTAAAATTATTTAAACAGACCTTATGTCTACTGCCTCTTTAAAATCTAAGGATTTGAAAGGTCAGGATTGCAAAGTATTCCAATACTTTATATTGGAATATAAAAATAACCAAAATTCTATGTAATAGTATAGGGAATTTTATAATTGTGTGCTAAAAATACATACATGTGGGAATTATATGAACTGATTTAAAGTTTTTATTATTTAAATAAAAACATATTAGATATTTTGTAAAAACATGCACCTCCTCTTTGCAACCATTAAAAAGTATTTTATTTGAAGAAGCTACACAGAAAACTGCAGTTATTGATTTGACATTAACGTGTGCATGTATGTAGTCTTGTAAGTGTGGCTAATAGGTCCTTTAGAAATCTGGCCATAAAGCATATTACAGAAAATAGAATAACTGCTTCTAAGGCAGATAACTCTGAAGTTCAAGATGAGTAGATGGAAAAATGTCCAGGCTGACTTAGCTGCTTAAAATTACTAAAATATTTTATAAATCTAACAGGCTACCAAAAAGAAAAAAAGAATCTATATAGCTCCTGTGTTCATCTTGAGGGGTTTGTTTGCATTGTCTCTCTCTGGAGAAAAGATAAGCAAGTAAACTTCCAAAACTTCCAGTAAAATGAGAGATACTAAGTATCACAGTGCTTACGAGTCTCCTAGCCTCCAAGTTTTTCAGAAGTGTATGCATAGATTCAGCTTTTGAATCTGCTCTGTTATTTAGTGGACATCTGGATTTTATTATTTTATTTATTTATTTTGATGGTTGTTAATGAATATGTTGAAGGGAACAAATGCTACTAGTCTCTAGCACACTGTTCACAAACACTAATACACTACTGAACACTAATGCAATATTAGTGATGCTTTCTGGTTTTGATATATTGACATACTTCATGCTTTTTAAGATAAATAAACTGCAGTAAATGATACTATTTAAGTAAAAATGAATACCACAAGGTATTCCTAATTTCTAATTAATTTTAAAAATTGCACGGTATTGTCCATTTTCTTGAGAGTCAGAAGTAACTATTACTAAAACTTTTGATTTTTTGAGAGAAAATAATGATTTTTTGGCCCCCACTTGGAGGAAAACATGGAAAATGTTTTATTTGGCAAGGGTAAATGAACAGTGCTGAGAAGAGATTTTTTGCCTCCCCCTTTAGCCTTGAAACACTGGAAAGTTTCTGAAATCTGTTGGGAAAAGCATCACTGAGGGGACACACTAAACATCTGCCCTGAGACAGGAAGCATTTTGCCTCCCTGGGCTGAGGCATGGATTACTCTGTGTACCATATGTGCCTTTTTCCATACTGCCTTTACCTGCTTTCCCTGATTGCTCTTGCCCATGTGCTAAGGACATACATCACACTCAGTGCTGCAAAAGCAATTAAATGCTTGGTATTCCCTTTGCCTCAGCTTCGGTACTTTGGTGCCAAGGGTTTGACTTGCACCCCACCTCTGCTCATCTATCTTCCAAGAGAGCTCTCAGTAGTTTAAAATTCAGTCTATCTTGAATTATTCATGCTCAGTGCATCAGTGACTACTATATAATTCATCAGTCTAGTCAAACAATGTTGCTTGAGAGCAGTAGGGAAAGGAGGTCAGCCTTGCACCAACTCCACGTGCTCTGTGCTCCGGAGCACAGGGGGAGCACACACCTCAGGACAATACAAGAGGAATTGCAGATTGCATCCAGAGAGTAGGACGAGGTATCCTTGCTCCTCTCCCAAAAGATCTCTGTGTTTGGCTGTGCAGTGTCCCAAAAAGGCTAGTCTGGTAAAAATGGTGTTGGACTGACAATCTATCATAAGAAATATCTTTTCAGCAAAAAAGGAACAAATATACTCACTTGAGAGACAGAGTACATGCAGCAGGACTGTAAATATCTCCCTTATGGCCTGCCCCTTTGTCACCATGCTAGATTGCAGAAATTGTCTCCAGTATTCAAAGAATAGTTTCAACACCCAGCACATTAATCCTCGATGAAATTAGAGAAACCATTTAAGTTTACTGTGTAATTGTCTAATCAAGCAGGCACCTTTGGAGCAACAGAGCCTTTCAGGTAGCTCAGATACAAAAATTTAGTGAATACAAGCACTGTCTGATACTCCAGCCTTTCTTTTTTTTCCTCAAATGAGCATATTATTGTAGGAGATTTATAAGTCCTTCCAAAATGAGGTTTGTAGTATAACTGTGGGCATAATTTTATCTGCTGCTGTTAAAACTCCTGTCTTACAAAACTTAGTGCCTACACCTTTAAGATTCATTTCTTATGAAAATACTCCTTGTAATATTGCTTCCAGTAAAAGAAGCAGGATGTAAAATTCCTCCTAAGGGGCTCAATCTGTTACAATACTCAAAAGAAATAGTAAAGACTTGGCCTGGGAGTGGAAAAGATCCAGATTTCACTAATGAGGTCTGTTTTCTGGATACTCTTTATTAGGGGTAACTACAAGGCTCAATAGCAGAGCAAAAACTAAGCACCCTGACAGAAATACTTAACAATCCTTTCTTCACCTTATTAAGCCTACAGCGAACTGACCACAGGTAATTTGCCTAAATCCCTACCATGTCCTACAAATTAATTTATTCTCTGGTTTAAGATTTAAATTATGTAAGCCTTCTGAGTAGTTTACATCCAAACCAGACATAAGTGACATTTGCCTCCCAGAAGAACAAAGTTGTTATTTTGTCAATGCCAACTCTATTCACTGACTTAGAAAACCAAAGGCATTGTTGGGTCATGAGGTCTCAGAAACAAGAATGTGGGGCTGCTTGTGATCTCAGCATAAGCCTGAAGAAACATGGGTCTGGACATGCTGATGTAAGCAGTTTGCTGTTGGCAACTAAGACCCTAATTTACTTGATCTTGAGCAAACCCTACTTCTCCTCCTCCCTGCTCCTCTCTCAGGTCTGCTGAGCATCCCCTCCCTTGTACTCAATCCTTTCATTCAGTGCTTCAGGGCACATGATTTTCCATCAGATTCCCGATCCCTCCATTGCCATGGTGACTGATGAGACACTCGTGATGCTTCCTTCCACTTTTTACTCCCTCCCAAGGTGTTATCTGCCCTCTCAATGGCCAACCTGTAATCTACAAGTCCTGTTTCCTTCCTGTCTGCATTTTGAAATTTTTCGTGCAGAAATTGACATCAGGATGATTTCTCTAACAAAAATTTCTCTCTTTATGCTTATGCTACCCTCTCAGGTAAAGAACTTGACTACTCCCATTTACCTGCAGTTTCAGTAGAAGACATATTCTCCCACCTAAACTCTCTCCCAGTAATGGTGCTTTTATCTCTGCCATAAATGTCTTAAATTTCTTTAAAAAAAATATGATCAGGTGAATGTAAGGTTCCTTTGTCATTATTCTTTCCTTCTCACAGACAAAAAAAAATATTACTTTTTAAAATTTATATTTTGCTTCTAATTCTATCTCTTCCACGTTTCCTTATGCTCACAGATTGTTCCTTACCGACATCACCATCTTTTTGTGGTTTGTTCTAATTCTAATTCTGATAAATATAAAACCTACAAAACATTTGGGCAATAAAGGATCATCTCCTGAAGTCTTTAATCCTTCATCCATGTATTCTAAACCCAAAAGAATGCAACACATTTAGCAATGACATAAAATAAGCCTTATATGACATAACCACCATTCACATGTACTCTTCTGCCAAGGTCAGAATCTGATGTGAAAGCTCCTAAGGGAGTAACAGAGTTGGATAAAATGGGATATTTATTTATTTATATGGATTTGAAGGACCTGTTGATTAAATGACAGTTCCATTTTACCCACTCCTGTATGTGATTTGTATCATTCAGAGACACCTCTGTTCCGTATCAGGTGAACTTCTCCAGCTTAGCAGTTTTACAGCTTTGTCACTTATTTACATGTTTCAATTCCATAATCACAGGATGTATGTTACCAATTCTTCAAAAAAAACCTGTAGTTAATACAATGCAAGGTGGTGTGAATGTGTAGCTAATAGCACATGCAGAAAAATCAAAAATCATACCATTGTAACCTGAAATGAAGTACCATTTGAATGAACATAACAAACTCATGGTTTTCAGCTGGAAAATGAAAATACATACTTGAATAAAATCCCATGTCTGTCCTTTTAATCTGAGTATATCATTATTTTAGAAACTATGGGTGACACCTTTAAGAGGTTTAACTGGTGTTTTCCTTTCTAAGTTGACTATAGTAAATCAAATCAGGCCAAGATCCAGTTTCTCAAGGTGGTTATTTCAATATTAATGTCATCAGGGGTAATTAATTGAAACAAGGTTTTTGACTTAACTATACAGAGGTATTGAAATTATTTTCATACAATTTCTTGTGTTATCAGTCTCTAATTTAAGACCATAGGTGGGGAAGAAAAATTGTTATGAAGCTCCAATTTGTGATGATGCATTACATTTTAAAGGTATTTAGAAATATATATATTCTTCACTGAGGAAATAATATTTAAACTCACTCACTTTGCAGGAAGATGCTGCAAGGCAAGGGAAGTCAAAGCTGTATACTCCAAGATTCATTTCTGTGTTTTCTTCATACATTGTCTGAATAACCTTTTCTCTTCCTGAAGGTATGTAATGGCACTAAAAAAAAAGTGGTTTTGAAGCAGCATTAGCAGAATGTCCTGGCTGCATCAAGGGAAGTTAGAAGGATGGACTAGAAAAAAATGAACCAATAGTGCTTTAAAGAAAAGCTTATCTTCATAGTATTAAAATATTTCATTAATTTATTCAGGTTTCATCATACATTTCACACTGAAAATCACTTTTTTCTAGACTAAACCAGACTAGTTTAACATCTTCAAGATATTTCCTTTTCTTTTGATGTAGCTATGCTATATTATGGATGAAATGCCCAATGTTTTACTAAATGTGACATAAGAAATGTCAAATAGCTTTTAATTTAATGCAATATAACATTGAAAACTCATTGATATGGCTTATATCCATATTAAGGCCCACAACCCTGCTTAGTTCCCTGAAGAACGTTTTTTCCCAGCACAATATATTTCTGGTTTGTGACAGACACTCTTCTTTATTAAATAAACCTCTCCCCTTCTCATTTTTCCTACAGCAATTCCACTTATCCATGTGTTCCCATGTGCTTCACTCCACACTCACTTATACTATTGGTGTCCTCCTCTAACACTTTTAAAGCAGTGACTTGGCATTTGTTCATCTAAGTGAACAGCAAATTTCAGCCAAAATCTTTGATGTTGGGTCCACATATGTAAGATAGTTGGATCCAAATAATAGCATCATACTTCCCAAGAGAATTGACAGCACAAATCTTACATGGCATATATTTTAAAGGATCAAGAAAGGGTCCTATTATCTTCATTGAGGAAAAGTAAAATTCAATCTCATTTGTATTAAGTTTTTGCAGTGCACCAGAAGATGAGACTGTATCCTCCATGCAATTATACTAATTTCTTCATGTTATTTATAAAGAAAGTACATTATATTATCGGGTTTAAGAGGAATTATTTTAGAAAAGAGAGACCACAAACATTGATAAAAGTCATTACAGAGTTTGAGGAATTTGAGAGTGTTTAGAGTATTAAGGGACAAAAGTGACATGAAATTGTATTAATTGAAAAATTGATGAGAGAAATAGTTGTTTGAACAGTCATGGAATTTTTTTTATTCATTTTGGCAAGATTTACCAGCAGTGAAGCAAAAAAAAGCCAATTCTTAAATAGAATTTTAGGCCACCATTTAAGAATTACAGCGTATGGGTATGACTGAATAATAGTGAAAGCACAGTCATGATTTCCAACTGGAGGGTATAGTTTTTCACATAGTTAAATAGTAGAAGTCTATGCCATATTTACAGAGCTACATTAAAAATGCAATTCTCGAGCATACTGTTCTCATAGAGATAATCCCGATTATATGCAGACAAAATCTCTTTCATAATTTCATAATTAGAAGGGGAAAGAGAAAATATCTGTCAATTTAGAAGAGTCCTTCAGTGCAGTGCTTCTAGGTGTCTCTTTGGAAGAGGGATCTAGAAGTCCTTTGTAAAAGATGGGCTGCTCCCACATCAGACCACCCATTCCAGCACAGGCAGGGCCTTACTGGTTGGACCAGCTGCACCATTTCACTCCAGTTGTGTTACTGACCTTGCCACTGGGGGGATCAGGTTATCTACTACCAGTTAGAAAATGCTTCATACACAAAACCTTTTGGGGCATGAGAAGATCTGTTTGGGGTATATGGGCTCCATCATTAAATCTGTGCATTTGCTCTTCCTTGTGCTAGGACGCACATGACTGTTCTGAGCACAACTGTTCCATGGGTAATTGCAAAGCCAGGCAATACCACTGATCACTGGTCACCAATCAATACCACTGCTTAAGTATGGGATGAAGGCCAAGTTACCCTAAAATGCAGGCAACCAGCTCTCACATTGCAAACTTTCCCATCTCTGCTGACTGTTGAATTCTTCCCTTTCTATAAAATGTACATATCCATCTTCCTTCCTGACTCATGCTTTGCATTCAAAAACTGACCACAGCAAAAAATCAATGCCAGTCTGTTAGAGGATGAATCCAATATTATTTAGGAGCTGTCACAGAAAAAAAAAATCTTCTTAGGCAACTGCTTGCCATTGAAAACCATCACAGGCACAGCCTTCATCCTTTCATTTAAGCACTGCAGTTATATCACAGACATCTGATTCTCAAAATGTCAGCAATACATTTGGATCCACTCTCAGTCATTAGAAATAAAAGATGAGAATCTTCCGCAGCAATATTTTGTTCTCTGATCTTAGAAACATTCACAAACAATAAATGTGGTCTCATATATATATATATTGCAAATATACTGCATTTTGAAGAAAAAAACCCAAAAGTTTTGCAAGAGTTAATATAAATTGTGAAAAATTTAAATGAGAAAAATCTGTGGGCAAACTTAATGTATTTGTTTTCTCAATGGTCTTTGCTCCCAAGAAGTACATTAAATAGAGAAAAAATTCTCAGTGGGTTGTGCAGGAGACTTCAGCCTTTTAAATTAGGTAAAATGCATAATTCAGTGCTGGGATATTATAAATACATGTATTTGCACAGCATATATTATGCATAATAGTTACCTCACACATGCAACCCCCATTCAGGTTTATTTATGGGCACTGACCCTTATTATGGAAGCAATGAAGAAGATATTGACATACTTATCTGAATTGCTGCTTCTGAAATTGAGAATTATGAAGGAGATGAAAATTCATCCCCTGATTAGCAGAAATAACACTAACAGCAAGAATTTCAAATGTGCATCTCTGGACACTGTGAATTCCAAGAAAGGGGTGTAAACATTAAGATACTACAAGGTTAATAAAAGAGTCAGGTTACTCCACAGTATGACTGAGAACAAAATCCTAATTTACTTGCATGATACTCATTGATGCAAGGGCTTTTCTTCTGTCACTTGTTATGAAGAAGGTCTGGTGTTCAGGTTTGTCAGAAATCATGTGATGGACTTTACAAGGACAGATTTTCATGCTCACTGAATACAATACAGATATCAGAGGCATTTCATGCTCATTTTTTCCAATGTTTTGGATGTTATGATGGCCACTGCAGTGTCTTCCCACAACTGCCAGTAACCATTGACACATCTTCCAAATCACAGCATTTTGTTTTCTTGGCATTTACATTACCCACCTGACCTCAGAGTGGTTTGATTTTGTACCTGAGAAACCACAGAGCAGCCTATTTTTTTGAGAGCAAGCGACCATGTAATAACCCACATTAGAAAAATGCATGCTTCGTTTGTGCCCAAAATTAGACATATGTAATACGACTAAAGTCTAGTAATTCAAATATTGCAACTATTTCAAATACTCTTGTGACAGCATGTAGGAAGTGATGTAGTCATCTTTTTCCTTCCCATCTTCAGTACAATTTCCATTTTAAGTAATCACAGCAAAGTATGCTTCTAAAGAAATGAAATATGCTCTTATAGCCATTTTTCTCACAACACCATTTATATATACTAACCATGAGTCCTTGATAAATAGGAATAGATAATGTCTAAAGAAGCAGCCTTTTTTTACCTATTTTTCAAAGAAATCCATCATTCTCCAATAAAATTAAAATAACAATGAATGCGCCTCTCCCTGAAATCATAGGAAGATTTCCACCAAATACAGTGCAAAAAATCTGGGTGATAGTCATCTCTCTGGCACTGGCAATATTCTTCCAGTTGGAAACCAAGAGCAAAGTATTTTCAAACCCTATTAAAGACATCATGGATGTGGAAATCCATTACAGGTCTTCAGGGAATTACAACTCAAGTTTGTAAATTGGAAATGCAGTTCTGTCACTCCACCCACATTGCTCACAATGGTAATGCTGTCAAAGGGCAAAACCCAGTGAATAATGAGGAAAAAAAGATCTGGAGGTAAAGGTGTTACTTCTTTTAGCATAAACAATGAAAAAGTAAGGCTCTTTAATGTAAACATATTTGTTCAAATTAGGAATACAACAGCATGGGTCAGTGAAACCACACTTCAGGCTGACCACAGAGATAAGAATGAGTGAAAGGCAGGAGACATCGAGTCAGGGTCATGCATGGATCTTCAAAAGTATGTAGTATTTTCACCCAAGCATTTTAAGTAATCCTTCTTCCTGGTTCACATTCAGACTGTTACAACCATCATGTTTACTTTCAAGGTCTTTTCAGTTCAACATTGTGCAAATCATGTTTACTTCAAGCACTGCTGCAAATTGTTATATTTATTATGATGCCTTGAATTAATGCTTTCACCTCCACATCATGCTAAGTAGCCCTTCACAAGCAAGAACCAGTAATTAACAGAGATGCAAAGAGAAAAGAGAGAATGTGCAGGAAACCAATTTCACTTTGAAATAAAGTGATCAGGTAGATTTCAGGGGAATTCATATTAGTAAAAAAACCTAAATCTCAGTAAGATATTAATAGAAAATTCTACACCTAAAATAAGTTGTGAACTGATGCAAGATGATAAATTTCATTCTCTATTAAATTATTTCTATGAAATATTTTTGAAAGGCCATGGACTCTTCCACAGTGTTTTCATTATTTACGCAGTTCTATATAGAAGTTAAAAACAGAGGAAATCTGATACATTCTATATGACTTTTAAAGGAGAGAAAAAAAAAGCCTCATGAGATTCAGGGGCTTATTGATTGTATAAATAGAGTTGTGACTGCATTATTTTCTGGATGTAAACCAAGCCTATTGCCTCTTCCAGTTTAATCCTTTCCCAGTTGAAATTACAATGGAGCAGCAATGTGAAATACTGAAAATGTGAAACTGTATCAACAAAAAGAATATAAAAACAAATCCAGACCAAAGCAAACAAATAAAACACCCCTCTTTCCTCTGAAAAATACAATAGTGTTTTGGAAGTTGTAACTAAGTGTATGAACAATTGGGCAGAAAAAAAGTATTCTGGAGATGAGAAAGCTCTAGTGAAACCTTGTAACAGCCTTCCAGTACTTGAAGGGAGCATTCAATAGACTTGGAGAGGGATATTTTACAAGTGCATGCAGTGATAGGATAAAGGAAATGGCTTTAAATTGAAAGAGGGTAGATTTAGATTAGACATTAGGAAGAAATTCTTTGCTGTGAGGGTGGTGAGGCACTGGAACAGACACTGACCAGAGAAGTTGTGGGTGCCCCATCCCTAGAAGTGTTCTAGGCCAGGCTGGATTGAGGCATTGAGCAACCAGGTCTAGTGGAAGGTGTCCCTAATTATGGTGGGTGGCTTGGAATACAATGGTCTTTAAGGTCCCTTCCAACCCAAACCATTCTATGATTCTGCAATTGCCTAAGAGGTTGAATACACTCATTGATCCCACTGAAAACTAAACTCTTTTTTCCTTATGAAAAGTTACTGTTCAATCCTACTACACACAATTGCTTGAACCAATGCAATGCATGGAGAGAAGCTATACCATGCACCCAATGCAGCCCTCAAATTATGTGTTAAAATATTAGTTCTGCTTTAATTTATGGTGAAACCACATGTTAAACTATAGAAAAGCATCTTGTGGTCTGAGACAGCCTCCTTTACTTTTATGAAATACAGTCTGGTTCTGCTGCTGCTGGAAATTGATAATGCTGCACTAAAATCATGCCATTCTTCTATTTATTTTTTGTTTGTGCCTTTTTATTAGGCTGTCTCAGAGCACTTTAGGAGTCAAACATGTAAATGTCTCTTATTCTAAAATAAACAGCACTCAGCGTGGCACAAATGACATTTTGTGAGGCTCCAGGAGGGAGTAAAGTAGCGCTGCCACAGAGTTCCTTCTTCCTCTCTAAATGTCATTACTCTGTTTGATATACTAACATAAATCACTTATCCAGTTGGACAGCACAGCAGGTCACTCTAGAAGGGATTTCAGATAATGAAATATGTTTCACACACATAAACACAAAATACAAAGCAATGCCAAATGGTTCCTAATACTTTACTTAGCACTCCATTTGCCAGGTTTATTGTTCATGTACATAATAAACTTGATTGCATGCTGCAGTAGCCTTGTTTATTGGTTCAGCCATTTGAACTCATTCCATATTCATTTTGGTGTTCATCTTTTTTTGTCCACATATTGTACAGAATCCAACAGTTGAAACAATATTGTGTGCATACTTGCTGGAGTACATATGAGGAATATGCTGAGGTTATTTCCCTGTACCTTATTAAGAGCAAAATAAAAATATCTCAAAGAATATAAAATATGCATTTTAGTAGTTTTCTGTGAGATTTATGAGTTCTGTTTAATCTTTTGTCAGATATATCAGAAATACAAAAGCATCTATGGATACATTTATATGTCAATCAGTCAATACCATTCAGATAGAGGTCTATTGTACCAATCTCTTTTGTCAGGCAAACCGTCACAATCCAGAAATGCCAGACAACAAACCAAACCAATTTCTACCATTAGCATCCAACAAAGACAAAAAAAAAAATCAACAACAAAAACCAAAAACCAACCCCTCCAAATCCTTCAACAGAAAAAGCATGTGATGTGTTATTCACTGTCCAATGTGCCTGCCCATTTTATCAATTTTGATTTTAAATTCCCTCATTTTATTCACTAGATGGTATAATGAGAAAGAAGAAAATGTAGTGAAATATTTTCAGTAAGTTTTAGAGGAAAAGGAAATGGCCAGAGAGTAATCTGAATAAATAAAATAACTAAATTCTTCATTCCCTCTTGTCTGAGAAAAAGAAGTATGGGATTTTCCAATCTCTTGTTGCATTCAGCAAGTTTTTGTTTTAAATTATCAGATCAAAGGACTTCTCCTTCCTTCATGGAAGAAGTGTTCCAAAACAACTGCAAAAGAATAACCTTGGCATCCTACTTATTTACCTCAAAATTTCACATTTCATTACTTCTACCAAACATTTGATGTCCAAGCAGTTAGCATGACATTACTGCTTAAGACATCATCTCTCTGCAACTCTCTTCTGCATTCCTGACATTTTTGGTTCCGTTTTTGCATTCATTCTAGGCTTGCACAGGGAACATGAATACTTTTAGGGCACCATTGCTTACTGAATGCATTGTTGTATTTTGGAGACCAAACCCTGACTTGCCTTTTACTGCTATCACAGTTATGTTCTAAGAACTCTGTCCCTTCTATCTTTTGTTAGGGAAAAAGCCCCAGATGTGCAAAGCAGTTGGCATTACTTATTTTCTTTAAATGTCTTTGAAGCTAGAAAAAGTTTAAAGCAATATCAAAACCACATAATCTGACAAGATGACTATATTTGTGAAGTATTAGTAAATTAAAACAAATGCTTAATGTAGATGTCATTAATTTAATCTTTTAGTTGGGCAAGTGCAACCAAAAAGGGCATAAGAATTGCATTCTAACAATTATAAAGCTGGCAGCTGCCACATGATCATAAGGATGGGTGCAATTCCATAAGCTAATGTATGGTCTTAGGCTGCTTGTTTGTCTCAGGCATTCTCTCCTATCTCTTCTGCTACTTTCAGCACATTTAAACATATTTGCAATCTTTAAGTTCTGGCCATCTCCTCACATTACAGGAGAAAATTATATAACTGCATTTGAGTAGCTTCCAGAATGAGGATCTGTATTGATTTACTAGGACTGCCTACACTTACATTCATTTTGCATGATGAGAGGCATAGCTAATACTTTTGTTAGTGAAGCACATGCTACAGTGCTAATGTCATTGTTCTGCTTTTGGTACACAGTTTCTCTGTGTGAGGTGGCATTGTGTAAGCTCTCAGACATCAGCAAGGCTCTGGTTCTGGCTGCTTGTGTTATGAGGTATGATTATGGTTTATTAAAAACACTGTTTACAGTCAACTGCAACACTGAGACATCATAAAAATGTTATGAAGAAAAGGAAAAGAGTGAAAGATGCCCTCTGCCCTCTGAAAAAAATACAGTAACAGGAATTCTCATAAAATCTCAATAACAACAGCACACAATGCATTTTACTCTATAGTTTTCTGCTTTCAGCATTTAAACTTTAAAAATACTGTAGCATCTATCTGTGAAGCAGATTTTTTAGGCACTACAGTTACAAAGCACTTGATGCCTTCATATATTTCTAATCAATCCATATAAATACCTTTGTTGCACTCTGAATAAGTAAACTCTTTGGAACATTTGCAGTAATGTAAATCATTAATGTCTTATTTAATTGTCTAACTGATCAATATATTTACTTTATAATTGCATAAAAGCATCCTGGCCGGTTTTTATGGCCAAGAATTTATGAGCATGGCAACTATAATTTCCACATTTACTATGTTTTTGCCCTGTTGTTTTTAAAATAATTTTATAAGCATAAACCTTAGTAACATCAACTTTAGACACTTAAATTTCACCTTTTTTTCCAGTACTAGAGTGCTTTTAGATTCTTGATGCATTTGTTTTTTTCCTAATGATGATTTTGCAAAATTTATATTTCTCTTTTGTCCTGTTCACTACAGGATGGAATATTTAATTTACATGATTTCAGATTACTCACTTTTGATGTTGAAGATGGCATTTCCCAAGGATACTAGTCATGTTCAATTTTAATGGCAACTTTTAAAAATAGCATTTACCATACTACTTTCAGCTTTGCTAATTTTTGCTACAGAGAAATTACTGTCTTCTTCTAAGCAACCTGAAGAATTGTCACCTGGGAAACAGAGTAACAGTGCTGTTATAACACTTTCTATAACACTACCATAACTAATGCAGAGGGAAAATAAAGGCTTATCTTATATTTATGTAGTAAACCTAAAAGTTCAGATAAAATACAGCAACTACCAGGAACACAGATTATTTTCTGTATTGTGTGTAATGGTTGGTAAACAGTTTTCCTTTAGATAATGAAAAAAAATCATAGAATTCAGGAAGCCATTTACCCCACATTACTTGTTTTACAAGATTTTAATCCCTTTTACCATGCAGCATTATCTGAAAATGTTGGCAGATGGAGAAAAGTAATGTGTAGACTAGATCCACTAGTTATATATATATATATATGTTGAAAATTCTACCTTGCTGAGAAGAGTTAAATATCTATCAACTGTTTAACAAAAAAAAGGTTGTGATTTCTGCCTTTTGTAATCTCTTTCCCATCTTTCTCACCCAATCACACTGCACTGGTTTCCTATGGATGCATTGGCTGCAGCAATCTTCTTCACAAGCACTTTAGGCAGAATGTCCCAGAAATCCTTGGCATTGCTACCTGTTACATAACAACAACAGAGGGCTAAATTGCTTAAGCTGTAATTTCTTTCATCTCCTAAAAGTCAACTCCTGTTTTCATGACAAGAGGGATGTTGACATTTCCTTCCGCACACCATTGACTCTTTACTGAATATCTATTGCAAGTCTTCCACTACTGAGGCAAAAGATTAGAAAATGGCTACAGCTTTTTCTTTTATACTATGAGATGGGAAAGACCTAAAATTGTGCTGTGAGGTTCCTGCACTGAGTTTTCTCTCTTGAGAATCCTTATCCAATTTCTAAGTGATAAAGTGGGATCAAATTTTTAATGTGCAAGGATATAAATGGAGATTTACACAAAGATAATAAAGAATGTGAAAACAAGGTCAGGTCAGCATGTGGAGATAGACGTGGGATTAAACAAGTGTTGATAGATATGTAAATTCTCAGCAATAGTTCCACACATCGTTTCTCCTGAATTCAGAGTTGGGTGGCCATTTGCTAAAAGCAGTCTCCAGCTTGCACCAGAGATGGCATCACAATTTAAAGGAATGAAGTCGCTCATCAAGTTTTAAAAGTAAGAGGGCATATTAAACAGGGAAAATTCACTTTCTGGTTCCCACAGCATGACAGCATCTGTTGTGGAGATTTTTAGAGTACAGACTGATACTCTAATGAAGAGTTGGCAAATAAAATATTTAGCATCTCTTTGAAAGTTGATAGGATGATTGAGACTAACCTGGTGGATACCACACTCTAACTGCTGAAACAGCAAACCTGCTCAATTCTTAGTCACTGTTGATCCATGTCTTTCTTTCAGACTCTCAGACTTCCTTTCAGTGGCCTGGAGTCCCAGAGTTGGTACTGTGGTTTGAAATTTGCATTGCATAAAGAGAATACAGAAGCTCACTCATCTTCAATTACATCTCTGAAATGCCAACATCTGCAGTGATTAAGCAAGTAGAGTGTGAAGCTCTGGCACAGTTGCATCTTTTTATATGGGTTAAATCCCATAATTAGAAGTGCAACTAGCTCCTATCTGAAAATCGCCAAGGAGTGAAAATCTCTAGATGAAAGCTGAGCCTGTAAAGATCAACATTTCATAAGAAACTACATTAAGATACTTTCTATTTGAATTAAGCTAAAACTTTACAGTACTAGTAGCCTTACTTACTGTGTCATTATTTTCTCTTGCTGCTAGTTCAAAGTAAGTCTATCCAGACACTAATAGCTGGATTCTATTCTTTTATCACCAATAATTCTAAGGTATTGTTTTCTCTGTAGTTCATTAATTGCCAAGATGAAAACAGTGTTCATTTGTCTTACAGAAGATAATTGTCTTTGAGAACCACAAGTCAACTTGAGTATGGTAGCCATGTCTCCAAAAAACCCCTTTCCACTTAGAAGGAGCCATTTAATCAGCTGGCAAGTTTGGACCTCAGGTCATCATTGTGGAATACATCTGTGGAAGCAATGCTCCAAAATGTTAAATGTCTTAAGTTTAAGCTGCCAAAGATGCATCTACTTTGAAGTCATAATTGCCAAGGAAGCCATTTTCAACCAAATATTTAAGAGCAAAAATATGTAATTGCACTTTAATTGTAAGAACTATAAACAAAGATTCATTCCAACTCCATTAAGTTCATCTTGAAGTGGAATGATCATCAGAGAGGGCAGCCAAGAAACATACTTAGGTTAATTAATCTGATGGATCTTGGAGGAGCCCTGTATGAAGCACTAAATGAGCACTCTTTTCAATGTGCCTTTTAGAGAAATGTCTCTTTTGTCCTGGCTTAAATTTTATACAGTCCAAATAAAATTTCTTAGAAAATATTTAAGTATATAAATGAACAGTCAAGATCAGGACAATAACAGTATTTCTCATAACTTTTCTACAAAATTTGTGTGTATATACTACTGTGAGTCTCCATATTTTCTTCCTTGTTACTTCATCTAACAAGCCATCCTCCAAAATTTCCTTGTTGCCATGTTAGCTCATAC
Source organism: Chloebia gouldiae (assembly GCA_003676055.1). Taxonomy (NCBI): domain Eukaryota; kingdom Metazoa; phylum Chordata; class Aves; order Passeriformes; family Passeridae; genus Chloebia; species Chloebia gouldiae. Next base: position 25,990,193 of record QUSF01000003.1, on the reverse strand, counting down.
TGATTTCTGATATGGCTAGCAAAACTTCCAAGTCTACTTATAACTATATAGCCACTTGTACTTCCTTGAAATTTTCCCATATGGCCAAGGAAATATTTTAATTTATTTTTGTGTTTTAACATAGAATTGAATTAATCAGATATGCTTATGCTAAGACTTAAGATCCATTTTTAAACTGATGGCTTCTTAATATATGTATATAAGGCCAGCTGGTAAAGTATAATCAAAATATTTTCAAGCATTCTCTGAAGAAGAGTTACAATAACTTGACACCATATTTCCAAAAACAGTGAATATCCTACAATTAAGTGTTATGAGAGAAAATTTAACTGTCTAATTCAAGAAATGCCTATCAAGCTATCTTTATCATTTATAACGGTTTTTCTTAGGCTTTCACACAAATAATCTTTCCCACACAATGTGTGCTTTCAATTTTTATTCCTCGCTAGATACAATTACATTATCCCCAAGAAACAGGAAGTTTTCAAAATAAAAGCATGCACAGGATGAAAACATTAACCACATCAAATATTCTCTTAGCGTTCAGAAACCCTAAAAAGTCTAATAAAACTCAATGGTTTCTTGTTCTTGGTCGGCCATGGATAGCTCCTGTAATGTACTCAGTCTGCTGGTTACTTTGCTCATTATAGTCTACTTTCCATGTCCTTGGTCTCTGGTTCATACAGCTGCATTTGCATTTTGGCACAGCTTCACAGAGGAACTTAGGAGCTGTGGTTAAGTGTGCCCATGATTATTTTTTTTGCTCTTGGAAGCACATAATTTGTCTTTCAGCTATCCTGAATAGCCTGAGGTAAAAGACACCTCAAAAGAGGATCATCCTGCTGAGGGAGTCAGCAGCAAGCTCTGCAGATAGGCTGACACCTTCCTGGCTGAATTTGTTCTTAAATCTTTTTGTGAAGTAGCCCTGGCACACCCATCCATCCTAGTAGGGAGTGATTACTGAAAACCAGGAGATTCTACATTGTGACAAGTAAACAAACATGTCTGTGGATTTTCAAGTAGGTTTCATATATTTTTATTACAAAAATTATCATAACCACTGTGTGTGTGTTCGCTAGTAGGTAAACTATGAGCATGCCACCAAACTATGCCTTCTTTCTCCTGGCAAAAATAAATGGATAAACATATCATATATGAATTGCAGAAATGTAGAGCTCAAGGGTTTTCTTTTTCTTCCCAATTTCATAAGCTCATTATGTCTGTACCTAATGTGTGATATGACAGTGATGGCATTCTCTCTCCTTTGGAAGCACTCATCAGGCACTGAAATCTGATCTTGTTGCAGATTTCAAAAACTGAAGTGCTGCAGAACTGAAAGAACATGTGTAGGGACATAAAGGAGACTGGTGGCAAAAGAGGAGAACTTTAATACAATTGCAAAATAGAAACTTGCACCTCCCCTATCATAATACCCAGACTGGAAATTTGTACAGTGTAGAGAATGGTGGAGGGGAAAGTTGTGCCAACAGGAATGTTTACCCTACATGCTTTCTGGGTTTCTAATGGAGTCATAAGTCCTTAATAGTTTCTAAAAATGTCCACACACAATTTTATTCTTGTTAGGTAATTAAAAGATGCACACTTAATATTTTCATTTAGACTGCAGTATAATCTTGAGACAAATGCATCACTGGTGTAGTTTCACTCACTTCATTTAATTACACCAAGCCTGAAGCTGGCCTTTTAAAATTGTTTCCTGACAAGAGTTTTAACTATGAAGCAATAAAGATCACTGCAAGTGCAGATTCAAACTTACTGTATTGAGTTAAAAGCTAGAGACCTCTGGTTGAGTAATTAAATCTCCTTGTTCCCAGTATAATTGTTTGAGTCTGACTCAGTTTGTTCTATTTAAAGGCTAACTGAAGACTTGCAATATTGAGGTTACTTCAACAAGCTGGTATCATACTTTGCAAACAGAGAATGCTACTAAACTTCATTTGCAATTTGTAGTGCTAGGAAAATATTTTGTTGGTTGTTAAGAATTGTCTTTAATTTCACAATTCAAATCCTCACATAGATTTTTTCCTTCATAGAAATATGACTTTGCATTATTTTATTCCTTCTCTGCATCTTTAAAGATAGATAGAAAAGCCATCCCCCTTCCCTCAGCTCGTATGAAAGGCCAAGTGCAAGCAATGAAGAACCTGAAAGCTCCTATATGTTTTGGGAACCAACACTACCATACAATTAGTTAAGCTTAAACCATAGTAAAAAGGATGAAAGAAATTGGTCAGGCTAAAAAACAAGGAAACCATCAGGATATGCACTTAGCCCACCTGTTTCCTTGCTCAGTCTCCTCTATTAATAAAAATTTTTAAAATAGCACAAAATCAGAAAAATTAGCAGCACAGAAGGCTAACAGTGGTGTATTGAAATCACCACTGTATGACAGCTTCTTCAATCTCAGATTAGGCAGCCCAGTGATCAAAAATGGACACAATAGCAAACCAAACAATATACATTATAAGAAAATGAATAGAGAAACAAAACACTGTGCCACAGTACAAAATTTGTGCTATAAGAGCATCTCAGAAAACACGGGTCTGGTCTCCATCTCAAAAAGATCCACAGAGTGCAATGACCCTTATCAAAGATATGAAATGGCATTAGAATTAAGAATAACCAAGCTTATTAGGGGTATTAATCTTGGAAAACAAAAAAACCCTTACCTCTTTTTCTATGTTCTCCTACATTTATTTCTAGAAAACACCTTTTTGTCATTGCCTGTGATAAGCACTGAACTACCCAGATATTTTTCCTTTATATATGATTTGCTCATTCCTACAGTTCAGGAATAACCTCATTTTGTGATTCTCCTCTCTCCAAGTACTGACTCTGCTTCTCAAGCGCGTCTGACTCTTGCTTTCTGTAGCTTGCAGCTACTTTGCTGAGGCAGCTGCAGCTTAAGCAAGCAAGTTTAAAGACAGGTCTTACAGCACAGCTGAATCACATTGCAGATGATTGACACAGTAGAAATTAACCAGATTTAGTGCTGAGAATTCCCAGATTACTTTGAAGAATCCATGTCTTTGACAATAATTTTCTTGTCAAGATTTCCTGTGTTATGTCATAGCACAACAAAGGCAACCCACAGATGCACTGCTGCCCATTTCTACATTCAGTGGTTTTGAAATCTTTGCTGCAATGCTTCTTAGCAGCTGGCCCTCTTTGATGTCCTGAAAACACACCACAAAGCTGGTATTGTGGTATAACCCTTGCCAGCCACTAAGCCCCAGTGGGCTTGCTGACTGCTCCCCAGTGGGATAGGGGAGACAATCAGAAAGGTAAAAGTGAGAAAGCTATTTTGTTGAGGTAAAGAGAGTTTAACACATGAAACAAAAACTATGTACAAAAACAAAGCAAAATAATGACTTAATTCACCACTTTCCATGGACATGTGAATATTCAGTCATCCCCAGGAAATAGGAGATCTAGCCCCATACTAAGTACTGTGAAGAAAATTAATTCTATCCTAGCCAAAACCATCACAGCAGTGATAGTGGCTACTCCAGGAGTCATGTGAAGATTGCCCATTTAGATACAATTTCCTCATCACATTTATCTCATGTGCTCAGTATCACTAAGTGGCACCAGTGCCCTGTGCTTTCCTTTGAGATTTAAAGATACACAAGGCCATGGCATTCTCAAAATGTGTTTACAATTCCTCCTGTGGAAAAGATGAAAAAAAGCTCAATTAAAAAAAAAATCTTTTCTTCTTAGACTTTGGAGAATTGTCTCTGCAATAAACTTCAAGCGATGGCTATGAAACAGGCTGAGCTGTAACATCAAAATTCCCAACAGTTTTTCCTGATACCTACCCCCTTCACATAGATTGCAACAGTTTCAGGAAAGCTGTAGAAAGAATTAAATTGCTTGGGTGGGATTTGCCTTCTAAATGTAGAATTAAAAGAGTTTCACTGGTTAGGGACTCAAAGAGTGCTTTGAAATTGCAAACACTCATCAGCTTCTGGCATGAGAAAAGCTTTAAAGGTACAGCAGTCATTTTAAGACTATCTTAAATATCCTTTTCTTGTTCCAGGGGGCAATACTGGAGGAGGGAGCATTTGCTTTTTTCATTAGTGGATCACACATCTGTGGCAGTTGGACTGACATGAGGGCCAGAAGTGCTCCCCAGCTGCATAATTGCATACACCCTGAGGAGCATTTACCTGCTTTCCAGATGCTTGTTCTTTTTTTTACAGAACAAAAAACTTGACCATTCTATCATTACTCCCCCTTATGCTTTAAAACTGAATAAGTCAAACCATACATTTGGTGATTTTACAAAAGAAACCCCAAAAGACTAATGAGGTCGAGGAAGTCAGCAGGAAAGGTATAACAATATCAAAATGAAACACAAACCTTCAGGCCAATTATCTAAGGCCTGATCTTGGCAATGCTAAGTTCAGTGGCTCTTCCTTCTGGGTAGACAGACACTCTCAGCTGGGTTGCCCTTGTTCAAAGTCATTAAGGCTCAAGATACTATTTTCTGAAAATATCCCGAATCTAGAAGGCCACTGATCTCAGCATCTCTCTATGGAAGAAAGATTACTGATCTTTCCTACAAACCTCAGTTAGGAGCAAGATTATGACTGTAGAAGGGCACTACAAAGATGAAAAATGGATATATATATAACTTACACCAGTTTGAGAGAGGCTTCTCTGTGAAGATTTCCCAATGATAGGCACACAGCGAGTGCAGGAAATATGAAAGAGGTGTCATCCATGTACTTGTATTGCAGGGGTGCTGACTATATGCTTGTAGTATTCACCAGCCACTGTCATAAACCAACGTGACATGAGGGCAACTGGACGGGGGGACTTGGGACTCTGAGGTAGTTAGTCCACCCCCTCTAAAACCTCACAGATTATGAGGTTTATGCCACAGAATCCTGACTCCTATTTCCCCATCAAGAAACCAGTCCTTTTGGTCTCCCTGTCATCAACATACCATCCCCAGCTGGTCAGGCAGCTGTCTGCCTGAGAGAGTGAGGGAGAAGATGGGATGCAGCACTAGTGCTGAGGGATATTTCAGTGGGTAGGGCACAGTTCCTTGTTACAGGCTGACACTTTGGTCCCTCCCCTGTATGTCCTCATTCACACACTCTGATATGCTGTCATTTTAGGCAGATACTTCAGAATCTGCAAACACTGTTAGCAACATTCTCCTTCAGAGACTATTCCATATCTTCTGCCACTGCTGTGCTGTCACTCCCAGTGCAACTTGACAAGTTGCAGACAGCGGCTGTGAACATTAGATAGTCCTTGCAAACTCACAGAGAAATGATATTGAAGAGCTGGTAAAAATGTTTGAGTTGTTTTAACACTTAATTCAGCACAGCATTTAAGCTGCTCTGGACCTCAACCATAGGAGGGTGACATGGCCACCCACAAAGACTTGTTTGTTGACATGAACATGAATTTTTTCTGTAAATCATCTGAGCAGCAGGACACAGCCCAGGGTTACAATAAACAATCACACAGGTCTCTGCACATGGCCAGACAACTGTGCCACTGAGATTTTCACCTTTTTCTATATATGTGGAATTGTTCTTTTTGGATGGGAAAGCAGAAAAGTACTCATATCTTGCTATGTAACATAGTCAAATTTATATATTTTGCAGTCTGAGAGTACAACCAAAGACCTGTATAAAGATTATGCAGTCTAGTGTTTTTCTGGTTTATTTCTTTCTTTCTCAAACACAAAGATAATGCACAGTAAAAAATGAACCAAGCACTTGTTAGAATAATTAAACATGTGAAAGTAAAACTAACCCTAAGCACATTTAAAATAAAATGTGAAAAGATTCCTTCAAGGAAATGATGTCCCAGTCACAGATTCTTTCAAGGGACAGAAATTCTAATCCCACACCTAATCTAAATTGCACAGTGAGGACATGTAAACTATGTCTTTATGATATTATAATTTTTTGACATTTAGATTATCCTAGAATTATAGAATCATTTATGTTGGGAGGAATCCTGAAAGATCATCTAGTTCAATGTCCCAGCAGTGAGCAGGGACATTTTCAACTCCATCAGGCTGCTCAGAGCCTCATCTAATGTGACCTAGAATGTTTCCAGGAATGGGGCATTCATCACTTCTATGGGAAACCTGTTCAGTGTTTAAATCTGCCTTCTTTAGTTTAAAGTCATTACCCCATGTCCTATTGCAAGAGGCCCTGCTGGAAAGTTTGTCCTCATCTTTCTTATAAGACCCATTTAACTACTGAAAGGCTGCAATAAGGTCACCCAGAGTCTTCTCTTCTACAGGCTGAAAAACCCCAACTCTTTCAGCCTTTCTCCACAGGAGATATGTTCCAGTCCCCTGATAATTTTTGTGGCCCTCTCCTGGACCCATTGCAACAGGTCCCTGTCCTTCCTGTGCTGAGACCCCAGAGTTGGATGCAGCCCTGCAGGTGGGGTCACAGCAGAGCGGAGCAGAGGGGACAAACCCCCTCCCTTGCCCTGCTGGCCATGCTGCTTGGATGCAGCCCAGGATATGTTTGGCCTTTGGGGCCATGAGTGCCCATGGCTGGGTCATGTCCTGGCTCTGATCTCCAGGATCCCCAGGTCCTTCTCAGAAGGGCTGCTCTCAGTCTCTTAATTCGCCAGCCTGTATTGATGCTGGGAGTTGTTCGTCTCATGAGGTGTCCATGGGCTCCCTTCTCAAGGTTGTCCAGGTCCCTCTGGATGGCATCCAACCCATCAGGTGTGTCAATACTCATATTTTGGAAAAGGTTTTATGTCACTGGACAGTAATAGAGAGGAGCAAATGACTGAAATGAGCAGCAGTAAGTGGTAACATTTTTAGGTAAGAGGCTCTATCCTCATGAAGCAAAATTGTGATATTCAATGAGATTGCTCTCCATAGAAGATCCATATGCTATAATCAACTCTTCAGATTGCATATATACTTCACAGTGGATGCTCAGAGAAAACTTTGTGGAATGAGAACCAATAAATGATATCAGTTTTTTGGCTTTCCTAAAATTGCTGATATGTTGTTAAAGGTGATACACAGTCTTCAAAGCTACTGACAATGAAGAAAAAGCATTTACCATTACGTTGGCAATTACCTTTTGATAAAATATATGATGGTCTATATGTGTGTCTGGAAAGCCTATTAAGCTGATATCAAAGTAATTCTTGCAAGTATTAATGCTGAATATCATAGATACTTATGAATATCAAGACCTTATTTTTCACTCTGCTTTTATATGTGCAGAGGAGTAGAAAATCAATCAAGAATGTCAGATTGTAATCACTCTAATAATTAAATAAAGGCATTGTCCCAGCTCTCTGATACACTATTCATAAGTACACATTGCACTTCTGTTAAGAAAGATGATAACTTTGGTAGATCATTTACATTTGACTAGTATTTCCCTAGGGATAAAGCTCTTGGCAGAGAACAGAAATCAAAATTTAGAACTTATATGAAAAAGTAGTAGTAGCAGAATAAATGGCATTTTTTATAGCACTGGTTGCAAGTACCATGGTAAGGTGGCACTTAAGTTCTTTTTGATGAAGAAAATGTAGAAGTCAATGACAAGAAATAAACTGCAACTATTTTGACTTAACTTCAAATACATACATGAGGACCATACAGCTCATTGCCCTAAATCTGACATGAATATTGGTGGGAGTTCTACAAATGATTTTACATCATCCTGTGGCCACATTCCTGCAATAGGCCCACACAGACAGATTCCCTGCAGAGACAGCCTTAGATATATCACTGGCACTCTAGATGATCATCTACCTGTACAGAAATCATTGCAGAACCAGGACCTCTACACTTAAAAACACCCATTAGATTGCACTTATTGTTGGCAATATGTGTTCCCTCCTAAAAAAACAAGTCTGAAAAGGTAACACTGTGAATGAGACACTGTCATACAGACTTTAATATTACCTGAATACTTGATTTACTGTGTCATTTGCAGCTTTGTGATTCTAGGACTTCATCAGCACTGTACCTCAGAAATCAGACAGGAAAAATGGTGGATCTTTGTCTTGCTGAAAACCAGGCATCCAGAGCTTGTCAAGTCAAAGAGATAGTATGGAGCTTATCTAATTTTTGAGGGAGTCACACTCACATAAATCTTTCTATAATGACTCTTATCTAATGCAAACTGTATGAAGTATTCCTAGAATATAAAATAAGGAGACTACTTCAAAACACACACACAAATTCTGAGGGTAAGAAATATAGATTATGATCTCCCTCAAATAAAATTATTCAGGATGACATTTGCAAGATAACTTGAGTCAACATTTTTTAACAAGATGCACTCACAATTTTTAACAAAATGCACTTATTAATGACTCTTTATTAAAATAAATACAAGATAATTGGAAAAAAGTTTGATCATATATATTAAATGTAACAAAAATTTCAAACATTACAAGTAGCCTAAAATCTATTTGATCATGTGGCAATTTTAAAATCACATTTCCCAAGTGCTGGGTTCACTTTGTCTCCAATGTGTCTAAATTCCAAAATGAAAGAAAAAATCAGAACAACCTACAGCCCAGTCCCAAAACTGATGTATCAGATAGACTGATTTCAGTTGGTGAAAGTTGTCAAGTCTATGCAACTGTGGCACCTTCCATAGTTTCATCATAGTCCAGGTTTGAGCAAGAGTTTGGACTAAATTGTTTACTCCAGCCTAGACTTTTATTTTTGAATTAATGGTCAGCTCCAAAATAGTCTCCTGAAACAGTTTCCAAAAATTGTTAACAGGGTTTGTACAGAACAGAAGAACATTTCTAAAAGGAAAACCATTTCACTGAGGACTGTCCTTAGAATGAAACAATACGGCAAGAAGAAACAGGACAAATTGGAGCCATGAAATCCACAACTAGTGAAGTGTTTAGCTCATTTGCCTGGTGCACAACCCACTAAGCCTTAACTCCCCATTCCCAAATAAGATAGGCCATCTTGGGTGCCTTCAGATTGGCTAGTCAACATCTCTGTTTTCAGGATTTATAAAGACATTTGAAGCCTGCATCTACGTCTTCCCCCTGTAAAACAGCATCCACTATTCAGTGCCAAAACTTTCGCAGCTGAGAATCAAGAGAGCAAGATGTTGTGCTGGTCTGTCAATGACAACCTGAGTTCTCTGTCTGCAGAGAAATGTTTTGCAAGAGGCTGAATAATGTTATGCAACATTATTCCAGGATGGCTCTGCTGTAACCAACATACATCTCACTGAAAAGTGGTCTCTACATGATTCCCATACCATTCTTCTTGGACTGTCAAAACTGGTCATATTTCCTATTACTGTCAAAAATACAGTCGTTTTAGTGATTTCACTTTAAACCTAGGCCCACAGCCATTGCCAAGCAGTGACTGAAATAGTGCTTCTAAAGGAAGCTCAAGGACACTCAATATAAAGATTCATGCTGTAAGTTTAGAGATGGCCTATAGGGACTAGATTTCAGGAATGTTATCTGGAAATGTAGAGTAGCCGATACAGCTCCTTGTGCCATTGCATGTGGTGCATCCACATGTCTGACCTGCAGAAGAACAGCCCAGGGGCAAGAGGGGGTGAGCATCCCTCAGAGGATGACCACAACAAGCCGACCCTTATTTAGCAACAATCTGGGTTGTGAGCTAGATAAGTGAAAAGGCTGATAAGAAGCAGATCTTTCACGTAGGATAATGCTTTTTTAACATACCAATGTCCTCCTTCCCGATAAGGCCCAGGTGTTAAACTACCCCTCTTCCCCCATCAGGGGAGATATTCAAACATTCACACAAAATCTTGACAGTGTTCATCCCTTCTGATAAGGTACGACTGCCACAACTACACAGGTGTGAGAAAAACACACACACACATATATATAGACACTGGTCATTCAGTGGCATTTTACTCTAACCTGTCCCAGAGGATCTATTGACAGAAACCTCAGTTACACCACCTCAGTGGCAGGTCATAACAGCTGTCAGGGTGTGTTCTGAGTTTTACACATTTTAAGGGAAAAAAAGGATGATAGCATTCAGCTGTAAAATAAACCTTTCCCCTTGTGACTGATGCAGAAGGTAAGCCATATGGCATCAAACCTCATCTGTGTAATTCCTAGCAAAACTTAAAACCCTTATTTGGATCAATACAAAGTATTCATTAAGAGTGTTTTGGCCAAATTGTTGAACTAGACCAGATGTTTACAAGCTTACACAACATCACAGGATTACTTCTTACACTTTTTGCACTCTTATTCTAACATGGCAAAGTTGAAAATACTTGACTAGAAAATGAAACCTATCCTATTGCACTAGTGAGTGCATGGTAAATACTTTTTTTAGCAACATGAGGTAGGTTTTTTCTCTTTTTCTTTCCCAGCATCAGATGCAGCAATGTTGGTTCTCTGACCCAAGACTATATAAAGGGAGCAGAGAGTATGGGGAAAACACAGAACATGAAAATAGTAAGTCCAGTCATGTCTGTTGACATATTTCTCTGTCCTAGAGAAACCATCCGAGAGGATTTCTCTATGGCTCACAAGCCAGCAGTCCCATATGGCATTCTGACACTGATGGGGCAACCTGGTGAATGAAAATTAATGAGTACTGAGCTTGTTATAGAAAAAGCACATTGTTCCTGAAGACAATGTGGCATTATATGAGGGTTGTGGGAGTTGGAAGATGCCTTTGCAGTAATATCTTGACAGGTATTTTACCTGTGGATTGTCACAGGATAGAGTTGCAGTGCAATCACTGGTTCACAAATGACTTTGCTGAATTATCATGCATCCCTGTCCTCTCTCTAGAATATTACCCAATATATTCTGTACTTAATTTTCAGCAATAATATGTATCATACCAAATAAACAGTATTCTTGGTGTCTTCTTTACTGGTATGATCATAGAACCCAATTTTCAGACAGCACATTCAAAGACATTGCTTACTTCAGTGGATGGACAGAAGTCAGGACAAAAAATACATTTGGAAAGAAAAATAAACCAGTGATATATATAATATCAGAACTGCTGAATGTGTCTGAGGACTTTTGTGGAAGCAAATGTGCCAAAACACTGTTCTGCCAGCAAAGTGCCTTTCAAAGAAAAAATGAATGAAACACCCTAGAAAATATCACTTGATTTTTGAAAAAGTGCACAGTGGAAAAAAATACATGGAACCATGAGGCAGTGCCTACCACTATTATCAAGAGAAACAACTGACAAGGCTTTTTTTTTCCTGATGACACCAGCCTCACCATATGCCAGGGCACACCACTCCATTCCCAATAAGAATTAAGTTACTCCCTCAATTATTTAAAACCACATGATGAAACTCACAACAAAAATGTTAAAAGATACATTAATTTGAGAAGACTAAAACTGCTATAATGAGTAACTTCATAAATAAGATTAGGTGAGTTCTTTTTTTGTTCCATTAAAAACACACTTTTTTAACCATCTGGTGAACAGCAACTATAAATACTAGGATAATCTGCTTGGTTAAATCCATTAAGCTTGAATACATTCTTAAGGGACTATTGATTATCTCTTAGCCTCTCTTTCAAAGCAGATCATTAAATTTGTTACTCAGGAAATGTACCCCACTTAACACATTAGCCTCATGGAGCCTTTTGAGCACCCTAAAGTCATTCAATTAGAACTAGTTAAAACAAACAGGCTTTTAAAGAAAAAAAAAATATAGGATTATGTGGTCTAAATTCTAATCCTATTACTTTAGTTTCCTCATAAGGAAGATTTATTCTTACAATCATAGCAAAACTCCATTGATGAAACATTTTCTTCTGAAAAAAAACCACATAAAAATAAATTGTGTTGCTGGCCCACCTAGAATTAAAGTCTGAGAAATCAATATTCCTGTGTTTTATGTGTGTTGTATATAGCTTGATAGCCATTTTTCTTTAATGTTACTGAACTTTAAAAAGGTTTTTAACTATTAGCCCAGAGAAACAAGCTTCTAACTTCTGATACTGCCCAAGGAACCTGATTTCCTTCAGATTTAATACACTAATTTGAAAAACACCATAACATAGTGTCTTATTAAAAGAAAATTATCGTAATAAAATTTGTCAATGTTGTACCTAGACTTACTTGTGAAGAGAAAACATCTTTTAGAAAGTGGGTCTTAAATGGAATTTTATAATGGGTAAAGAGTAAGATCACTTTCAATGCTGAATGTGAACTGAACAGACAAGGACGGCTTGTGCTTCTTTAAATTGAAGAACTTTTGTTGCCTGTGGCATCTATGTGTGAACATGACTCAAGTTCACTTAACATTAATTTTATGTTTATACATCTCAGGGTGTTTTCAGAGTGCCCAGGTAATTTCTTTACCCATAAACCTACAATTAAACTCTCAGCCTTTCCTGCACAGGTTTCCATCTAAGAGCGAACTGTCAACAGCCTAAAAGGCTTTTGAGTTCAATAGCTGCATCAGAAGCTATGCAAGATTCAGAGTGACACACTTCATGCTGGCTGGGGCTCAAAAAAGCAGAGGAATGGGGGGAAAAGAATGGAAGTGATGAAGAAATTGTTAGCTACCCTGTTAACACTTATTAGCCACCCACTTTACTGCTGATCATCTTAGCTGTACAGAAAGCTTTGTACAAACCACAAGAAAGACTTCTGTTTTTAAAGAACACAATGCCTTTATCAAAAATTATTTTCTTTCTTTACTGAGATAGACTCTCATGAATCACACAAAGCCATTTCCATTTAGTCAGCAAGGGCATTTCTTAGGTGAGAAAGAGCTGAGTACATTTTTGTTCCAGAGTTTTAAAAGAGCAGATTATCCCTGTATGAAATTGAAAGAGAATATAATAAAATAAATAAATAAATAATAAATACAAAAAATAAAAGGCTTTTAAAACTGTACATTTCCACTTTGGAAAAACAGCAACATTGCCATTCTAACCTCAGGTTCTGTTTATCCAAACTCTGTCTAAAGAAGAACTGCATAGAGATTAGAAAAGTTGCAGATCCAAGCTTTGCTACAACTCTTACAGGAAATTTGTCTGAACTTGTTTCCATTTATGCAGCAGATCTCATGAGATATTTTCAGGTTTTCTAGAGGGGTTTTTCTACTTCCTGCCATGCACTTCACTGGACATCATTGTAGATCAAGCTCTTTCAAGCCTTAAATTTATTTAATTAATTATCTGAATTTTATTCATCTGAATCAACATATAGTTATCATCTCCAAGTGCAACAAAATCCCAAACCTATCAACTGAAAGCCCTGTGTCACAACTTCTATAGGACATAGGCCAAATCCTCGTCAACTGGTTGAAAATTAAATCTTGCTTTCACTTGTTTCTCTTAAGTTCATTGTTATATGTGATTTTCTCATATAAAACCATCTTCATTATTTTAATCAATACAAAGTTGAAACAGTAGAAAAAAAATAGTAGGAAAAAAGTTTTAAAGACTTGTTGATAGCTCCAAACTCAGTCTCCAAATTATGAGAAATCATTCCACTTTTAACCTCTTAAAGTTATATGTTCATCTTGATGTTCAAAGACACATAAGCAAATATTTTTTTTCTCTAGTAAGGGCAAGTAAGCAATACTACTATTTAAATTTTTTATTTATTCTTAGATTGGTCCACAGAAAAGTAGGTCAGTAGAAACCTACTATATGTGGTTGATTTTCTGTCATAATTTAATATGCTTTTTAAATACTTGGTTAAAAGCAATTTTGATTGTTAAACTTCAGTAAAACTGTGAGGTTTGATAGAAAGTCATCAACCAAACTTGTGAGTAAATACAAAAATAGTTAGGAAATTTTCCTGTATTTCATAAGCCTCAAAGAAAGAAAATTTCATAACTAGTTGTATGATTTGGACTAGAAATTTGTAGAAAAAAAAAGGAGAGAAGTTTAATATTAAATATTATAATTCAGAATGGTGAGACACCACCACATTTAACTTAGATGGAATAAATGGACACTGTGGAAATTTGCAAATTATCTAAATATTTTAAAAGGTTGAGAAACCATAGAGTATCTTAAACAGCTGAGTCCAACTGGCTGAGAGGCAGTAGACAGAAAAAGAAAAATTCTATGATTTTGAACAGAATTATGTGCATACTGATTTGAAAAGTACAAAAGATTATGCTCTTTAACCAAAAAAAAACCACAAAACCCAGAGAACGCCACACATCAAGCTTCTTTATGCTACTGATACCTAATTGCTAACTTTTCACTATTCATTGCATAAATATGAAGCTATAGTGGCAAAGTGTTTGCCTCTCAAACTGTTGCACAAATATCAGCATGTTGCTGAATTTTTTATCAAGAATATATAGTGCCTTAAAATTATTTCCAGAAAATAGAAATACTAATGACCATATGACCAGAGCAAAAAAAGAGATTCTGTAAATCTAGCTGAGAATTTTTTAATTGGTTTTGCTTAATAAGCCATATGTTACTGAAGGGATAACCACAGTGTCCTGGCTTAAATTATAAAACAGTATTTGTAAACTATGGCACAACTGGCCATTGCTGTATTCTTGTTCTCCTAAATCTTTGTCTTTTAATACAGTTGGAAACTATTTAGACTGTTTGTACATACAAAATTTTCTGTGACAAATACACAGTATTTGGCTTCTAATATAAAAGCTTTAGCATTACCATTGGATAATACTAAATTCATTACTAGTCTACTAGTGCTAGATTCATTTTTCAGTTCTTCTACTTTGGAGGACTTCAAGAAGCCTAGATACTTTATAGGTACCACTGAAGTGCCTCTTACTCCCTGTTCTTGATAAATTAATATAAGGCCTTAAATCTTCTGTCTTCTATACTGTGTGTGTTCCATGTTTGACATTTACTTTTTAAAATGTCACAATGCACTTTTTGCAGTTAAGACTCTTTGGCCTCATCACACATCAAAAGGTCAGTGTTTAATCTATCAGTCAGAGACAGTGTGGGACTTATACTTGCTAAGTATAAACAGCCCAGGGCAGGATGGCATGGACACAGCAGCTGAGGAGGGATCCACAGGGGAAGAAAACGGGCCTTGGAAAGAAACATTGGAGCAACTTATGTGAGGAAAGCACAGAAGTGGGGAAAAGACACTTTTTCTTTTTCCTTGGGCATTTTGAAGAACTTTGTGGCCCAGTGCAGTGCTGGTCAAAGACGCCCAAATAAGCAACACATTCAGTGCATCACTCCATTCTGTGACACACAGAGAAAGGGTTACCTCAAGCATTTCTGCATGGCATGTTAGGAAGGTGGATCATACCAGCTGAGCAGATATAATGTATGCAGCTAAAATATGAGGCTTTATGTAGACATATAATTACATTTTCACTATAGAAGAAAACTGGTTGCTTGTAATACATCTGAAATACTACATAAAACAAAAGGTTAGGGAGAAAGTTGGATCAGGGCCCTCTCACATCAAGAGTTCTTAGCAAGCTGCTTTCCTGCATTGCACTGGCTTGTCTCAACAAGCTTTCCCTCTGGACAAAGCCCAGGCACAGCTGAGCCTGCATATGCTAAAGCCAATTCCCAGTAGTCAGTACAGAAGAGGAAAGACCAAATGTGAGTTCTCTCTCAGTAATCCTCCAGCAGTGCTCCAATAGGGTTTAATACCTTAAAAATCCCCATATGCCTGCATGCCACATCCCCCAGCATACAGCACATATTCTGAGTTTCAGAGTCTGCACATTGTTTCATGCTACTGACATGATGGAATGAGCCCCTCCATTAAAATGGACACACCATTGTGAAGGGAATGCTTTATTAGAAGCACAGAAATAGTGCCAGATACCAGTGTTCAGTAATTATTTGCTCTTTTATGTGATACCATTTATAAGTATAACAGTATAACATGTGTAGGTCAGCCAGACCATATTTTACAGTTCTTTGTGAGGTCACTCACAGGGTCAGAATAAGGAAATTCCTAAGAGGCTTTTGAAAAATTTTAAGAATTATTGGAAAATCTTTTACTACTAGATAAAGAATAGCTCTTCATCCTCTCTCTGATCTTTTGCTGGCATACATATATCACTAGCAGGGAAAAAAAATGATCTCTAAGTATTTTTGAAATCATTTTGTCATGAAACATGACAGTGAATGTGGTACACAAGAATGCCTTTGATGGGATAGAACAGCTGTAGGACAGCGTACAGCTCTATGCTCTTTATGCTACGGAACTTAAAATGGTTCAGCAAACTTTTGCTTCAGAATATGTACTGTGGCATGCAATAGATCAGGGCCTCTCATAGGGCTGAGGAAAACATGGGTTTTGTTGCTTTCAGCAGGCTTCACTGAACACCTTTGTCCTCCTGCTGATGCTCAGGCCCTGAGTTCACAGTCTCTATCCTGAACTAAATATTGCAAAAGAACTTAATGTAAGTTTTTTATCAAGCCAGTAATATGCAAGTTTTTTATGGAAAGAGTGAAAAAGTGCTGGAATCGTCTGCCCAGAGAGGTGGTGGAGTCGCCATCCTTAGATGTGTTTGAAAAAAGACTGGGTGTGCCATGGTTTAGTTGAGGTGTTAGGACATGGGTTGGACTTGATCTTAAAGGTCTCTTCCAACCTAGTGGACCTGTGATTCTGTGAATTCATTTGATGTACACTAGAAAGACATTCAATAATTGAATGGATAAAGAATATGTGCTATCCATCTTTTATTGTAATTATTTATAGATTCAACCAAGCCACTGATAAACTTTTGAATGGCAGTATCAAATTTCTCAGAGCCTAAAGACAAACTAAAATTAAACTAGTCCCTTCAGAGAAACAGTCTGTCAAATTTAAGTGCACCATATTAAAAAAAGTAATAGACTATTAACAACTTTTCCATAAATTTGACACTTGTTAACTACAAACTAAGCCAATTGCCAGTATTTGTCTGATTATTTTTGTAGCCAAAGTTCAGACCCATTACAATAACTCTTTATTTGATAAAAATGTAACATATTCATACATAATAATATTACCTAACTCTATCACCAGGATGGCTGAACAGTCCATTTCATGACCAAGGTGACCTTGTCAGCAGCCTGTTTATAGAGACAGGTGGTAGCTACATATTCCCAAGGCCTGCCTCTCCCTTCCACATTTTGTGGCTGGAAGCATTTTGGACTTGATAACACTCTTCTCTCTCATGTTTGATATTAACGAGGTTATATTAAAAATTCACTGCTACATCCACACAGCTCACATCTTTGAATGACCTCCCCAATATTCAGCAGAGTGAAAGCAGAATCTCTTAAAGCCAGAAGCTGATCAGAGTGAACATGCACATCTAGCTTATACTTTCGAAAACATAACTTATTGAAACACATTATCTGAAATAGATGTGCTTGTAGCCACAGCAACATTGTCACGAGAATAGCTACAGTGCTGTGCTTCTGTCAATTGGAAGCAATTTGTATTGTTTTGACCTGTCATAAATTCACTTAATAGAAAACTAAATAGCTCACAGAGCTTAGCATACTTTTAGGCAACTCAGATGTTTGTGGTCAAAGCAATGAACCTTTTTTCTGAGATAATGCCCTCTAGGCACTCCCCTTACTCACCCTTTGGTGTGCTTTGATACTCCTTTGGTATGTTTTCATTCATGTCTTATTCCCCCAAATCTTGAAGGAGCATGAACCCAATTTCTAAAATGAAAATGTAAAATGTTTTGGAATTGCTTTAATTGGTTTTTCTCAAAGATCTAACAGATGGACATGTAAAACATATACAACCATTGAAGACTTGAAGCTGACCAGCAGAAACATCTTGGAAATGGAGTAAAGGACATCATGATTATTTATTTCTACAAACTTCAAGAAGAAAAACAGATGGTAGCAATCCAGACAATCAGTGCCAGATTGCATTACTAAGACACATTTCTCTGGCATAGTCCCTGGGTATTATGCCACCAGGGGTCACGCCTGCACACTCTCATGCCAGCTCCCCACCAATGCAGAAGGCACTGTGGTATTTTAAAATGTCCCACTTACGAGATCTCTCTTTTTTTCAAGAATGTGTTTTTGCATCCTCCTTCTTGGGCCTGCTCTATGACCTCAGGAACTCCTGACAAGCTTTGACTGAAACAGCTGAGTGCTGAAAAGTCCCTTTACTCTACCAGTTGGGTAGTGAAGCATCCCTGACCATACCAGGCACTCTCGTATGATTCAGTGGGAACAATGACTGTAATAGGAACATCAGTCTCCTGGTCAAGGTGGCAAAAGGACAATCAGCACCCCCTGACAGCCTTGGAACATTCCCAACTGCACTGTAGCCCAAATGGAATGGTACCAATTATTGCTAGGGTTTTTGAAATGATTGCCAAATGTTTTGGAAACTCCAGGAGCTAACAAGATGGGATATTTCCAGGATGAAAATTTTGCATTTTTCAAATTTCTAAAGCCAATTATCTTGCAACATTCTAAAGGGTGATCCTAAGGAAGACCTCCTGGACCACAGAAGGCTGCACAAGCACCTAAGTAGGAAGCCCCTTGGAACTCATGAACTGTCAAGTTTTTGATATTTGACACTCTGTTTCTGATGATGAAGCCAAGGTTGATAAAACCCAAAAAACATAGTCCTCAAGGTGTAACCCACACCTGCTGAGAAAACCTAAGAGACCTGATGTATTTCCATAAACCTGAGGGAAATTTTGATGCACATGAATAGAGATAAATACATCACCTTTTCATGGGTGTATGCATATGGATGATGGTGATATAAATGTTATTATAAAATTTTAATTGTTATAATTCTAGTAAATACTATTGACTCATCACAAGAATAATAAATTAGTCAATTATTAAGTCCTGCTAAACCCTTCTGAACCCCTATCTTTCTTATACATATCCTTTTTATCTTTACTTCTTTGCCTCCCTGGTCTCTGTGTAACTACTCTAAATTCAGTCTGATTTTCCTACATATGCTTCATCAATGTAATAAATATGTAGAGTGAACCCAGCCATTAAACTCTGTTAAAGTTGCACTTTTACAAATTCATATTAAAACCTGCTTTTGGCCAGTTCTTCTGATGGTAATTTTCCAAGCAGCCTAACCAGTCATTCATGACAAAGATGACTTCACTCAGAGAGTGAGGACCAAAATGACTCACCCAGGAAAAGGGTGTGGGGGAGATAAGAGAAGGATCTGACCCTGACTGAATCATCTGCACTACCTATATTGAGCTTATGGCTGGAGACTACCACACAGCCACTACCATACACAGGGGTATATTTAAAAGTTAAAGCTGTCTTACTATGAGCATAAGATACAGACAAAGGATCCAAGCGTTTTTCCCTCCTCTGCAGAAGGAACCCCAAGAAAAATGGACATATGATTTTAATATGAGCTGCTCTCAACTGGTTTCTGGAGGGATGGGGCTGTATAGGAAGAAGAGTGGACTTCAGACACCATCCCAGTACACACACTTGACAGATCTTTCTAGTCCATTCACTCTTTAGACCTTTTTAGTGCAGCCAGTGTCTTCAAATGTGACCAAAGTTACAGTTCTGCACACTTTGGATGGAGAATATGGCCACAGCCCCACTTCACAGAAAGAAAGGAAGAGAGAGAAATAACAAAAGCACATCCGAGGAGTCACAGAAGAAAGTAGGTATTGTACCGAAGGCTTCAAGAAATAATTGAGTGTAACAGAGTGGCAGTGGGAGAGCCAGTGGAACCCTCTCAAGGTATAGCCTGTCATGGTTACACCTCACTAGGTGTAATCACTCCACAAAAACAAGTGCAATGAACATCTTTACAAAATGTAGCACAAAGTAAAGAGAACCTAGCTAAACAAAATCATCTTCTTTATTTTCCATTTTTCCATTCTATAGTAATATTTCTTGGTTTCACTTTTGATCATCCTTTCACCATATTTTCTCTTCAGTGGTGAATATCAGCAAAGCAATCCAATTTTCTTACAATCATATTTCCAACTAAATCTCAGAGGGATCAAATTCTTTTAGTCTTGTGTATTGTTGAGTGAAATAGCCATCTCTCTTTGTATTATACAACAGGATAGATGGCCTTGTTCCAAATCAGCCCATATGTATTTGACAAATCATGAGGACATTTCTCACATGCCAGGAAAAGTAAGGACTTAGCATATCAAGTATAAATTTCCATTTGTTTTATAGAGTAAAATGGTTTAACCTTCACTCTTATAGATTCTTATCTGTTTTCTATAAATAGAAATTTATGCTACTGCTCAGAATATTTGGGTTTTAATCTAGGGCAACAATTGTTACTGGAATGCTATCTAATCAGTAGTGCTATTTATACAGTGGTCTGTACTTACTGCAAAAAATACCAAACAAAGAGGAAAAAGCAGCCTAGAAAAATACTCAATATGAAATGATATATGACCTTACAGAATTCAATTATAAGATTGATAAAGTGATAATTTATGGCAATGAAAGATAAACTCCATTGATATTACAAAAATATGAAGTTTCTGTCAGCCATATCTAATGTTTATAAGTGTGTCCAACAGCTTCCCTCACACAAAACAAGACAGAACTACCACGGTTTGCTGAAGTACACAGTGTAGCTATTTCCAGTAACAGGAATTATGTTACTAAAGGCGAATGTTGAATGAGACGTGAAAATCTGGCTGTGATTCTTGGCTTGGATAGAAGATGAATGGCAGCATATTTGGCTGTGGTTTCTAAAAAATATGCCAGATTTTAGGCTATAATATTGTTATGCACTCCCCAGAACAGATTCAGGTCAGGTTTGAAGGGAAAAGGATTGTACAGATGCACAGCAGCTCAATGTCATATGACAGCATATGGTATCCCAGTGTAATGATCTTTATGACTATTCTGCACTGGCCTTCACTTTCTGAACTGAATTTCAGAGAACCAACAAAAGCGCCTTAGTGGAGGACAAATTGCTTATTCAAATAAAAAACTCAAGTCAGAGGCTAACCAAAAAGGTTTATAAAATCTTCTCAGATTTATTGAATTGTTAACTAAATGGTTTCTAGATAAATATATTTTAAAATTTTGCCCTGAAACACATTTCAACCAATATTTATAGAAATTTTAAGAAAGTAATCAAAACTACAATGAACTCAAAGAAAAATGTATTTTCCAGTCTAAATTTATTTTCCAATCTAAATTTCCTGGACCTATTTTCTCATCTATCCTCTCTTAGACATTTGACAAAAATTGTACCCCACAATACCTAATTCTCTCTGTTGACTAAATAAAAAGCTCAGATATTTTTACCTCTATTTTTTGAAATTAATTTTCCTCTCTCTGACTTAAATGCAGAGATAATTTTCAAAAACCAAAAAAAAAAAAACCCAAAGAAAAATTATGCAAATATATTAGTTAAGTGTAAGTAAGTAGTTTAAATAATCTTTTCTTTATGTAGTAATTATTAGTGAAGTTTTAGGTTTCCTCTGTTTAGGTCTCCAAGAAAATGTCTCAGTAGACCTCTGGACACCTATATAGCAAATGTAAACATACCAATAAAATACTATTCCTTAGTAAACTTTTACAGGTCTCTAGTATGATGGTATCTAATGCACCACAGAAAGAAAATTGATGTGTTAGAAAAAAGGAAAAGTCATACCAAAACTATATCAAAATGAAATACACAACAGAGTTCAAAAATAGAATATGACTAGCACACAGTATTGAGGTACATTTGGAATAAGCTTTCAATGTCTGATTACACTGTGAATTTGTTTCCATATGTGCATGAAGCAAAGAAATGAATTGTGGAGTCAATGTGCTACTAAAAATAGTGGGTCAGAATGTATGTGTAGGCACTCAATAGTATTTGAAATACAAACACATGACTATGGAAAATCGACCAAGTCCAATAAACCAAGCACAAAAATTGCTACTGCTTCTCTGGTGCTGCATCAAATCTACAATCCCTTATAAAATGTAAATAAAATGAACAAAAAAAAAATCCAACAACTAAACAAACAAAAAAATGGCGAAGAGATAATCTTTTGCATGGTATTTAAGAGTGTCCTGTTCTGTATACATTTGCAGTAAATCCAGGGATATATTCTGATAGCCTCTCACATGTTGAATGGAAGCTGTAGAGCTCCCAAATGACCTTTACGTATCATTGCATATGTATCTGTGTGAATGAACAGAGTAATCTCATTCTCTAGATCCAGAAGCAAAGCAACAAAATTCTTTGAGAACACATTAACATCAGTATTGTATCTACTTACTTCCTGAAACAACTACTAATGCATCAAATATCTATATTTGATAAAGATAGGGCTGAGAAATTCTGGCAAATCCTGAGTTTGTTGCAAATGACCAGAGAGTGTTACGAAGAATCCAACACCAATCACTGCACAAAAGCTTTACATGGACTCAAAGAACAGGGAAAAAATATTATGGAGAGTACTTATACTATGTACCTTTTCCATTAGTGCCCTGGAATGCATCTTGGATTCTCCACATATTTTAAATTCTTCTGTAAGACAAGAAAACTAGAGGCCTTAAGTCAAACAGCATTGATTCTCTTTCTCCTCACCTGCTACAAATACCACTGGTTCATTTTTTTTTTTTTTTCTAGCCAGGATTATCTAATATTGAAGAAGTGGCAAAAACTATAATATTTGATATGATATTTCTAATTGTTTTTACATCTATATTTTTGTCCAGAAACACTGCCAGTTTTAAATAATAATAACGAAAAAATATAAAAAGGATAAAATCCTTGACTGAAGGAGAAAGAAATTTAAAGTTAATGGCTGTTTAAAAGTTAATGATGCATTTCTTACCAAACCTAGAAGTAAAATATTTCAATAATGTTTGTGGCTGAGTTACCTGGGTTTGATTTTCACTTTGTTAGCATTTTTATATTTCTTCAGTGCATCAAAATATTTTACAGCTGCTAGTGTATCTTGGTGTTTGTGTGTGCACATATGCTGTGATGTTATGTATGCAATTTTGTACATTTTTGTGTAGTCAACTTTCTTACAACTTTAAAAAAAATTGTAATAAATTTTCTTACAGTTACAATCAAACATATAATGATTTCTACAGCTGCTCAGCATCAGGAGTTCCTTTGCCTTCAGGGCATCTTATAAATTGGCCCTGGCTTTTAGAGTGAATTATGTGCAATTCACATCAGCACCTAGAAAAAGAAAAGTTCTTTAAGGATTTTCAAGCACATGGAAAGAAAGAATAGTAGGAGTAGGGTTAACTGAGGTTTTCTCCTCAGTGCCTGGATATGAGGTAGGAAATATCTAGCACAGGCAAAAGGTGTTTGATGTAGAACCTTGCAGCAGACCATTCACAGCAGTCAAAAATACTACTGTAATATAAATTCTTGCTCAGTTTCACCCACACCTGTTATTTTATATACTTATATACTTTATATACTGTGATCTGCACACTGGATGTAGCCTTCAGATTCAGAGGACAGGATATGGCTGCAAATAAATTGTTAGTGACCATAATTCAGTTTTCAGGACAAGGACAGCAAAAAATTAAAGCTCCTGACTCTGGCAAACCTTGAGTAAGATATTAATTCATTATCAAACTTCGTGCTTTTTTCTTATTTTTAATGGGGAGAACCCAAAAGTGTTCCCTCATCCCCTTAGATCTTCATCATGTCAAAGAAGAGCCATAAAAAATGAAGTACTTCAAGGCAAATTCTTCACATAGCAAATGGCAATATTTAATCCAAATAAATATGAGAAAATTTAATCCAAATGTATACTTTTTGGTAACAGTAGAAGTAGCAGAAAACAGCATATTTTAACAGGAAAATTGCAAGCAAATAACATGCAGGCAGAGCTCAACCTACATCTGCAGTCATCCAAAGAAAAAATTACTCCCACACAGCTGTGTATCATGGAGTCTTCTATAAGAAGATTGTATACTGAACAACAAATCAAATTAAGCTTGAATATAAATAATAGCTCATAATCTCAGAAAGATCAGTGGAAAGCTCTGGTAAGTATGAATCAATCTTCCTTTGTTTGGTAGGCAATTTACAGTATAGAAGTTTGTTTCAGCCCTGTAGTTCTGAGTTTAAGGGAAAGAGCTTGTCACTTGCTTGCAAATTTAAAAAGTTATTTGCTTTTCCTGGCAGTATAAGTTAGAGAAAGACATACTGGCTGTCTCAAATCACCACCCTGTCCTCCATGTGCCCCAGCAGAGATTCCAAGAGGATCCATGATCTTCCTAGGCACAGATGTGAGACTGACAGGTCAGTAGATCCTAGGGTCCTCCATTCTACCCTCTTGAAAGATGAGTACAAATTTTCCCTTTTTCCAACTCCTGGGACTTCACTTGACTACCATGACATTTCAAACATCATGGAGTGGCTTGGTAACTAAGCTCCAAAGTAAAGTCAGGCTGTGCAGGTAAGATAGAGTAGGCATTTATTCTCAAGCTTGGTATGGATCTCTAAATCAAGAAAACCCTCCTATGGGATTTATGGAAATATAATCCTAAAGCACTTGGTTATAATACTCAATGTGAGTGTGCTATACATTGGTTTTGATGTGCACAAGCTTTAAAATCATTCCAGAGAGCAATCAGGTCCTTCTCTTGCTTTCCTAGCCTTTGTCTCTCTCACTATACTCATTCCATGATGCATCAAGACAGAAAGGCTTATAATTTTCCTTATTTTAAAGAACAAATAATTCTTATGAAATTCACATACTCAAGTTTTACACTTGTTTCTTATCATTATGATGTCAGAGGAGCAAGTCCTACTTCAACTCTTAGGTGAAAAAATTAGTAAACAAGACCAATATCACATTCTAAGATGAGATTTAATGACTTTGTTCCTTCAGGAAATGAGTCAGCATGATTTTTTACTGAATTCCTATAATGCTTCTCTGGTACCTAAAATCCAAAGGCAAAGGCAGCAAAGAACCTTTACTGATATGGGTGTGTTTATATATATATATATATATTCACACTAAAATTGCACAATACAAAAGTGAAGTCCTTTACTTCTAATGTCTCAGAGAATTGATTATTTCAGCATGCTGAATAATTTGAGAGAATTTGCTTTTTAGTTCCACTGTGAGACTTGGAGGAAGATGAGATATCAATATCTTATCTAGTTCAAGTTCTGTATCATCATCTTGCTAAACATTTAAAATGTGTTCCTTCAGAAACAACATGGAAAAGTTTTATTTCAACATTTATTAAACACAAAACCTCATGAACTTGTCAAGATACATTTTACTCTCAAGACTGCATAATTAAATTCTAGAGAGGGAATGGAGGGAGGTGTTTTACATTGCATTATAGTACATGAAGTGGTAGGGTGAGAAACTTAATAGTGCAGTTTGATTTCTTTTTTTATAAGCTACAGAAGCCTTGTTTCCAAATCAGTTATCTAAATTCAAGATTAAGTGTCTTTTAGAAAACCTTAAATGAGACACAGATATCTAAGGCCAAAGGCTGGATTTTTTTTGCATTCAGAATTTCTTTTCTCACGTATACCTTGTGAATACTACTTATATTAAAGGGTTGCATATAGGTTAAGTGATGTAAATATTACCATTTGTACATGATAACAAAGAACAGTGATTCCTGATAGTTTCACAAACTCTTCCAAGGCTTTTTATAAACATTAGTTCTTCAGGCACATTTTTCTACACTCTTAACTTCTCAAAATGGAGCCACTCTTCCCAGAGTATTGTAAAAATGTTATAGTTATTGACATTAGGAAGTGAGAAGCAGAAGTCTAACTACTGAAAATTTTTATCTGCAACATGAGCATTTAGTATCAGATCCACTTGGGATCATCACCTACTTTTTTCCAACAGTGTAATGCACAGATGAGAACATAAATGATTTTTCAGCAGGTAACTTCTGAGCCACATCACAACTGTACTGTCACTTTGAACAATGGGAAAAGAGCAAGTACATTTTCAGAACTTCTTTTTATTTTTTTGTATAGATGTCAATGTACAGTTACAAAAGAAAAGGGATAAATTTAAATGAGAGGCTTGAGTAAGAACATAAATAAATGGAAGTTTATCTGACAATTACCTAAATCTACATAGATATCTGGAAATTGATGAAATAAGACAAACAGTTGGATGCACGTCACTGCAAGGTACTTCTTTCTACAGGCGCTAGAGAAGGAGATTGACTCCCTTCTATTGAATAGGGGTAGGCTTCTCATGTTCCTTTATCACATCCATTTTAATCACAAATGTAGCTTGATTATAAAAATTACTGAAAAGTGGGACATTATTAAAGAACTCCTTCCATCCTGCACTAGGCAAATCTGAGACTACTGAAATTTTCTGACAAAGTCTAGGAAAATCCTAGCCTAGAGTAAGTGACTGCATTACCTTAAGCGAAGCTTCTTTTTCCACACTGCTTTAATCAGGCCAGAAGTTCAACAGCTCCTAACATCAACTCTTTCCCTCATGGCTGCTGAGTTGCTCTCAGGCAAATTTTTCTCTGGACTAGAACAGAAATTGTATTTTTAATGTGAGACATATTTTTGGGCAATTACTGAAACCACCACATTTAAATGAAAATTCAAAGTTAAACTGATTTTTGGCAAAAAAAAAATATTCACACTGCAATGTGATGGGCATAGGACCAGATGCAAGGAACATAACATGTCTACTGTTTCACAGGAGCTACCAGTTCTCTCTTTTTTCCTGTTATCTCTGTGGCACAGCACTTCTGCCATCTGCTCCAGTCAATTGTGCAAAGACTACACCAACATGTTTAATTACTGTGTTCTTTTTCACCTTTGAAATAAACTGTAATCATCTATAAAATATGAAAATGTCAAAAGTCCTCATCTTGCCTTCTCTTAAGACATCTGATTAGCGCATTGACCAGGACACAATTCAGGCATTATCAGAAGGGTGCTTCCTCCTGAATCCTCTCAGGCATAACTTGCATGTTTGACATCAGATTTCCCAGCCACCATCTGTTAGAGAAGCTCATTGCAACACTCATACTGTCCTCCTCCTATCCCAGATGATTTCCCTTACCTCGCATCCCCCTCCACTTCCTCTGTCCCCAGCTCTGACTGGCGGCTCTATGACACGACACTGAACCACCAGGCTTCTCCTAGATTTTGCTCATACCAAGCACACAGGATTGTGGATGGTTTTGCATGCTCTAACTAATCTTCCTCTTCTGTCTAGCTTTTGAACAATATGACTTCCCTCCATCTTCTACCTCAGCACATTTCTTTTATCTGCTATTTTTGAGTCACAGGAGTGATGGAGCTGCAGAAGAAGAGCAAACGTCTGGCCAAATCCTAAATACTAATACTCTCAATTTTTAGTCAACAATACAAATAATCTCTATAGTTCTTGAGAGTTCTGAATCATCTGTACATATTAGTTGTTGCCACAGCCAAAGTAAAAAGGATCTTGGAAATTCCTGGTAATTTTTACAGTGCCACTTACTCTGCATATAGAAAAAGCCAGAGAGCAAGTTTGAATTCAAGTGATTGATAAAGAGATGTTATTCAAGTAATGTTGTATGGGAAAGTCTGAATTTGTCTGCAATAAAGCTTTGACATTCATATATCATCTAAGGACAGTTATTTACCTCCAAGAGACCCCCTACAGAAGAATAGCACTTTTTTCTATTCTCCTTTTCTTTGCAGAAGGAAACTACATTGCAATGAAAAAGCTAGTTAAGCATACAGAGAAGAAAGATTCCTTTTCAGAGCCTGCCTGCTAAGAAATAATGAATTTTCTCCAATAATCCCATTCTGGGCCAACTAAAGACTAACAAGGAGGTTATTCTTTATTTATTTTAGGATACTTGATATTACTTTTGAATTTGTTTTCTTTATTAAATCTATTGGAGTGTAAAGATGACTGCAATTCTGTTTTTAATGTATAAGTGCTACAATTCTTATGAAGATATTATAATAATATTATGGTATGATAACATCCTTCTCTTCTATCTTAGATCTTTCAGGTTTTTCTCAAAGGATCCTTTAAAATTTATCTCCAGAGTCTTCTAATTTAGGTTAATGCAAATTAGTTCTTTATTGGCTCTCCTCCCTTATTTATCTTGATCTTCAAACACACACACTCTTTCAACTCTTTCAAGAGTTAGTCCTCTTTAACCATTTCAGAATGTGAATCTAAAACTCCAGTTTTTTCCTTTTTGTCTGTCAGTGATGACAGTTTCAACTGCCTATTTTCTTCTTCCAGAATTATCTCGAGTCTTGCATGCAATCTGTACATGCAAAAACCCCAATCAAAGAAAAACACACCACAATTCAAATTAGCAAAGTCTTAAACTCCTCTAAATTATCCTTTCCTGGGATATTAGAAATTATTTTTAGATGTTAGAAAAATTAACTCTTTGATAGTAACAGCAAAGAACTTAGATGTTGCCTTGACTACTAATATACGAATTCTTTGCATGTGATGTGTTGCTGAAACCTCAGATTCTGCAACAGATACTGCCTTATGACATTCCTGTTATTTGGCACAGCTGAAGCCTTTGCTGTTAAAAAAAAAAAATCATTACATTTTATACCTACAGTGCTGTTTCACATTTGTTCTTCTTTTTGATTATGAGAATAAAATCAGTATGATAAAACTGATAATCCAAAAAAATTATTCATTTTTTTTCCAAATTACTTGTGAGATTTTAAAATCCCTAGATCAAAAATTAAACTGGCAGAGAAACACAGAAATGCAGGTCATGCAAGAATTGAAGGTGTATTGTGATACAATGTTTAATGGCAGCATTATGGGTACTCTAGGGGCTTTTCCTATGTGTTGTTCAAATCCTTCTGATCTCCCTGAGCCTGAAATTATGGCTCTTAATCAGAATCCAACAGCACTGGTATAATAGGGGCACTATCCAGAGATCTGGCCCCATCTGTTTTGGAATATAAAATGTATTACACAAATTCAGGACATGTAAAAGGAGGTATTCTTATTTTGATTTCTCTTTGAATATAATTTCTTCTCAATCCTAGAACTATTTGATATTATCTTTGAAGGTACATTTCTAACAAGATAATTTGAAATTTCAGCATATACTCTGTGTGAAACCAGAACAATCTACTTTGCTAGCTACAGTATCATATTAAAGACTGGTTAGGGAAAGGAGAAATGAACAATGTGGCCAAAAGCAAAAAAACAAACAAGCAAACAAACAAAAACCACAAAAAAAAAAACCCAAAAAAAAAAACCACAACAAAATAAAACTCTCTGACTGCAATAAACTCATTTCAGTTTTCAAAGACTCTTATGTGAAATACTGGTGTAAAAGTTCCTGTGGGGCTTTCGTGTCTCGTTCAGAAAAATATAATGCAGTTTGTAGAAATCAAATAAATTGTTAGATGTATTTCTACTATCAGCAATTTCTCACCAGTTTAATTGCCTGCATCCAACATGGAGCTAAGTCATGCTACTTCAAAGATACAGAAATTGCTGCAATAGTTATTTGGGGTAGTATTCCTTTGGGCACTCCTAAATATTATGTAACCCAAGATGAAATTCTCTGCCTAAGGTTGTAGCAAATTCTTTGCTGTTTTCACAAACTCAAACAAACATTTCTGAGGTACTGCTTTTGCTTATATCAGAAAAAAACAAATTCATGAACATTTCTACTCAGCTCAGCCATCATTCTAATAATCATCTTCCCTCTGGTTCCATCCAAAGTAGACTTACATTTTAACAAGATTTAATTTGTTCTTATGTTGTGAGGAGAGATGCCAGGTTCAGTCTGGAAAGTGGATAGAATCAAAATCTGTTTGGATTTCTGTTTCTCTGATAGTTTAACCTTTCCAAACCCAAAATTTTTTCCATGTATAATTTGAGGATTTGGATCATTTTACAGAGATTTAAACATATCTTCATGGTTACAAAAGGGCCAAATCCCAGGACAGGTGTCTTCCTAACAAATTGTCAGCTTCCCCCACAAAGTGACAGCCATTGACTGAGCCTGAAGAGCCGAGATTAGTTACAGTTTAATCTGTACTGGCAGACTGAATTTACTGAGAATCCACAGTAATTCCTGCCTTTCCTGGATGCTACTTCTGACCCACTGCTCACCAGACCAGCAGGAGATAGTTCTCAAGAGATCACAGACGAATGTCAAAGGTTCATGCTGCAAAATTCCCTGGTGTTTAAAGGCAATACCCTTAAGATATACCCCTTATCTAAAAATATATTATTTGGAGAGATGTTCTCTAGATGGGATTATGGTTTCCCTAGCAGCAGATTAGAAAATTCTTGCATTCCGCCTTGTGCATGAAGTACAGATAACACTCCTCAATTACATCTTTTCAGACATCTGCCCTGTTGATCATACAGCCCCAGTGGCACAATCAAAACTAGGCATAGTTTAATGACACAAGATTTTGGCTATATGCAGTTTATCTACACCTCACTGCCAAGATCTTTTAGATTCCTTCCAACCCAGACCATTCTATGATTCTGTACTTTTACCTACTTTTTCATTTAACGTGTTGTACTGTTAAAAACATTATTCCTGGTAGGAAGAGGATTTTTGTCTTTGTCTATAACAGCAACTAAATTTTATGCTCAGAAAACTCTTAACAGATCATACAAAGCACACATACCCATGTCCCTGCTGCTATTACTACTATAATCATTTCAGTGTTTTCCCCTCAGCAATTTGGTTAATGATAAAACTACAATAAAAATCACAAAATACAATAAAGAAAACCAATCCCTGGTCCCAGCAGGAAACATTACACCTTGCCACAACCAAACTGCACAAGTGTGTCTTTGCCAGCATATGGTAGCAAATTCCATACTGATTATTAACAATCACATCTGGAATGTCATTTCTTCCCAGAGTTGGATGCTGCCTGTATTGGAGCACCAGTAGACACAAAGACCACACAGAAAGGATCTTGCTTTCCATTGAAACACAAGAAAGAAAGGTGGCACTGTGTTCAAGTCCATTAAGCAAGCATCTTTTTCAGTTTCACAGCAGATGTGTCGTTATATGCTAAATTAGGTGCTGCAGTGTTTAACATTACCTACTCCCTACACATTCTTAGAGACAGTTAACAGAGAACAAATTAATTATTTAATATTTACTGTTTCTGCCCAAAACCTATGAATGTGCAAAAAGCTAAATATTAGATTATGTTACAGTGAGAGATACAGAAATTCAGAAAACCTCTTGAAGAATACCACTGAATCTTCCTAAAGCAAGCAGCTTTCACTCAGAAGAAAACACCTAACTATTTATATAATATTAAATAAGGATAAGTGACAATAATGCTTTCACCAGTAGAACCCAAAATCTCTTTCAAAAAAGGTGGGATCACTAATGGTCCTATTGATGGAAGTCAGGGACATTCCCTTAACTCACCCACTAGGCTACCATGAAAGCCAAGCACAGAGTTCAACTCTACTGGGATGCAGTCCAGTGACTCCATCATTAGTAAAGCTTCCTTCGTTTTGTGTTAACAAATTATGACTTTTTGCAACCTTACTCACAAAAAAACTTCTCCCAGAATGATATCTTTCAGCCATATTTCAAGCACAACTTAATGCCAGTATATGTTCTAGCTTCAACCTAATCTGAACATACATTTAAAAATGGCTTTTCATTTTTTTTTCCCCAAAAAACTATTAATTACACAATTTCCCGAATAAACTACTTGGGAAGTAATAGTTGTATGCAATTTTTAATCCTAAAGCTTTTACAATGATTCCTATTTATTAATCCATTTAATGAAAAACCTTTTAATCAAACCAGACTGTCAAGAAGACCGGCATTTTCATTCACATGAAGTCATTTTCTTCCTCAGAACACTTCTCAGTCTGCTGTGGATTTGCCTATCCATAGATGTTAGAGATAAGAAATGTCAAAGCATATAGTTGTTTCTTAAATCTGAAAATGCTTAAATAAAATGAAAACTCTGAAAAATAGTGAACATTAATTTTATATTCCCAAACAGAACTTATTTTCATTGAGGATCTGGGAAAGATATGCAGTGCATTTAAATGAACAGATTTATGTTGAGAGATAACAAAAATGGTCTCACCATATCCGATTTTAAAAATGAAAGCTTTTGCATAAGAATAATTCATCATCATGTGAGGTCATACTGCACTAATAACACTCTATATAGTGAGTTAACCAGTTTCTGATCTTCTCAGCTATTTAGTTTTATTACATTTGTTTGTATTTCCTTGTTAACAATATAAATTCAGAGCCTTCTACAGAATCTAGGCGATTCTATGGAGAGGGAAGAAAAATTTAAAATCCATAAGAAAAAATACATAAAGAAAAAATATTTTCTTTTTGTTTTTATCACAATTAAAAATACTCAATTTTCCAGCTAAATTATTTTTTCTATTGATCCAGGTTTTCAGGCTGAAATAACCAACAATTACAGATCAAAATGCTTGCTACAATAAATTTTATAAATATGACCTTTTGTTTTCATTTGGAGTGAAAATCAAAAAAGGAATCCAAGTGTTAAGAATTTTTCATAGGTCAGAAATTTCATTTTCTAGGCCTTTTTCTTTGGAATGCATTTAAGCTATCTTTTAGAGCCATTAAAAGTTTATTTGGTTTGTTAAAATACTTGAAAGTGGGTTTGTTTTTTTTTATTCCTACCACTTATACACAAGCAACCACTTTGTTTATTTTCATAGCTGTTCTTTTTAGGGCATTTGTTGGGGTTTGCCTGGAAATGAGCAATTCCCTCATTTGGAGGTAAATGCATTAAAGAATCTGAGCTTAGAAATGGGTTACAAGTGAATTCCATTTTTTTTTATTTGATAGGTAAAACATAAATCATGAAGTTTTATACTATTTCCTGAAAGCTTTTACAACTGAAGCCCTCCAGCTGAGGGAAAGAAAGGCAACTCAGCAGAGGTACAATTCTTGCAGATAGTAGAAATAATAAGGCTGATTTGGAAACCTTAAGATTACAGTAAGTAAAATAGTCTAAGGAGGGAAAACAACGAAAAAAATCTTCTCAAGCAGCTCCTGTAATTTGCAGAACACTGTATTCTTTACCTCTAACTTGGCCAACAATCACATGCATTTGACTGTTATGTCAACTTCATCAAGGAATGCTAATTTGGAGACACTGGATGCTACTGTCCAGGCCTGAAATGCATCCTCAGAAGCCACTCAGGAAACATAGCTAGGATACTAATGTAAAGAGCAACATACCAGGCATTTAACAAATAAGTAAGTAAACTAGAAGAAATATAACAGCTTTTGAAAGGCAACGCACGGGTATCAGATTTAGTGAACAACTGTACCAGTCAGACAACAATTCCAGGAAAGTATGGTTCAAACACTATTTCCTATTATGCAAGAACAGGTGCAATTGTAATGCACAGTACTTTTCCCCATAACAATTAATGCACTTGTTTTTCTATCATAAATCCAAATAAAAGCATTTTTAATGCAGCACATAGATATGACTTTACAGTGCCAATAAAATTGCAGTTTTCTTTTAAGATCACAAATGTAAGACACAAGAGATGGAAATCTCACTGATTTATCAAAAATAGTTTGAGCTACAAGTGTTGAGAAAAATCAAGTATTTTTCACAGCTTTTAATGGCAGTGATGTCTTGTGTATGCAGCTGGCTGAATAATGAGCTATACTTATGAATAATTACACTATCATTGATTTGGTTTTTGGGTTATTTTGCAGCAACAGCCGCCCAAATTCCCTTCCTATAATGATTTCTAATTCAGCTTTAAATAGAAAAAGGAATGTGAATTATTTTCCAGATGGAACGTGAGGATATTTTTATGGATTAGTGATGAAAGAACCAAAAATGTCTTAACATATGCTTGTAGGACAGATGCTCTTACCCTGTGAGAAACTGAAAAATGGCTTGAGAAAATAGAGAATTTTTGTACCGATGGAAACACTCTGACAAATTTTAAATTGCCCTATTCTTCCCTCCAAAGCAATTCAATGCAATTTACTCCTGGACAAAACCAGTGCACTTATTCCTGAAAGTACCTCAAAGCAGATGTGCAGGTAGTTTCTGCAACAGCTTAACTCTACTAACTTTTTTTGCTGCTCAGTTCTTTATCCTATATGTAACTGATGCCTAAAGATTTGTAGCTTTTTTACATATTTTTAGCTTTGTGGATTTTTGAGGTATATCACTGTATATTTTCTAGCACCTTGTCACTTTAGAACAGTAGTTCCCTTTCTTACATATTCTGTTTAGTCTTATTTTCAAGGAAAAGCATTTCTAACAAGGACATCCTGTTTTGCACCAGCACCTGGGAGACAAAACAAGAT
This sequence comes from Chloebia gouldiae, assembly GCA_003676055.1. Classification (NCBI taxonomy): domain Eukaryota; kingdom Metazoa; phylum Chordata; class Aves; order Passeriformes; family Passeridae; genus Chloebia; species Chloebia gouldiae. Next base: position 25,955,990 of record QUSF01000003.1, on the reverse strand, counting down.
ATAGGGCAAGAACCCTTGGAGGGACTCCAAGGAGCAGGCCCAAGGGTGGATTACCAGGGCAACCAGTCTCCTATTGGATGTAACTGCTCATTAGTTAAACTTTAAAAAAAATGTGACAATTCAATGCTGCACAGGTTCACAGGTTCTGTCTGTGCACCTGAAAGCTTTAATTAAATGGCTTCTCTTTCTGTTATCAGTTCTAGTATTCTTCATATTCCTCTGGATTGTGCAAACCATTAAAGCCAATGTCAGTAGATACCTATTGTATATAAGGCATAAGGATTTGTGCCTTAGAGTTTTTCTTATTCTATACTGACCAGCAACAAACACATCCAGATTTCTCATAATCCTGTAATTCATTTCTCATGTCTATGTTTTAGAAAATTATTATAACCAAATATCAGCACATCCTTTCAGCTTCTTGGTCTGAAGTAGATCTTAGCTCAGGTGCAGCCCCAAATATCTGTGCCTAGTTTTGCATATTCAATCTAATTTCCTGACACTCAGGATAGTAAAAGGTAATGCAGTGACAACTAGAGCATACAGATAAATCCATGCTAAATCCAAACACTCTTCAAAGGGATTGACACAGGGGTGTTCCCTTACCCTCCACAGCATTTCTAGCCCTGGTACCATGATTCAGAAATGTTTAAACTTCTAATTAAACCTCATAGGACTTGCTAAGATTCACCTCTATGGTGTGCAATACCACATAAAATGGATTTCTGGTCCTGGAAAGATGTAGCCCTTTCCATGAAGGACTAAATGAATAAGGCTGCCCAAACATAACCTGTCTCTGCCTGGAGCCAACATGGCTTTTTCTGTTCTTACAATCTATAACTCATTTAAGCAGCTCATGGATAACAGAGATTATATGGAACATACTGTAGTATATTAGATGAGAGGTTCTAGACACTAAAATAATTGCACTGTGTGACCTAGGAAATTTTGTTCAAATGTCATTTTTCTGTACTGGGATTCAAGTGGATGACAAGTCCTTTTCTGTCATGGTCTTACAATTGAAAAGTGAAGCGCTTAGTAAAACGTGTTACATTTAGCTGTTATTTTCACAGTGACAGAATTCCTCTCCTTCACAGTTCACAGTTCCTTACATAGAAGTCCTTTGCTTTGTCTGATTCTCTTTGGGACACAATCTTTCCTTATGTGCATGCAAAAATTTTTGTCTTATAGCATACTGCAGATAAGACCCATTTCTCCACTCCTATATATTAGTACACTCAGAGAGAATGCTGAGAAACACTGAAAGGAAAAGATTACTAATTTATACTAGACTTAGCAGTACTGTTTCTTTTAGCAAAAATATGTTTCTCAGACTGAATAATAAATGTTTATCTTTAAGTAGTTTATGATCTCAAGTCATCAGTTAGGTGTACAATCACAAGGCCACCTGAAGAACCTGGGCAGTGAACACATATGTTCTCCTCTGAATTCAGGTCATTTATTCCTTTTCCAGTTCTGCCTTGTGCTGAAAACTGAGCTTGAAAATTTATACCAAAGAACAGAAATTGACCTTGCCCCTGCTCTCTATGACCTTCCTTTTCAGTATGAAAACAAACATCAAAAAAATATTTCAGATTCCCTTTTCTTTCCAAAAGATCATTTGGCTCACCTGGCCAAAGCAGTTTATATAACTACCCTTTGTGCATATGACAGTGTCTTATTTTCTTTGGAATGAAGATATGAAAAAGTATTTTTAAAAAGAGCCAAGGTTAAGATCTTATTCAAGTAAATATTGAACACATTCCTAAGAATAGCCCTTCAGATCTGGAATAGGTTCAAGAACAGTTACTTAACCGTCTAAAGAAAAAATAACTTTAAGTTTTGGTTTTGTAAGAAAAATGTCAAGAGGCAGATTGGACCTTAATCATATGATAGGAAACACTTTGAAATTTTTTGTTTTTAGTGTTTTCTGGTGAAGGGAGAAAGTTATGCAGTGAAGAAGAATATTTAGCAGAAGTCAAATTAAATCAGAAGTGTTATCAGTTACACAGGTGTTCTTATTTCGTTGTGTTTCTATTAAAAAAAAAACAACCAATCAAAGAGGAGTCAAAATGAAAATAACTGTTTAATGAAGAGACAAAGGAACATGAGATCCTGAGATTCTGAGTGGAACTCAGAGACCACAATTCTAATGAATGTAGGTGAGGTTTTGTACCAGAATTCTTCTGCTCTTTACTTTCAGACAAATGCAACCCTTGAGTGAAACTTCATTGCTGCCTGAAAGATCTGGGCAGCCTACTGAATGCTAGGCACATTACTGGACTCAGATTCCAGGTCCACAGTCCAATTCTGTCTTTAAATCAATTGAGGCAAACCAAATATACACACACACCTGTGTAAAACTGTATGTTCATTCAAGAGAACTAAATATACTTCCACAAAACCAAAATATTTTGTATGTTTTGCATTTCTCTATTCTATTTTTCCCTACCTGTACCTTCTCCTGTACCTTTTTTTTTTCTTTTTGCCTCCCTTAGCACCAAAAACTCTTCCATTTCTTCTGTATCAAGTACACACAGTCAACAAGACCTAGACAGCACTAAGCGTTATCTGCCAAATGCTATGGCATGTGCTGGCACTATTCAGCATAAAAACCCAACATGCCTGTTTGTAAGTATCCTTCTATTGGCCAAAGAATTTAGGTGGTTAGTACTAAGATCACCTCTAATGTACATGGAAAGCTTTATTCTAGCCACAGCCAAAATGGAATACCTAAAGCAAAACAAACAGTCAAGCTCTCACTACTCTTTAGTCAGTACTGTTACTACTCAGCTCTAGTCCATGCTGCTCTTTGTCATTATCAGAGAGGAAAAGGTGAGAGAGCTCAAGTCAGATTGCACAGATTGAGTTTTTCATCATGTTCCAAGCCAGTAAACAAGTGCTTTCCAAGCTGCTGGAAGAAATGGGGGACTACCTTTCCACAGCCTTTTCTACAGACTAGATTTTCAACCTCCTCACTCAGTCTCCTGTGCACCCGACTGCCTGACTTAAGGGATGTGAGTTCTGTAAAACAAAATGTCTCTTGAAACATAGTTGTGCCTGGAGTGAACACATTAGCTCTCCTGAAAAATCTGTCTTTGACTAGAGGAAGAGGTTGGCCTGCCTGTCTCCACAGTCACCAGGCTCTACTAGAGTGGGATAAGAGGCATACAAATCCAGTGAGTGTAAAGTATCTGGGATGCCCTCAATCGGCATTAATTACTGCAGTCGGATTAATGACTGCTCCAAACATGATTTTTTTCTGGAAGAAAAAAATTACCATGGGAATTATTATTACCATGGGAATAATGAAATATGAAATTCTATTTATTATGCAAATGTAATTCTGTAATATTAAATATTTTATATATACATATAAATTAAATGAGACATAACCACAAGTTTTAATACAAGTAATTTCTTTTGAAATATCAGACATGTAAACAATAGTAAATTGGGTAATAAGGAAAACTGGATCTGTATTAAAATAAAATGTTTTATTTATTGGCCAAAATTGGCCAAAATCCTGTTAGCAAACCAAAGTTAATAACATTTAATTTTTTTTTCTGTAATAGAAAAGTTGCAAACCACACTCAAAACCTCAAGACTGTCTATGCTTTAATTGAATAAAAGAGCTTCTTACAGTAGAAAATGCCAAAAATGCTTTAAATGTGGGAAATGCACTGCTCTAAATATGGGCATCTGTGTTGCTTATAATGATGGAAAATATCCAGGTACTCTTTGGGTTAAGCATTAGAGCAGTTAATAGTGCATTTATGATAATCCACTGAGAAAGTATGGGTTTCCCACTGGCATGAGAAATAAATGCAGACCACAATCTTTTCATTGAGGAACAAAGCATCAGTTTGTATAATATTTAGGTTAAAAATATCCCGGAAATAGCTATAGTCACAAGAAGTAAGTCAGCTGAAAGAAATTTTGTCTCTTTTCCAGTCACAGGAATATAAAGTAACATTTCTGATGCAGAAAAAAAACCTTAGCACTTGCTATGCTATACGACAGTATAAGGAAATGCTGGTAGGACTCTAGTCCCTTTCTGGAGTAAATGATACTTGAGATTTTTATCGGAATACTTCATCAGTGAGCACTTTTTTTCATACAGCTGTTTATACTACGAGTTAATATATTAACAGTAACATTTAAACTATTTCATTTCAAGGGTGAGCCAGGCTCTCCAGCATTCTTTCATACACTCAGAGTTGTATTTGCTCTCTCCAACAGAGATGACTTCACTTTTTGTTTTTTAACTGCTTTCAAGACATAATAGCCGTAAAACAAATTAGATGGATAAGGAAGAACAGGATAAAATAGGTGCATTTGGTATTCTTTGAATGGAAAGCAGTGATTGAGCAAGGGTGCTAATTTGACATTAAAATTGCTTATTAAAGATGTAAAAACTCCACAAAGATATCACTACTATCACAATTTAGACTTCAAACTTCTGTGTTTTCTTAAAGACATTATTCTTGTTGAAACTCCCAATTTTTAAATTCCAGTCTAAACTTTTGTTTGTTTCTCTTTCTTTTTTTAAAAAACAGATTTGCTAGTTTTTTTCTCCTCTTGTAGTTCTGCAAATTTTCCATGCCGATGGGACTATTGTTATTCCATGTTTTTGCAGTGAAATGAAGAAATGCTCTAGTTTTTGAAAAATTATTGTTTTTCAAAAAATTCTGGTATGCTACCTTCTGGCAGAAGTTTATTTTAACAGTGAGAAGGTCAGGTGGTGTATGAGACCCCTGCTCCCTCATTCAAACATTTTAGCCAGGTATGTTTATTTTATAGTTTCCTATCACAGCAATTTAAGGAAGCCATCCACACAAATACTTTCCTTTCTACAGGCTGAATCTCCTTAAATGAAATTGGTGATTTGGGATACTTTTGCTTTTATTCTTTAAAACAAATACAGATAGCTTATGACAGCTGTCTATAAGCTTACACAGTACAATCATTCTGTGCTGAATTTCTGACCTATCATTTAAGAGAAATTATAGAGTGCTGACTCTAACCCCACTCTACAATTGTATCAATTGTATAATTGTATCAATTTCATGTATGCAGGAATGATGAAATTATAAAAAATTAACTTCAGGGGGACATTAATTTAAACATAATCAAAAGGGCTGCTTTTATCTGTGGGCTTAATAGCTTTAAAAGTCTAATGGTTTCTGGAAGTTTCTATCTAAATAAAATATGTTCAATATTGCCTAGGTAGATATTGATTGAGAACTAAAGCTCAGCTAGCCAACCAGATGACTCAAGGTCTGATCTTCTCCTAAGGAATAATATAAGAGCACAGTTATTCACTAGATTTGTGTGGAATATCTAGCAAAAACTAAGGCGGTATTTTTTGATTCAGACTGTGCACTGATTCTTTTAGAGCTTCACAAATCCTTTTTAACTTTAAAACACTCTAACATATGGCAAGTGTGTGTATCAGAATCTACTCAGAAAGTGCCTGGCCTCTTATAATTCCCCATGACTCCTGTGTGTGTCCAGTGTGCAGAATCAACAGATTTCATTCAGCAGAGTAATGCAAAGGAAGCAACAACAGTATGGCTGAATCCCAGACATGCACTAAGGTGTGGTTTAAGACTCAGAGGTTATGTTTCTACTCCGTGAAAAACTTATAAACAAATCCATGTTTACATAGATAGGAATCTAGAACTATATGGAGAAAGGAAAGAGAATTTTATTTTTAAAGTTTGTCTTCTTCTTCCTCTACAGAGTAACAGACTGGGAAACTGATCCTTTGTAGAGATCTGAGCATAGTAAACCACTGGAACATAACTCATGATCATCATCAAAATGCAGAAAATTAACTCCACTGTGTATTCTTCCTCACAGAATTAAACTCTAACTAGGTACACCATCAGGAGAAGAGTGACATACTGTTCCTACTGACACAGGGTGAAAAGGAGTCCATGTCATTAAGGATCTGATCTGCAATTAGATGCTAATCTCAGCTGAAACAGCTAGTCATACAGATCATGCAATTTATACTTTTAGGTATTAAATTTCATTGCAAGACTAAGGACCATTTCTGCTATTTTCTTAGTATTGTTTTACGGTGGAAAAATATGCTGTAATTGCCATAAACTTCAGTTTTAAGACATGTAAAATAAGAGGGATTTAAAGTAGCTTAATTTAATACTCTTAGATGGTAAAAAAAATATGTACTTTCAGAAAACCAACAAGATGAGATTTGTATGGGGCATAAAGTTATGGAAACTTGATGCAATTTCTAGGTCTTATAAACATAAATGTATGTAAAATTAACACAGCTGAGTATTTATTATATGTGAATCTTAAAAACAGTGGTGTAACATTCTAGTATATTTGTATTTTTTACAAATACTTTCACAATGAGGACCCTGCATTGAGATAGAAATCTTCTTGACAGACATTTTAATGTCTCATGTTTCATAATATGATCACATAACACACAATCCAACACATAATGTAACCACAGTAAGAACAAAGGTCATCATCATCATTCTGAATTTCATTTATGTTTAGTCTTTTTCATTTACTGGACTCTAAAAACAACTGCCCTTGAAAATTTAAATCTCCCTGTTGAACTATTTAATACCTGCTGCTGATTTTCACTTTTACTGAGAATACTAATGCTCTTAGGATCTTATTATTGAAGATGTCAGCTACATTCAGCAGCAGACAGCTCAAAAGGCAGGTAGGCCACTAGCTCAGCATGACTGCCCATTCTATCTAATCCCAGGTTCCACAGGGCATATACTGGAAAGCTGCTGGAGGCAGTATGAGTAGATACAGTGCAATGTCCATCAGCTGCCAACCTAGAAGCAAGGCTGATCCCTGGAGTGAAAAGAGTAGGTGTTTTGTGACCCCAGGATACATGCACAACTGTCCAACACTACAGAAATGTCCCTTTAGAAAACAGGCCTTGGCTCTTCCATACACAGAAATTCCTTGTACTATATAAATGCACATGATGACTGATTTTACACAAATGCACACTGAAGTTCAATGCTTGGCTATCAACATATTTGGAAATACATACATTCAAGTGTTCATGTGGATGAATGGGTGGATGGATGGATGGTTCAGGAGAGAGAGAGAAAGGGAGGAAGAGAGAGACAGATGGTACTTATATTTAAACATAGACCTTTACACTTGCACCACTCTCAGACATACTTTGAATTCTTCCTACAGGAATACAGCATATAAGAAGATGGTTTGGGATTCTGAATAAGATTTTATGCATACCCAGAATAATAATTCACCTGTTCAGAATTATTTTTCCCCTGCTATAACTCTGGTCTCATTCATACTCACATGACTTCCTACATAACTGGTAAATAAAAATGTCTTAATCTATCTCTGGGTGCTGTGTGTAGCTATCCCCTACTGTGTTGAATAATGCAAATGCTACTGAGCAGGACTTTTAATGTAAAAAAAAATACCTAATCTTACAGTCTAGTGAAAGAGAAACAAAGAGAACTTTTCTTTGAGAGCTGTTCTGAAACTGATTTTTTAATTTCTTTTGGGAGAGAGGCATGAATTTCAACCATACTTGTGTAGGCTTCTTCTTTATCCTTCTTTCCTTTTATGGGTTTATAAATAAAACCAATGAAACAGCTACTGATTTTAGAAGCTGATTGTTTCAAAGTAACCATTCCCATCTGCTGAAAATGGATTGACTTCCTTTGCTTTCACATAAATATGCACAACAAAGTAAGACGGGAAAGCTAGTTTAGGGGATTTATTCTGAAACCCACAAGGTGTCATGCCACAATTTCTGAGTTGCCCTTAATAGGCAAGTTTAGACAAGCCCCAGCAATAAGCATGGGAAGTTTTCTGCTACCTGCAAAAAGTTATTCATATGGTTTTCCACACACAGAATTTTTTTAATATATTTATTAGCCAATTTGTAGAGTTACTCTAATTTTTGAGTTTATATCTACTTTAATCTGATTGTGCAAGAGAAACTTAATGCCCAGATGCATTCCACCATTGAAGTTAAATTATGAGGCAAAGGGAGGAAAAATTTTCTCACCATTTACCACATAGGATAAAAACAAAATATAATACAAGTCATACTTTTATGCTGCAAGGCACAAATTCATTAAATTAAATGTTAAACCATATGAAGTATCTACTTTCTGAACAAACTTGCTTTTAGCCTACTTATATATATATATATATATATATATATATATGTATATAATGGTATATATAAGGGCATAAGGGTGCCTGGATACCAAGAGCCAGAACATTTCAGGAAATTAGCATGGAAATAGAGAGGAAATCTAATGTAATGAAGCATGAAAAGGTCACCAGTTATGCTGTAAATTAGAAAGAAATATAGGAAGCAGTACACAGAAAACACAAAAAATGTTGAGAATTGTGGCAGGAGAAAATTAAAAAGAGATCTCCTTGGTTGGAGAAGAAAATGGGTGAATGGCTTCTCTTCAGACTACAGGGGATAAAAGAAAAAGTATATCTTTTCATGAATAGAATTTTAAAATTGAAGTAATTATATCTGGGACATGAAAGACAGGGACTGGCAGACAGAATAAATAGAAAAATCAGGTCAGAAAAAGGTGTGATCTATTATTTCTACAATTCCAATTTATAAGCCATGGCCTGGGAGGACTCTCATAGCCACTGTTTCTGAGGGGGTTAAAGGCCCAATTGAGGAGTGTTTTTTTGGACCATTCTTAATCAACCACCAGACACCTAACTATTTAAAAGCTAAGTACACAAGAGATAAACATCATAACATTTATATTGCATAATCTAAAGAAATAAGGACCAAAAGCAAGTGGATTAAATGATTATAGAATGTATCAGATAGTTGAATCAGAGATGAAGCTTCCCACTTTCAGGAGCCCAAAGGTGGAGTCAACTATATAAAGTTCTGAATCAGCTTTGTTTATATTGACACCTATAAATGCCAGCCTCAGATCTTGAAACAGGAAGGCAAAGAGAGAAAAACATTCTAAACAACCTAACACCAGAATCCAACGACAGCCCAAAGGAAAAGATGTCAAAAGATTGCTATTTGGAAAGATATTCTTACAAAGCTTCAAAGAGTTAAAGATTAGGCATCTAGTCTAGACCACAGGATTACAGACAAGGGAGACTGGCAATACCTAACATAGACAAATGGGTGCACCTCCTGTCTGTGCCCCAGCCCTTTATCAGGATAAGACCTGTGCCTGTACTGTGCTGTTTCCACAGAAAGCACACCTAGGATGGGGAAGAACAGGAACAGACAGCACAGCCTGACTGAATCACCTATTTAGACAAACAAGAGTTAAGGAGCCCAGCCTACTTCAGAACATTGATCTCTTTTTAGATGCTTCTGCCACTGACTCAAAATGACAACGTAGACCATCTTTAGGTGGATAGCCCCCCCATGCAGGCTTCTTCTACAACAAAAGAGGAAGCCTATGCGACTAATTTTCATTAAATTTCTAACATTTTGGTATGTAAAAACTGATAGGCTTTAATTTTATTAGGGTCTGTAAGGAGTAGATTAAATTGATACTTGTGGTTCAGTTAGGTGTTTGAGCTATAGATATTACATGGATGGGAAACATCCCCCAAAAAACCCTACAGACAGAAATAAATCCCTAACTCAGCTATATGTATTTGAACTAGCAGTGTTCCGTCACCTCTTTCTAAACTTTATATATAATATCATCCAAGCAACTCAGAGTATCCACTGTGGACACAAGGTTTCTGTCAAAATAAAACCAGACAAGCTGTACCTAACACAGGCAATGCCTGTTGTTTACCACTGTGTCTAGATTTACAGATTTACCTCGTGGAGATCAAGTTTATGCCATCCTCATTCTCAAAGGATGGCACTTAATGCAGCCTGTTCCTTACACAGTGTTCCTCTGTAAATTACAGATTATTGAATGCTGATATTTTCTGCTAGAGACACATGGAAAAATACATCTAGACTTGAAGTTTAGATTAATACCAATTAGAAATTAAAGAAAATATAAACAACCCTGAATTTGGAAAAAAATTTTGGGTTTTGGTTTTAATAGCTGTTTGAAATTAGTGAATTCTTTTTACCAAGAGCCTATGACTGTAGTTCTTTATGTATTTTACTGCAACTTGAACAACTTTCACTGTAAGTTATCATAAATAATCAGTCATATTCTGTGCTGAACTCCTGTGTTAAAGACTATTGTGGATTGTCCTGACTAGGTGGGTGAGACACTATTTAAAACCCCAGGACTTCTGGAAGAACTGGCTGATAAAGTTTTGCTTTGTCTTTCTTTCAAAAAGCCATAGAACAAAATTATACCAAAACAAACAAAATGCTTCATTTTCTCAGCAGAATCTCTCTGCTGGTCTAACTTGCTTCACAGTTAGCAAAATGCAAATATTTAAAAAACTGGAAACCTTCAAAGGCAGTGCAACTTAAGAGAACAAAATGGATTGCTGTAATACCCTCTGTATCATTTTCTCAGGTACATTTACAAAGCAGATATTAAAGAATCCTAAAACATCTTCAAGGAAATAGAAAAATAGAAACCTAAATCTCTAACACATACCTATCTCGTACTAACAGAGGGATCAAAAGAAGAGTCTGAAACTGATCAAGAGATCAGTCTGAAACTGAGCAGTGTTTTATACGTCTTCTCATTGCAATGTTCAATGTTGTGTGCAATAGTAATGGCTCTTCTAGATTTTATTATTCACTTCAATTCATTACTAATAATTCCTCTGTAAAGCAAAGGCATTGGAATAACTGTCATGGAATGCTGAAAGAATTTCCAGTGTTGGGTTCAAGTTCTGCCACTGATTTTGGTAAACCTAAATTAGTTTTTCATGGTCAAGTAAATATAATGATACATACAGACTATTAATTGTGCCTGCTCTTTGTCTACCATTAACTGTTTAAAAAAAAAGGTACTTCAATAAAATAAATTGTCATTATTACAGTCCCATGAAAGTATCTTTAGAAAAAATAATGGATCTGCCAAATAATTTTGAACAGTCAGGAATCTTAATCTTATTTCAAAAAGAAATACTTCAAGGAGCTTTATTTTGCCACCCTTCAAAAGTATTACATTCCTACCTCCATCATATATCCAGACACTCCTTATTTGTCCCAAAGTGTGTTTATGAAGTTCGTTTGGGAGCCAGGAAACAGCAGTGCATTACACAGCAGTGATTTAAGGTACTAATCTGTGATCTTTGGAGTTGTGTGATGCAGGATTAAAGATATCAAAATGAATGAGGAAGGTAAATAGCCTTATCACTCAAAGATCCTCAGTGCAACTAAATTACTCACCCAGTGAGTATGTTTATGCATAAAACAGGAGACAAGCAGCACACCCTCTGGCCAATATTTGAACTCATTTCACACTCAGCCAACATCTCTCTATTCACACCCTCTGTCAACCCACTCCATCAATGAAGGGAAGACATTTGAAGTAAATTCAAATTGAAATAAAGAAATGACATTACAGTTTTAAGTAGCTGATAGATGCTTTTGGAGAGACCAAAGTTTCTTAGGAAAGATCAAAATTCCTATGCATTGCAACAATATAAAAATGAAATAGCTTTCTTATTTTTCCCCTCTGAAACACAGAAAATCCCCATAGTTACCCTTTATTATGACCTAGTATCTTGAAATTAAATGGAGTGCTAAAACAGTGATGATGTCTTGGCCTATTACAATTAACATTTGTGGGCAAGACACAAAATTTTTTACTTTCAATGCAATCGCTCTAATTAATACCACAGAAATATTTGGATCAGTCTCAGAAAAGAAGTACCTAGTTAGTTCTTTCTTCTATGGCTCTGGGCCTTTGTGTTTTTACTCCAGTTCTTCTTATTATAAAATAGCTAATTATTTTTATTCAGTTCTTATATTGGTGTCAACTTCCCTATCAAAAGCCTTTTTCTGCTATGATTTCTATGAATTTTCAGTCTTGCAATTTACTATCATACAAAAAAAAATAGGTAAAAATTTTCATCATTTGTAGGCAAATCCGTACTGTTTAAAAAAAATAAAAAAAGGAGAAAAAACATTATTATTCCAGACAAATGTTACTTGTCTTTTACTCTCACTCTGAAAGACTTGCAGCAGCTTATTTGTACTGCCTTTAGCAGTTGTGCTTATGCTCAAGTCTAAGTCTGCAGAGACAGCTGGATCTGCATTGCCAGGGGAGACAGAGCTTGAAAAGGAGTTATCCTTCTTCCCTTCACCCCTGCCCTCTTTTTTGTGACTGAGATTCCTTGCTAGGAATGCAAATACACTTCAGACTACACCCACCACAGGCAAAATGAAGAACAAAGTCATGATGTAGCATGACTCTGTAGGTTGTTGCTGAAAACAATCACATAGATCAAACATGCCTAAAGAAAAGATGGGGAGTTATCAAAACAAAGTTGAAATGCATAGCTGCTTGCTATTCTACTACAGTATTACCCATATTTTTGAGTTAAGTTTAGTGCACTCTCTCAGGGAGTTTGAAATACAAGCTTCACAAAGATGTCACTGTTAGAAGAATACAAGATTTGGAACACTGGCATGCTGAGTTGCAAACTTTGTTCCCTGTTATTAGGGTATGCCTAATGAATCAGTACAGATGTTTCAGTTGCAGCTGCTTCCCTTCTCTAATCTCTTTTGCCAAGATTAAATGCTTAAAAAAAAACATTCCTGCCTCTGTTGGATTTAAAGGTAACACATCCATTTTGTTTGCTTTACTGTGAAAGCTTTGAGGTCCAGAGGTCATAACTGGACAGTACCATGAGGATTCTGCACTACCAGCTGCCTTTCATTTCCTTGGGTATTTTAGAAGGAGAAAGAACAGATGGAAATAATGAACAAGCTACAAAATTCTTTATGTCAGTTGTATAAATATATATATATATATATTTTATATATAACAGAACAATAGAATTTCTTGCATTAAATGTCTAAAAGTTTTCAATACTGTACCTGGCATTCAGTAGATCTAAGTCAATGTACATTAATTGAAGTCAGTGGTCGTGCTTTGATTTTCACTGAAGCCCTGCTTCAAATTGCAATAGCATGTGTAAGACGTTAGATCTATAATGGGATAAGTGGGCTATCACAAAAATTGCTTAGGTAGTTGTAACTTCTGTTTTTGTAAGATCATTTGGCATACTAGTAAGAAGAAGAGCTTTAGGCCAATTCCATTATAGTAATTTATTTTATCAAAGTCTCTGAGTCAGCATGTGCAAACAGTAATTAGGTTAGATCCTTTGCCCAAGACTAACTATAAAAAAAAAGCTAATTATAGAGAAGAATTTCTTAACCATAATAAATAAATAGATAACTGAGTGGCAGAGTAATTCAAGCATCTCCAAAAAGCTCCCAAATTATTGTTAGGATTCTTGAGGCAACCTTGCAGTCCCCAGTTAATCCAGTAGAAAATCAGCACTCATGCTGAAGCAGAGATCCAAAGACTCCTCCCAGGGTGATATCAGAGGGCTGACTCTCAGCTAGGCTTCAACAGACCTTTGAATTCCACCTGCTCACCAACTCATCCTTTGTGATTTTTCCCCATTCACTAAGGATGTTCATCCTAGAGCTTTTAAGTAGGTATTAATACAGATTGAAGTCTTTAGATCTTGAATGTAATTTTGCATGTAAGTTGCTGCATTGCATACAATGGAACTTTCAACCTATTTGAAATGTTTTGGTTCCTTTTTTTTTTTGATTGCTTGCATATCCTGGATCAGAATTTAAACAGTAAAAATCATTAAAAATTCAACAGTACAGAGTCAGTTTAGACAAAGTAAATATCTGAAGGGCAGCACATTGGCAGCTACACAAAAATTGTGAATCATGAGAATTCTGGGTTTTCTTGAACATTTATACTACTGTATGGGCTCTTATATGCAGTTCAGACTTGCCCTGTAATTTTCAAGCAGGAAGTGACAATGGACATTTTCTTGTCAGGAAATAACTATCATTATCACAACCAAATGTTGCTAAACACAGGTGGTTTTATGTTTTATCCTTTGTGAATGCTGGGAACTTAGAAGAACAAAACTCTGAGAAGTTACATAGATTTATGCTGTACTAGGCTACAGTGCAAAATTACACAAAGATGTGCACTGTTGGAAACAACCTTATGATGACAATATTTGTCATTCACTTCCTGCAGGTGCAAAGGCTTTCCAAGATACAGTACAATAAAAAGTCATATTTCATGGACTTTGATAGCTAAATGACATGCTAGGATACTACATGAGCTTCTGTCAACTTTATAAGCTCTAAGATTTTTTTCATGGAGTCCTTTTCCATAGCATCAACACTCAGATTACAAATAACACAGGCCTTCCTAATGATATTGGTTTAATGAGATCAGTAATACGATTTGATATAGCTGATAGCAGAGGTACCTCTAGACTGCAACAGAAATTACACCTTCAGATCTTGAGCAAAACCAGAAAAAAGAAAGTCAACTCAATAGTTTAAAAGTGTGACGAATATTTCAGGCATTATATGACCAGATAAGAAACAGGTATGAGAATTCAAATTACTTCAGGGCTAGATTTAACAAAAGAGAAACTATTTTCTGTTGCTCCAGCAAAGGAAAAGGAGGCAGGGAAAGAGGGGAAGAAAAAAAGATCTCAATGCAAACTTTTGTTTTTAGCCATCCCCTCTTTCTGGTCAAATAACAGATTTTGTCAACTTTGTAAGAAGCTTCTTTTCACAATGGAAATTAAGACAGAAAAATAAATTTTCAAAAATCTCACTGTCAGGGCCCTTTTTCTCCATGCTTATACTTCTATTAGGGAGACCTAATAGTTAACCTTCAGAAGGTGCTGTGAGCTTGTTACATGCTAAGCAAGAGAGACGCATTGTGAAAGATCTCTTTGATCTTACTGCCAGGAGTTCAGAATCATTCTGTTGAGCAAAATGTATGTATGAGGAAGAAAACAGCCATTATTTATAACTGATGACTCTAAGCTGAAGTGAATATCCTGGAAAACAGGCAAATTAAAAAACATGGCTGGGGAGTGAAGAATGGGGAGAAGCTCCTAAACATAGACGTAAATAAAATATTCATGGATGTTATGTTTTTCAAACCAGCAGGACTTTGCACTTGCCCACATACAAGACACCAAAATATTTGTTCTGGATAAGTTTAGCTGTTTTTTGAAAGATAAGAATGATTTTTTTTCTCTCTCTCTAAACAGGTAAAAATTAATCATTTTTCAGGAGACAGCGCTGATTATTTTTTTTCCTTTCTCTATTGCATGACTGGCAACTTCAAAAGGAAAATATTTCTGTGAAAAAAAAAATAGCAGGATGAATGGGGGAAGAAATATATTATTTGAAAGTGCATTTCTAACAGAGAGGTACTTCACCAAATATATGTTTTTAAATAATAAAATACTCTATCAGCCTTTAGATTTAGTAGTACTTGAAAGTCTCCATTAACCTGTTTTTATTTCAATCAGACTGGACTTTGTTTTTCAGCTTGATAATGCAAAGCATATATTTGTTCTATTGCTTACCAACATATTTAAAAATAAGATTACTTTTCATATGTTTTATGTACATATAAGGTCAAGGAAATTCCCAGAAAATAGTACGAATGTTGCTGGTTTTGATGTGCTAAAGGGAGTTTATTGCTAAAATTCTGGCAGTAAACTGAAGTGAGAAATCTGATTTTCCTCCTCTTTATAGAAGTCGACCTGGCTGTTGCTGAAACAGCTCTGACTTCATTGACTCATCCCTGAGCAGGTAGGAAACATAATCTTACCATTCCTGAAGTAATCTTTTTCTTTCTGAAATAGCATAAATATCTCATATCTTTGAAATATTTTAATATATATTGTCAGAGATTCTACAGAGCTGTTCATACAATACCCTGTTAAGCACTATTTTGGCCTTTCATTTTTTTCAGGATACTTTTTTAAGAAGCTTATACATTTCAGGAAACATCAACTTTACATTTTTGAGACCCCTAAGGTGAAGGTCCTTCTCTAGGATACAGTTATGAGCAGGGTTTGTATATGCAGAAATCTACTCTCTCAATTTCATTTTCTCAGGCTAAAAGTATGATTTAGTACATTCTTAATTTAATTCCCCGGAAAAAGAATTACCTGCATTCTAATAAAGCAAAAGCCAAATCTTCAGCCTTTTATCTTATCTTGCACTCTACTCAGACAAGTGTTTAAGTAGCTTATAAACTATTCCTTATTGTTTGATTTTCTTTTTCTCTTCTTAAAGAAATGCAAATGTAGTATTTCATTTTAAAACACAAACAACTCACATAAATCCACCTATTATGCGTTCAAACACAGCACTGAGCCTTCCTCCAAACACAGTAGTAATAAAAATACTATCTTTATGGTTTGTACAAGTATCTCTAGTTGCCCAGATGATCCCATACAGAGTCATTAATCTTTTCTCTGCCTAAATATCATGAAGAAAGTAGTGAAAGTTCTTCCATGCAAATCTCAGAGACAAATTAGATCACTTCTCACACTGTCATGTTTACCAGCTTTCCCTTAAGGTTTCTTTCTGACATTTTTCTTTACAGTTTCTTCTTGTTTCTTTTGAGTCCTCCCTTGCTTTCAGCAATAGCTTCATTTTAAGTGTCTACCAAGATTGCCTCTCTGCATATAATGCAATTGCTATGGTTCCTGACTTATCTGAACACTTACAAATTTATATTAATGGGCTCTCACAACCAGGATATGAACAACCCCTCACCAGTCTCAGCATTCACCCTCACTTGCATAACTGTAATACACAAGCTCAGGAAAATTACATAGGATCCACTCTAAGGAAGGGTATTTAAATTTATTGTGTCGGGCATCTGAAAGATAATTTGGTCATGGTGATACCTTGCATGGTTCCTGTCTCTAGGCCTGTCTTTAGTTTTTCTGAATTTTCCCATTTCAAAATCAAGGAAGCATACTATATATATATATATATATATATATATATATATTCAAATCAACAGGACTATTACATGTTGCAAATAGTTTCTGCTCCATTTATATAGGAGGATCCCATGGTTTTATTCGATTTGCTAGTAGGAAGTATGCTGAAAATCACCACAAAGCAATCTTCATTTCCAATCCAATTTTATATTCTGAACTCCAGGTCTCATCAGATTTTGTTACCAAAGTGTATGCAGTTTTTCTGGAGTTCAATATGAAATACAAGTGTAGCCTCTAGGAACGACAAAGAAAGGTAAATAAGAGACAAGCCAGCAAAGCTTAACAAGAAAAATCATTATTTCTCTTTTATGATCAGTTTAAAAACAGGTTTTGTTTCTAATAGTCACACCTAGTTAATTTCCTTCAATTAGTAATTGTAGAAGCTTCAGTTGGAAATTCTAAAAAATCATATTACAAAGCAATTTAATAGTGGTGATTGCCACTTAGGTATTTTATATATGCAGTTATGCAAATTCACCAAGCACAGTTCTGAGTATATTTCCTTTGATTGATTGAAATCACTGTTAGAGAAACTAATTTATATGTTGGTATCTGTTACTCCTGTTATTTGTATTTTTAACCTCAAAAGTGCACAAGGTAACTTGTAGAAGATTTCACTGCTCCTGATTCCACACGGCTTGCTGGCAACACTAAATTGGGAGGAGCTGTTGACTTCCTGGAAGGCAGGAAGGTCCTGCAGGGAGATCTTGACAAATCAGAAAGACGGGCAATCACCAACTGTACGATGTTTAGCAGGGGAAAATCTTGGATTCTGCACCCAGGACAGGGCAACCCTGGTTGTACAGACTGGAGAATGAGATTCTGGAAAGCAGTAGCATGGAAAAAGGCCTGGGGTCCTGGTTGGCAGAAAGTCAAGTCAGCAGTGCCCTGGCAGCCAGAAGGGCCAAGCATGTCCTGGGGGGCATCAGGGGCAGCATGGCCAGCCAGGCAAGGGAGGGGATTGTCCCTCTCCTCTGAGCTGGGGCGGCCTCACTTCGAGTGCTGGGGACAATTTTGGGTTCACAATATAAGAAAATCATAGAG
Source organism: Chloebia gouldiae (assembly GCA_003676055.1). NCBI lineage: Eukaryota > Metazoa > Chordata > Aves > Passeriformes > Passeridae > Chloebia > Chloebia gouldiae. The sequence goes on along the minus strand of QUSF01000003.1, from coordinate 25,937,984 downwards.
TGTCCAAAGGAAGACAATAAGGACAGTGAAGGGCCTTGAGGGGAAGCCATGGGGAATGGCTGAGGTCACTTGGTCTGTTCAGCCTGGAGAAGAGATGACTGAGGGGAGAATTCACTGCCTTTGCAACTTGTTCATGAGGGGACGCAGACAGGCAAACACTGATCTCTTCACTCTCATGACCAGTGACAGGATTCAAGGAAATGTCATGAAGCTGAGTCAGGAGAGGTTTAGGCTGGCTATCAGGAAAAAATTTTCACCCAGAGGCCTGTTGGGCACTGGCACAGGCTCCCCAGAGAAGTGGTCACAGCACTAAGCCTGTCTGAGTTCAAGAAGCTTTTGGACAACACTCTCAGGCTCATGGTGTTACTCTTGGGGTGTCCTGTGCCAGGCCAGGTGTTGGACTTAATGATCCTGGTGGGTCCCTTCCAACTCAACACATTCTATGACAAGGTTCTATGATTCACCCTTTTACTCAATCCTTGGCAAAGGGTGCAAATTGAGGACTGAGAATGAGCAAGGAATCAAGAATACAGACGAGGATATTTGCCAGTACTGGTCTCATTTACAAAAGACAGGATTTTTGAAAAATGTTTTCTACTTTAAATTTTCTTTCCCAGTTTTAAAGGGAAGAAATCATCTTTTCTTTTTAACATTTCCAACTTTTTCTGTATTCTGTGATATGTGTGATGATTTCTAGAGATACCTTAGTCACCAAAGACTGCTTTGTGTGACAAATGAAAATTAGATTAAGAAGCTGAAGTTCAGTATTGCAGTTGCTGACGCATTTTTGTGAACACTTTTTCTCACCATTTGCACTTAAACTGTTTCTTTCCGTTATTTTAGTTGTTTTCTGTGTTATCCCTAAAATGTTTTATCTTTTGACCTTAAAAGTATTTTTACATGTTTACATTTTCTCTTTCCTAAATAAGGAAACACTGACATTTTGTGGGTTTTCCTCTCTTATCAAAACAAATTTTTAAGCTATGTAACATTTAAAAAATGGTATTTCTATTTATTGAAACTTTGGTAGTTACTCTAGTTTTACACTTGAGCAAAGAAATGTTTGCCATTCCCATTTCTCCATCAAGAACAAAGTACTGCACAGACATTTAAGAACTTAAATCCCATATCCTAACAGAGCCAATGCTCAGAATTATTCAAACCCACCTACTAATTGTGTCACAACTCTACAGTATGAATCAGAGAAATAAGAAAAATCTTAGTACATGATCACTGAATTATTACTAGAAGTGGTGACACATGTACATATTGCCTTGGAAAGCAGCTACATAAAAATCTATGCCACAGAGAGTACAGAATCTAAAGCAGGGAGAGAGTATAATGAGAAAAGCATACAGCCTTTGAATAGCACATTTGCAAATAAATTAATTGAAAATAACAGATATTTCTTAAAAAACACTTTGTGCTCTTTTTCTGTTAACTGCTCTAAAATGACACATCGTACCAAGATGCAGCAAGATTGCTGCATTTGCAAAGATATTAATGCCAAGAAATATATTGTAGGTGTTTATTTCTACTTTTAGCTTACATTTGGGAACTGAGAACAAAAAGGCTGGGCTAGATCCATATTTCTCTGGAGTCCATAAATTTCAAGTTTTTCTGTGTCTGTAAGTAGTTTGAAAATCAAGATTCCTGAAACAGCAGGCTGATAACTCCCTGTCCTCTTGTGTTTTCCTTTTAAGCCACACAACTAAAATATTGTGCTTCTGCTTCAAACAGAAAACACTTGCATGGGTAGCCAAGGTAATAACCCTCTGCATATTTCTTACTGGTTTTGTACCTTCTGTAAGTGTTCTAACCCAGTATTTACTGGAAATAATGGTGGTTATAAATACTGACTTATAATGGCAATAGGCACTACCTACAGTATCACAGCTGGTGAATAAATCTCGGTTGCCACATCCAACTCAGGCCAAGGACTTTGTGTTCGTTGCACAAAGTAAATAATGTTTATTGCTGAAATACTCCAACCTCAAGTCAATATGCTGTTATCACATATTTCATTATAATTTACAACATTAGACTATGCTCAACACACCCATCTGATCACTAGAGGAAACAGAAGTTTGTGTTTGAATTAAGATGGTCATTGGGGAGGAATTTGGAACAAGAATTTCAGTTTAAATGGGCTAAGATGGTGCATGATCCAACACTTTTCCTCTATGGAGGACATGTCTGATCCTACTTCCACAAAGACTGAACTATCAGAGACAGCAGTGCCCACTGGGACTCTGCCATGGTGGAATTCTTTGGTATCCAGCTATCAGAAGGAGAGAGGTGAATGTAAAACCATTGGAATAGAAGGAGATGCTTAAGCATAACAGTCACAGGTAACACTTCACACATGCAGAACACCTAAAAAAGGAGTGGTCCTCAGGAAATCCTCAGGAAATGTAGTGAGTAATACAAGGGAATGGGCTTACCTTTTTGATGTTTGATTTAGGACTTCTTTTTACATAAAAGGAGTAGTCCACTTTCCATATTAAGAAGTAAACATCAAGTCTTTTTTATTTTGTCCTGTGTTTCTTCATCATCATGCTGCTATCTTTAGCAGCCCTGACCATGATCTCATGCTAGTACAGATATTTGTGCACAACATGCAGCAGTGTTAGCTGGGAAAACAAGCAGGAGTGTAAGTGGTCTATTTTTGTTTCTGAAATATTTTATTTTCTGGAACAGCTAAAAATCCTATTAAAATTATTTGGCTGCCTTTCACTCCCTGTAATAATCTGACCAGCTAACAGGTGACTTTGTGGTAGCTGCTACTTGTCTTCTGGACCATACTAGTAACAGTAATTAACACAGCAGGAAATACAATTTCTACAAGGCAAATAATCATTTCAAGGCAACTGCACTCTTTGACCAGAGTGAATAATGACTCCCAACACCTGTAAAAGTTTTTATTCTTCAGCACTGAAAAACGGAATATGAGAAATATCTTTTAAAGCCTATTAGTTTCTGCTTAATATCTGTTAGAGAACTGGGTAATAAGAAACAGCTAAGGAGAACAAAGGCGAGATCAATATTTTCTTCCATGGATGTTCTGTATTCATAGGGATGAGTTCTGATTGATTGATTTGTTGGGAAAATGAGATAAAAACAACTTCAATTGGGAAAAAAAAAATAAAGGGTCTAATGAGGGCTGAAGTCTATATGAAAGAACAATGTGAGACTAATACCAAATCAAAAACCAGTTCCTTCACAGCCTCTCTGACCTTGTAGTCATAAAGTCTTGTGATAAAGTTTTGTGTGTATGGAGAAGTAGAGTGGAAAGAAAATGGCTTCTTCCCTAAAGCTGACTCCTCAGTGTAAAATAATCACATCAAAACATGATGATTGTGCAGAATATAAGGGAAACTATTTGGCTGAAATAGTATGAGAGTATCATGTATCTTTCTCCAGTTTATAAACTAAACAGCTTTATTCTTATTTCCTCATGCTCATAAGGGTGTTGCAAGCTGATCACAAGAATCCATGCAACAGTATTGGGACAATGCAAGAACATGCATAACAGCAAGACAATCTGGCACCTGATGCCTTCAGAGTATAGTCCCTTCAAAAATAGATATATATTTTTCATAATCATTAAAGCACATACAGAATGTTTCTTTCCTACTCCACATCAAATTCCATATGCTACTCATCTCAAAAAATGTTGAACAGAGAACCTAAACCTGAAGGAAGCATTCTGCTATTCACACAGGCATAGAAGAATGAAGCTTAACAATGGTATGAGAACTGAATTAGACTTATTAAAAATAAATTCTGCTCAGTGCCATGCTTCATTCTAAAAGCTAGTTACACTTTCATAGTTGGAAATATTTTGATGCATATATTCTAACCAGTCAGTGCTGTGCATCCTTGGTCTGTACTACAGGTCTCTGTACCCTCACTGTTATCTAGTAGTGCTAGGGTGCAGGAAATGAGTAACAAAGATCCTCAGGGTAAGACCTTGGGGTATTAAACATCTAATCAAGGAAAGTAAATTTCACCCATGCAACTAGATGGAAGATTTTTTCCAAGGTGCATACAGCTCACTGAAATCCAAAGACAGGCCTGGAGTTTTGCTTGTTGTCACTGTTTTTTAAAGAAAGGCTGAATTAACTGTATTTAAAGTCAGACCATGCAAGCTTGCAGTAGGCTGTCCTGAAAAGTGCAGCAGCTATTCTTGTCCAGTGTAGATAGAGCCAGTGTATAGAGGGGAGTAAAAGCCATGAACAGAATGAGAGCTTAATGTATAGCTCTACATGTAGGCTCAAATGGTCTTGGCAGCAAAGAATCAACAAAAAATATAAAGAATATAATATATAAAAATATATAAAGAATATAAAGAATAAACACTTGGGCTTAGCACCACAGTACTTCTTCCTGTCTTTTTTCTCTTGGTGATGGTGAAGGGGCAGAACCAGTTACAATGCAAAGTGTTGCCTTATACCCACTCAGACTTACCCTCTCTCCACCATGAGTTTTCTGTGGTGTGCTCTTTAGCATCACATATATTTTCCCAATCTGAGACAGAAATTTCAGAGAAACCAAGCCACTCATAGGGGTTCATCCCTTATCATCTAGCCCATCGTAGTATTTCAGTCACACCTCCCTTGCCCATAACTGCTAGAAAACACAGCAAATTCTGAAGAACACCTAAATTAGACCATCACCTGAAATCACTGCCATAATACAGAGGAGAAAGTTTGCTTTAAAGAGTATCTGTTTATGTGATTCACTTTTTCTTTGGGAAAAGAAAGTGAATTACTGAGCTTTGTACTTAGGTAAATGCTCTCTTCTTCATGCAAGTTAGTACATCGCAGTGAAACACACCAGTCTGCAGCTCATTCTCTGTAACTCACCTCTCTAATAAAAAAATGTTTCCATTAATGACCCAGTAAGCATTGCAATCACTCACCATTGACACAAAACCACCTCTGTCAGGCCACATTGGCCTACAGGGTACAAAAAGGCACTTGTTTATACCACAGTACAAAACATTAAGAAAAATGGAGGAAATATTTCAAGATTCAAATCCTTTGTTGATCATTCTCAAAGCAAAATGCATCGTTATATACAGGCAAGAGACAGCTCTTTTTGCTCACTGGTGCCCTACTTGGCTGCTGAACACCCACAATCCTTTATGAAGGATACAAGGCATTGTACATTCTAAAATGTAAACTTCCTATCCTGCCTGGGGAGTGTGGCATCATTAATCTCAACAATTCAATCAACTCACCTGAGGCTACATCTGATCATGACTTCTAGGTAAACCCTGGGTGGCCAATTCCTACTTTTGGCAGTGCAATTTATTTACATATAGATGATGAAAAATTAGCTCAAAAATTCTATAGAAGACAATAAATCATATAAAGAGACACAGAAATCTGCCACAAATAAAAACACCCCAAGAAAAATCAGTGCAATACATTTTAAACAGAAATTACCTGAAAAGCAGAGGATCCAATCACTTAAGCTAAACTCTGTTCTCACATACCAGAATTCATACCTGTATTTTGAGTGCCAGTGAGTAGAGAAGGAGAAGATGACAAATATTTGTTCTGGTCTCAGAATTAAGGCTCAGGTTTAGAAACTTGAAGGTCTGAAAGTTCTGTTTCTGTCTGGATTTAGACAAACAATTTGGTTGGTTCACACACTGGCTACGTTGCAATTGTCGTTGCAGTTTGGTGGGAAAAATGCAGGGTTTCATTTTCCCATTGATTTTACAGGAGTCTTTTGAAGGCCAGATATTTCATCTGGGTGGGATGCTAAGTGCTAAAGCTACTAAGTATCTTATCTCACTTCATTATGCTTTGGTTTTTCATATTTTAGAGGAAAATATCTTGATATTTGGGAATAACTGGCATATTTTCCCCTTATACAAGAGCTAAAGGAAGTTAAAATAACTTTTATTCCTAAGATATTCCCATGAATACTGCTAAAAAAAAACCAGATTTCTGAATGTATGGAGGAGGACTAACAGAAGAAAGGAAGAGAGCATAGCTGCATTTGTCATTAAACATTTACAAGTTCCTCAGTCATAAAACAAGACAGAGACATATACAGTCTTTATTTACCATCCTGGAGACCATCAGCCACAGAATTCTCCCAGGCCTATACTCAGTAATAACCAGTTTTTCATAGAGCTTCCATCTAGAAGAAGATTAGATTATGTCCCAGGATAGAAGGAACCTCAAAACATAATTTAGCCCAACCTTTCCTGAGAAACTGAGTTTAAATCAGAATCTAGCATTTTGTCCAAATGCACCTTGAAAATACCTAGGGAAGGAGCTCTACTATCTCCTTGAGGAGGTTGTTCCAACATGTGACTGTTCTTACTGTGAAAAATTTCTTGTGAAAATATCTTATGTCAGGATGAAATCCCTTCCAATGCAATTTGTACTCATTTCTCCTTGTCCTCTCCATGTGCCTTTACTTTTTAATTGCTCTGTATCTTCTAATGCCCATGCTGATATCTAGAACTATACATTTGAAAGCCCTGAAAAGTTAGATATTTTTGTTTGTGCTCAGATGAAACCTGAACTTTAAATAAAACATGGCTCTAAATCTTCCCAAAGCAGCAACAGGAACTCTAACCATTAAAATCCATATTCCATGAATTACAAAATACTAATGGCAGAGGAAAATCACGTAAAATTTCAGCTTAAGGCATCTACTGTTTTACATCACCTTCCTCTACCTATCAACAATACAGTTTCTTTCTAAAGCACCAAGAAGATCTTTAGAGATTTATCAATGAAGAATTCATGAATTCTGTTTTACTTTCTTTTCCAGCCTTTCACTCTAAACACATAATCATGTTTAAAGAAAATGTAAAGAAAATGTATGCAGTGGAATCAGGCATCATGTAGCATCATACCGAAATGTAAGAGGGCAAAGAGAAACATTTAAACATTTCTTCTAAATCTAGACAGATTACATAAGCATCATTGCTATTTTTAATATTGAATACATGTCCCATAATGCTTTTGTGTAAAATTCCTCCCTGCATATATAAAAATTAATCTTATCACATTGCAGCTGGTGATGCACTGTTCCATGAGCACACTATGTTCTCAATGGCACAGCTCATTTTTATTTTCTTTTTTGTTTATCACCTCACCACTGGAAAGAAGGTTTCCTAGAACTTATTTCATTTCCCATCTGACAATACCAAGCCTTCATTCAATAAATTAATATAAAAGATTAAATATAAAAAATTGCATTTACATGAGGTTAGTGAACAAGTCAGGAGATGAAAAGCATAAAGAATTCATTGTATCTTCTGCTACAAGGTTGTAAGAGAATTCTTGATGAGAATAAGGAAGCACATAACAAAAAATAAGGAGAAAATAACTCCATTTTTAGTGTGCAGATATTTTTCATATAATGCCATTAATACTTGGGTAAATAAATTTGAAATTAATATGTTCTCTTCATAATCTGTCTTCTCACAAAAGAGCACAATGTTAGCCTCTTTTTGTTCTGCTATAAGTCAGCCACTTTGAGATGAGGCATTGATGGATTTTATTTTTGAAATTTTACTCTTTAATTCTAAACTACTACCTTCCAATCAATATATACATTCACAACATGTTAATGTAATCAAACATTAAAAATGGTCACTGCAAACATAGCATAATCTTTGTCCTAGGTATTTGAAAAAAAAAAAAAGAGGAAAACCACTTGTGAAAGAACTTGCAAAGAAGGAAAAATATTTGTGAAGCCAGTATAAAGAAGAAAGGCTGAGTATAATTTTCAGGACTAAAAACCTCTTCATAATACTAATGGATACTCTGTAAATATTTAACTTTGCTACAAGGAAAGGAATTAGCAGAATAGCACTCTTTGATCAATATTTGCATCATTTTGTATAATTTCCAATGGGCTTGAATAACAAAATCCTATATATTGACTAAAATATGCTACACATCATTGAAGCTTAAAATAAAGGGTCATGAAAAACTTACTTGATCAGGAGGAAGACTAATCTGATCTTAGTCTGATCAATCATTTCTGGCATTGCAATCATTTCTTGCATTTGATAGTTCCCGTAGTCATTATTTTCTGTAAGCTTTCCAAACCATGGACAAATTCAGTCCCTGAAATCAGAAGGTTAATGTATTAAATAAATTAAGATGACATTAAAGAAACAGGAGAAATGGAAGTATGAGCAGTGAGAAGGTAAAAAGCCCAAAAATGTTTGGGTTCATAGGTTAATAAAGTGTTCAGTTCATCATTCTGAATAGGAACCATTTTGCTTTCATCTTTCTAGCTTATAAAACTAATAAGAAAGAGTTCTTGTAGCTTTTATCCCAGTTTCATTTCATACTTTGCCATGGAAGCCCAAAAGGGACAGTGAATGCAAACAGAGAAGCCTCAGAGAAGTTAGCACTGGTTGTGACATCCAGGAACCATCCAGGCAGACCAGTGCTCTGTCAGCCTCAGGAAACTCCCAAGCACTGTTTGGGAAACATCAGCCTTTGTACTCAATTCTAGTCTTTTAAATTTCACATTCTTTCAGTAGCTGAAAGAAAGCTGCCTTGAAACAAATATTGTCCCCATCTTTCATTCAAAACCCTTCTGCATATTTCGTTCCAAGAGAAGAGCACACAATAGGAACTTCACATCACATAGATTTCTAGTGCTAAAATCTTTCAGAGATTAATTGTTGCAGTTAGCCTGCTCCTCAACACACCACCCTTTCTGTTGCAACATGTTATAAGGTCTGGAAATTTTGACCCGCACAGCAGCAATTTGGAGCAGGGATTCAGAGTATGACTATCTTTTTTCTCAATATTGAACATGGATGAAATCATCCCATGACAGGAGCACCTGAGTGCTGCTCTCACTTGCAATGGAAGAGACAGGACAGGGACTTCAGTGCAGGCAAGCCCAGTTCCCCCTAGACCCACAATCTTCCAGGGCAGAGTTTATTCCCCAGAGTACATCCTCTGTGGTAGATGTTGGATCATATCCTAGCAAAGAGGAATTTTACAGGTAACTTCTGAATAAACATTTGCATAAAGTGTATTTCAACTCTCATTTCTAGCAAGTAAAAGGTTCAGTCGACTAACACTGTATTTCACATTTAAGTTCACATATCCTTCAACTCCCATAAGGTTTTAAGTGATATATGTCAAAAACTGACTGTGAATGCCCAAGGAAACCAAGTAGACAAAACCATATACAATCTTACATAAAATGTCACTGACTCTTCAAGAATTAATTAGTAAAATAATTCCTTAAATTATCATAATTTCTTTTCAAATGTAGACCTTTTTCTCTTGAAGTATTCTGAATTATCTTAGATTAATAAACTTTTCTTATGATTGAGCAAGAATTGTGATAACACATCATGATTGTTTTTAACAATCTGATCCCCTATTGTTGCTAACTTTAATCAGGAATCACACATAATCTTAATAATCAATGAGGGATTTTAGAGATTATATTTCAACAGAACAACTGAAATAAGAATTCTGGCAGATCTAAGATGCACTGAGATCTTACTGATGCAGACAGATCTCAGATCTGAAATGTCATATACAATCACCCCAGAGACCTTGGCTCTGAATTTCCAAAGAACTGCAGCATTATACAAGCTCTCATCTTCCTTCTGACAGGTTTCAGGACTTGATTTCAAGGTAGTATAGAATTCATCCTTCAGAAGTACTGGGTAAGATAAGAGTACCAACTTAACATGGTGGGGAAAAAAAAAAGCCCCGCCATCTATTCTCACAAATTAAGCACCAGCATGCAAACAATTAGGAAACAAACAGAAACACATGCAGGCTAACTAAAGATTTCCAGACTATTGTTTCATTTGGTGCATTGTCTGAGACCTCAGGATAAAAAATTCCTCTTACTGACAATAATGTCTGAAAGCCAGATTTGTAGTCTTTTCCATTTTTTTATGTAAAGGACTTTAGGAACTATGTTCCTTCCTATCCTCAGCTGCTATTCATCTTCTAATATGTAGTTATATTTGCAATTGCACACAAGTAAGGTTCTTCCATGTTTCATTCTTTTCAGGGATCTTGGTTGTGTTATAACCACTATAACCTCAGTGGTCTCTTATACCCATCTATCACTGGTTACTATTAATCTTTAAGTTTTTGTGCAATTAAATTGGAACTTGACTCTTGTTCCCCTGAAGTGAAACATGGAAAAGTCACTTGTATATACTTTGCATATACACATGACTGTTTGTACTCTGAATTTCATGCCTACATGTCCAATGGGTACATAAAGACAAATAACATTCGCGATTCAATTCTTAATGGATTTTGATGGATATTAAATGAAAAACTTACTCTTGGTTATCAAATTCTATTGAACTGGCATAAGAATTCTGCATGAGTTTTCACAGCATGTTAAAATACATCAAAAGTAGAAGCAGAGGTATAGACAGGAAGAGATTGCTGGTTTCTGCTCAGTAAAGCATAAACTCTGGGTCTTTTATATTCATAAAGTGCTGTCATAGTCCTAAGGACCAGGAAAAAGAAAAGGAAAAGTTAAAAATATTATCTCTGTGGCATCATTTTCCAGGGAGCCAGAAAGCATACTCATTACAAAAGGTTACAATTTTGTTTGTCAAGATGTATATTTGTAACATTAACTCATTAACTGCTCTTTGGTAGAATGACTTAAATAAATCATTTTATCACTTTTTATCATTTCTCCTCTCAAAAGAACTTTGTCCCAGATCATTACATATGCAAACAAAACAATATTTTACAGGAAGATTTAATGTGTTCCAATTTCATGAGCTAAAATTTGGGAAACAAAAATTAGTTTGTTGGAAAATATTAATTAGGATGGCAGGAGAGAACGTTTGTAAACACACACATATCACCATTGATTTGATCTGGTATAAATTTTCTCATAGGAGAAAAGATAATACATGCTTTCCAATAAGCACAGGCTTATCCACTGTGTAGAGTGATTGTACTCCATGCCACTCACGTTTCTCCATGGTCATCACTTTTTTGCTTGCTACTGACCTATCACATTTTTGGTAGTTGTCTGGCTTAACTCGGGCCAGATGGTTTCAGGGAAAGACAATGTGAATAGCTTACAAATTACAACTCTGTCCGTTTCTAATTTTTAAATTGCTTTATATTGCTTATTTGCTTCGTATTTCCTTACAAAAAGCATAAAATCAGCACAGCACTACTGTGACTCAGATTGAAATCCCTCCCCCCCAAAAAAATTATTTGTGCATCTGAAAAATATTCCATCTGCTGATTTTTGCTTCTGGTATACAATTATCATCAGCAAGAAGCTGCAAATGCCATTTGATTATTGAATCAGATTTAGGTAAATCTTTCAGACTATAGGACAGCTGGTATATGCATTTAGTCTGAACACCTGTCATGGGCAAGAGAGTCTTAAGTAGGTGATCTTTTGCTTAATTTATTTATTGCCAGTTACACCAACTTCTGATTAATAATTCAGGTACTGGGAAAAAAACCTCAACATAGAATACAAACCTCAATAGAATACAATAAATACTTGGAGCTGGAAGTGTTAAGGTCACCTAGCCCTACCTCCAACAGTGAGAATGGTCACCTCATCAGGTTGCTCAGAGCCTTGTCCAATCTGACCCTAAATGTTTCCAGGCATGGAGCATCTACCACCCTTTTGGACAACCTGTTCCGGCATCTCAGCACCCTCACAATAAAGTCCTTATATCCAGTCTAAATCTGCCCTCATTAGCCCCATCACAGCAGACCTTGCTAAAGCTTGTTCAAATCTTTCTTATAGGACCTGTTTAAGTACTGAAAGGCTTCAATAAAGTCACCCCAGAACATTCTGTTCCCCAAGCTGAACAACCCCAACTCTCTCAGCCTTTCTTCATAGGAAACCTATTCCAGCCCTCTGATAATTACTGTGGTTCTCTGCTGGACCCACTCCAACACATCCATGTCTTTCCTGTGCTGCAGACCCCAGAGCTGGAACACTACTCCTACTGAAGTTGTATCAAAATGGAGTAGAGGGGAAAAATCAACTCCCTCGACCTGCTGGCCACACGGACTTCCATACAGCCCAGGAGAGAGTTGGTCTTCTGGGCTGAAATACCTGGGGAAAAACTCATTATTTTTTGTATTTCTTGCCAAGTTCAGCTCCATCTGTGCCTTGGCCTTCCTGACCCCTTCTACATAACCAAGCAGTGTCCCTACATTCTCACAGGACACCTGTCCCTGATTCCACTGCCATTTTTTTTTCCTGCCCTTTAGTTTGTCCAACATGTCAGTCTTGCCCTCCATTCCTGGTTTCTTATTCCTGGGGATCAAGAGCTCTTGCACTCTGTGGAAAGCACCCTTAAAGACCTACAAGCTGTGCTGCCTTATCCCTGAGGGCAGCTTCTCAGGGTGCTCTATTGACTAATTCCTTCAACAATGGGGAGTTTGCTTTCTGTCTGCAGGACCTCAAAAACTTCCCCTGGGGATGGTGGTCCTGCAAGGGCACTGCTTGTCACAGACTGACATTAAGGCAGCCTGGGGGAGAAAATTAATCAAAAACGTACTTAATCTAATTGAGCCTGGAAAAAGAGTTTGAATATTGATTTCTAGCCCCTTGACCTTTTTGAAATAGCATAATTGGCCCTCAGGAAGGAAAAGCTACACACTGCTGATGTAAATAAAGATATTTATTAGGTCTTGACAGAATATGTTCAATCTTCTCCTAGTTCTACAAATTAATTTTCATGGTAAGGAGTATACAGATTATCCTCTGTTTGCTTAATAACAGAGTTATAAAGCAAACTTATAAAATGTATATTCGATTGAGACAAGCAAAGTATAAATATTTTAAACACTCAAATTTTAACGTGTGTTCAAGCCTACACATCTGAAATCTGTCTCAGATACTTCTATTAGAGAATATAAAATTTTAAAAACATTCTTAAAAGGTAATTCTAGACTTTCTATGTAAATTAAGGGAAAAGAAAAATCAAATTGTTAATATTACTAAATATAATTTATCATTAGCAAAAAAACAATAAGGGGTACATCTGATTACTTATTTTGTCATGTTTGCACTATTAATGTCCAAACAGCAGCAGTGTTTAGAAGAATTTATTCCATAATAATAAAAGTTAAATACATCATTTTCCTTACAGAAAAAAAAAATCTAATCTATTATTTATGTTTGATAATTTCAGATCAAATGTCAATTAGTAGGTTTCCTGCCCCCAGGCCAGGAATCTGTGGCATCACCATGTTATATCTCCTCAGAAGGCAGAGCCACGAGTGTTATGGACTTGTACCTTCCTTGAAATGAACGTAATAATGCTCATTCATGCTGGTTTCAGAATTTCATTCAATAAAAATCTAGTCATAAACTTGCCATATAATAATCTAGTCATAAACTTGCCATATAACAAGATTTCTCCAGAGAAACTGCTTTAAACCAGCATCTCTTTGATACATCAAATGATAGTCACATCATATTTTCTTTTCCCCATTCAGTCATTGAGATATTACTCTTAGAAAAGAAAATGTGATAAAGATTTATTTCTTTTAAGCTTTGTCACATCTGAAGAAAAGTCATTCATCCTCCAAAAAATCCATCTTGCTGCAGCTAGAACATAAAGAGTTTTATTCATTTGGAAAAAAAACCCTTACTTTACCTTACAATCATTCACATCAATAATATAAGAATTACTGTACATTTCTCTTCACTAGAGAAACATCTAGAAGCAGATTTGGACCACAGAACTCAGACAAGAAGCGTTCAAAATTAATTACCTGAAGATCTAATCAGGACTTATACATGGCAGGAAGTGATGCACATAAATGACAGCGCCAAGATTTTGACCTGGTGACCACTGTAGTGCCATAAATAATTAGGAAAAATTTGCCCTGAGGAGGCAACACAGGTATTTGATATAATTATTAGGATTAGAGGACTGAAAATTATTCTTAGTAGCACAGCTACTCAGCTTTTACATCCTTGAGAGGTAGGTGGATACTACCATGGCTTTCCTAGATAACAACATCAAAAATATATTTACAGTTCAGGTTATAAGCAGCAATAATTGCAGTCACAAAAAAACAAACCTGTTGTGGCAAGGAGCTTTGTTACAAGGAAGCAGTTAACTATTGATTGTACTGATCACTCAAGGAATTTGGCTGGTTTCTAGATTAAAACAAAAGGTAAATCATTATTCAAGGCCATATGTTTATTCTGAATGGGAAAAAAATATCCAAGGCATTACTAGAGACTTTATTTACATTATTAGGCTCAAGACACATTTTCACTTCCTTTTTTGTATTTTCAGATGTTGCTACTATAATTCAAACAGTAACTCAATTATATCTTAGTAAAAACCTCAGGGTTTATCCTATCCCAAAAATGACCAGACTTGTTTGTGGCAAAACACTGTCACCCAAGAGCTAAACAAGACTTCAAGATTTTCAGAGCCTGTTCCTTATCAAAATAGCTTCCAGGATTACACTTATTAGATAGGTGAGAGCAGTACTATTGCTTAGACCCCTCCATCAGGAAAAGAGAAGCTGACATAAGCCCCATCTGAGGGGATACAAGCATCAGAACAGCCAGTGTCAATGCAGAGCAGCAAACAATCTGGCTGCTGACAATCTTACAGACATCTGCTTTTCCCCTGGGACACAACATATCAGCTGCTCTCAGATCTAAGAAAATGTACAATTCCTATCCACTTCTTCCAATGGAAAAAGAAATAGAGTCATGAAGATTTCTAGTCATTATTCCAGGCACATTCAAGGTTAAGGAGACCATGGCCCAAATTCTGTCATATATATGTACATCCATCTCAGCATGAACATTGTACCTGGTTTTGACAGCAAAAATAGTTTATTTACATGGAGTTTAGGAAATTACTTATTATTAGACAAATTTTACTCTGAGTGTACAGTGCTAACAGATAGATAATTATTTACAAATGATTTATAAATAGTCAGAAAGTAAGCTTTGAATATTTCACTGCTTTGCAAGGAACTTCCTGCAGGTACACCATATTATTGTGAAGAGATTAATCTAAGTTGTATGGTAGGTGACCCATTTCAGCTTCAGAATGGGGAAGAGGGGGAGCAAAGGCCTTGTTGACTGCCCACAAATGGAAATGCTACATAAGGCAAATGAATGAAGGGAACAGCTCTGCTCCATTTCTAAAATAAAGTGTGCAGGCTCAAACAGAGCAAAGAATGGAATCATATTCTGGGTAATCTCAGAATGTGAAAATGTGTGAAGGGATTTGGAGTTGAAAAAAGCTGCATAGAAAACCGACAGAGCTTTGTTAGCTGCTATTATTGTACATTCAGCAACAAGGGGCTGGGGCCAAAGTCATGGCAATTTATTAGTAGATGGAAATTAAATTTTAAGAATCATTGGGATCTATTCAATGTAAAATTCAATCCAAAGTATTTTGGGGTATTTATACCGTAAGAAGTTTTCAAAACATTTCTCATTTCCTAGTTACTAGAACTAATATTAGCTGCACATGAATGTCAAATGTAATTCCATTTCAAGTACTTTTTTCTTAATACAATATCCCAAATTCAATCTGCCCTATAAATGGTTCCGTTAAAGGCAGTTGTTTCAAATACCAGCATACCAAACCACATCTCTACTGCAGAGGAGACAGAAAAGTATGAGGAGAGAATTTATAAGCTCCAAATATAGATTGGCTCACCCCTCCTCATTCTTCCATTGTATGCCATTCATTTAAATATCTGCTTTACAATTCAATCCTCAGTATCCTCCCCACAAGTATTTTTATACAAACTGAGAATAAAAGTGCTTAGGATTACATTTGTCTATTCAAATTCAGACAGAATGTAAAAGTTAGCACTACTTAGTTCACATTATATGAGCCAGATTTTATTGCAGTTTTAAAATGCTACAGAAGGAATACAATCGGACTATAGAGAGAAACTGAAAATTATCTGCCAGAGGTAGAAATAGTGGCAGATTTTACGGCTATAGCACCTATACCTCGCCAGTACTAGTCTATCTGTCATGTGTGTTGGAGGAGAATGGTGTGTAGTGAGAAAGGAAACCCTAATCTGGCTTTCCTAGGGATATCACAGGAGTGCAGCAATTTATAGCAGCACAGATACTGATCTAGGTCAGTGAATTCACCACATTTGAAAACAGCATATCCACAAGGAGACCTATAACAGGATCCTGTGAAGTCCCTTTTTGTTTTGATTTAATGGAATATCAGTGCAGCAACTAAAATAGAAATTCGTCAGACAACCTGTTAAATCTTGTCTATAGGTATACTATAGGGTAGAAGAACTTTCCTAATAAGGGAAGAGGTAAAACTAAAAAGGAATGAAAGCTTGCCAGTGAGCAAGTGACACTAACACACTGATTTTTTTTTTTTTAATTATCCTATATATTGCAGGAATGAGAAAGAGTCAGTGCGTTACAGATCCCTGCCATTGAGAGGCTTCATCTGGACTTCTTTTCAGTAAACCTTTGGCTTTCACATCGTTGCCTTACATCTGCAATTTCCAAATCATTATACTATTGCTAAGCTATTGTACACATTTCAGGATGCCAGCCAAATTCTAATAATGGTATCATTAAGAGAGTGATATTGCAATGGTAAGTGCTGTATTACTTCGCTCATTTTGGCAATCAGTGATGTCAGCAATATCCTGTTCCTTAGGAGGCCCAATTAAATTCTTTCATTGAAATAATCAACATTCGTGTTTCCAACCACTTTGCAACTACAGTAAATCTTTGTCTGCCAGCTGTGAGAATTTCCTATCCTACCCTCTCACATCAGTAAACCAAAGAGAAAAAGATCATTTTACACTTATATAATATAGTCATGACTGAGGTAGGTAACAGACATATTTTGCTTGTAACAATAAAGATTAAGTAATAAACTAAATAGACTCTAGTCTATTAGAATATACTTTAGTCAAAAAAAAAAGTATCAAATTCAGTCCTAACAAAGTCTTTTCAGAAACAACTACCTTTTAATTAGTAGATCAAAGAGCTAATCCAGTCACTGTTGCAAGGAGAATGTGATCAGTCTTCATTTGGATCTAAAGCAACCAAAACCAGCAAAAAATGGAATTTAATTGCATCACAAGTCATTTGCAGAATATTTACATGTGAGTAGGACTCTGGATCATGAATTCTAAAATATGAAACTGTCCCTAAACAATGTCAGAAAAAGATATTAAAAACAAAGACACATACTATGAAAAATAAACTAGAGGAGAATGTACTACTGTACACTTTTGACCCTCTTTCTATCAGTGTTACACTTAATGTCTTGAATCTAGAGCTAATAATGATTTCCTCCATAATGCACAGTCTCATGTCTGAACTTTAGTCTGAATCCACTACCAAGGAGAGCCATTAGTGGATTTCTCTCAGAGAAATTTTTTGTCTAAGCAGAACTCAAGATGCCAAAAAGATACTATGTAGGAAAGAGGAAACATGAGCACCCTTATCTGCCTGGGATCCACAGCTTAAAATACTTCTCTGAAATAAAAGGACCTATTCAAAAGATCCTTTTAAAGAGAGATTCATGCTTTTTTTTGTACTCAGCTAGGAGAGGATATATATAAGTCTCCTTCTTCAAAGCATACACGGGAAAGGTTTGAAGCCCCACAAGAGGATAATTGAAGCCACCTTGTGTGGTAGTCTGTTATTTTACAATTGGTTCTTCCATAGTAGGTTTTAATATTCCTTCTTATAAGTTTGTAATGGTTCAGTCTCTGTACCCCATTTGGCTTCTTTAATGGTTCAGTCCTGAGCTGTTTACCAGTTTCCCCCACAAAATGTATGTCAATCCACCTGTATGCCTCCCTTGTTCCCTTGTCTTACCTCTGTCCATCAAAGATAGCACACTCCTTTGGTTCTGGAGAGTTCCCTGTCTCTCATCCCTTCCTCAAAGCAGAATTGGGTTGTAAGGTTTGCTCCCTCCCCATGTTGGCTTCTATTGGGGAGCTCTTAACCTGCACCCTCCCCTAATGCCTGTTGTTGGTCAAAGGTTGTGTCCTCCCCATGGTCCCCCCATCCCTTAAAAGCAGCCCCTTCAGGTTCAGATTTGGTCACTTGCTCTGCCCTGAGTGTGACATTAAAGCTTTGGAGACTCAGACAAGTGTCCTTCCCTTATTCCCGTGCCTCGGTTTCCCCGTGCTCTGTGCCCTGCTGCGCTCCCCAGGCCGCAGCGATCCCCGGCACCGCACCAGCCTGGGCAGAGCCTCGGGGCGGCCGCTCGGGGTCTGCCCTGCGGCCACCGCGGGACAGCGGCCAGGAACCTCCAGCCCGTGGCACTGAGAGCCAGGCGCAGCCTTGGAGTTCATCAACTTATGTTTTGTTACTGCAGAGAAAAGAATGCGGGATTCTAAATGCAGAAAAACCCCAGAATCATAAAAATTTTAGATTGCAAAGACCTCTGGAGGTAGTGTAGTGCAATCTCCTGTTCAAAAAACCTAATATCATTTCTGAGAAACTTGATCTAACTTCATATTCACTCAGGGATTTGCCCAGACAAGTTTTGAAGATGTCCAGGACTGAAGATTCCACTGCAGCCTATTACACTGCTTGAACATTCACAGTGAGAAGACATTTCTTTCTTCATGCCCAGTTCTGTATCAGTGTTTCTTGCCCATTCATCATGGACCTCTGAGAAGAGTCTAATTTTATCGTGTCTGTAGTTGTCCATTAGATATTGGAAGACTCAATTTGAAGCGCTTAAGTCTATGTGTCCTATTTAGAAAAGTATTCAAATGCTCAGCTCAACATTATTTTGGATGCATAGGGAAGGAGAAATGCACAGCTCAACACAGGTCAAAATTGGTCAAACATTTTCCATGCACTATAAAGGATATATTTTTTTTTAATTTTTACTTCCATTTGATTCACAAAGTGGTAATAATAACTTTCTTTTCATAGAGTTACTTACCAATAGGAAGGCATTTCATAAATAGCTAATTGAAGAATGTCATATTTGTAATTGAAACAGTCTGAGCTGGATTTGCTGACAACATCATAAATCATGCCAAAGCTGGGAAACTTTGAATAATATTGCTGGCATGCACAAGTAATAAAAAATTTAAATTTGGTTTCCACATTTTAGGGTATCTAAAATTACTAGTCGATAGGATTCACTAGCAAAAATATTCAAGAACCAAGTAAAACCATTCAACATTTTGCATATTTGCGGAAAGGCTGTGCAGCATTCAGCTGCTGTTAGCAGTTCTAAATCCTGCAAATTGCAGGTTTTAGAGTAGGCTAGTTAATTGAAAGATCGAAACAACTTCAGCAATTTCTTCAAATTCAGAAAGATGATTCAGTACAGGCACCATTTTTGTCCTGGTTATTCTCTATTACCTGAGAAATTATCTTTGTATAAACATTTGACTAAAATACAGTTTAGTAATTAAGCCTCAAAGAAAATCTTAATGTCTATATGTAATTTTTTCATAAGCTGATAGTGAAATTTCTACAAATTCTTCATGGAGCTACTGCATTCAACATATTAGCTCTTTGACAGTGACAGATTGCATGATGGTGCATACTACATCTGAAGTTAAAGGCTTCCTCTCTAGTCAAACCTGTCCCAGTTTAATTAAAGGTGTGATTTCAACTCCACAAGACCAGAAATATGACATCTTTGCCTTCTCTAATTTAATTCACACTTCACTGGCATTTATTAGATTATTTTCATCTCAGGTTAAATCAACATACATCAAGATTTCACTGAGTACAACCTCATGGATGGACTAACCCAAATTTTAACCATCTGATACTACATAGGTAAAACTAAAACTTCAGTGTGTTACACACTAACAGGGCTGGTAGCTGGAGCAAAAAAATAAAAACTGAAAAAAAAAGACACTATCTGTCTCTTAAATTACATAGCCAACTGTGAAATTCCATACATCTAAAAAGGAGGCTGTGGAGAAGGTAGCAAAAAAACCCAGACCAGCATTGTCTAAATAGCATAAGATTTTCAGCTCGTACGATCTGAACCTTATTTTCACAATTCTTTGAACACACTTTCACTGTTCTATTTTTCATTCTACAGGCTGTGTCAAATATTAAATATATTAATCCACCTACTCTTTGGTATTGCACATTTTTCTTAGCTGAAGTGCTTAATTAGGCTTTGATTTGCAGTTTCTAATTAGTAGCAGTGGCAACAAGCTGTAGTAACAAGCTGTAGTACAAAACTACCAGATTTAAGGAGGCACGAGGCATAATAATTTAAATTATTCATACATATTTTTGGATCCTAGAAACAATCACTTAGGAAAAAGATATGACATATTCTAGGAAAATCACCTCTAATGCAACTGAGTTTTTAAAAATGAAGCTTAAAATTCTTGTTTAAAAATTCAGATTTTGAAATAATTTTTAAAATCTGTATTACAAAAACCTGAGAAAACAAGCGTAATTTCTTCAAGTGTTTTGTTCTATCTCATATCAAGGTTGGGATAAGCAGATAGATTTTTGCACTAGACACTGAGAGTACTAACTAAATAGAAGATTTTTGAGACATAACAAGTGTGTGCACAAGAATTTCTTTAACTTCCATACCAAGATCAAGGAGTCCTGGATCTGGCCTGCGGTCATCTCAAACATTGAAGAATGGGGATAGGGATAATTTTTCCTTGTTCTAGTCTCCAGTTACTGGAGCAGGATCAAATCCTCACAAAGATTTTCATTCATTGTAATATATTTTTGTTACTACTACTTATTCCAAGAGTCTTGCTCAGTTCCTGCTTGAACTGCTAAATTGATTGATTTAAGGAGTCAACACTGCCAGTGCAACAATTACTTTTGCTCTGTGTCCTAAGAAAAGATAAAAGAGACAATCTGAATTACAAAATTCTTCAACTATTTATTTGCCTCTAAGTAAACATAGCCAGATTTTAAACTGCCTTTGGGTTAAAGTGTTTCTCCCTGTACCACTTGTCACCTCTATCTGACCTCTCCATAGTCCTTCAATATCTTTTCAGAGACTGAGCAAGAATCCCAATTTCATTGCTGAGATCAGATTATTGATTTTTTGGTAGCAGCACTACAATGTATTCCTTACTATTCCCCATCCAATACTTTATTACCAGAACATCTTGTTTTGATTTTGTGCAACTGCTGCTCATTAAACCAGATCTTCATCCAGCTATAATCCAAAAGAGGCAAGCCTACTTCCTGAGTTATTACAGGTAATTTGAAATCCTGTATGGCAACTAAAAAGTCTATATAACAGTTCTGGATACATTTAAAGACATATTTTCTATGATCTAGAACTACAGGAAATAAAAATTGCTTTCAGATGTCCTACAGGCCATAAATATCAAGCTAAACATGTCATCCAGAAAACAATTCAAAGCATAAAGAAAATATAAGAGATGGATTTACTGGGACTGAAGTGCTCTGACCTATCCACTAGGACAAAAAAAGTGTATGAACTTTTCCTTTCAAAGAATTTAGTTCATGCAGAGATGCAACCACATTAGGAAGAAACAAATATCAGTTTTATTTCAGGTCTTGATGAGTAGAAGAATGTTTATCTAGCTTGCAGAAACTGGAAAAGTAGGTGGCTGAAGCTTGATGTACCAAGGTGTCATCTCATTTCAGCCAATGTTAGCGATGGATTTGGATTTCATAGTGGTGTATGACATGACCCATGGCTCTGTGAGCTGTGGGCTTTCTAGAGTTTTGAATCTCCAAGTCAGAAGTGATGTACAAAAACTTGAAGAGATCAAAAAGATGAGTACTTCCAACAGCCTGAAAGCAAACTGTTCTTGGTGGTGCCAAACAGTGCAACAAGACAGAATGCTTGCAAACCACAGCATGGGAAATTCAGATTGGACACAAGGAAAGATTTTCCCTGGAAGAATGAAACCCTGGGGTATGGTGTCTATACATCTTGTGAAACATCTGTTCTTGGAAGCTTCAGCTCAACAAAGATGATATGGTTGAGAGATCTTCCTGTGCATAGCAGGGGGTGTGGACTGTGTATCTTTAGAAGTCCCTTCCAATGTTTCTGTGTTTCTATGAATCCAAATATGTTTTTTCTTCGTTCAGAAAAAATGTCCTAAATTTTCTCTTTCCTGTCCTTACTCATTTAGAAACACCTCTTTCTTACAGAGTCCAAATTGAAGCAAATAATCTTTGTAATGCAACAAATGAGATTGCAATGTCTTCCCACAGTCCACTACAGTACTGCACAATTCCTTCAGACATAGCCCATACAGGTTAACCTTTCCTTATTGGCTCAGATACCAGCAATGGCATTATTGTAGCAAGAGAAGAGCTCAGGCACACTTTGCAGCCCCCTCTGTGAAGATGTAACTATGCTCTTAATAGAACCTAACACAACCAGGTTAAAGTAGACAGGATTTGCCTACAATAAGTTGGAAATCATTCCTTTCAGCAAGTCTGAAATAGATGCACTCACTGTTAAACGCGGTAAAGTGACAGCAAAACATCAGTTCCTGCTTCAGACATGAATGCAGCTGCCTGGGCAGTACATTTGTCATAATGTTCTCAGGTTAGAATTAACTGTCTTTAGATTCTGTCAAAAGTGGCTCAATTATAGTCACTGAAGTTTTTCATCCTCCATTTACTTTCATGTGTTTGACATCATATTATGTTAATGCCTCTTACAACCAAGCTTATTTCTGAATTATCTGCAAACAGAAAGATTTGTCCATTTATCCCCAAGGACACCATGTTCATGAGAAGAAGAAGAACATCATATGGATGTCACAGTGCTCCCATGCACTTTACTGCCTGAATGCAGGCAGGAGTCTGGTGTCAATCTGTGCTACGCTGAGAAATCCTGGCGAAAACACAGGTTTCTCACTATTGTGAACCCATTTCTGCCATTATTGTTTAATTTTATGACTCTTACTAATTATGGTAATTATTTGTGACTCACAGAGTGAGGGAAGATGATGTGTTATTAGAAAAATGAGTGCTTCCCTGCCATATTAGTGCACCTGAAAGAAGTAATGTTAACATGCAGAACAATCAGAGACAGACTGTGCCAGTGATGAGCTCCAATAGAAAGCTTTGTGGTTACTCAGCAACTGAATTACTGAGAATTCTCTGCCCAGAATAATGACCCAATTCCTTATAATATCATTATATGAATGTTCAGCTCTCCCTTTGCTGTTTCAGGCAAGATGCTACAAAGAGGGAAATAAATAAAAGATTATGTAACCAGGTAACCATGTAATGCTGCATGGCCATTGCTAACAGACCATATGCTGCATCCAGAATTACAAGGCTTCAGGACTCAGGCTTTTCAGGCTTGCTCTGCCTGAACTTCTCTTGACCTGCCTCTGGTTTTGTTTTACCTAGTTTAGATGTGGAAGAAATTTCTTGTATTGACCATAAGTCTATGGCAGATTTATTTTACTTTTGTTTATCTTTGTATAGTGCAACTTTATATCCTTTCATTTGCAAATCAATAACAAGCAGTTATCCTATGGAAAATGGAATATTTACAACTCTAACATGATCACATGGTGCAGAGCAAAACAGACCTGTTACAACAAAATTCCATGAGTGTTAAAGACCAGATGCAGTGAAGAGGGCCACAAGCAGATGATGCTGAAAGACAGGGCACAGGCTGGTACTGGAGGTCCCTTGACTATAAAAAACTTACCCACAGTCAGTTAAAGACATGTAGACCTGGAGCTGGGCAGAACTCATTTTAGGGAGTAAGAAAAAACAAGAGTCTAACATAAGAAAAATCAACATATATGTAAATTTAGGTGTAATGGAGAACTACAGACCAATGAAGAAAAATGAAAGGCATAAAAGTATGTTAGAAAATATATAAAAGTCACTCCTGATCAATCCTAAAACAAGCAAGATGAAACTATCTACACAAACATATTCCTCATACCATGTCAAGATGCTGACAGTTCACTGTAATGCCCCACCGATAGCATCAGCAGAAAACCATCAAGTTCAGCAGCCACACCATCAACAGAGACATGAGGCTAACACATGAAATGGGGTAGGAACTAGGAATTGTACATGTAACAAGTTTACTTGTGTTATTTGTATTACTTTCTTTTTCTATTAGAACTGCATATAGAATTTCTTGAATTAGATGGTTAAATTTTCACTCATGATAATAATAAATTGTTGTCTATAAATGGAGATGTTTCTACTGTGCCTATAAACAAGAGTTTGAATGTAGTGAGTGTAGTAATGAGTAAAAAACCAGTTCTCTATGTGCTAAAAATGAAAAAAAACTCCTTTCTGGAGTAGGAGTACTCTAATTTCCGTCAACAGTTGAATACACACAGATTACTTCAGCCAGCTAATTTAAAACACAGACAATATTAGTACTCACAATTAGGAAGAGCTAAGATAGCAGCACTTCAAATGTAGCATGATACAGACAGAAGGCAGGTCAGAAAATTCTGTTTACATTTTGATAGAAACCAACAACTTGGAAGGATTCAGTGATATCAAAGCATATTACATTTAAGTTTCGCTACTAAAATAATTGTATGTTGTACATAATTAACCTCTATTATTCATTGTCATGATAGATGTAGGATCACTTAATAAGATTCTAAGAAAGTGCTGGGGGTTTAAAACAATAAGCACATCTTAGGAAGGATAAAATGGACTGAAAACAAAGATTATATTCCTCCTGCCAAACAGCAGATTCTCGTCTGAAACAAAGTGGCACAGAGCCACTGACTTCCATCAGGGGGTGATCTGTTACAGGCATGGCAACTCACATGTTGCAGGGCACAAAAAATTTCTAGTGGCATTTAAAGACAAGTCCCATTTCTGCTATTCTCTGCTATTACTTGTTCACTTGCCTGTTCCTCTCTGTTCAAGATACTACTATAAACTACAGAGAAAACTCATCTGATTCTGTAGAACAATGAATAAACATCCAAACACTATCCTGAAGACCTAGAAAAAAATTCTGTGGTTTTGATTTTTAAAATCACTGTAGATTAGTGACATCAGGTACATATGTTCTTGCACTACAAAAGCAGTCACTCCTCAGATTTGAGTTACCACATAACTCATTGTCCTTTTCCTATTGAAAAACTGCCTCAGGAAAAAATAATAATTTAGTTCACAACCACTGACAGAAAAAGACATTTCAAGAAAGTGCTGAAAAGAGAGAAGTTTATATAATCTTTACGTGAGCCATAAATACATTTACTGTAGTTTTATGTAACAGATGTATTTAGGATTACTTTATTAACAGAATAATTTCCTTCATGCAATTATTACTACACAGTTACCTAGATGTCCTAAATTCTTTTAGTGCTCATTCAAACTACACCTGATAACAAGGAGAGAAACACACAAAGGTAAGTAGCTTTTCTGATATCAGTTAGAAGAATCAGTTTGTATATAAGTAAGGTATATATGACAGAAATAAGATTTTTTTTATAAATCTGCTAACGCATAGTGCTCAGGCTGTCAGTGTCAGGGAGAAAAAAATTATCCATATCCTATAACTAAACCAGATGTATTATATATAAATTGTGGTCTAAAGTACATTACGATGTCTGTTCTTAGCCATATAACAATTCTATCTGATAAAATGTTGGATATTAACCAAGCAGAAGGTGTCCTTCAGCATAGGGAGACTAGAATTTCTTTTTCATAACATTTCTCTGGGCCAAACATGCCTCAACTTTCAGAAGTCTGAAATTTTCTCCAGATATAGATTTTCCACTTGTGTTATTTCTATGCCAGAAATTCGAGTCCAGAGATAATCCAATGCTACTTCTGAAATAAAGGGAATAGAGATGACAAGTTTCTGAAGATGGATTTGATAATTCTGAAAAAAAAAGAAAGCATGTTTCCACTAGTTGCTGCTCAATTTCATAGCAAGAAAAATCAATGGGCCACACACAGAACCCTAGAAAAACACAGCAGTTTGTCATAATCCTCTTTCAATAATATTTTTGCCTTTAAGTTGCCAACTCATCCTTCCTGACTGTAAAGCAAAGCTTTCTGTAATCTCTTGGTCTAATTTAATGACAGCTCAGAGACTTAACCAAGCACTTGGTATCCTAAAATGCTATTTGCATACTCAGGAGAGCAGCTCAGGAAAGCTCTCTGAACTTGTTTAGACATTGAAGACACCTTGGCAATCTAGTTTCAGGCTGTTAAAGAGCATCAATAGGAGAAAATAATAGTCTTTTGACATGGTAAGATTAAGATTGCTTGTCTGTCATTTTGCAAGAGTGTGTTTGTTCATGTACTTTGGCAGCAAGTTGGGGATGGATTACTGGCATTCCCCTGAAGCTCATGTTGGTCCTCTCTCAGCCACCACAGCTGCTTCCTCTGCTGCCTCCCTGCATTTTCCATTGCACACTCAAATCTATTTATTAAACAGAACAAGGCATATGATTTTGTATTGAGTCTTAAGCCAGTTTTGTGCCCAAATAATATTAATAATAGCACAATCCTGGGTTAAAGCCATAATTTTCTATTCATTCACAACCTCAGGTTTGCACAGGGGTACTGAATTCATCTCCAGCTGTTGACAGAACTGGCAACAAAGTCAATTAAGGTTTTCTACACAGAAAAAAAAGGCAGAATCTGATGCTTAGTTTTCCAAGCTTCATTTCTAAAACTCTGCCTTCCCTCCACAAGGAGCAATTTGAGTAAGTGGTTTCTCTGTAGGCAGTCTTCAATAGCCTTGTCAGGAAGCAAAAACAAAACAAACAAATGAAGCAAACAATACAATGAGAAATAATGGCTAATAAACAGGGAAGTGCTGCAATCTAATCGTATTATAATTCTCTATTTTTATACGCTTGGGACAAAATCCTGAAGTGCTGTGAATCATTCAAGACTGAAATTGGTCCTAATTCTTGCTGTCTAAATCTCTCAGTGAATCAGAGTCAGCTGGGATGGGTGGGGGAATCTATCTAGTTGAATATGCATCTCCCAGTACTTATTTCATAGAGTTGGATTTCCAACATGCAAATTCTAAAACATTTTTTAAAAATTCTAAATGTGCACATAGATACCTATATACATAGGTTCATGTCAACATATGAACACACACACACAATACAATGCATTTGTTTCAAAAGCCAGATTATTGTTTTACTCTTCTTAATCACTGAAATATGTAATATATACAAACAGTATCTAGAAAAGGAAGAAATAAATTATGTTAAGCAGTTAGCAGAGCAACAGTGGCATTGTTTTTTGCAATGCACACAGGTTTTACTGAGAAAAACAGCAGAATTAAGATGCTCCCCACACTTTGTCTGGCCTGCAGTTAAATGATTTGCCAGCTGTAGGGGTCAGCTGTTGTAATATAACCAGATTTAGGCTACTGAGGATTTGCTCATAGAATTGTCTTGAAAACGAACAATGTAGAAGTTCCTGCATTTTCCCTAACCAACAAGATGAAGAGTTTTATATCTTATTTCAGCAGACACATGGAGAAATACTGGAGAGAGCAAGAGATGTGCACCACCACCAGCTTTTTGGGTGTGCATGTCAGCATCAGTTTTGGGATCAGATTCTTGCCAGTGCAGTTCTGCTTATATGCCATTACTGCTTTGCCTTGTTAGGTCTTAGTATCTCTGTAATGGCCTTTGACACAAAACATGTTGTCTGTTAGCAGAACACAGCATGTTCTTAATGAAATGAGGTGTTTGAGAGGGAGGTGCTATCTGTGTCCAGATTTCTGATATTCTGGTCGGGTAAGGAGTCCTGGTTTTGGTAATTCTGGTAACCAATTATAAGTCTTTCCTTACATATATTTGAATATTCAGAAT
Source organism: Chloebia gouldiae (assembly GCA_003676055.1). Lineage (NCBI taxonomy): Eukaryota > Metazoa > Chordata > Aves > Passeriformes > Passeridae > Chloebia > Chloebia gouldiae. Next base: position 25,910,211 of record QUSF01000003.1, on the reverse strand, counting down.
CAGTCTCATTAGTGAATTCTTTTGCTGAATTGATATAGTAATAGAACATTTCATCTTAACTATCTCTTTAAATGTTTCCAACAATTATGCATAATTTCTCTGTTGTGTGGATGTTCTTCTGCTCTCTCATACTTACAATCAGGGAAAAGAGATATTGATCTCTCTCTAATGAGACCAGTATGACAAGCAGATAGGTCTTACTCTTTAGTACTTTTTTCTAATCTCAGACTACAAATTGCATAGCCAGGTCAGCTATTGAATAGCATGCATTCATTCAATGACTTCTGATTGCTTTTCTAAGTGTCATTTAAAGCATTCAGTCATAATAATTTCATAAAATTCTCATTAGTTATACCAGAGTCACTCTCACTTTAAAATTAACCTAAGATATGTAGGAGGGAAATAGCCAGAACAAACTACTTTCCATAATTTTGTTTAATAGTTTTGTTTCTAATTTCAGCCAGCAAAGAAGCCTGAACCCAAAAGTTTCTACTCACAGCTTTAGTGAACTCAAGAAACCCAAGTTATGGCTTCAATAAAGGCTTCCTCTCATAAACACAATGACTCAAATTACTTTGTCTCAAATTTGCAGTCTGATATAGGATTCTGCTGTTAGCTTCACTTCACTCTTCCTATACATGGGTGCTTCTCATAAGCCTTTTGCATGTTTAATTAGTAGTGAGGAACATTTCTTATATCTGAGGGGCAAGAGGTATAAATTAACCATTAAGGAAAATTTTTCAGACCAATGTAAAATCATATATTGGTAGAAAAGTGGCTTTAAATTGAAAGAGAATAGATTTAGAGAAGATACGAGGAAAAAATTCTTTACTGAAGAGGTGGTAAAATAGTGGAACAGATTGTCCAGAGAAGCTGTGGATGCCCCATTCTTGGAAGTGTTCAAGGCCATGTTGAAAGGGGCTTTGAGAAACCTGGTCTAGTGGAAGGTGTCCCTGCACATGGCAGGGACTTTGGAACTAGCTAATCTTTATATCTTTTTCAAACAAAACTATTCTACAAATCCATATTCAGGCTTTTACATAAAATTGGCTTAAATTTTGATACTGTTTAACATCCATGACTCCTACATATATTAGAAAGATTTCTGGGAAGATTATGCTACTTTTATTGAGACATCATATGTCATGGGATTTATTCAAGGTCTGTACACAACAGTGATATAGGACTTTTGACACTCCAACATTAAATATTAATATAATGAAGGGACTACAAGGACAGAGTATCAAAGACAACCAAAGCTGTAATCACTCCTGCAGAACCTCACCCACAAGCCAGGTGCAAGGGAGGCCACTTTAGCCTTTAACCCTCTGTTAATCAGAGTTTACCAAAATTAGGCCATATCTATCTATCTATCTATCTATCTATCTATCTATCTATCTATCTATCTATCTATCTATCTATCTATC